>CAUIJW010000120.1:0-1200000 GCA_960531205.1 Andrena bicolor | reverse complement strand
ACGACGGATCTCGTTAGTCTAGATATAGAAGACGGTTGTACAGACGGATCTCGGTAGACTAGATATAGAAGAGGGTTGTACAACGACGGATCTCGTTAGTCTAGATATTGAAGACGTTTGTCCAACGACGTATCTCGTTAGTCTAGATATAGAAGACGGTTGTACAACGACGGATCTCGTTAGTCTAGATATAGAAGACGGTTGTACAGACGGATCTCGTTAGTCTAGGTATTGAAGACGTTTGTCCAACGACGTATCTCGTTAGTCTAGATGTAGAAAACGGTTGTACAGACGGATCTCGTTAGTCTAGATATAGAAGACGGTTGTACAACGACGGATCTCGTTAGTCTAGATATTGAAGACGGTTGTACAGACGGATCTCGTTAGTCTAGATATAGAAGACGGTTGTACAGACGGATCTCGTTAGTCTAGATATTGAAGACGGTTGTACAACGACGGATCTCGTTACTCTAGATATAGAAGACGGTTGTACAGACGGATCTCGTTAGTCTAGATATAGAAGACGGTTGTACAACGACGGATCTCGTTAGTCTAGATATAGAAGGCGGTTGTACAGACGGATCTCGTTAGTCTAGATATAGAAGACGGTTGTACAACCACGGATCTCGATAGTCTAGATATAGAAGACGGTTGTACAGACGGATCCCGTTAGTCTAGATATAGAAGACGGTTGTACAGACGGAGCTCGTTAGTCTAGATATTGAAGACGTTTGTCCAACGACGTATCTCGTTAGTCTAGATATAGAAAATGGTTGTACAGACGGATCTCGTTAGTCTAGATATAGAAGACGGTTGCACAGACGGATCTCGTTAGTCTAGATATTGATGACGGTTGTACAGACGGATCTCGTTAGTCTAGATATAGAAGACAGTTGTACAGACAGATCTCGTTAGTCTAGATATTGAAGACGTTTGTCCAACGACGTATCTCGTTAGTCTAGATAAAGAAGACGGTTGTACAACGAGAGATCTCGTTAGTCTAGATATAGAAGACGGATGTACAGACGGATCTCGTTAGTCTAGATATAGAAAACGGTTGTACAGACGGATCTCGTTAGTCTAGATATAGAAGAGGGTTGTACAACGACGGATCTCGTTAGTCTAGATATTGAAGACGTTTGTCCAACGACGTATCTCGTTAGTATAGATATAGAAGACGGTTGTACAACGAGAGATCTCGTTAGTCTAGATATAGAAGACGGTTGTACAGACGGAGCTCGTTAGTCTAGATATTGAAGACGTTTGTCCAACGACGTATCTCGTTAGTCTAGATATAGAAGACGGTTGTACAGACGGATCTCGTTAGTCTAGATATAGAAGACGGTTGTACAGACGGATCTCGGTAGTCTAGATATAGAAGAGGGTTGTACAACGACGGATCTCGTTAGTCTAGATATTGAAGACGTTTGTCCAACGACGTATCTCGTTAGTCTAGATATAGAAGACGGTTGTACAGACGGATCTCGATAGTCTAGATATAGAAGACGGTTGTACAGACGGATCTCGTTAGTCTAGATATAGAAGACGGTTGTACAGACGGAGCTCGTTAGTCTAGATATTGAAGACGTTTGTCCAACGACGTATCTCGTTAGTCTAGATATAGAAAACGGTTGTACAGACGGATCTCGTTAGTCTAGATATAGAAGACGGTTGCACAGACGGATCTCGTTAGTCTAGATATTGAAGACGTTTGTCCAACGACGTATCTCGTTAGTATAGATATAGAAGACGGTTGTACAACGAGAGATCTCGTTAGTCTAGATATAGAAGACGGTTGTACAGACGGAGCTCGTTAGTCTAGATATTGAAGACGTTTGTCCAACGACGTATCTCGTTAGTCTAGATATAGAAGACGGTTGTACAGACGGATCTCGTTAGTCTAGATATAGAAGACGGTTGTACACACGGATCCCGTTAGTCTAGATATAGAAGACGGTTGTACAGACGGATCTCATTAGTCTAAATATTGAAGACGGTTGTACAGACGGATCTCGATAGTCTAGATATAGAAGACGGTTGTACAGACGGATCTCGTTAGTCTAGATATAGAAGACGGTTGTACAGACGGTTCTCGTTAGTCTAGATATTGAAGACGTTTGTCCAACGACGTATCTCGTTAGTCTAGATAAAGAAGACGGTTGTACAACGAGAGATCTCGTTAGTCTAGATATAGAAGACGGATGTACAGACGGATCTCGTTAGTCTAGATATAGAAAACGGTTGTACACACGGATCTCGTTAGTCTAGATATAGAAGAGGGTTGTACAACGACGGATCTCGTTAGTCTAGATATTGAAGACGTTTGTCCAACGACGTATCTCGTTAGTCTAGATATAGAAGACGGTTGTACAACGACGGATCTCGTTAGTCTAGATATAGAAGACGGTTGTACAGACGGATCTCGTTAGTCTAGGTATTGAAGACGTTTGTCCAACGACGTATCTCGTTAGTCTAGATGTAGAAAACGGTTGTACAGACGGATCTCGTTAGTCTAGATATAGAAGACGGTTGTACAACGACGGATCTCGTTAGTCTAGATATTGAAGACGGTTGTACAGACGGATCTCGTTAGTCTAGATATAGAAGACGGTTGTACAGACGGATCTCGTTAGTCTAGATATTGAAGACGGTTGTACAACGACGGATCTCGTTAGTCTAGATATAGAAGACGGTTGTACAGACGGATCTCGTTAGTCTAGATATAGAAGACGGTTGTACAACGACGGATCTCGTTAGTCTAGATATAGAAGGCGGTTGTACAGACGGATCTCGTTAGTCTAGATATAGAAGACGGTTGTACAACCACGGATCTCGATAGTCTAGATATAGAAGACGGTTGTACAGACGGACCTCGTTAGTCTAGATATAGAAGACGGTTGTACAGACGGAGCTCGTTAGTCTAGATATTGAAGACGTTTGTCCAACGACGTATCTCGTTAGTCTAGATATAGAAAACGGTTGTACAGACGGATCTCGTTAGTCTAGATATAGAAGACGGTTGCACAGACGGATCTCGTTAGTCTAGATATTGATGACGGTTGTACAGACGGATCTCGTTAGTCTAGATATAGAAGACAGTTGTACAGACGGATCTCGTTAGTCTAGATATTGAAGACGTTTGTCCAACGACGTATCTCGTTAGTCTAGATAAAGAAGACGGTTGTACAACGAGAGATCTCGTTAGTCTAGATATAGAAGACGGATGTACAGACGGATCTCGTTAGTCTAGATATAGAAAACGGTTGTACAGACGGATCTCGTTAGTCTAGATATAGAAGAGGGTTGTACAACGACGGATCTCGTTAGTCTAGATATTGAAGACGTTTGTCCAACGACGTATCTCGTTAGTATAGATATAGAAGACGGTTGTACAACGAGAGATCTCGTTAGTCTAGATACAGAAGACGGTTGTACAGACGGAGCTCGTTAGTCTAGATATAGAAGACGGTTGCACAGACGGATCTCGTTAGTCTAGATATTGAAGACGTTTGTCCAACGACGTATCTCGTTAGTCTAGATATAGAAGACGGTTGTACAGACGGATCTCGTTAGTCTAGATATAGAAGACGGTTGTACACACGGATCCCGTTAGTCTAGATATAGAAGACGGTTGTACAGACGGATCTCATTAGTCTAAATATTGAAGACGGTTGTACAGACGGATCTCGATAGTCTAGATATAGAAGACGGTTGTACAGACGGATCTCGTTAGTCTAGATATAGAAGACGGTTGTACAGACGGTTCTCGTTAGTCTAGATATTGAAGACGTTTGTCCAACGACGTATCTCGTTAGTCTAGATATAGAAGACGGTTGTACAGACGGATCTCGTTAGTCTAGATATTGAAGACGTTTGTCCAACGACGTATCTCGTTAGTATAGATATAGAAGACGGTTGTACAACGAGAGATCTCGTTAGTCTAGATATAGAAGAGGGTTGTACAACGACGGATCTCGTTAGTCTAGATATTGAAGACGTTTGTACAGACGGATCTCGTTAGTCTAGATATAGAAGACGGTTGTACAACGACGGATCTCGTTAGTCTAGATATTGAAGACGTTTGTCCAACGACGTATCTCGTTAGTCTAGATATAGAAGACGGTTGTACAGACGGATCTCGTTAGTCTAGATATAGAAGACGGTTGTACAACGACGGATCTCGTTAGTCTAGATATAGAAGACGGTTGTACAGACGGATCTCGGTAGACTAGATATAGAAGAGGGTTGTACAACGACGGATCTCGTTAGTCTAGATATTGAAGACGTTTGTCCAACGACGTATCTCGTTAGTCTAGATATAGAAGACGGTTGTACAACGACGGATCTCGTTAGTCTAGATATAGAAGACGGTTGTACAGACGGATCTCGTTAGTCTAGGTATTGAAGACGTTTGTCCAACGACGTATCTCGTTAGTCTAGATGTAGAAAACGGTTGTACAGACGGATCTCGTTAGTCTAGATATAGAAGACGGTTGTACAACGACGGATCTCGTTAGTCTAGATATTGAAGACGGTTGTACAGACGGATCTCGTTAGTCTAGATATAGAAGACGGTTGTACAGACGGATCTCGTTAGTCTAGATATTGAAGACGGTTGTACAACGACGGATCTCGTTACTCTAGATATAGAAGACGGTTGTACAGACGGATCTCGTTAGTCTAGATATAGAAGACGGTTGTACAACGACGGATCTCGTTAGTCTAGATATAGAAGGCGGTTGTACAGACGGATCTCGTTAGTCTAGATATAGAAGACGGTTGTACAACCACGGATCTCGATAGTCTAGATATAGAAGACGGTTGTACAGACGGATCCCGTTAGTCTAGATATAGAAGACGGTTGTACAGACGGAGCTCGTTAGTCTAGATATTGAAGACGTTTGTCCAACGACGTATCTCGTTAGTCTAGATATAGAAAATGGTTGTACAGACGGATCTCGTTAGTCTAGATATAGAAGACGGTTGCACAGACGGATCTCGTTAGTCTAGATATTGATGACGGTTGTACAGACGGATCTCGTTAGTCTAGATATAGAAGACAGTTGTACAGACAGATCTCGTTAGTCTAGATATTGAAGACGTTTGTCCAACGACGTATCTCGTTAGTCTAGATAAAGAAGACGGTTGTACAACGAGAGATCTCGTTAGTCTAGATATAGAAGACGGATGTACAGACGGATCTCGTTAGTCTAGATATAGAAAACGGTTGTACAGACGGATCTCGTTAGTCTAGATATAGAAGAGGGTTGTACAACGACGGATCTCGTTAGTCTAGATATTGAAGACGTTTGTCCAACGACGTATCTCGTTAGTATAGATATAGAAGACGGTTGTACAACGAGAGATCTCGTTAGTCTAGATATAGAAGACGGTTGTACAGACGGAGCTCGTTAGTCTAGATATTGAAGACGTTTGTCCAACGACGTATCTCGTTAGTCTAGATATAGAAGACGGTTGTACAGACGGATCTCGTTAGTCTAGATATAGAAGACGGTTGTACAGACGGATCTCGGTAGTCTAGATATAGAAGAGGGTTGTACAACGACGGATCTCGTTAGTCTAGATATTGAAGACGTTTGTCCAACGACGTATCTCGTTAGTCTAGATATAGAAGACGGTTGTACAGACGGATCTCGATAGTCTAGATATAGAAGACGGTTGTACAGACGGATCTCGTTAGTCTAGATATAGAAGACGGTTGTACAGACGGAGCTCGTTAGTCTAGATATTGAAGACGTTTGTCCAACGACGTATCTCGTTAGTCTAGATATAGAAAACGGTTGTACAGACGGATCTCGTTAGTCTAGATATAGAAGACGGTTGCACAGACGGATCTCGTTAGTCTAGATATTGAAGACGTTTGTCCAACGACGTATCTCGTTAGTATAGATATAGAAGACGGTTGTACAACGAGAGATCTCGTTAGTCTAGATATAGAAGACGGTTGTACAGACGGAGCTCGTTAGTCTAGATATTGAAGACGTTTGTCCAACGACGTATCTCGTTAGTCTAGATATAGAAGACGGTTGTACAGACGGATCTCGTTAGTCTAGATATAGAAGACGGTTGTACACACGGATCCCGTTAGTCTAGATATAGAAGACGGTTGTACAGACGGATCTCATTAGTCTAAATATTGAAGACGGTTGTACAGACGGATCTCGATAGTCTAGATATAGAAGACGGTTGTACAGACGGATCTCGTTAGTCTAGATATAGAAGACGGTTGTACAGACGGTTCTCGTTAGTCTAGATATTGAAGACGTTTGTCCAACGACGTATCTCGTTAGTCTAGATAAAGAAGACGGTTGTACAACGAGAGATCTCGTTAGTCTAGATATAGAAGACGGATGTACAGACGGATCTCGTTAGTCTAGATATAGAAAACGGTTGTACACACGGATCTCGTTAGTCTAGATATAGAAGAGGGTTGTACAACGACGGATCTCGTTAGTCTAGATATTGAAGACGTTTGTCCAACGACGTATCTCGTTAGTCTAGATATAGAAGACGGTTGTACAACGACGGATCTCGTTAGTCTAGATATAGAAGACGGTTGTACAGACGGATCTCGTTAGTCTAGGTATTGAAGACGTTTGTCCAACGACGTATCTCGTTAGTCTAGATGTAGAAAACGGTTGTACAGACGGATCTCGTTAGTCTAGATATAGAAGACGGTTGTACAACGACGGATCTCGTTAGTCTAGATATTGAAGACGGTTGTACAGACGGATCTCGTTAGTCTAGATATAGAAGACGGTTGTACAGACGGATCTCGTTAGTCTAGATATTGAAGACGGTTGTACAACGACGGATCTCGTTAGTCTAGATATAGAAGACGGTTGTACAGACGGATCTCGTTAGTCTAGATATAGAAGACGGTTGTACAACGACGGATCTCGTTAGTCTAGATATAGAAGGCGGTTGTACAGACGGATCTCGTTAGTCTAGATATAGAAGACGGTTGTACAACCACGGATCTCGATAGTCTAGATATAGAAGACGGTTGTACAGACGGACCTCGTTAGTCTAGATATAGAAGACGGTTGTACAGACGGAGCTCGTTAGTCTAGATATTGAAGACGTTTGTCCAACGACGTATCTCGTTAGTCTAGATATAGAAAACGGTTGTACAGACGGATCTCGTTAGTCTAGATATAGAAGACGGTTGCACAGACGGATCTCGTTAGTCTAGATATTGATGACGGTTGTACAGACGGATCTCGTTAGTCTAGATATAGAAGACAGTTGTACAGACGGATCTCGTTAGTCTAGATATTGAAGACGTTTGTCCAACGACGTATCTCGTTAGTCTAGATAAAGAAGACGGTTGTACAACGAGAGATCTCGTTAGTCTAGATATAGAAGACGGATGTACAGACGGATCTCGTTAGTCTAGATATAGAAAACGGTTGTACAGACGGATCTCGTTAGTCTAGATATAGAAGAGGGTTGTACAACGACGGATCTCGTTAGTCTAGATATTGAAGACGTTTGTCCAACGACGTATCTCGTTAGTATAGATATAGAAGACGGTTGTACAACGAGAGATCTCGTTAGTCTAGATACAGAAGACGGTTGTACAGACGGAGCTCGTTAGTCTAGATATAGAAGACGGTTGCACAGACGGATCTCGTTAGTCTAGATATTGAAGACGTTTGTCCAACGACGTATCTCGTTAGTCTAGATATAGAAGACGGTTGTACAGACGGATCTCGTTAGTCTAGATATAGAAGACGGTTGTACACACGGATCCCGTTAGTCTAGATATAGAAGACGGTTGTACAGACGGATCTCATTAGTCTAAATATTGAAGACGGTTGTACAGACGGATCTCGATAGTCTAGATATAGAAGACGGTTGTACAGACGGATCTCGTTAGTCTAGATATAGAAGACGGTTGTACAGACGGTTCTCGTTAGTCTAGATATTGAAGACGTTTGTCCAACGACGTATCTCGTTAGTCTAGATATAGAAGACGGTTGTACAGACGGATCTCGTTAGTCTAGATATTGAAGACGTTTGTCCAACGACGTATCTCGTTAGTATAGATATAGAAGACGGTTGTACAACGAGAGATCTCGTTAGTCTAGATATAGAAGAGGGTTGTACAACGACGGATCTCGTTAGTCTAGATATTGAAGACGTTTGTCCAACGACGTATCTCGTTAGTATAGATATAGAAGACGGTTGTACAACGAGAGATCTCGTTAGTCTAGATATAGAAGACGGTTGTACAGACGGAGCTCGTTAGTCTAGATATTGAAGACGTTTGTCCAACGACGTATCTCGTTAGTCTAGATATAGAAGACGGTTGTACAGACGGATCTCGTTAGTCTAGATATAGAAGACGGTTGTACAGACGGATCTCGGTAGTCTAGATATAGAAGAGGGTTGTACAACGACGGATCTCGTTAGTCTAGATATTGAAGACGTTTGTCCAACGACGTATCTCGTTAGTCTAGATATAGAAGACGGTTGTACAGACGGATCTCGATAGTCTAGATATAGAAGACGGTTGTACAGACGGATCTCGTTAGTCTAGATATAGAAGACGGTTGTACAGACGGAGCTCGTTAGTCTAGATATTGAAGACGTTTGTCCAACGACGTATCTCGTTAGTCTAGATATAGAAAACGGTTGTACAGACGGATCTCGTTAGTCTAGATATAGAAGACGGTTGCACAGACGGATCTCGTTAGTCTAGATATTGAAGACGTTTGTCCAACGACGTATCTCGTTAGTATAGATATAGAAGACGGTTGTACAACGAGAGATCTCGTTAGTCTAGATATAGAAGACGGTTGTACAGACGGAGCTCGTTAGTCTAGATATTGAAGACGTTTGTCCAACGACGTATCTCGTTAGTCTAGATATAGAAGACGGTTGTACAGACGGATCTCGTTAGTCTAGATATTGAAGACGTTTGTCCAACGACGTATCTCGTTAGTATAGATATAGAAGACGGTTGTACAACGAGAGATCTCGTTAGTCTAGATATAGAAGAGGGTTGTACAACGACGGATCTCGTTAGTCTAGATATTGAAGACGTTTGTCCAACGACGTATCTCGTTAGTCTAGATATAGAAGACGGTTGTACAGACGGATCTCGATAGTCTAGATATAGAAGACGGTTGTACAGACGGATCTCGTTAGTCTAGATATAGAAGACGGTTGTACAGACGGAGCTCGTTAGTCTAGATATTGAAGACGTTTGTCCAACGACGTATCTCGTTAGTCTAGATATAGAAAACGGTTGTACAGACGGATCTCGTTAGTCTAGATATAGAAGACGGTTGCACAGACGGATCTCGTTAGTCTAGATATTGAAGACGGTTGTCCAACGACGTATCTCGTAAGTCTAGATAAAGAAGACGGTTGTACAACGAGAGATCTCGTTAGTCTAGATATAGAAGACGGTTGTACAGACGGATCTCGTTAGTCTAGATACAGAAGACGGTTGCACAGACGGATCTCGTTAGTCTAGATATAGAAGACGGTTGTACAACGACGTATCTCGTTAGTCTAGATATAGAAGACGGTTGTGCAGACGGATCTCGTTAGTCTAGATATTGAAGACGGTTGTACAGACGGATCTCGGTAGTCTAGATATAGAAGAGGGTTGTACAGACGGATCTCGTTAGTCTTGATAAAGAAGACGGTTGTACAACGAGAGATCTCGTTAGTCTAGATATAGAAGACGGTTGTACAGACGGATCTCGTTAGTCTAGATACAGAAGACGGTTGCACAGACGGATCTCGTTAGTCTAGATATTGAAGACGGTTGTACAGACGGACCTCGATAGTCTAGATATAGAAGACGGTTGTACAGACGGATCTCGTTAGTCTAGATATAGAAGACGGTTGTACAGACGGTTCTCGTTAGTCTAGATATTGAAGACGTTTGTCCAACGACGTATCTCGTTAGTCTAGATAAAGAAGACGGTTGTACAACGAGAGATCTCGTTAGTCTAGATATAGAAGACGGATGTACAGACGGATTTCGTTAGTCTAGATATAGAAAACGGTTGTAGAGACGGATCTCGTTAGTCTAGATATAGAAGAGGGTTGTACAACGACGGATCTCGTTAGTCTAGATATTGAAGACGTTTGTCCAACGACGTATCTCGTTAGTCTAGATATAGAAGACGGTTGTACAACGACGGATCTCGTTAGTCTAGATAAAGAAGACGGTTGTACAGACGGATCTCGTTAGTCTAGATATAGAAGACGGTTGTACAACGACGGATCTCGTTAGTCTAGATATAGAAGGCGGTTGTACAGACGGATCTCGTTAGTCTAGATATAGAAGACGGTTGTACAACCACGGATCTCGATAGTCTAGATATAGAAGACGGTTGTACAGACGGATCCCGTTAGTCTAGATATAGAAGACGGTTGTACAGACGGAGCTCGTTAGTCTAGATATTGAAGACGTTTGTCCAACGACGTATCTCGTTAGTCTAGATATAGAAAATGGTTGTACAGACGGATCTCGTTAGTCTAGATATAGAAGACGGTTGCACAGACGGATCTCGTTAGTCTAGATATTGATGACGGTTGTACAGACGGATCTCGTTAGTCTAGATATAGAAGACAGTTGTACAGACGGATCTCGTTAGTCTAGATATTGAAGACGTTTGTCCAACGACGTATCTCGTTAGTCTAGATAAAGAAGACGGTTGTACAACGAGAGATCTCGTTAGTCTAGATATAGAAGACGGATGTACAGACGGATCTCGTTAGTCTAGATATAGAAAACGGTTGTACAGACGGATCTCGTTAGTCTAGATATAGAAGAGGGTTGTACAACGACGGATCTCGTTAGTCTAGATATTGAAGACGTTTGTCCAACGACGTATCTCGTTAGTATAGATATAGAAGACGGTTGTACAACGAGAGATCTCGTTAGTCTAGATATAGAAGACGGTTGTACAGACGGAGCTCGTTAGTCTAGATATTGAAGACGTTTGTCCAACGACGTATCTCGTTAGTCTAGATATAGAAGACGGTTGTTCAGACGGATCTCGTTAGTCTAGATATAGAAGACGGTTGTACAGACGGATCTCGGTAGTCTAGATATAGAAGAGGGTTGTACAACGACGGATCTCGTTAGTCTAGATATTGAAGACGTTTGTCCAACGACGTATCTCGTTAGTCTAGATATAGAAGACGGTTGTACAGACGGATCTCGATAGTCTAGATATAGAAGACGGTTGTACAGACGGATCTCGTTAGTCTAGATATAGAAGACGGTTGTACAGACGGAGCTCGTTAGTCTAGATATTGAAGACGTTTGTCCAACGACGTATCTCGTTAGTCTAGATATAGAAAACGGTTGTACAGACGGATCTCGTTAGTCTAGATATAGAAGACGGTTGCACAGACGGATCTCGTTAGTCTAGATATTGAAGACGTTTGTCCAACGACGTATCTCGTTAGTATAGATATAGAAGACGGTTGTACAACGAGAGATCTCGTTAGTCTAGATATAGAAGACGGTTGTACAGACGGAGCTCGTTAGTCTAGATATTGAAGACGTTTGTCCAACGACGTATCTCGTTAGTCTAGATATAGAAGACGGTTGTACAGACGGATCTCGTTAGTCTAGATATAGAAGACGGTTGTACACACGGATCCCGTTAGTCTAGATATAGAAGACGGTTGTACAGACGGATCTCATTAGTCTAAATATTGAAGACGGTTGTACAGACGGATCTCGATAGTCTAGATATAGAAGACGGTTGTACAGACGGATCTCGTTAGTCTAGATATAGAAGACGGTTGTACAGACGGTTCTCGTTAGTCTAGATATTGAAGACGTTTGTCCAACGACGTATCTCGTTAGTCTAGATAAAGAAGACGGTTGTACAACGAGAGATCTCGTTAGTCTAGATATAGAAGACGGATGTACAGACGGATCTCGTTAGTCTAGATATAGAAAACGGTTGTACACACGGATCTCGTTAGTCTAGATATAGAAGAGGGTTGTACAACGACGGATCTCGTTAGTCTAGATATTGAAGACGTTTGTCCAAC
Source organism: Andrena bicolor (assembly GCA_960531205.1). Lineage (NCBI taxonomy): Eukaryota > Metazoa > Arthropoda > Insecta > Hymenoptera > Andrenidae > Andrena > Andrena bicolor. Next base: position 1,187,940 of record CAUIJW010000120.1, on the reverse strand, counting down.
GACGTATCTCGTTAGTCTAGATATAGAAGACGGTTGTACAACGACGGATCTCGTTAGTCTAGATATAGAAGACGGTTGTACAGACGGATCTCGTTAGTCTAGGTATTGAAGACGTTTGTCCAACGACGTATCTCGTTAGTCTAGATGTAGAAAACGGTTGTACAGACGGATCTCGTTAGTCTAGATATAGAAGACGGTTGTACAACGACGGATCTCGTTAGTCTAGATATTGAAGACGGTTGTACAGACGGATCTCGTTAGTCTAGATATTGAAGACGTTTGTCCAACGACGTATCTCGTTAGTCTAGATATAGAAGACGGTTGTACAACGACGGATCTCGTTAGTCTAGATAAAGAAGACGGTTGTACAGACGGATCTCGTTAGTCTAGATATTGAAGACGTTTGTCCAACGACGTATCTCGTTAGTCTAGATGTAGAAAACGGTTGTACAGACGGATCTCGTTAGTCTAGTTATAGAAGACGGTTGTACAACGACGGATCTCGTTAGTCTAGATATTGAAGACGGTTGTACAGACGGATCTCGTTAGTCTAGATATAGAAGACGGTTGTACAGACGGATGTCGTTAGTCTAGATATAGAAGACGGTTGTACAGACGGATCTCGTTAGTCTAGATATTGAAGACGTTTGTCCAACGACGTATCTCGTTAGTCTAGATATAGAAAACGGTTGTACAGGCGGATCTCGTTAGTCTAGATATAGAAGACGGTTGTACAACGACGGATCTCGTTTGTCTAGATATAGAAGACGGTTGTACAGACGGATCTCGTTAGTCTAGATATAGAAGACGGTTGTACAGACGGATCTCGTTAGTCTAGATATAGAAGAGGGTTGTACAACGACGGATCTCGTTAGTCTAGATATTGAAGACGTTTGTACAGACGGATCTCGTTAGTCTAGATATAGAAGACGGTTGTACAACGACGGATCTCGTTAGTCTAGATATTGAAGACGTTTGTCCAACGACGTATCTCGTTAGTCTAGATATAGAAGACGGTTGTACAGACGGATCTCGTTAGTCTAGATATAGAAGACGGTTGTACAACGACGGATCTCGTTAGTCTAGATGTAGAAGACGGTTGTACAGACGGATCTCGGTAGACTAGATATAGAAGAGGGTTGTACAACGACGGATCTCGTTAGTCTAGATATTGAAGACGTTTGTCCAACGACGTATCTCGTTAGTCTAGATATAGAAGACGGTTGTACAACGACGGATCTCGTTAGTCTAGATATAGAAGACGGTTGTACAGACGGATCTCGTTAGTCTAGGTATTGAAGACGTTTGTCCAACGACGTATCTCGTTAGTCTAGATGTAGAAAACGGTTGTACAGACGGATCTCATTAGTCTAGATATAGAAGACGGTTGTACAACGACGGATCTCGTTAGTCTAGATATTGAAGACGGTTGTACAGACGGATCTCGTTAGTCTAGATATAGAAGACGGTTGTACAGACGGATCTCGTTAGTCTAGATATTGAAGACGGTTGTACAACGACGGATCTCGTTAGTCTAGATATAGAAGACGGTTGTACAGACGGATCTCGTTAGTCTAGATATAGAAGACGGTTGTACAACGACGGATCTCGTTAGTCTAGATATAGAAGGCGGTTGTACAGACGGATCTCGTTAGTCTAGATATAGAAGACGGTTGTACAACCACGGATCTCGATAGTCTAGATATAGAAGACGGTTGTACAGACGGATCCCGTTAGTCTAGATATAGAAGACGGTTGTACAGACGGAGCTCGTTAGTCTAGATATTGAAGACGTTTGTCCAACGACGTATCTCGTTAGTCTAGATATAGAAAATGGTTGTACAGACGGATCTCGTTAGTCTAGATATAGAAGACGGTTGCACAGGCGGATCTCGTTAGTCTAGATATTGATGACGGTTGTACAGACGGATCTCGTTAGTCTAGATATAGAAGACAGTTGTACAGACGGATCTCGTTAGTCTAGATATTGAAGACGTTTGTCCAACGACGTATCTCGTTAGTCTAGATAAAGAAGACGGTTGTACAACGAGAGATCTCGTTAGTCTAGATATAGAAGACGGATGTACAGACGGATCTCGTTAGTCTAGATATAGAAAACGGTTGTACAGACGGATCTCGTTAGTCTAGATATAGAAGAGGGTTGTACAACGACGGATCTCGTTAGTCTAGATATTGAAGACGTTTGTCCAACGACGTATCTCGTTAGTATAGATATAGAAGACGGTTGTACAACGAGAGATCTCGTTAGTCTAGATATAGAAGACGGTTGTACAGACGGAGCTCGTTAGTCTAGATATTGAAGACGTTTGTCCAACGACGTATCTCGTTAGTCTAGATATAGAAGACGGTTGTACAGACGGATCTCGTTAGTCTAGATATAGAAGACGGTTGTACAGACGGATCTCGGTAGTCTAGATATAGAAGAGGGTTGTACAACGACGGATCTCGTTAGTCTAGATATTGAAGACGTTTGTCCAACGACGTATCTCGTTAGTCTAGATATAGAAGACGGTTGTACAGACGGATCTCGATAGTCTAGATATAGAAGACGGTTGTACAGACGGATCTCGTTAGTCTAGATATAGAAGACGGTTGTACAGACGGAGCTCGTTAGTCTAGATATTGAAGACGTTTGTCCAACGACGTATCTCGTTAGTCTAGATATAGAAAACGGTTGTACAGACGGATCTCGTTAGTCTAGATATAGAAGACGGTTGCACAGACGGATCTCGTTAGTCTAGATATTGAAGACGTTTGTCCAACGACGTATCTCGTTAGTATAGATATAGAAGACGGTTGTACAACGAGAGATCTCGTTAGTCTAGATATAGAAGACGGTTGTACAGACGGAGCTCGTTAGTCTAGATATTGAAGACGTTTGTCCAACGACGTATCTCGTTAGTCTAGATATAGAAGACGGTTGTACAGACGGATCTCGTTAGTCTAGATATAGAAGACGGTTGTACACACGGATCCCGTTAGTCTAGATATAGAAGACGGTTGTACAGACGGATCTCATTAGTCTAAATATTGAAGACGGTTGTACAGACGGATCTCGATAGTCTAGATATAGAAGACGGTTGTACAGACGGATCTCGTTAGTCTAGATATAGAAGACGGTTGTACAGACGGTTCTCGTTAGTCTAGATATTGAAGACGTTTGTCCAACGACGTATCTCGTTAGTCTAGATAAAGAAGACGGTTGTACAACGAGAGATCTCGTTAGTCTAGATATAGAAGACGGATGTACAGACGGATCTCGTTAGTCTAGATATAGAAAACGGTTGTACACACGGATCTCGTTAGTCTAGATATAGAAGAGGGTTGTACAACGACGGATCTCGTTAGTCTAGATATTGAAGACGTTTGTCCAACGACGTATCTCGTTAGTCTAGATATAGAAGACGGTTGTACAACGACGGATCTCGTTAGTCTAGATATAGAAGACGGTTGTACAGACGGATCTCGTTAGTCTAGGTATTGAAGACGTTTGTCCAACGACGTATCTCGTTAGTCTAGATGTAGAAAACGGTTGTACAGACGGATCTCGTTAGTCTAGATATAGAAGACGGTTGTACAACGACGGATCTCGTTAGTCTAGATATTGAAGACGGTTGTACAGACGGATCTCGTTAGTCTAGATATAGAAGACGGTTGTACAGACGGATCTCGTTAGTCTAGATATTGAAGACGGTTGTACAACGACGGATCTCGTTAGTCTAGATATAGAAGACGGTTGTACAGACGGATCTCGTTAGTCTAGATATAGAAGACGGTTGTACAACGACGGATCTCGTTAGTCTAGATATAGAAGGCGGTTGTACAGACGGATCTCGTTAGTCTAGATATAGAAGACGGTTGTACAACCACGGATCTCGATAGTCTAGATATAGAAGACGGTTGTACAGACGGACCTCGTTAGTCTAGATATAGAAGACGGTTGTACAGACGGAGCTCGTTAGTCTAGATATTGAAGACGTTTGTCCAACGACGTATCTCGTTAGTCTAGATATAGAAAACGGTTGTACAGACGGATCTCGTTAGTCTAGATATAGAAGACGGTTGCACAGACGGATCTCGTTAGTCTAGATATTGATGACGGTTGTACAGACGGATCTCGTTAGTCTAGATATAGAAGACAGTTGTACAGACGGATCTCGTTAGTCTAGATATTGAAGACGTTTGTCCAACGACGTATCTCGTTAGTCTAGATAAAGAAGACGGTTGTACAACGAGAGATCTCGTTAGTCTAGATATAGAAGACGGATGTACAGACGGATCTCGTTAGTCTAGATATAGAAAACGGTTGTACAGACGGATCTCGTTAGTCTAGATATAGAAGAGGGTTGTACAACGACGGATCTCGTTAGTCTAGATATTGAAGACGTTTGTCCAACGACGTATCTCGTTAGTATAGATATAGAAGACGGTTGTACAACGAGAGATCTCGTTAGTCTAGATACAGAAGACGGTTGTACAGACGGAGCTCGTTAGTCTAGATATAGAAGACGGTTGCACAGACGGATCTCGTTAGTCTAGATATTGAAGACGTTTGTCCAACGACGTATCTCGTTAGTCTAGATATAGAAGACGGTTGTACAGACGGATCTCGTTAGTCTAGATATAGAAGACGGTTGTACACACGGATCCCGTTAGTCTAGATATAGAAGACGGTTGTACAGACGGATCTCATTAGTCTAAATATTGAAGACGGTTGTACAGACGGATCTCGATAGTCTAGATATAGAAGACGGTTGTACAGACGGATCTCGTTAGTCTAGATATAGAAGACGGTTGTACAGACGGTTCTCGTTAGTCTAGATATTGAAGACGTTTGTCCAACGACGTATCTCGTTAGTCTAGATATAGAAGACGGTTGTACAGACGGATCTCGTTAGTCTAGATATTGAAGACGTTTGTCCAACGACGTATCTCGTTAGTATAGATATAGAAGACGGTTGTACAACGAGAGATCTCGTTAGTCTAGATATAGAAGAGGGTTGTACAACGACGGATCTCGTTAGTCTAGATATTGAAGACGTTTGTCCAACGACGTATCTCGTTAGTATAGATATAGAAGACGGTTGTACAACGAGAGATCTCGTTAGTCTAGATATAGAAGACGGTTGTACAGACGGAGCTCGTTAGTCTAGATATTGAAGACGTTTGTCCAACGACGTATCTCGTTAGTCTAGATATAGAAGACGGTTGTACAGACGGATCTCGTTAGTCTAGATATAGAAGACGGTTGTACAGACGGATCTCGGTAGTCTAGATATAGAAGAGGGTTGTACAACGACGGATCTCGTTAGTCTAGATATTGAAGACGGTTGTACAGACGGAGCTCGTTAGTCTAGATATTGAAGACGTTTGTCCAACGACGTATCTCGTTAGTCTAGATATAGAAAACGGTTGTACAGACGGATCTCGTTAGTCTAGATATAGAAGACGGTTGCACAGACGGATCTCGTTAGTCTAGATATTGATGACGGTTGTACAGACGGATCTCGTTAGTCTAGATATAGAAGACAGTTGTACAGACGGATCTCGTTAGTCTAGATATTGAAGACGTTTGTCCAACGACGTATCTCGTTAGTCTAGATAAAGAAGACGGTTGTACAACGAGAGATCTCGTTAGTCTAGATATAGAAGACGGATGTACAGACGGATCTCGTTAGTCTAGATATAGAAAACGGTTGTACAGACGGATCTCGTTAGTCTAGATATAGAAGAGGGTTGTACAACGACGGATCTCGTTAGTCTAGATATTGAAGACGTTTGTCCAACGACGTATCTCGTTAGTATAGATATAGAAGACGGTTGTACAACGAGAGATCTCGTTAGTCTAGATATAGAAGACGGTTGTACAGACGGAGCTCGTTAGTCTAGATATTGAAGACGTTTGTCCAACGACGTATCTCGTTAGTCTAGATATAGAAGACGGTTGTACAGACGGATCTCGTTAGTCTAGATATAGAAGACGGTTGTACAGACGGATCTCGGTAGTCTAGATATAGAAGAGGGTTGTACAACGACGGATCTCGTTAGTCTAGATATTGAAGACGTTTGTCCAACGACGTATCTCGTTAGTCTAGATATAGAAGACGGTTGTACAGACGGATCTCGATAGTCTAGATATAGAAGACGGTTGTACAGACGGATCTCGTTAGTCTAGATATAGAAGACGGTTGTACAGACGGAGCTCGTTAGTCTAGATATTGAAGACGTTTGTCCAACGACGTATCTCGTTAGTCTAGATATAGAAAACGGTTGTACAGACGGATCTCGTTAGTCTAGATATAGAAGACGGTTGCACAGACGGATCTCGTTAGTCTAGATATTGAAGACGTTTGTCCAACGACGTATCTCGTTAGTATAGATATAGAAGACGGTTGTACAACGAGAGATCTCGTTAGTCTAGATATAGAAGACGGTTGTACAGACGGAGCTCGTTAGTCTAGATATTGAAGACGTTTGTCCAACGACGTATCTCGTTAGTCTAGATATAGAAGACGGTTGTACAGACGGATCTCGTTAGTCTAGATATAGAAGACGGTTGTACACACGGATCCCGTTAGTCTAGATATAGAAGACGGTTGTACAGACGGATCTCATTAGTCTAAATATTGAAGACGGTTGTACAGACGGATCTCGATAGTCTAGATATAGAAGACGGTTGTACAGACGGATCTCGTTAGTATAGATATAGAAGACGGTTGTACAGACGGTTCTCGTTAGTCTAGATATTGAAGACGTTTGTCCAACGACGTATCTCGTTAGTCTAGATAAAGAAGACGGTTGTACAACGAGAGATCTCGTTAGTCTAGATATAGAAGGCGGATGTACAGACGGATCTCGTTAGTCTAGATATAGAAAACGGTTGTACACACGGATCTCGTTAGTCTAGATATAGAAGAGGGTTGTACAACGACGGATCTCGTTAGTCTAGATATAGAAGACGGTTGTACAGACGGATCTCGTTAGTCTAGGTATTGAAGACGTTTGTCCAACGACGTATCTCGTTAGTCTAGATGTAGAAAACGGTTGTACAGACGGATCTCGCTAGTCTAGATATAGAAGACGGTTGTACAACGACGGATCTCGTTAGTCTAGATATTGAAGACGGTTGTACAGACGGATCTCGTTAGTCTAGATATAGAAGACGGTTGTACAGACGGATCTCGTTAGTCTAGATATTGAAGACGGTTGTACAACGACGGATCTCGTTAGTCTAGATATAGAAGACGGTTGTACAGACGGATCTCGTTAGTCTAGATATAGAAGACGGTTGTACAACGACGGATCTCGTTAGTCTAGATATAGAAGGCGGTTGTACAGACGGATCTCGTTAGTCTAGATATAGAAGACGGTTGTACAACCACGGATCTCGATAGTCTAGATATAGAAGACGGTTGTACAGACGGACCTCGTTAGTCTAGATATAGAAGACGGTTGTACAGACGGAGCTCGTTAGTCTAGATATTGAAGACGTTTGTCCAACGACGTATCTCGTTAGTCTAGATATAGAAAACGGTTGTACAGACGGATCTCGTTAGTCTAGATATAGAAGACGGTTGCACAGACGGATCTCGTTAGTCTAGATATTGATGACGGTTGTACAGACGGATCTCGTTAGTCTAGATATAGAAGACAGTTGTACAGACGGATCTCGTTAGTCTAGATATTGAAGACGTTTGTCCAACGACGTATCTCGTTAGTCTAGATAAAGAAGACGGTTGTACAACGAGAGATCTCGTTAGTCTAGATATAGAAGACGGATGTACAGACGGATCTCGTTAGTCTAGATATAGAAGACGGTTGTACAGACGGAGCTCGTTAGTCTAGATATAGAAGACGGTTGCACAGACGGATCTCGTTAGTCTAGATATTGAAGACGTTTGTCCAACGACGTATCTCGTTAGTCTAGATATAGAAGACGGTTGTACAGACGGATCTCGTTAGTCTAGATATAGAAGACGGTTGTACACACGGATCCCGTTAGTCTAGATATAGAAGACGGTTGTACAGACGGATCTCATTAGTCTAAATATTGAAGACGGTTGTACAGACGGATCTCGATAGTCTAGATATAGAAGACGGTTGTACAGACGGATCTCGTTAGTCTAGATATAGAAGACGGTTGTACAGACGGTTCTCGTTAGTCTAGATATTGAAGACGTTTGTCCAACGACGTATCTCGTTAGTCTAGATATAGAAGACGGTTGTACAGACGGATCTCGTTAGTCTAGATATTGAAGACGTTTGTCCAACGACGTATCTCGTTAGTATAGATATAGAAGACGGTTGTACAACGAGAGATCTCGTTAGTCTAGATATAGAAGAGGGTTGTACAACGACGGATCTCGTTAGTCTAGATATTGAAGACGTTTGTCCAACGACGTATCTCGTTAGTATAGATATAGAAGACGGTTGTACAACGAGAGATCTCGTTAGTCTAGATATAGAAGACGGTTGTACAGACGGAGCTCGTTAGTCTAGATATTGAAGACGTTTGTCCAACGACGTATCTCGTTAGTCTAGATATAGAAGACGGTTGTACAGACGGATCTCGTTAGTCTAGATATAGAAGACGGTTGTACAGACGGATCTCGGTAGTCTAGATATAGAAGAGGGTTGTACAACGACGGATCTCGTTAGTCTAGATATTGAAGACGGTTGTACAGACGGAGCTCGTTAGTCTAGATATTGAAGACGTTTGTCCAACGACGTATCTCGTTAGTCTAGATATAGAAAACGGTTGTACAGACGGATCTCGTTAGTCTAGATATAGAAGACGGTTGCACAGACGGATCTCGTTAGTCTAGATATTGATGACGGTTGTACAGACGGATCTCGTTAGTCTAGATATAGAAGACAGTTGTACAGACGGATCTCGTTAGTCTAGATATTGAAGACGTTTGTCCAACGACGTATCTCGTTAGTCTAGATAAAGAAGACGGTTGTACAACGAGAGATCTCGTTAGTCTAGATATAGAAGACGGATGTACAGACGGATCTCGTTAGTCTAGATATAGAAAACGGTTGTACAGACGGATCTCGTTAGTCTAGATATAGAAGAGGGTTGTACAACGACGGATCTCGTTAGTCTAGATATTGAAGACGTTTGTCCAACGACGTATCTCGTTAGTATAGATATAGAAGACGGTTGTACAACGAGAGATCTCGTTAGTCTAGATATAGAAGACGGTTGTACAGACGGAGCTCGTTAGTCTAGATATTGAAGACGTTTGTCCAACGACGTATCTCGTTAGTCTAGATATAGAAGACGGTTGTACAGACGGATCTCGTTAGTCTAGATATAGAAGACGGTTGTACAGACGGATCTCGGTAGTCTAGATATAGAAGAGGGTTGTACAACGACGGATCTCGTTAGTCTAGATATTGAAGACGTTTGTCCAACGACGTATCTCGTTAGTCTAGATATAGAAGACGGTTGTACAGACGGATCTCGATAGTCTAGATATAGAAGACGGTTGTACAGACGGATCTCGTTAGTCTAGATATAGAAGACGGTTGTACAGACGGAGCTCGTTAGTCTAGATATTGAAGACGTTTGTCCAACGACGTATCTCGTTAGTCTAGATATAGAAAACGGTTGTACAGACGGATCTCGTTAGTCTAGATATAGAAGACGGTTGCACAGACGGATCTCGTTAGTCTAGATATTGAAGACGTTTGTCCAACGACGTATCTCGTTAGTATAGATATAGAAGACGGTTGTACAACGAGAGATCTCGTTAGTCTAGATATAGAAGACGGTTGTACAGACGGAGCTCGTTAGTCTAGATATTGAAGACGTTTGTCCAACGACGTATCTCGTTAGTCTAGATATAGAAGACGGTTGTACAGACGGATCTCGTTAGTCTAGATATAGAAGACGGTTGTACACACGGATCCCGTTAGTCTAGATATAGAAGACGGTTGTACAGACGGATCTCATTAGTCTAAATATTGAAGACGGTTGTACAGACGGATCTCGATAGTCTAGATATAGAAGACGGTTGTACAGACGGATCTCGTTAGTCTAGATATAGAAGACGGTTGTACAGACGGTTCTCGTTAGTCTAGATATTGAAGACGTTTGTCCAACGACGTATCTCGTTAGTCTAGATAAAGAAGACGGTTGTACAACGAGAGATCTCGTTAGTCTAGATATAGAAGACGGATGTACAGACGGATTTCGTTAGTCTAGATATAGAAAACGGTTGTACAGACGGATCTCGTTAGTCTAGATATAGAAGAGGGTTGTACAACGACGGATCTCGTTAGTCTAGATATTGAAGACGTTTGTCCAACGACGTATCTCGTTAGTCTAGATATAGAAGACGGTTGTACAACGACGGATCTCGTTAGTCTAGATATAGAAGACGGTTGTACAGACGGATCTCGTTAGTCTAGGTATTGAAGACGTTTGTCCAACGACGTATCTCGTTAGTCTAGATGTAGAAAACGGTTGTACAGACGGATCTCGTTAGTCTAGATATAGAAGACGGTTGTACAACGACGGATCTCGTTAGTCTAGATATTGAAGACGGTTGTACAGACGGATCTCGTTAGTCTAGATATAGAAGACGGTTGTACAGACGGATCTCGTTAGTCTAGATATTGAAGACGGTTGTACAACGACGGATCTCGTTAGTCTAGATATAGAAGACGGTTGTACAGACGGATCTCGTTAGTCTAGATATAGAAGACGGTTGTACAACGACGGATCTCGTTAGTCTAGATATAGAAGGCGGTTGTACAGACGGATCTCGTTAGTCTAGATATAGAAGACGGTTGTACAACCACGGATCTCGATAGTCTAGATATAGAAGACGGTTGTACAGACGGACCTCGTTAGTCTAGATATAGAAGACGGTTGTACAGACGGAGCTCGTTAGTCTAGATATTGAAGACGTTTGTCCAACGACGTATCTCGTTAGTCTAGATATAGAAAACGGTTGTACAGACGGATCTCGTTAGTCTAGATATAGAAGACGGTTGCACAGACGGATCTCGTTAGTCTAGATATTGATGACGGTTGTACAGACGGATCTCGTTAGTCTAGATATAGAAGACAGTTGTACAGACGGATCTCGTTAGTCTAGATATTGAAGACGTTTGTCCAACGACGTATCTCGTTAGTCTAGATAAAGAAGACGGTTGTACAACGAGAGATCTCGTTAGTCTAGATATAGAAGACGGATGTACAGACGGATCTCGTTAGTCTAGATATAGAAAACGGTTGTACAGACGGATCTCGTTAGTCTAGATATAGAAGAGGGTTGTACAACGACGGATCTCGTTAGTCTAGATATTGAAGACGTTTGTCCAACGACGTATCTCGTTAGTATAGATATAGAAGACGGTTGTACAACGAGAGATCTCGTTAGTCTAGATACAGAAGACGGTTGTACAGACGGAGCTCGTTAGTCTAGATATAGAAGACGGTTGCACAGACGGATCTCGTTAGTCTAGATATTGATGACGGTTGTACAGACGGATCTCGTTAGTCTAGATATAGAAGACAGTTGTACAGACGGATCTCGTTAGTCTAGATATTGAAGACGTTTGTCCAACGACGTATCTCGTTAGTCTAGATAAAGAAGACGGTTGTACAACGAGAGATCTCGTTAGTCTAGATATAGAAGACGGATGTACAGACGGATCTCGTTAGTCTAGATATTGAAGACGTTTGTCCAACGACGTATCTCGTTAGTATAGATATAGAAGACGGTTGTACAACGAGAGATCTCGTTAGTCTAGATATAGAAGACGGTTGTACAGACGGAGCTCGTTAGTCTAGATATTGAAGACGTTTGTCCAACGACGTATCTCGTTAGTCTAGATATAGAAGACGGTTGTACAGACGGATCTCGTTAGTCTAGATATAGAAGACGGTTGTACAGACGGATCTCGGTAGTCTAGATATAGAAGAGGGTTGTACAACGACGGATCTCGTTAGTCTAGATATTGAAGACGTTTGTCCAACGACGTATCTCGTTAGTCTAGATATAGAAGACGGTTGTACAGACGGATCTCGATAGTCTAGATATAGAAGACGGTTGTACAGACGGATCTCGTTAGTCTAGATATAGAAGACGGTTGTACAGACGGAGCTCGTTAGTCTAGATATTGAAGACGTTTGTCCAACGACGTATCTCGTTAGTCTAGATATAGAAAACGGTTGTACAGACGGATCTCGTTAGTCTAGATATAGAAGACGGATGTACAGACGGATCTCGTTAGTCTAGATATAGAAAACGGTTGTACAGACGGATCTCGTTAGTCTAGATATAGAAGAGGGTTGTACAACGACGGATCTCGTTAGTCTAGATATTGAAGACGTTTGTCCAACGACGTATCTCGTTAGTATAGATATAGAAGACGGTTGTACAACGAGAGATCTCGTTAGTCTAGATATAGAAGACGGTTGTACAGACGGAGCTCGTTAGTCTAGATATTGAAGACGTTTGTCCAACGACGTATCTCGTTAGTCTAGATATAGAAGACGGTTGTACAGACGGATCTCGTTAGTCTAGATATAGAAGACGGTTGTACAGACGGATCTCGGTAGTCTAGATATAGAAGAGGGTTGTACAACGACGGATCTCGTTAGTCTAGATATTGAAGACGTTTGTCCAACGACGTATCTCGTTAGTCTAGATATAGAAGACGGTTGTACAGACGGATCTCGATAGTCTAGATATAGAAGACGGTTGTACAGACGGATCTCGTTAGTCTAGATATAGAAGACGGTTGTACAGACGGAGCTCGTTAGTCTAGATATTGAAGACGTTTGTCCAACGACGTATCTCGTTAGTCTAGATATAGAAAACGGTTGTACAGACGGATCTCGTTAGTCTAGATATAGAAGACGGTTGCACAGACGGATCTCGTTAGTCTAGATATTGAAGACGTTTGTCCAACGACGTATCTCGTTAGTCTAGATATAGAAGACGGTTGTACAGACGGATCTCGATAGTCTAGATATAGAAGACGGTTGTACAGACGGATCTCGTTAGTCTAGATATAGAAGACGGTTGTTCAGACGGAGCTCGTTAGTCTAGATATTGAAGACGTTTGTCCAACGACGTATCTCGTTAGTCTAGATATAGAAAACGGTTGTACAGACGGATCTCGTTAGTCTAGATATAGAAGAGGGTTGTACAACGACGGATCTCGTTAGTCTAGATATTGAAGACGTTTGTCCAATGACGTATCTCGTTAGTATAGATATAGAAGACGGTTGTACAACGAGAGATCTCGTTAGTCTAGATATAGAAGACGGTTGTACAGACGGAGCTCGTTAGTCTAGATATTGAAGACGTTTGTCCAACGACGTATCTCGTTAGTCTAGATATAGAAGACGGTTGTACAGACGGATCTCGTTAGTCTAGATATAGAAGACGGTTGTACAGACGGATCTCGGTAGTCTAGATATAGAAGAGGGTTGTACAACGACGGATCTCGTTAGTCTAGATATTGAAGACGTTTGTCCAACGACGTATCTCGTTAGTCTAGATATAGAAGACGGTTGTACAGACGGATCTCGATAGTCTAGATATAGAAGACGGTTGTACAGACGGATCTCGTTAGTCTAGATATAGAAGACGGTTGTACAGACGGAGCTCGTTAGTCTAGATATTGAAGACGTTTGTCCAACGACGTATCTCGTTAGTCTAGATATAGAAAACGGTTGTACAGACGGATCTCGTTAGTCTAGATATAGAAGACGGTTGCACAGACGGATCTCGTTAGTCTAGATATTGAAGACGGTTGTCCAACGACGTATCTCGTAAGTCTAGATAAAGAAGACGGTTGTACAACGAGAGATCTCGTTAGTCTAGATATAGAAGACGGTTGTACAGACGGATCTCGTTAGTCTAGATACAGAAGACGGTTGCACAGACGGATCTCGTTAGTCTAGATATAGAAGACGGTTGTACAACGACGTATCTCGTTAGTCTAGATATAGAAGACGGTTGTGCAGACGGATCTCGTTAGTCTAGATATTGAAGACGGTTGTACAGACGGACCTCGATAGTCTAGATATAGAAGACGGTTGTACAGACGGATCTCGTTAGTCTAGATATAGAAGACGGTTGTACAGACGGTTCTCGTTAGTCTAGATATTGAAGACGTTTGTCCAACGACGTATCTCGTTAGTCTAGATAAAGAAGACGGTTGTACAACGAGAGATCTCGTTAGTCTAGATATAGAAGACGGATGTACAGACGGATTTCGTTAGTCTAGATATAGAAAACGGTTGTAGAGACGGATCTCGTTAGTCTAGATATAGAAGAGGGTTGTACAACGACGGATCTCGTTAGTCTAGATATTGAAGACGTTTGTCCAACGACGTATCTCGTTAGTCTAGATATAGAAGACGGTTGTACAACGACGGATCTCGTTAGTCTATAAAAGAAGACGGTTGTACAGACGGATCTCGTTAGTCTAGATATTGAAGACGTTTGTCCAACGACGTATCTCGTTAGTCTAGATGTAGAAAACGGTTGTACAGACGGATCTCGTTAGTCTAGTTATAGAAGACGGTTGTACAACGACGGATCTCGTTAGTCTAGATATTGAAGACGGTTGTACAGACGGATCTCGTTAGTCTAGATATAGAAGACGGTTGTACAGACGGATCTCGTTAGTCTAGATATAGAAGAGGGTTGTACAACGACGGATCTCGTTAGTCTAGATATTGAAGACGTTTGTCCAATGACGTATCTCGTTAGTATAGATATAGAAGACGGTTGTACAACGAGAGATCTCGTTAGTCTAGATATAGAAGACGGTTGTACAGACGGAGCTCGTTAGTCTAGATATAGAAGACGGTTGTACAGACGGATCTCGTTAGTCTAGATATAGAAGACGGTTGTTCAGACGGAGCTCGTTAGTCTAGATATTGAAGACGTTTGTCCAACGACGTATCTCGTTAGTCTAGATATAGAAAACGGTTGTACAGACGGATCTCGTTAGTCTAGATATAGAAGAGGGTTGTACAACGACGGATCTCGTTAGTCTAGATATTGAAGACGTTTGTCCAATGACGTATCTCGTTAGTATAGATATAGAAGACGGTTGTACAACGAGAGATCTCGTTAGTCTAGATATAGAAGACGGTTGTACAGACGGAGCTCGTTAGTCTAGATATTGAAGACGTTTGTCCAACGACGTATCTCGTTAGTCTAGATATAGAAGACGGTTGTACAGACGGATCTCGTTAGTCTAGATATAGAAGACGGTTGTACAGACGGATCTCGGTAGTCTAGATATAGAAGAGGGTTGTACAACGACGGATCTCGTTAGTCTAGATATTGAAGACGTTTGTCCAACGACGTATCTCGTTAGTCTAGATATAGAAGACGGTTGTACAGACGGATCTCGATAGTCTAGATATAGAAGACGGTTGTACAGACGGATCTCGTTAGTCTAGATATAGAAGACGGTTGTACAGACGGAGCTCGTTAGTCTAGATATTGAAGACGTTTGTCCAACGACGTATCTCGTTAGTCTAGATATAGAAAACGGTTGTACAGACGGATCTCGTTAGTCTAGATATAGAAGACGGTTGCACAGACGGATCTCGTTAGTCTAGATATTGAAGACGGTTGTCCAACGACGTATCTCGTAAGTCTAGATAAAGAAGACGGTTGTACAACGAGAGATCTCGTTAGTCTAGATATAGAAGACGGTTGTACAGACGGATCTCGTTAGTCTAGATACAGAAGACGGTTGCACAGACGGATCTCGTTAGTCTAGATATAGAAGACGGTTGTACAACGACGTATCTCGTTAGTCTAGATATAGAAGACGGTTGTGCAGACGGATCTCGTTAGTCTAGATATTGAAGACGGTTGTACAGACGGACCTCGATAGTCTAGATATAGAAGACGGTTGTACAGACGGATCTCGTTAGTCTAGATATAGAAGACGGTTGTACAGACGGTTCTCGTTAGTCTAGATATTGAAGACGTTTGTCCAACGACGTATCTCGTTAGTCTAGATAAAGAAGACGGTTGTACAACGAGAGATCTCGTTAGTCTAGATATAGAAGACGGATGTACAGACGGATTTCGTTAGTCTAGATATAGAAAACGGTTGTAGAGACGGATCTCGTTAGTCTAGATATAGAAGAGGGTTGTACAACGACGGATCTCGTTAGTCTAGATATTGAAGACGTTTGTCCAACGACGTATCTCGTTAGTCTAGATATAGAAGACGGTTGTACAACGACGGATCTCGTTAGTCTATAAAAGAAGACGGTTGTACAGACGGATCTCGTTAGTCTAGATATTGAAGACGTTTGTCCAACGACGTATCTCGTTAGTCTAGATGTAGAAAACGGTTGTACAGACGGATCTCGTTAGTCTAGTTATAGAAGACGGTTGTACAACGACGGATCTCGTTAGTCTAGATATTGAAGACGGTTGTACAGACGGATCTCGTTAGTCTAGATATAGAAGACGGTTGTACAGACGGATCTCGTTAGTCTAGATATAGAAGACGGTTGTACAGACGGATCTCGTTAGTCTAGATATTGAAGACGTTTGTCCAACGACGTATCTCGTTAGTCTAGATATAGAAAACGGTTGTACAGGCGGATCTCGTTAGTCTAGATATAGAAGACGGTTGTACAACGACGGATCTCGTTTGTCTAGATATAGAAGACGGTTGTACAGACGGATCTCGTTAGTCTAGATATAGAAGACGGTTGTACAGACGGATCTCGTTAGTCTAGATATAGAAGAGGGTTGTACAACGACGGATCTCGTTAGTCTAGATATTGAAGACGTTTGTCCAACGACGTATCTCGTTAGTCTAGATATAGAAGACGGTTGTACAACGACGGATCTCGTTAGTCTAGATAAAGAAGACGGTTGTACAGACGGATCTCGTTAGTCTAGATATTGAAGACGTTTGTCCAACGACGTATCTCGTTAGTCTAGATGTAGAAAACGGTTGTACAGACGGATCTCGTTAGTCTAGATATAGAAGACGGTTGTACAGACGGATCTCGTTAGTCTAGATATAGAAGACGGTTGTACAGACGGATCTCGTTAGTCTAGATATAGAAGACGGTTGTACAACGACGGATCTCGTTAGTCTAGATATAGAAGACGGTTGTACAGACGGATCTCGTTAGTCTAGATATTGAAGACGTTTGTCCAACGACGTATCTCGTTAGTCTAGATATAGAAAACGGTTGTACAGACGGATCTCGTTAGTCTAGATATAGAAGACGGTTGTACAACGACGGATCTCGTTTGTCTAGATATAGAAGACGGTTGTACAGACGGATCTCGTTAGTCTAGATATAGAAGACGGTTGTACAGACGGATCTCGTTAGTCTAGATATAGAAGACGGTTGTACAACGACGGATCTCGTTAGTCTAGATAAAGAAGACGGTTGTACAACGAGAGATGTCGTTAGTCTAGATATAGAAGACGGTTGTACAACGACGGATCTCGTTAGTCTAGATATAGAAGACTGTTGTACAGACGGATCTCGTTAGTCTAGATATTGAAGACGTTTGTCCAACGACGTATCTCGTTAGTCTAGATAAAGAAGACGGTTGTACAACGAGAGATCTCGTTAGTCTAGATATAGAAGACGGATGTACAGACGGATCTCGTTAGTCTAGATATAGAAAACGGTTGTACAGACGGATCTCGTTAGTCTAGATATAGAAGAGGGTTGTACAACGACGGATCTCGTTAGTCTAGATATTGAAGACGTTTGTCCAACGACGTATCTCGTTAGTATAGATATAGAAGACGGTTGTACAGACGGATCTCGGTAGACTAGATATAGAAGAGGGTTGTACAACGACGGATCTCGTTAGTCTAGATATTGAAGACGTTTGTACAGACGGATCTCGTTAGTCTAGATATAGAAGACGGTTGTACAACGACGGATCTCGTTAGTCTAGATATTGAAGACGTTTGTCCAACGACGTATCTCGTTAGTATAGATATAGAAGACGGTTGTACAACGAGAGATCTCGTTAGTCTAGATATAGAAGACGGTTGTACAGACGGAGCTCGTTAGTCTAGATATTGAAGACGTTTGTCCAACGACGTATCTCGTTAGTCTAGATATAGAAGACGGTTGTACAGACGGATCTCGTTAGTCTAGATATAGAAGACGGTTGCACAGACGGATCTCGTTAGTCTAGATATTGATGACGGTTGTACAGACGGATCTCGTTAGTCTAGATATAGAAGACAGTTGTACAGACGGATCTCGTTAGTCTAGATATTGAAGACGTTTGTCCAACGACGGATCTCGTTAGTCTAGATATAGAAGAGGGTTGTACAACGACGGATCTCGTTAGTCTAGATATTGAAGACGTTTGTCCAACGACGTATCTCGTTAGTCTAGATATAGAAGACGGTTGTACAACGACGGATCTCGTTAGTCTAGATATAGAAGACGGTTGTACAGACGGATCTCGTTAGTCTAGGTATTGAAGACGTTTGTCCAACGACGTATCTCGTTAGTCTAGATGTAGAAAACGGTTGTACAGACGGATCTCGTTAGTCTAGATATAGAAGACGGTTGTACAACGACGGATCTCGTTAGTCTAGATATTGAAGACGGTTGTACAGACGGATCTCGTTAGTCTAGATATAGAAGACGGTTGTACAGACGGATCTCGTTAGTCTAGATATTGAAGACGGTTGTACAACGACGGATCTCGTTAGTCTAGATATAGAAGACGGTTGTACAGACGGATCTCGTTAGTCTAGATATAGAAGACGGTTGTACAACGACGGATCTCGTTAGTCTAGATATAGAAGGCGGTTGTACAGACGGATCTCGTTAGTCTAGATATAGAAGACGGTTGTACAACCACGGATCTCGATAGTCTAGATATAGAAGACGGTTGTACAGACGGACCTCGTTAGTCTAGATATAGAAGACGGTTGTACAGACGGAGCTCGTTAGTCTAGATATTGAAGACGTTTGTCCAACGACGTATCTCGTTAGTCTAGATATAGAAAACGGTTGTACAGACGGATCTCGTTAGTCTAGATATAGAAGACGGTTGCACAGACGGATCTCGTTAGTCTAGATATTGATGACGGTTGTACAGACGGATCTCGTTAGTCTAGATATAGAAGACAGTTGTACAGACGGATCTCGTTAGTCTAGATATTGAAGACGTTTGTCCAACGACGTATCTCGTTAGTCTAGATAAAGAAGACGGTTGTACAACGAGAGATCTCGTTAGTCTAGATATAGAAGACGGATGTACAGACGGATCTCGTTAGTCTAGATATAGAAAACGGTTGTACAGACGGATCTCGTTAGTCTAGATATAGAAGAGGGTTGTACAACGACGGATCTCGTTAGTCTAGATATTGAAGACGTTTGTCCAACGACGTATCTCGTTAGTATAGATATAGAAGACGGTTGTACAACGAGAGATCTCGTTAGTCTAGATACAGAAGACGGTTGTACAGACGGAGCTCGTTAGTCTAGATATAGAAGACGGTTGCACAGACGGATCTCGTTAGTCTAGATATTGATGACGGTTGTACAGACGGATCTCGTTAGTCTAGATATAGAAGACAGTTGTACAGACGGATCTCGTTAGTCTAGATATTGAAGACGTTTGTCCAACGACGTATCTCGTTAGTCTAGATAAAGAAGACGGTTGTACAACGAGAGATCTCGTTAGTCTAGATATAGAAGACGGATGTACAGACGGATCTCGTTAGTCTAGATATAGAAAACGGTTGTACAGACGGATCTCGTTAGTCTAGATATAGAAGAGGGTTGTACAACGACGGATCTCGTTAGTCTAGATATTGAAGACGTTTGTCCAACGACGTATCTCGTTAGTATAGATATAGAAGACGGTTGTACAACGAGAGATCTCGTTAGTCTAGATATAGAAGACGGTTGTACAGACGGAGCTCGTTAGTCTAGATATTGAAGACGTTTGTCCAACGACGTATCTCGTTAGTCTAGATATAGAAGAGGGTTGTACAACGACGGATCTCGTTAGTCTAGATATTGAAGACGTTTGTCCAACGACGTATCTCGTTAGTCTAGATATAGAAGACGGTTGTACAACGACGGATCTCGTTAGTCTAGATATAGAAGACGGTTGTACAGACGGATCTCGTTAGTCTAGGTATTGAAGACGTTTGTCCAACGACGTATCTCGTTAGTCTAGATGTAGAAAACGGTTGTACAGACGGATCTCGTTAGTCTAGATATAGAAGACGGTTGTACAACGACGGATCTCGTTAGTCTAGATATTGAAGACGGTTGTACAGACGGATCTCGTTAGTCTAGATATAGAAGACGGTTGTACAGACGGATCTCGTTAGTCTAGATATTGAAGACGGTTGTACAACGACGGATCTCGTTAGTCTAGATATAGAAGACGGTTGTACAGACGGATCTCGTTAGTCTAGATATAGAAGACGGTTGTACAACGACGGATCTCGTTAGTCTAGATATAGAAGGCGGTTGTACAGACGGATCTCGTTAGTCTAGATATAGAAGACGGTTGTACAACCACGGATCTCGATAGTCTAGATATAGAAGACGGTTGTACAGACGGACCTCGTTAGTCTAGATATAGAAGACGGTTGTACAGACGGAGCTCGTTAGTCTAGATATTGAAGACGTTTGTCCAACGACGTATCTCGTTAGTCTAGATATAGAAAACGGTTGTACAGACGGATCTCGTTAGTCTAGATATAGAAGACGGTTGCACAGACGGATCTCGTTAGTCTAGATATTGATGACGGTTGTACAGACGGATCTCGTTAGTCTAGATATAGAAGACAGTTGTACAGACGGATCTCGTTAGTCTAGATATTGAAGACGTTTGTCCAACGACGTATCTCGTTAGTCTAGATAAAGAAGACGGTTGTACAACGAGAGATCTCGTTAGTCTAGATATAGAAGACGGATGTACAGACGGATCTCGTTAGTCTAGATATAGAAAACGGTTGTACAGACGGATCTCGTTAGTCTAGATATAGAAGAGGGTTGTACAACGACGGATCTCGTTAGTCTAGATATTGAAGACGTTTGTCCAACGACGTATCTCGTTAGTATAGATATAGAAGACGGTTGTACAACGAGAGATCTCGTTAGTCTAGATACAGAAGACGGTTGTACAGACGGAGCTCGTTAGTCTAGATATAGAAGACGGTTGCACAGACGGATCTCGTTAGTCTAGATATTGATGACGGTTGTACAGACGGATCTCGTTAGTCTAGATATAGAAGACAGTTGTACAGACGGATCTCGTTAGTCTAGATATTGAAGACGTTTGTCCAACGACGTATCTCGTTAGTCTAGATAAAGAAGACGGTTGTACAACGAGAGATCTCGTTAGTCTAGATATAGAAGACGGATGTACAGACGGATCTCGTTAGTCTAGATATTGAAGACGTTTGTCCAACGACGTATCTCGTTAGTATAGATATAGAAGACGGTTGTACAACGAGAGATCTCGTTAGTCTAGATATAGAAGACGGTTGTACAGACGGAGCTCGTTAGTCTAGATATTGAAGACGTTTGTCCAACGACGTATCTCGTTAGTCTAGATATAGAAGACGGTTGTACAGACGGATCTCGTTAGTCTAGATATAGAAGACGGTTGTACAGACGGATCTCGGTAGTCTAGATATAGAAGAGGGTTGTACAACGACGGATCTCGTTAGTCTAGATATTGAAGACGTTTGTCCAACGACGTATCTCGTTAGTCTAGATATAGAAGACGGTTGTACAGACGGATCTCGATAGTCTAGATATAGAAGACGGTTGTACAGACGGATCTCGTTAGTCTAGATATAGAAGACGGTTGTACAGACGGAGCTCGTTAGTCTAGATATTGAAGACGTTTGTCCAACGACGTATCTCGTTAGTCTAGATATAGAAAACGGTTGTACAGACGGATCTCGTTAGTCTAGATATAGAAGACGGATGTACAGACGGATCTCGTTAGTCTAGATATAGAAAACGGTTGTACAGACGGATCTCGTTAGTCTAGATATAGAAGAGGGTTGTACAACGACGGATCTCGTTAGTCTAGATATTGAAGACGTTTGTCCAACGACGTATCTCGTTAGTATAGATATAGAAGACGGTTGTACAACGAGAGATCTCGTTAGTCTAGATATAGAAGACGGTTGTACAGACGGAGCTCGTTAGTCTAGATATTGAAGACGTTTGTCCAACGACGTATCTCGTTAGTCTAGATATAGAAGACGGTTGTACAGACGGATCTCGTTAGTCTAGATATAGAAGACGGTTGTACAGACGGATCTCGGTAGTCTAGATATAGAAGAGGGTTGTACAACGACGGATCTCGTTAGTCTAGATATTGAAGACGTTTGTCCAACGACGTATCTCGTTAGTCTAGATATAGAAGACGGTTGTACAGACGGATCTCGATAGTCTAGATATAGAAGACGGTTGTACAGACGGATCTCGTTAGTCTAGATATAGAAGACGGTTGTACAGACGGAGCTCGTTAGTCTAGATATTGAAGACGTTTGTCCAACGACGTATCTCGTTAGTCTAGATATAGAAAACGGTTGTACAGACGGATCTCGTTAGTCTAGATATAGAAGACGGTTGCACAGACGGATCTCGTTAGTCTAGATATTGAAGACGTTTGTCCAACGACGTATCTCGTTAGTCTAGATATAGAAGACGGTTGTACAGACGGATCTCGATAGTCTAGATATAGAAGACGGTTGTACAGACGGATCTCGTTAGTCTAGATATAGAAGACGGTTGTTCAGACGGAGCTCGTTAGTCTAGATATTGAAGACGTTTGTCCAACGACGTATCTCGTTAGTCTAGATATAGAAAACGGTTGTACAGACGGATCTCGTTAGTCTAGATATAGAAGAGGGTTGTACAACGACGGATCTCGTTAGTCTAGATATTGAAGACGTTTGTCCAATGACGTATCTCGTTAGTATAGATATAGAAGACGGTTGTACAACGAGAGATCTCGTTAGTCTAGATATAGAAGACGGTTGTACAGACGGAGCTCGTTAGTCTAGATATTGAAGACGTTTGTCCAACGACGTATCTCGTTAGTCTAGATATAGAAGACGGTTGTACAGACGGATCTCGTTAGTCTAGATATAGAAGACGGTTGTACAGACGGATCTCGGTAGTCTAGATATAGAAGAGGGTTGTACAACGACGGATCTCGTTAGTCTAGATATTGAAGACGTTTGTCCAACGACGTATCTCGTTAGTCTAGATATAGAAGACGGTTGTACAGACGGATCTCGATAGTCTAGATATAGAAGACGGTTGTACAGACGGATCTCGTTAGTCTAGATATAGAAGACGGTTGTACAGACGGAGCTCGTTAGTCTAGATATTGAAGACGTTTGTCCAACGACGTATCTCGTTAGTCTAGATATAGAAAACGGTTGTACAGACGGATCTCGTTAGTCTAGATATAGAAGACGGTTGCACAGACGGATCTCGTTAGTCTAGATATTGAAGACGGTTGTCCAACGACGTATCTCGTAAGTCTAGATAAAGAAGACGGTTGTACAACGAGAGATCTCGTTAGTCTAGATATAGAAGACGGTTGTACAGACGGATCTCGTTAGTCTAGATACAGAAGACGGTTGCACAGACGGATCTCGTTAGTCTAGATATAGAAGACGGTTGTACAACGACGTATCTCGTTAGTCTAGATATAGAAGACGGTTGTGCAGACGGATCTCGTTAGTCTAGATATTGAAGACGGTTGTACAGACGGACCTCGATAGTCTAGATATAGAAGACGGTTGTACAGACGGATCTCGTTAGTCTAGATATAGAAGACGGTTGTACAGACGGTTCTCGTTAGTCTAGATATTGAAGACGTTTGTCCAACGACGTATCTCGTTAGTCTAGATAAAGAAGACGGTTGTACAACGAGAGATCTCGTTAGTCTAGATATAGAAGACGGATGTACAGACGGATTTCGTTAGTCTAGATATAGAAAACGGTTGTAGAGACGGATCTCGTTAGTCTAGATATAGAAGAGGGTTGTACAACGACGGATCTCGTTAGTCTAGATATTGAAGACGTTTGTCCAACGACGTATCTCGTTAGTCTAGATATAGAAGACGGTTGTACAACGACGGATCTCGTTAGTCTATAAAAGAAGACGGTTGTACAGACGGATCTCGTTAGTCTAGATATTGAAGACGTTTGTCCAACGACGTATCTCGTTAGTCTAGATGTAGAAAACGGTTGTACAGACGGATCTCGTTAGTCTAGTTATAGAAGACGGTTGTACAACGACGGATCTCGTTAGTCTAGATATTGAAGACGGTTGTACAGACGGATCTCGTTAGTCTAGATATAGAAGACGGTTGTACAGACGGATCTCGTTAGTCTAGATATAGAAGAGGGTTGTACAACGACGGATCTCGTTAGTCTAGATATTGAAGACGTTTGTCCAATGACGTATCTCGTTAGTATAGATATAGAAGACGGTTGTACAACGAGAGATCTCGTTAGTCTAGATATAGAAGACGGTTGTACAGACGGAGCTCGTTAGTCTAGATATAGAAGACGGTTGTACAGACGGATCTCGTTAGTCTAGATATAGAAGACGGTTGTTCAGACGGAGCTCGTTAGTCTAGATATTGAAGACGTTTGTCCAACGACGTATCTCGTTAGTCTAGATATAGAAAACGGTTGTACAGACGGATCTCGTTAGTCTAGATATAGAAGAGGGTTGTACAACGACGGATCTCGTTAGTCTAGATATTGAAGACGTTTGTCCAATGACGTATCTCGTTAGTATAGATATAGAAGACGGTTGTACAACGAGAGATCTCGTTAGTCTAGATATAGAAGACGGTTGTACAGACGGAGCTCGTTAGTCTAGATATTGAAGACGTTTGTCCAACGACGTATCTCGTTAGTCTAGATATAGAAGACGGTTGTACAGACGGATCTCGTTAGTCTAGATATAGAAGACGGTTGTACAGACGGATCTCGGTAGTCTAGATATAGAAGAGGGTTGTACAACGACGGATCTCGTTAGTCTAGATATTGAAGACGTTTGTCCAACGACGTATCTCGTTAGTCTAGATATAGAAGACGGTTGTACAGACGGATCTCGATAGTCTAGATATAGAAGACGGTTGTACAGACGGATCTCGTTAGTCTAGATATAGAAGACGGTTGTACAGACGGAGCTCGTTAGTCTAGATATTGAAGACGTTTGTCCAACGACGTATCTCGTTAGTCTAGATATAGAAAACGGTTGTACAGACGGATCTCGTTAGTCTAGATATAGAAGACGGTTGCACAGACGGATCTCGTTAGTCTAGATATTGAAGACGGTTGTCCAACGACGTATCTCGTAAGTCTAGATAAAGAAGACGGTTGTACAACGAGAGATCTCGTTAGTCTAGATATAGAAGACGGTTGTACAGACGGATCTCGTTAGTCTAGATACAGAAGACGGTTGCACAGACGGATCTCGTTAGTCTAGATATAGAAGACGGTTGTACAACGACGTATCTCGTTAGTCTAGATATAGAAGACGGTTGTGCAGACGGATCTCGTTAGTCTAGATATTGAAGACGGTTGTACAGACGGACCTCGATAGTCTAGATATAGAAGACGGTTGTACAGACGGATCTCGTTAGTCTAGATATAGAAGACGGTTGTACAGACGGTTCTCGTTAGTCTAGATATTGAAGACGTTTGTCCAACGACGTATCTCGTTAGTCTAGATAAAGAAGACGGTTGTACAACGAGAGATCTCGTTAGTCTAGATATAGAAGACGGATGTACAGACGGATTTCGTTAGTCTAGATATAGAAAACGGTTGTAGAGACGGATCTCGTTAGTCTAGATATAGAAGAGGGTTGTACAACGACGGATCTCGTTAGTCTAGATATTGAAGACGTTTGTCCAACGACGTATCTCGTTAGTCTAGATATAGAAGACGGTTGTACAACGACGGATCTCGTTAGTCTATAAAAGAAGACGGTTGTACAGACGGATCTCGTTAGTCTAGATATTGAAGACGTTTGTCCAACGACGTATCTCGTTAGTCTAGATGTAGAAAACGGTTGTACAGACGGATCTCGTTAGTCTAGTTATAGAAGACGGTTGTACAACGACGGATCTCGTTAGTCTAGATATTGAAGACGGTTGTACAGACGGATCTCGTTAGTCTAGATATAGAAGACGGTTGTACAGACGGATCTCGTTAGTCTAGATATAGAAGACGGTTGTACAGACGGATCTCGTTAGTCTAGATATTGAAGACGTTTGTCCAACGACGTATCTCGTTAGTCTAGATATAGAAAACGGTTGTACAGGCGGATCTCGTTAGTCTAGATATAGAAGACGGTTGTACAACGACGGATCTCGTTTGTCTAGATATAGAAGACGGTTGTACAGACGGATCTCGTTAGTCTAGATATAGAAGACGGTTGTACAGACGGATCTCGTTAGTCTAGATATAGAAGAGGGTTGTACAACGACGGATCTCGTTAGTCTAGATATTGAAGACGTTTGTCCAACGACGTATCTCGTTAGTCTAGATATAGAAGACGGTTGTACAACGACGGATCTCGTTAGTCTAGATAAAGAAGACGGTTGTACAGACGGATCTCGTTAGTCTAGATATTGAAGACGTTTGTCCAACGACGTATCTCGTTAGTCTAGATGTAGAAAACGGTTGTACAGACGGATCTCGTTAGTCTAGATATAGAAGACGGTTGTACAGACGGATCTCGTTAGTCTAGATATAGAAGACGGTTGTACAGACGGATCTCGTTAGTCTAGATATAGAAGACGGTTGTACAACGACGGATCTCGTTAGTCTAGATATAGAAGACGGTTGTACAGACGGATCTCGTTAGTCTAGATATTGAAGACGTTTGTCCAACGACGTATCTCGTTAGTCTAGATATAGAAAACGGTTGTACAGACGGATCTCGTTAGTCTAGATATAGAAGACGGTTGTACAACGACGGATCTCGTTTGTCTAGATATAGAAGACGGTTGTACAGACGGATCTCGTTAGTCTAGATATAGAAGACGGTTGTACAGACGGATCTCGTTAGTCTAGATATAGAAGACGGTTGTACAACGACGGATCTCGTTAGTCTAGATAAAGAAGACGGTTGTACAACGAGAGATGTCGTTAGTCTAGATATAGAAGACGGTTGTACAACGACGGATCTCGTTAGTCTAGATATAGAAGACTGTTGTACAGACGGATCTCGTTAGTCTAGATATTGAAGACGTTTGTCCAACGACGTATCTCGTTAGTCTAGATAAAGAAGACGGTTGTACAACGAGAGATCTCGTTAGTCTAGATATAGAAGACGGATGTACAGACGGATCTCGTTAGTCTAGATATAGAAAACGGTTGTACAGACGGATCTCGTTAGTCTAGATATAGAAGAGGGTTGTACAACGACGGATCTCGTTAGTCTAGATATTGAAGACGTTTGTCCAACGACGTATCTCGTTAGTATAGATATAGAAGACGGTTGTACAGACGGATCTCGGTAGACTAGATATAGAAGAGGGTTGTACAACGACGGATCTCGTTAGTCTAGATATTGAAGACGTTTGTACAGACGGATCTCGTTAGTCTAGATATAGAAGACGGTTGTACAACGACGGATCTCGTTAGTCTAGATATTGAAGACGTTTGTCCAACGACGTATCTCGTTAGTATAGATATAGAAGACGGTTGTACAACGAGAGATCTCGTTAGTCTAGATATAGAAGACGGTTGTACAGACGGAGCTCGTTAGTCTAGATATTGAAGACGTTTGTCCAACGACGTATCTCGTTAGTCTAGATATAGAAGACGGTTGTACAGACGGATCTCG
The DNA here is from genome assembly GCA_960531205.1 of Andrena bicolor. NCBI lineage: Eukaryota > Metazoa > Arthropoda > Insecta > Hymenoptera > Andrenidae > Andrena > Andrena bicolor. The sequence goes on along the minus strand of CAUIJW010000120.1, from coordinate 1,160,037 downwards.
TTAGTCTAGATATAGAAGACGGTTGCACAGACGGATCTCGTTAGTCTAGATATTGATGACGGTTGTACAGACGGATCTCGTTAGTCTAGATATAGAAGACAGTTGTACAGACGGATCTCGTTAGTCTAGATATTGAAGACGTTTGTCCAACGACGGATCTCGTTAGTCTAGATATAGAAGAGGGTTGTACAACGACGGATCTCGTTAGTCTAGATATTGAAGACGTTTGTCCAACGACGTATCTCGTTAGTCTAGATATAGAAGACGGTTGTACAACGACGGATCTCGTTAGTCTAGATATAGAAGACGGTTGTACAGACGGATCTCGTTAGTCTAGGTATTGAAGACGTTTGTCCAACGACGTATCTCGTTAGTCTAGATGTAGAAAACGGTTGTACAGACGGATCTCGTTAGTCTAGATATAGAAGACGGTTGTACAACGACGGATCTCGTTAGTCTAGATATTGAAGACGGTTGTACAGACGGATCTCGTTAGTCTAGATATAGAAGACGGTTGTACAGACGGATCTCGTTAGTCTAGATATTGAAGACGGTTGTACAACGACGGATCTCGTTAGTCTAGATATAGAAGACGGTTGTACAGACGGATCTCGTTAGTCTAGATATAGAAGACGGTTGTACAACGACGGATCTCGTTAGTCTAGATATAGAAGGCGGTTGTACAGACGGATCTCGTTAGTCTAGATATAGAAGACGGTTGTACAACCACGGATCTCGATAGTCTAGATATAGAAGACGGTTGTACAGACGGACCTCGTTAGTCTAGATATAGAAGACGGTTGTACAGACGGAGCTCGTTAGTCTAGATATTGAAGACGTTTGTCCAACGACGTATCTCGTTAGTCTAGATATAGAAAACGGTTGTACAGACGGATCTCGTTAGTCTAGATATAGAAGACGGTTGCACAGACGGATCTCGTTAGTCTAGATATTGATGACGGTTGTACAGACGGATCTCGTTAGTCTAGATATAGAAGACAGTTGTACAGACGGATCTCGTTAGTCTAGATATTGAAGACGTTTGTCCAACGACGTATCTCGTTAGTCTAGATAAAGAAGACGGTTGTACAACGAGAGATCTCGTTAGTCTAGATATAGAAGACGGATGTACAGACGGATCTCGTTAGTCTAGATATAGAAAACGGTTGTACAGACGGATCTCGTTAGTCTAGATATAGAAGAGGGTTGTACAACGACGGATCTCGTTAGTCTAGATATTGAAGACGTTTGTCCAACGACGTATCTCGTTAGTATAGATATAGAAGACGGTTGTACAACGAGAGATCTCGTTAGTCTAGATACAGAAGACGGTTGTACAGACGGAGCTCGTTAGTCTAGATATAGAAGACGGTTGCACAGACGGATCTCGTTAGTCTAGATATTGATGACGGTTGTACAGACGGATCTCGTTAGTCTAGATATAGAAGACAGTTGTACAGACGGATCTCGTTAGTCTAGATATTGAAGACGTTTGTCCAACGACGTATCTCGTTAGTCTAGATAAAGAAGACGGTTGTACAACGAGAGATCTCGTTAGTCTAGATATAGAAGACGGATGTACAGACGGATCTCGTTAGTCTAGATATAGAAAACGGTTGTACAGACGGATCTCGTTAGTCTAGATATAGAAGAGGGTTGTACAACGACGGATCTCGTTAGTCTAGATATTGAAGACGTTTGTCCAACGACGTATCTCGTTAGTATAGATATAGAAGACGGTTGTACAACGAGAGATCTCGTTAGTCTAGATATAGAAGACGGTTGTACAGACGGAGCTCGTTAGTCTAGATATTGAAGACGTTTGTCCAACGACGTATCTCGTTAGTCTAGATATAGAAGACGGTTGTACAGACGGATCTCGTTAGTCTAGATATAGAAGACGGTTGTACAGACGGATCTCGGTAGTCTAGATATAGAAGAGGGTTGTACAACGACGGATCTCGTTAGTCTAGATATTGAAGACGTTTGTCCAACGACGTATCTCGTTAGTCTAGATATAGAAGACGGTTGTACAGACGGATCTCGATAGTCTAGATATAGAAGACGGTTGTACAGACGGATCTCGTTAGTCTAGATATAGAAGACGGTTGTACAGACGGAGCTCGTTAGTCTAGATATTGAAGACGTTTGTCCAACGACGTATCTCGTTAGTCTAGATATAGAAAACGGTTGTACAGACGGATCTCGTTAGTCTAGATATAGAAGACGGATGTACAGACGGATCTCGTTAGTCTAGATATAGAAAACGGTTGTACAGACGGATCTCGTTAGTCTAGATATAGAAGAGGGTTGTACAACGACGGATCTCGTTAGTCTAGATATTGAAGACGTTTGTCCAACGACGTATCTCGTTAGTATAGATATAGAAGACGGTTGTACAACGAGAGATCTCGTTAGTCTAGATATAGAAGACGGTTGTACAGACGGAGCTCGTTAGTCTAGATATTGAAGACGTTTGTCCAACGACGTATCTCGTTAGTCTAGATATAGAAGACGGTTGTACAGACGGATCTCGTTAGTCTAGATATAGAAGACGGTTGTACAGACGGATCTCGGTAGTCTAGATATAGAAGAGGGTTGTACAACGACGGATCTCGTTAGTCTAGATATTGAAGACGTTTGTCCAACGACGTATCTCGTTAGTCTAGATATAGAAGACGGTTGTACAGACGGATCTCGATAGTCTAGATATAGAAGACGGTTGTACAGACGGATCTCGTTAGTCTAGATATAGAAGACGGTTGTACAGACGGAGCTCGTTAGTCTAGATATTGAAGACGTTTGTCCAACGACGTATCTCGTTAGTCTAGATATAGAAAACGGTTGTACAGACGGATCTCGTTAGTCTAGATATAGAAGACGGTTGCACAGACGGATCTCGTTAGTCTAGATATTGAAGACGTTTGTCCAACGACGTATCTCGTTAGTCTAGATATAGAAGACGGTTGTACAGACGGATCTCGATAGTCTAGATATAGAAGACGGTTGTACAGACGGATCTCGTTAGTCTAGATATAGAAGACGGTTGTTCAGACGGAGCTCGTTAGTCTAGATATTGAAGACGTTTGTCCAACGACGTATCTCGTTAGTCTAGATATAGAAAACGGTTGTACAGACGGATCTCGTTAGTCTAGATATAGAAGAGGGTTGTACAACGACGGATCTCGTTAGTCTAGATATTGAAGACGTTTGTCCAACGACGTATCTCGTTAGTATAGATATAGAAGACGGTTGTACAACGAGAGATCTCGTTAGTCTAGATATAGAAGACGGTTGTACAGACGGAGCTCGTTAGTCTAGATATTGAAGACGTTTGTCCAACGACGTATCTCGTTAGTCTAGATATAGAAGACGGTTGTACAGACGGATCTCGTTAGTCTAGATATAGAAGACGGTTGTACAGACGGATCTCGGTAGTCTAGATATAGAAGAGGGTTGTACAACGACGGATCTCGTTAGTCTAGATATTGAAGACGTTTGTCCAACGACGTATCTCGTTAGTCTAGATATAGAAGACGGTTGTACAGACGGATCTCGATAGTCTAGATATAGAAGACGGTTGTACAGACGGATCTCGTTAGTCTAGATATAGAAGACGGTTGTACAGACGGAGCTCGTTAGTCTAGATATTGAAGACGTTTGTCCAACGACGTATCTCGTTAGTCTAGATATAGAAAACGGTTGTACAGACGGATCTCGTTAGTCTAGATATAGAAGACGGTTGCACAGACGGATCTCGTTAGTCTAGATATTGAAGACGGTTGTCCAACGACGTATCTCGTAAGTCTAGATAAAGAAGACGGTTGTACAACGAGAGATCTCGTTAGTGTAGATATAGAAGACGGTTGTACAGACGGATCTCGTTAGTCTAGATACAGAAGACGGTTGCACAGACGGATCTCGTTAGTCTAGATATAGAAGACGGTTGTACAACGACGTATCTCGTTAGTCTAGATATAGAAGACGGTTGTGCAGACGGATCTCGTTAGTCTAGATATTGAAGACGGTTGTACAGACGGACCTCGATAGTCTAGATATAGAAGACGGTTGTACAGACGGATCTCGTTAGTCTAGATATAGAAGACGGTTGTACAGACGGTTCTCGTTAGTCTAGATATTGAAGACGTTTGTCCAACGACGTATCTCGTTAGTCTAGATAAAGAAGACGGTTGTACAACGAGAGATCTCGTTAGTCTAGATATAGAAGACGGATGTACAGACGGATTTCGTTAGTCTAGATATAGAAAACGGTTGTAGAGACGGATCTCGTTAGTCTAGATATAGAAGAGGGTTGTACAACGACGGATCTCGTTAGTCTAGATATTGAAGACGTTTGTCCAACGACGTATCTCGTTAGTCTAGATATAGAAGACGGTTGTACAACGACGGATCTCGTTAGTCTATAAAAGAAGACGGTTGTACAGACGGATCTCGTTAGTCTAGATATTGAAGACGTTTGTCCAACGACGTATCTCGTTAGTCTAGATGTAGAAAACGGTTGTACAGACGGATCTCGTTAGTCTAGTTATAGAAGACGGTTGTACAACGACGGATCTCGTTAGTCTAGATATTGAAGACGGTTGTACAGACGGATCTCGTTAGTCTAGATATAGAAGACGGTTGTACAGACGGATCTCGTTAGTCTAGATATAGAAGACGGTTGTACAGACGGATCTCGTTAGTCTAGATATTGAAGACGTTTGTCCAACGACGTATCTCGTTAGTCTAGATATAGAAAACGGTTGTACAGGCGGATCTCGTTAGTCTAGATATAGAAGACGGTTGTACAACGACGGATCTCGTTTGTCTAGATATAGAAGACGGTTGTACAGACGGATCTCGTTAGTCTAGATATAGAAGACGGTTGTACAGACGGATCTCGTTAGTCTAGATATAGAAGAGGGTTGTACAACGACGGATCTCGTTAGTCTAGATATTGAAGACGTTTGTCCAACGACGTATCTCGTTAGTCTAGATATAGAAGACGGTTGTACAACGACGGATCTCGTTAGTCTAGATAAAGAAGACGGTTGTACAGACGGATCTCGTTAGTCTAGATATTGAAGACGTTTGTCCAACGACGTATCTCGTTAGTCTAGATGTAGAAAACGGTTGTACAGACGGATCTCGTTAGTCTAGATATAGAAGACGGTTGTACAGACGGATCTCGTTAGTCTAGATATAGAAGACGGTTGTACAGACGGATCTCGTTAGTCTAGATATAGAAGACGGTTGTACAACGACGGATCTCGTTAGTCTAGATATAGAAGACGGTTGTACAGACGGATCTCGTTAGTCTAGATATTGAAGACGTTTGTCCAACGACGTATCTCGTTAGTCTAGATATAGAAAACGGTTGTACAGACGGATCTCGTTAGTCTAGATATAGAAGACGGTTGTACAACGACGGATCTCGTTTGTCTAGATATAGAAGACGGTTGTACAGACGGATCTCGTTAGTCTAGATATAGAAGACGGTTGTACAGACGGATCTCGTTAGTCTAGATATAGAAGACGGTTGTACAACGACGGATCTCGTTAGTCTAGATAAAGAAGACGGTTGTACAACGAGAGATGTCGTTAGTCTAGATATAGAAGACGGTTGTACAACGACGGATCTCGTTAGTCTAGATATAGAAGACTGTTGTACAGACGGATCTCGTTAGTCTAGATATTGAAGACGTTTGTCCAACGACGTATCTCGTTAGTCTAGATAAAGAAGACGGTTGTACAACGAGAGATCTCGTTAGTCTAGATATAGAAGACGGATGTACAGACGGATCTCGTTAGTCTAGATATAGAAAACGGTTGTACAGACGGATCTCGTTAGTCTAGATATAGAAGAGGGTTGTACAACGACGGATCTCGTTAGTCTAGATATTGAAGACGTTTGTCCAACGACGTATCTCGTTAGTATAGATATAGAAGACGGTTGTACAGACGGATCTCGGTAGACTAGATATAGAAGAGGGTTGTACAACGACGGATCTCGTTAGTCTAGATATTGAAGACGTTTGTACAGACGGATCTCGTTAGTCTAGATATAGAAGACGGTTGTACAACGACGGATCTCGTTAGTCTAGATATTGAAGACGTTTGTCCAACGACGTATCTCGTTAGTATAGATATAGAAGACGGTTGTACAACGAGAGATCTCGTTAGTCTAGATATAGAAGACGGTTGTACAGACGGAGCTCGTTAGTCTAGATATTGAAGACGTTTGTCCAACGACGTATCTCGTTAGTCTAGATATAGAAGACGGTTGTACAGACGGATCTCGTTAGTCTAGATATAGAAGACGGTTGTACAGACGGATCTCGGTAGTCTAGATATAGAAGAGGGTTGTACAACGACGGATCTCGTTAGTCTAGATATTGAAGACGTTTGTCCAACGACGTATCTCGTTAGTCTAGATATAGAAGACGGTTGTACAGACGGATCTCGATAGTCTAGATATAGAAGACGGTTGTACAGACGGATCTCGTTAGTCTAGATATAGAAGACGGTTGTACAGACGGAGCTCGTTAGTCTAGATATTGAAGACGTTTGTCCAACGACGTATCTCGTTAGTCTAGATATAGAAAACGGTTGTACAGACGGATCTCGTTAGTCTAGATATAGAAGACGGTTGCACAGACGGATCTCGTTAGTCTAGATATTGAAGACGGTTGTCCAACGACGTATCTCGTAAGTCTAGATAAAGAAGACGGTTGTACAACGAGAGATCTCGTTAGTCTAGATATAGAAGACGGTTGTACAGACGGATCTCGTTAGTCTAGATACAGAAGACGGTGCACAGACGGATCTCGTTAGTCTAGATATAGAAGACGGTTGTACAACGACGTATCTCGTTAGTCTAGATATAGAAGACGGTTGTGCAGACGGATCTCGTTAGTCTAGATATTGAAGACGGTTGTACAGACGGACCTCGATAGTCTAGATATAGAAGACGGTTGTACAGACGGATCTCGTTAGTCTAGATATAGAAGACGGTTGTACAGACGGTTCTCGTTAGTCTAGATATTGAAGACGTTTGTCCAACGACGTATCTCGTTAGTCTAGATAAAGAAGACGGTTGTACAACGAGAGATCTCGTTAGTCTAGATATAGAAGACGGATGTACAGACGGATTTCGTTAGTCTAGATATAGAAAACGGTTGTAGAGACGGATCTCGTTAGTCTAGATATAGAAGAGGGTTGTACAACGACGGATCTCGTTAGTCTAGATATTGAAGACGTTTGTCCAACGACGTATCTCGTTAGTCTAGATATAGAAGACGGTTGTACAACGACGGATCTCGTTAGTCTATAAAAGAAGACGGTTGTACAGACGGATCTCGTTAGTCTAGATATTGAAGACGTTTGTCCAACGACGTATCTCGTTAGTCTAGATGTAGAAAACGGTTGTACAGACGGATCTCGTTAGTCTAGTTATAGAAGACGGTTGTACAACGACGGATCTCGTTAGTCTAGATATTGAAGACGGTTGTACAGACGGATCTCGTTAGTCTAGATATAGAAGACGGTTGTACAGACGGATCTCGTTAGTCTAGATATAGAAGACGGTTGTACAGACGGATCTCGTTAGTCTAGATATTGAAGACGTTTGTCCAACGACGTATCTCGTTAGTCTAGATATAGAAAACGGTTGTACAGGCGGATCTCGTTAGTCTAGATATAGAAGACGGTTGTACAACGACGGATCTCGTTTGTCTAGATATAGAAGACGGTTGTACAGACGGATCTCGTTAGTCTAGATATAGAAGACGGTTGTACAGACGGATCTCGTTAGTCTAGATATAGAAGAGGGTTGTACAACGACGGATCTCGTTAGTCTAGATATTGAAGACGTTTGTCCAACGACGTATCTCGTTAGTCTAGATATAGAAGACGGTTGTACAACGACGGATCTCGTTAGTCTAGATAAAGAAGACGGTTGTACAGACGGATCTCGTTAGTCTAGATATTGAAGACGTTTGTCCAACGACGTATCTCGTTAGTCTAGATGTAGAAAACGGTTGTACAGACGGATCTCGTTAGTCTAGATATAGAAGACGGTTGTACAACGACGGATCTCGTTAGTCTAGATATTGAAGACGGTTGTACAGACGGATCTCGTTAGTCTAGATATAGAAGACGGTTGTACAACGACGGATCTCGTTAGTCTAGATATAGAAGACGGTTGTACAGACGGATCTCGTTAGTCTAGATATTGAAGACGTTTGTCCAACGACGTATCTCGTTAGTCTAGATATAGAAAACGGTTGTACAGACGGATCTCGTTAGTCTAGATATAGAAGACGGTTGTACAACGACGGATCTCGTTTGTCTAGATATAGAAGACGGTTGTACAGACGGATCTCGTTAGTCTAGATATAGAAGACGGTTGTACAGACGGATCTCGTTAGTCTAGATATAGAAGACGGTTGTACAACGACGGATCTCGTTAGTCTAGATAAAGAAGACGGTTGTACAACGAGAGATGTCGTTAGTCTAGATATAGAAGACGGTTGTACAACGACGGATCTCGTTAGTCTAGATATAGAAGACTGTTGTACAGACGGATCTCGTTAGTCTAGATATTGAAGACGTTTGTCCAACGACGTATCTCGTTAGTCTAGATAAAGAAGACGGTTGTACAACGAGAGATCTCGTTAGTCTAGATATAGAAGACGGATGTACAGACGGATCTCGTTAGTCTAGATATAGAAAACGGTTGTACAGACGGATCTCGTTAGTCTAGATATAGAAGAGGGTTGTACAACGACGGATCTCGTTAGTCTAGATATTGAAGACGTTTGTCCAACGACGTATCTCGTTAGTATAGATATAGAAGACGGTTGTACAGACGGATCTCGGTAGACTAGATATAGAAGAGGGTTGTACAACGACGGATCTCGTTAGTCTAGATATTGAAGACGTTTGTACAGACGGATCTCGTTAGTCTAGATATAGAAGACGGTTGTACAACGACGGATCTCGTTAGTCTAGATATTGAAGACGTTTGTCCAACGACGTATCTCGTTAGTCTAGATATAGAAGACGGTTGTACAGACGGATCTCGTTAGTCTAGATATAGAAGACGGTTGTACAACGACGGATCTCGTTAGTCTAGATATAGAAGACGGTTGTACAGACGGATCTCGGTAGACTAGATATAGAAGAGGGTTGTACAACGACGGATCTCGTTAGTCTAGATATTGAAGACGTTTGTCCAACGACGTATCTCGTTAGTCTAGATATAGAAGACGGTTGTACAACGACGGATCTCGTTAGTCTAGATATAGAAGACGGTTGTACAGACGGATCTCGTTAGTCTAGGTATTGAAGACGTTTGTCCAACGACGTATCTCGTTAGTCTAGATGTAGAAAACGGTTGTACAGACGGATCTCGTTAGTCTAGATATAGAAGACGGTTGTACAACGACGGATCTCGTTAGTCTAGATATTGAAGACGGTTGTACAGACGGATCTCGTTAGTCTAGATATAGAAGACGGTTGTACAGACGGATCTCGTTAGTCTAGATATTGAAGACGGTTGTACAACGACGGATCTCGTTAGTCTAGATATAGAAGACGGTTGTACAGACGGATCTCGTTAGTCTAGATATTGAAGACGTTTGTCCAACGACGTATCTCGTTAGTCTAGATATAGAAAACGGTTGTACAGACGGATCTCGTTAGTCTAGATATAGAAGACGGTTGCACAGACGGATCTCGATAGTCTAGATAGAGAAGACGGTTGTCCAACGACGTATCTCGTAAGTCTAGATAAAGAAGACGGTTGTACAACGAGAGATCTCGTTAGTCTAGATATAGAAGACGGTTGTACAGACGGATCTCGTTAGTCTAGATACAGAAGACGGTTGCACAGACGGATCTCGTTAGTCTAGATATAGAAGACGGTTGTACAACGACGTATCTCGTTAGTCTAGATATAGAAGACGGTTGTGCAGACGGATCTCGTTAGTCTAGATATTGAAGACGGTTGTACAGACGGACCTCGATAGTCTAGATATAGAAGACGGTTGTACAGACGGATCTCGTTAGTCTAGATATAGAAGACGGTTGTACAGACGGTTCTCGTTAGTCTAGATATTGAAGACGTTTGTCCAACGACGTATCTCGTTAGTCTAGATAAAGAAGACGGTTGTACAACGAGAGATCTCGTTAGTCTAGATATAGAAGACGGATGTACAGACGGATTTCGTTAGTCTAGATATAGAAGACGGTTGTGCAGACGGATCTCGTTAGTCTAGATATTGAAGACGGTTGTACAGACGGACCTCGATAGTCTAGATATAGAAGACGGTTGTACAGACGGATTTCGTTAGTCTAGATATAGAAGACGGTTGTGCAGACGGATCTCGTTAGTCTAGATATTGAAGACGGTTGTACAGACGGACCTCGATAGTCTAGATATAGAAGACGGTTGTACAGACGGTTCTCGTTAGTCTAGATATTGAAGACGTTTGTCCAACGACGTATCTCGTTAGTCTAGATAAAGAAGACGGTTGTACAACGAGAGATCTCGTTAGTCTAGATATTGAAGACGGTTGTACAGACGGATCTCGTTAGTCTAGATATTGAAGACGTTTGTCCAACGACGTATCTCGTTAGTCTAGATATAGAAAACGGTTGTACAGGCGGATCTCGTTAGTCTAGATATAGAAGACGGTTGTACAACGACGGATCTCGTTTGTCTAGATATAGAAGACGGTTGTACAGACGGATCTCGTTAGTCTAGATATAGAAGACGGTTGTACAGACGGATCTCGTTAGTCTAGATATAGAAGACGGTTGTACAGACGGATCTCGTTAGTCTAGATATAGAAGACGGTTGTGCAGACGGATCTCGTTAGTCTAGATATTGAAGACGGTTGTACAGACGGACCTCGATAGTCTAGATATAGAAGACGGTTGTACAGACGGATCTCGTTAGTCTAGATATAGAAGACGGTTGTACAGACGGTTCTCGTTAGTCTAGATATTGAAGACGTTTGTCCAACGACGTATCTCGTTAGTCTAGATAAAGAAGACGGTTGTACAACGAGAGATCTCGTTAGTCTAGATATAGAAGACGGATGTACAGACGGATTTCGTTAGTCTAGATATAGAAGACGGTTGTGCAGACGGATCTCGTTAGTCTAGATATTGAAGACGGTTGTACAGACGGACCTCGATAGTCTAGATATAGAAGACGGTTGTACAGACGGATCTCGTTAGTCTAGATATAGAAGACGGTTGTGCAGACGGATCTCGTTAGTCTAGATATTGAAGACGGTTGTACAGACGGACCTCGATAGTCTAGATATAGAAGACGGTTGTACAGACGGTTCTCGTTAGTCTAGATATTGAAGACGTTTGTCCAACGACGTATCTCGTTAGTCTAGATAAAGAAGACGGTTGTACAACGAGAGATCTCGTTAGTCTAGATATTGAAGACGGTTGTACAGACGGATCTCGTTAGTCTAGATATTGAAGACGTTTGTCCAACGACGTATCTCGTTAGTCTAGATATAGAAAACGGTTGTACAGGCGGATCTCGTTAGTCTAGATATAGAAGACGGTTGTACAACGACGGATCTCGTTTGTCTAGATATAGAAGACGGTTGTACAGACGGATCTCGTTAGTCTAGATATAGAAGACGGTTGTACAGACGGATCTCGTTAGTCTAGATATAGAAGACGGTTGTACAGACGGATCTCGTTAGTCTAGATATAGAAGACGGTTGTACAGACGGTTCTCGTTAGTCTAGATATTGAAGACGTTTGTCCAACGACGTATCTCGTTAGTCTAGATAAAGAAGACGGTTGTACAACGAGAGATCTCGTTAGTCTAGATATAGAAGACGGATGTACAGACGGATTTCGTTAGTCTAGATATAGAAAACGGTTGTAGAGACGGATCTCGTTAGTCTAGATATAGAAGAGGGTTGTACAACGACGGATCTCGTTAGTCTAGATATTGAAGACGTTTGTCCAACGACGTATCTCGTTAGTCTAGATATAGAAGACGGTTGTACAACGACGGATCTCGTTAGTCTATAAAAGAAGACGGTTGTACAGACGGATCTCGTTAGTCTAGATATTGAAGACGTTTGTCCAACGACGTATCTCGTTAGTCTAGATGTAGAAAACGGTTGTACAGACGGATCTCGTTAGTCTAGTTATAGAAGACGGTTGTACAACGACGGATCTCGTTAGTCTAGATATTGAAGACGGTTGTACAGACGGATCTCGTTAGTCTAGATATAGAAGACGGTTGTACAGGCGGATCTCGTTAGTCTAGATATAGAAGACGGTTGTACAACGACGGATCTCGTTTGTCTAGATATAGAAGACGGTTGTACAGACGGATCTCGTTAGTCTAGATATAGAAGACGGTTGTACAGACGGATCTCGTTAGTCTAGATATAGAAGAGGGTTGTACAACGACGGATCTCGTTAGTCTAGATATTGAAGACGTTTGTCCAACGACGTATCTCGTTAGTCTAGATATAGAAGACGGTTGTACAACGACGGATCTCGTTAGTCTAGATAAAGAAGACGGTTGTACAGACGGATCTCGTTAGTCTAGATATTGAAGACGTTTGTCCAACGACGTATCTCGTTAGTCTAGATGTAGAAAACGGTTGTACAGACGGATCTCGTTAGTCTAGATATAGAAGACGGTTGTACAACGACGGATCTCGTTAGTCTAGATATTGAAGACGGTTGTACAGACGGATCTCGTTAGTCTAGATATAGAAGACGGTTGTACAACGACGGATCTCGTTAGTCTAGATATAGAAGACGGTTGTACAGACGGATCTCGTTAGTCTAGATATTGAAGACGTTTGTCCAACGACGTATCTCGTTAGTCTAGATATAGAAAACGGTTGTACAGACGGATCTCGTTAGTCTAGATATAGAAGACGGTTGTACAACGACGGATCTCGTTTGTCTAGATATAGAAGACGGTTGTACAGACGGATCTCGTTAGTCTAGATATAGAAGACGGTTGTACAGACGGATCTCGTTAGTCTAGATATAGAAGACGGTTGTACAACGACGGATCTCGTTAGTCTAGATAAAGAAGACGGTTGTACAACGAGAGATGTCGTTAGTCTAGATATAGAAGACGGTTGTACAACGACGGATCTCGTTAGTCTAGATATAGAAGACTGTTGTACAGACGGATCTCGTTAGTCTAGATATTGAAGACGTTTGTCCAACGACGTATCTCGTTAGTCTAGATAAAGAAGACGGTTGTACAACGAGAGATCTCGTTAGTCTAGATATAGAAGACGGATGTACAGACGGATCTCGTTAGTCTAGATATAGAAAACGGTTGTACAGACGGATCTCGTTAGTCTAGATATAGAAGACGGTTGTACAACGACGGATCTCGTTAGTCTAGATATTGAAGACGTTTGTCCAACGACGTATCTCGTTAGTATAGATATAGAAGACGGTTGTACAGACGGATCTCGGTAGACTAGATATAGAAGAGGGTTGTACAACGACGGATCTCGTTAGTCTAGATATTGAAGACGTTTGTACAGACGGATCTCGTTAGTCTAGATATAGAAGACGGTTGTACAACGACGGATCTCGTTAGTCTAGATATTGAAGACGTTTGTCCAACGACGTATCTCGTTAGTCTAGATATAGAAGACGGTTGTACAGACGGATCTCGTTAGTCTAGATATAGAAGACGGTTGTACAACGACGGATCTCGTTAGTCTAGATATAGAAGACGGTTGTACAGACGGATCTCGGTAGACTAGATATAGAAGAGGGTTGTACAACGACGGATCTCGTTAGTCTAGATATTGAAGACGTTTGTCCAACGACGTATCTCGTTAGTCTAGATATAGAAGACGGTTGTACAACGACGGATCTCGTTAGTCTAGATATAGAAGACGGTTGTACAGACGGATCTCGTTAGTCTAGGTATTGAAGACGTTTGTCCAACGACGTATCTCGTTAGTCTAGATGTAGAAAACGGTTGTACAGACGGATCTCGTTAGTCTAGATATAGAAGACGGTTGTACAACGACGGATCTCGTTAGTCTAGATATTGAAGACGGTTGTACAGACGGATCTCGTTAGTCTAGATATAGAAGACGGTTGTACAGACGGATCTCGTTAGTCTAGATATTGAAGACGGTTGTACAACGACGGATCTCGTTAGTCTAGATATAGAAGACGGTTGTACAGACGGATCTCGTTAGTCTAGATATTGAAGACGTTTGTCCAACGACGTATCTCGTTAGTCTAGATATAGAAAACGGTTGTACAGACGGATCTCGTTAGTCTAGATATAGAAGACGGTTGCACAGACGGATCTCGATAGTCTAGATAGAGAAGACGGTTGTCCAACGACGTATCTCGTAAGTCTAGATAAAGAAGACGGTTGTACAACGAGAGATCTCGTTAGTCTAGATATAGAAGACGGTTGTACAGACGGATCTCGTTAGTCTAGATACAGAAGACGGTTGCACAGACGGATCTCGTTAGTCTAGATATAGAAGACGGTTGTACAACGACGTATCTCGTTAGTCTAGATATAGAAGACGGTTGTGCAGACGGATCTCGTTAGTCTAGATATTGAAGACGGTTGTACAGACGGACCTCGATAGTCTAGATATAGAAGACGGTTGTACAGACGGATCTCGTTAGTCTAGATATAGAAGACGGTTGTACAGACGGTTCTCGTTAGTCTAGATATTGAAGACGTTTGTCCAACGACGTATCTCGTTAGTCTAGATAAAGAAGACGGTTGTACAACGAGAGATCTCGTTAGTCTAGATATAGAAGACGGATGTACAGACGGATTTCGTTAGTCTAGATATAGAAGACGGTTGTGCAGACGGATCTCGTTAGTCTAGATATTGAAGACGGTTGTACAGACGGACCTCGATAGTCTAGATATAGAAGACGGTTGTACAGACGGATCTCGTTAGTCTAGATATAGAAGACGGTTGTGCAGACGGATCTCGTTAGTCTAGATATTGAAGACGGTTGTACAGACGGACCTCGATAGTCTAGATATAGAAGACGGTTGTACAGACGGTTCTCGTTAGTCTAGATATTGAAGACGTTTGTCCAACGACGTATCTCGTTAGTCTAGATAAAGAAGACGGTTGTACAACGAGAGATCTCGTTAGTCTAGATATTGAAGACGGTTGTACAGACGGATCTCGTTAGTCTAGATATTGAAGACGTTTGTCCAACGACGTATCTCGTTAGTCTAGATATAGAAAACGGTTGTACAGGCGGATCTCGTTAGTCTAGATATAGAAGACGGTTGTACAACGACGGATCTCGTTTGTCTAGATATAGAAGACGGTTGTACAGACGGATCTCGTTAGTCTAGATATAGAAGACGGTTGTACAGACGGATCTCGTTAGTCTAGATATAGAAGAGGGTTGTACAACGACGGATCTCGTTAGTCTAGATATTGAAGACGTTTGTCCAACGACGTATCTCGTTAGTCTAGATATAGAAGACGGTTGTACAACGACGGATCTCGTTAGTCTAGATAAAGAAGACGGTTGTACAGACGGATCTCGTTAGTCTAGATATTGAAGACGTTTGTCCAACGACGTATCTCGTTAGTCTAGATGTAGAAAACGGTTGTACAGACGGATCTCGTTAGTCTAGATATAGAAGACGGTTGTACAACGACGGATCTCGTTAGTCTAGATATTGAAGACGGTTGTACAGACGGATCTCGTTAGTCTAGATATAGAAGACGGTTGTACAACGACGGATCTCGTTAGTCTAGATATAGAAGACGGTTGTACAGACGGATCTCGATAGTCTAGATATAGAAGACGGTTGTACAGACGGATCTCGTTAGTCTAGATATAGAAGACGGTTGTACAGACGGTTCTCGTTAGTCTAGATATTGAAGACGTTTGTCCAACGACGTATCTCGTTAGTCTAGATAAAGAAGACGGTTGTACAACGAGAGATCTCGTTAGTCTAGATATAGAAGACGGATGTACAGACGGATTTCGTTAGTCTAGATATAGAAAACGGTTGTAGAGACGGATCTCGTTAGTCTAGATATAGAAGAGGGTTGTACAACGACGGATCTCGTTAGTCTAGATATTGAAGACGTTTGTCCAACGACGTATCTCGTTAGTCTAGATATAGAAGACGGTTGTACAACGACGGATCTCGTTAGTCTATAAAAGAAGACGGTTGTACAGACGGATCTCGTTAGTCTAGATATTGAAGACGTTTGTCCAACGACGTATCTCGTTAGTCTAGATGTAGAAGACGGTTGTACAGACGGATCTCGTTAGTCTAGATATAGAAGACGGTTGTACAGACGGATCTCGTTAGTCTAGATATAGAAGAGGGTTGTACAACGACGGATCTCGTTAGTCTAGATATTGAAGACGTTTGTCCAACGACGTATCTCGTTAGTCTAGATATAGAAGACGGTTGTACAACGACGGATCTCGTTAGTCTAGATAAAGAAGACGGTTGTACAGACGGATCTCGTTAGTCTAGATATTGAAGACGTTTGTCCAACGACGTATCTCGTTAGTCTAGATGTAGAAAACGGTTGTACAGACGGATCTCGTTAGTCTAGATATAGAAGACGGTTGTACAACGACGGATCTCGTTAGTCTAGATATTGAAGACGGTTGTACAGACGGATCTCGTTAGTCTAGATATAGAAGACGGTTGTACAACGACGGATCTCGTTAGTCTAGATATAGAAGACGGTTGTACAGACGGATCTCGATAGTCTAGATATAGAAGACGGTTGTACAGACGGATCTCGTTAGTCTAGATATAGAAGACGGTTGTACAGACGGTTCTCGTTAGTCTAGATATTGAAGACGTTTGTCCAACGACGTATCTCGTTAGTCTAGATAAAGAAGACGGTTGTACAACGAGAGATCTCGTTAGTCTAGATATAGAAGACGGATGTACAGACGGATTTCGTTAGTCTAGATATAGAAAACGGTTGTAGAGACGGATCTCGTTAGTCTAGATATAGAAGAGGGTTGTACAACGACGGATCTCGTTAGTCTAGATATTGAAGACGTTTGTCCAACGACGTATCTCGTTAGTCTAGATATAGAAGACGGTTGTACAACGACGGATCTCGTTAGTCTATAAAAGAAGACGGTTGTACAGACGGATCTCGTTAGTCTAGATATTGAAGACGTTTGTCCAACGACGTATCTCGTTAGTCTAGATGTAGAAAACGGTTGTACAGACGGATCTCGTTAGTCTAGTTATAGAAGACGCTTGTACAACGACGGATCTCGTTAGTCTAGATATTGAAGACGGTTGTACAGACGGATCTCGTTAGTCTAGATATAGAAGACGGTTGTACAGACGGATCTCGTTAGTCTAGATATAGAAGACGGTTGTACAGACGGATCTCGTTAGTCTAGATATTGAAGACGTTTGTCCAACGACGTATCTCGTTAGTCTAGATATAGAAAACGGTTGTACAGGCGGATCTCGTTAGTCTAGATATAGAAGACGGTTGTACAACGACGGATCTCGTTTGTCTAGATATAGAAGACGGTTGTACAGACGGATCTCGTTAGTCTAGATATAGAAGACGGTTGTACAGACGGATCTCGTTAGTCTAGATATAGAAGAGGGTTGTACAACGACGGATCTCGTTAGTCTAGATATTGAAGACGTTTGTCCAACGACGTATCTCGTTAGTCTAGATATAGAAGACGGATGTACAGACGGATCTCGTTAGTCTAGATATAGAAAACGGTTGTACAGACGGATCTCGTTAGTCTAGATATAGAAGAGGGTTGTACAACGACGGATCTCGTTAGTCTAGATATTGAAGACGTTTGTCCAACGACGTATCTCGTTAGTATAGATATAGAAGACGGTTGTACAGACGGATCTCGGTAGACTAGATATAGAAGAGGGTTGTACAACGACGGATCTCGTTAGTCTAGATATTGAAGACGTTTGTACAGACGGATCTCGTTAGTCTAGATATAGAAGACGGTTGTACAACGACGGATCTCGTTAGTCTAGATATTGAAGACGTTTGTCCAACGACGTATCTCGTTAGTCTAGATATAGAAGACGGTTGTACAGACGGATCTCGTTAGTCTAGATATAGAAGACGGTTGTACAACGACGGATCTCGTTAGTCTAGATATAGAAGACGGTTGTACAGACGGATCTCGGTAGACTAGATATAGAAGAGGGTTGTACAACGACGGATCTCGTTAGTCTAGATATTGAAGACGTTTGTCCAACGACGTATCTCGTTAGTCTAGATATAGAAGACGGTTGTACAACGACGGATCTCGTTAGTCTAGATATAGAAGACGGTTGTACAGACGGATCTCGTTAGTCTAGGTATTGAAGACGTTTGTCCAACGACGTATCTCGTTAGTCTAGATGTAGAAAACGGTTGTACAGACGGATCTCGTTAGTCTAGATATAGAAGACGGTTGTACAACGACGGATCTCGTTAGTCTAGATATTGAAGACGGTTGTACAGACGGATCTCGTTAGTCTAGATATAGAAGACGGTTGTACAGACGGATCTCGTTAGTCTAGATATTGAAGACGGTTGTACAACGACGGATCTCGTTAGTCTAGATATAGAAGACGGTTGTACAGACGGATCTCGTTAGTCTAGATATAGAAGACGGTTGTACAACGACGGATCTCGTTAGTCTAGATATAGAAGGCGGTTGTACAGACGGATCTCGTTAGTCTAGATATAGAAGACGGTTGTACAACCACGGATCTCGATAGTCTAGATATAGAAGACGGTTGTACAGACGGATCCCGTTAGTCTAGATATAGAAGACGGTTGTACAGACGGAGCTCGTTAGTCTAGATATTGAAGACGTTTGTCCAACGACGTATCTCGTTAGTCTAGATATAGAAAATGGTTGTACAGACGGATCTCGTTAGTCTAGATATAGAAGACGGTTGCACAGACGGATCTCGTTAGTCTAGATATTGATGACGGTTGTACAGACGGATCTCGTTAGTCTAGATATAGAAGACAGTTGTACAGACGGATCTCGTTAGTCTAGATATTGAAGACGTTTGTCCAACGACGTATCTCGTTAGTCTAGATAAAGAAGACGGTTGTACAACGAGAGATCTCGTTAGTCTAGATATAGAAGACGGATGTACAGACGGATCTCGTTAGTCTAGATATAGAAAACGGTTGTACAGACGGATCTCGTTAGTCTAGATATAGAAGAGGGTTGTACAACGACGGATCTCGTTAGTCTAGATATTGAAGACGTTTGTCCAACGACGTATCTCGTTAGTATAGATATAGAAGACGGTTGTACAACGAGAGATCTCGTTAGTCTAGATATAGAAGACGGTTGTACAGACGGAGCTCGTTAGTCTAGATATTGAAGACGTTTGTCCAACGACGTATCTCGTTAGTCTAGATATAGAAGACGGTTGTACAGACGGATCTCGTTAGTCTAGATATAGAAGATGGTTGTACAGACGGATCTCGGTAGTCTAGATATAGAAGAGGGTTGTACAACGACGGATCTCGTTAGTCTAGATATTGAAGACGTTTGTCCAACGACGTATCTCGTTAGTATAGATATAGAAGACGGTTGTACAACGAGAGATCTCGTTAGTCTAGATATAGAAGACGGTTGTACAGACGGAGCTCGTTAGTCTAGATATTGAAGACGTTTGTCCAACGACGTATCTCGTTAGTCTAGATATAGAAGACGGTTGTACAGACGGATCTCGTTAGTCTAGATATAGAAGACGGTTGTACAGACGGATCTCGGTAGTCTAGATATAGAAGAGGGTTGTACAACGACGGATCTCGTTAGTCTAGATATTGAAGACGTTTGTCCAACGACGTATCTCGTTAGTCTAGATATAGAAGACGGTTGTACAGACGGATCTCGATAGTCTAGATATAGAAGACGGTTGTACAGACGGATCTCGTTAGTCTAGATATAGAAGACGGTTGTACAGACGGAGCTCGTTAGTCTAGATATTGAAGACGTTTGTCCAACGACGTATCTCGTTAGTCTAGATATAGAAAACGGTTGTACAGACGGATCTCGTTAGTCTAGATATAGAAGACGGTTGCACAGACGGATCTCGTTAGTCTAGATATTGAAGACGGTTGTCCAACGACGTATCTCGTAAGTCTAGATAAAGAAGACGGTTGTACAACGAGAGATCTCGTTAGTCTAGATATAGAAGACGGTTGTACAGACGGAGCTCGTTAGTCTAGATATTGAAGACGTTTGTCCAACGACGTATCTCGTTAGTCTAGATATAGAAGACGGTTGTACAGACGGATCTCGTTAGTCTAGATATAGAAGATGGTTGTACAGACGGATCTCGGTAGTCTAGATATAGAAGAGGGTTGTACAACGACGGATCTCGTTAGTCTAGATATTGAAGACGTTTGTCCAACGACGTATCTCGTTAGTATAGATATAGAAGACGGTTGTACAACGAGAGATCTCGTTAGTCTAGATATAGAAGACGGTTGTACAGACGGAGCTCGTTAGTCTAGATATTGAAGACGTTTGTCCAACGACGTATCTCGTTAGTCTAGATATAGAAGACGGTTGTACAGACGGATCTCGTTAGTCTAGATATAGAAGACGGTTGTACAGACGGATCTCGGTAGTCTAGATATAGAAGAGGGTTGTACAACGACGGATCTCGTTAGTCTAGATATTGAAGACGTTTGTCCAACGACGTATCTCGTTAGTCTAGATATAGAAGACGGTTGTACAGACGGATCTCGATAGTCTAGATATAGAAGACGGTTGTACAGACGGATCTCGTTAGTCTAGATATAGAAGACGGTTGTACAGACGGAGCTCGTTAGTCTAGATATTGAAGACGTTTGTCCAACGACGTATCTCGTTAGTCTAGATATAGAAAACGGTTGTACAGACGGATCTCGTTAGTCTAGATATAGAAGACGGTTGCACAGACGGATCTCGTTAGTCTAGATATTGAAGACGGTTGTCCAACGACGTATCTCGTAAGTCTAGATAAAGAAGACGGTTGTACAACGAGAGATCTCGTTAGTCTAGATATAGAAGACGGTTGTACAGACGGATCTCGTTAGTCTAGATACAGAAGACGGTTGCACAGACGGATCTCGTTAGTCTAGATATAGAAGACGGTTGTACAACGACGTATCTCGTTAGTCTAGATATAGAAGACGGTTGTGCAGACGGATCTCGTTAGTCTAGATATAGAAGACGGTTGTACAGACGGATCTCGGTAGTCTAGATATAGAAGAGTGTTGTACAGACGGATCTCGTTAGTCTAGATAAAGAAGACGGTTGTACAACGAGAGATCTCGTTAGTCTAGATATAGAAGACGGTTGTACAGACGGATCTCGTTAGTCTAGATACAGAAGACGGTTGCACAGACGGATCTCGTTAGTCTAGATATTGAAGACGGTTGTACAGACGGACCTCGATAGTCTAGATATAGAAGACGGTTGTACAGACGGATCTCGTTAGTCTAGATATAGAAGACGGTTGTACAGACGGTTCTCGTTAGTCTAGATATTGAAGACGTTTGTCCAACGACGTATCTCGTTAGTCTAGATAAAGAAGACGGTTGTACAACGAGAGATCTCGTTAGTCTAGATATAGAAGACGGATGTACAGACGGATTTCGTTAGTCTAGATATAGAAAACGGTTGTACAGACGGATCTCGTTAGTCTAGATATAGAAGAGGGTTGTACAACGACGGATCTCGTTAGTCTAGATATTGAAGACGTTTGTCCAACGACGTATCTCGTTAGTCTAGATATAGAAGACGGTTGTACAACGACGGATCTCGTTAGTCTAGATATTGAAGACGGTTGTCCAACGACGTATCTCGTTAGTCTAGATAAAGAAGACGGTTGTACAACGAGAGATCTCGTTAGTCTAGATATAGAAGACGGATGTACAGACGGATTTCGTTAGTCTAGATATAGAAAACGGTTGTACAGACGGATCTCGTTAGTCTAGATAAAGAAGACGGTTGTACAACGAGAGATCTCGTTAGTCTAGATATAGAAGACGGTTGTACAGACGGATCTCGTTAGTCTAGATACAGAAGACGGTTGCACAGACGGATCTCGTTAGTCTAGATATTGAAGACGGTTGTACAGACGGACCTCGATAGTCTAGATATAGAAGACGGTTGTACAGACGGATCTCGTTAGTCTAGATATAGAAGACGGTTGTACAGACGGTTCTCGTTAGTCTAGATATTGAAGACGTTTGTCCAACGACGTATCTCGTTAGTCTAGATAAAGAAGACGGTTGTACAACGAGAGATCTCGTTAGTCTAGATATAGAAGACGGATGTACAGACGGATTTCGTTAGTCTAGATATAGAAAACGGTTGTACAGACGGATCTCGTTAGTCTAGATATAGAAGACGGTTGTACAACGAGAGATCTCGTTAGTCTAGATATAGAAGACGGTTGTACAGACGGAGCTCGTTAGTCTAGATATTGAAGACGTTTGTCCAACGACGTATCTCGTTAGTCTAGATATAGAAGACGGTTGTACAGACGGATCTCGTTAGTCTAGATATAGAAGACGGTTGTACAGACGGATCTCGGTAGTCTAGATATAGAAGAGGGTTGTACAACGACGGATCTCGTTAGTCTAGATATTGAAGACGTTTGTCCAACGACGTATCTCGTTAGTCTAGATATAGAAGACGGTTGTACAGACGGATCTCGATAGTCTAGATATAGAAGACGGTTGTACAGACGGATCTCGTTAGTCTAGATATAGAAGACGGTTGTACAGACGGAGCTCGTTAGTCTAGATATTGAAGACGTTTGTCCAACGACGTATCTCGTTAGTCTAGATATAGAAAACGGTTGTACAGACGGATCTCGTTAGTCTAGATATAGAAGACGGTTGCACAGACGGATCTCGTTAGTCTAGATATTGAAGACGTTTGTCCAACGACGTATCTCGTTAGTATAGATATAGAAGACGGTTGTACAACGAGAGATCTCGTTAGTCTAGATATAGAAGACGGTTGTACAGACGGAGCTCGTTAGTCTAGATATTGAAGACGTTTGTCCAACGACGTATCTCGTTAGTCTAGATATAGAAGACGGTTGTACAGACGGATCTCGTTAGTCTAGATATAGAAGACGGTTGTACACACGGATCCCGTTAGTCTAGATATAGAAGACGGTTGTACAGACGGATCTCATTAGTCTAAATATTGAAGACGGTTGTACAGACGGATCTCGATAGTCTAGATATAGAAGACGGTTGTACAGACGGATCTCGTTAGTCTAGATATAGAAGACGGTTGTACAGACGGTTCTCGTTAGTCTAGATATTGAAGACGTTTGTCCAACGACGTATCTCGTTAGTCTAGATAAAGAAGACGGTTGTACAACGAGAGATCTCGTTAGTCTAGATATAGAAGACGGATGTACAGACGGATCTCGTTAGTCTAGATATAGAAGAGGGTTGTACAACGACGGATCTCGTTAGTCTAGATATTGAAGACGTTTGTCCAACGACGTATCTCGTTAGTATAGATATAGAAGACGGTTGTACAACGAGAGATCTCGTTAGTCTAGATATAGAAGACGGTTGTACAGACGGAGCTCGTTAGTCTAGATATTGAAGACGTTTGTCCAACGACGTATCTCGTTAGTCTAGATATAGAAGACGGTTGTACAGACGGATCTCGTTAGTCTAGATATAGAAGATGGTTGTACAGACGGATCTCGGTAGTCTAGATATAGAAGAGGGTTGTACAACGACGGATCTCGTTAGTCTAGATATTGAAGACGTTTGTCCAACGACGTATCTCGTTAGTATAGATATAGAAGACGGTTGTACAACGAGAGATCTCGTTAGTCTAGATATAGAAGACGGTTGTACAGACGGAGCTCGTTAGTCTAGATATTGAAGACGTTTGTCCAACGACGTATCTCGTTAGTCTAGATATAGAAGACGGTTGTACAGACGGATCTCGTTAGTCTAGATATAGAAGACGGTTGTACAGACGGATCTCGGTAGTCTAGATATAGAAGAGGGTTGTACAACGACGGATCTCGTTAGTCTAGATATTGAAGACGTTTGTCCAACGACGTATCTCGTTAGTCTAGATATAGAAGACGGTTGTACAGACGGATCTCGATAGTCTAGATATAGAAGACGGTTGTACAGACGGATCTCGTTAGTCTAGATATAGAAGACGGTTGTACAGACGGAGCTCGTTAGTCTAGATATTGAAGACGTTTGTCCAACGACGTATCTCGTTAGTCTAGATATAGAAAACGGTTGTACAGACGGATCTCGTTAGTCTAGATATAGAAGACGGTTGCACAGACGGATCTCGTTAGTCTAGATATTGAAGACGGTTGTCCAACGACGTATCTCGTAAGTCTAGATAAAGAAGACGGTTGTACAACGAGAGATCTCGTTAGTCTAGATATAGAAGACGGTTGTACAGACGGAGCTCGTTAGTCTAGATATTGAAGACGTTTGTCCAACGACGTATCTCGTTAGTCTAGATATAGAAGACGGTTGTACAGACGGATCTCGTTAGTCTAGATATAGAAGATGGTTGTACAGACGGATCTCGGTAGTCTAGATATAGAAGAGGGTTGTACAACGACGGATCTCGTTAGTCTAGATATTGAAGACGTTTGTCCAACGACGTATCTCGTTAGTATAGATATAGAAGACGGTTGTACAACGAGAGATCTCGTTAGTCTAGATATAGAAGACGGTTGTACAGACGGAGCTCGTTAGTCTAGATATTGAAGACGTTTGTCCAACGACGTATCTCGTTAGTCTAGATATAGAAGACGGTTGTACAGACGGATCTCGTTAGTCTAGATATAGAAGACGGTTGTACAGACGGATCTCGGTAGTCTAGATATAGAAGAGGGTTGTACAACGACGGATCTCGTTAGTCTAGATATTGAAGACGTTTGTCCAACGACGTATCTCGTTAGTCTAGATATAGAAGACGGTTGTACAACGACGTATCTCGTTAGTCTAGATATAGAAGACGGTTGTGCAGACGGATCTCGTTAGTCTAGATATAGAAGACGGTTGTACAGACGGATCTCGGTAGTCTAGATATAGAAGAGGGTTGTACAGACGGATCTCGTTAGTCTAGATAAAGAAGACGGTTGTACAACGAGAGATCTCGTTAGTCTAGATATAGAAGACGGTTGTACAGACGGATCTCGTTAGTCTAGATACAGAAGACGGTTGCACAGACGGATCTCGTTAGTCTAGATATTGAAGACGGTTGTACAGACGGACCTCGATAGTCTAGATATAGAAGACGGTTGTACAGACGGATCTCGTTAGTCTAGATATAGAAGACGGTTGTACAGACGGTTCTCGTTAGTCTAGATATAGAAGACGTTTGTCCAACGACGTATCTCGTTAGTCTAGATAAAGAAGACGGTTGTACAACGAGAGATCTCGTTAGTCTAGATATAGAAGACGGATGTACAGACGGATTTCGTTAGTCTAGATATAGAAAACGGTTGTACAGACGGATCTCGTTAGTCTAGATATAGAAGAGGGTTGTACAACGACGGATCTCGTTAGTCTAGATATTGAAGACGTTTGTCCAACGACGTATCTCGTTAGTCTAGATATAGAAGACGGTTGTACAACGACGGATCTCGTTAGTCTAGATATTGAAGACGGTTGTCCAACGACGTATCTCGTTAGTCTAGATAAAGAAGACGGTTGTACAACGAGAGATCTCGTTAGTCTAGATATAGAAGACGGATGTACAGACGGATTTCGTTAGTCTAGATATAGAAAACGGTTGTACAGACGGATCTCGTTAGTCTAGATAAAGAAGACGGTTGTACAACGAGAGATCTCGTTAGTCTAGATATAGAAGACGGTTGTACAGACGGATCTCGTTAGTCTAGATACAGAAGACGGTTGCACAGACGGATCTCGTTAGTCTAGATATTGAAGACGGTTGTACAGACGGACCTCGATAGTCTAGATATAGAAGACGGTTGTACAGACGGATCTCGTTAGTCTAGATATAGAAGACGGTTGTACAGACGGTTCTCGTTAGTCTAGATATTGAAGACGTTTGTCCAACGACGTATCTCGTTAGTCTAGATAAAGAAGACGGTTGTACAACGAGAGATCTCGTTAGTCTAGATATAGAAGACGGATGTACAGACGGATTTCGTTAGTCTAGATATAGAAAACGGTTGTACAGACGGATCTCGTTAGTCTAGATATAGAAGAGGGTTGTACAACGACGGATCTCGTTAGTCTAGATATTGAAGACGTTTGTCCAACGACGGATCTCGTTAGTCTAGATATTGAAGACGTTTGTCCAACGACGTATCTCGTTAGTCTAGATATAGAAGACGGTTGTACAACGACGGATCTCGTTAGTCTAGATATTGAAGACGTTTGTCCAACGACGTATCTCGTTAGTATAGATATAGAAGACGGTTGTACAACGAGAGATCTCGTTAGTCTAGATATAGAAGACGGTTGTACAGACGGAGCTCGTTAGTCTAGATATTGAAGACGTTTGTCCAACGACGTATCTCGTTAGTCTAGATATAGAAGACGGTTGTACAGACGGATCTCGTTAGTCTAGATATAGAAGACGGTTGTACAGACGGATCTCGGTAGTCTAGATATAGAAGAGGGTTGTACAACGACGGATCTCGTTAGTCTAGATATTGAAGACGTTTGTCCAACGACGTATCTCGTTAGTCTAGATATAGAAGACGGTTGTACAGACGGATCTCGATAGTCTAGATATAGAAGACGGTTGTACAGACGGATCTCGTTAGTCTAGATATAGAAGACGGTTGTACAGACGGAGCTCGTTAGTCTAGATATTGAAGACGTTTGTCCAACGACGTATCTCGTTAGTCTAGATATAGAAAACGGTTGTACAGACGGATCTCGTTAGTCTAGATATAGAAGACGGTTGCACAGACGGATCTCGTTAGTCTAGATATTGAAGACGTTTGTCCAACGACGTATCTCGTTAGTATAGATATAGAAGACGGTTGTACAACGAGAGATCTCGTTAGTCTAGATATAGAAGACGGTTGTACAGACGGAGCTCGTTAGTCTAGATATTGAAGACGTTTGTCCAACGACGTATCTCGTTAGTCTAGATATAGAAGACGGTTGTACAGACGGATCTCGTTAGTCTAGATATAGAAGACGGTTGTACACACGGATCCCGTTAGTCTAGATATAGAAGACGGTTGTACAGACGGATCTCATTAGTCTAAATATTGAAGACGGTTGTACAGACGGATCTCGATAGTCTAGATATAGAAGACGGTTGTACAGACGGATCTCGTTAGTCTAGATATAGAAGACGGTTGTACAGACGGTTCTCGTTAGTCTAGATATTGAAGACGTTTGTCCAACGACGTATCTCGTTAGTCTAGATAAAGAAGACGGTTGTACAACGAGAGATCTCGTTAGTCTAGATATAGAAGACGGATGTACAGACGGATCTCGTTAGTCTAGATATAGAAAACGGTTGTACACACGGATCTCGTTAGTCTAGATATAGAAGAGGGTTGTACAACGACGGATCTCGTTAGTCTAGATATTGAAGACGTTTGTCCAACGACGTATCTCGTTAGTCTAGATATAGAAGACGGTTGTACAACGACGGATCTCGTTAGTCTAGATATAGAAGACGGTTGTACAGACGGATCTCGTTAGTCTAGGTATTGAAGACGTTTGTCCAACGACGTATCTCGTTAGTCTAGATGTAGAAAACGGTTGTACAGACGGATCTCGTTAGTCTAGATATAGAAGACGGTTGTACAACGACGGATCTCGTTAGTCTAGATATTGAAGACGGTTGTACAGACGGATCTCGTTAGTCTAGATATAGAAGACGGTTGTACAGACGGATCTCGTTAGTCTAGATATTGAAGACGGTTGTACAACGACGGATCTCGTTAGTCTAGATATAGAAGACGGTTGTACAGACGGATCTCGTTAGTCTAGATATTGAAGACGTTTGTCCAACGACGTATCTCGTTAGTCTAGATATAGAAAACGGTTGTACAGACGGATCTCGTTAGTCTAGATATAGAAGACGGTTGCACAGACGGATCTCGATAGTCTAGATAGAGAAGACGGTTGTCCAACGACGTATCTCGTAAGTCTAGATAAAGAAGACGGTTGTACAACGAGAGATCTCGTTAGTCTAGATATAGAAGACGGTTGTACAGACGGATCTCGTTAGTCTAGATACAGAAGACGGTTGCACAGACGGATCTCGTTAGTCTAGATATAGAAGACGGTTGTACAACGACGTATCTCGTTAGTCTAGATATAGAAGACGGTTGTGCAGACGGATCTCGTTAGTCTAGATATTGAAGACGGTTGTACAGACGGACCTCGATAGTCTAGATATAGAAGACGGTTGTACAGACGGATCTCGTTAGTCTAGATATAGAAGACGGTTGTACAGACGGTTCTCGTTAGTCTAGATATTGAAGACGTTTGTCCAACGACGTATCTCGTTAGTCTAGATAAAGAAGACGGTTGTACAACGAGAGATCTCGTTAGTCTAGATATAGAAGACGGATGTACAGACGGATTTCGTTAGTCTAGATATAGAAGACGGTTGTGCAGACGGATCTCGTTAGTCTAGATATTGAAGACGGTTGTACAGACGGACCTCGATAGTCTAGATATAGAAGACGGTTGTACAGACGGATCTCGTTAGTCTAGATATAGAAGACGGTTGTGCAGACGGATCTCGTTAGTCTAGATATTGAAGACGGTTGTACAGACGGACCTCGATAGTCTAGATATAGAAGACGGTTGTACAGACGGTTCTCGTTAGTCTAGATATTGAAGACGTTTGTCCAACGACGTATCTCGTTAGTCTAGATAAAGAAGACGGTTGTACAACGAGAGATCTCGTTAGTCTAGATATTGAAGACGGTTGTACAGACGGATCTCGTTAGTCTAGATATTGAAGACGTTTGTCCAACGACGTATCTCGTTAGTCTAGATATAGAAAACGGTTGTACAGGCGGATCTCGTTAGTCTAGATATAGAAGACGGTTGTACAACGACGGATCTCGTTTGTCTAGATATAGAAGACGGTTGTACAGACGGATCTCGTTAGTCTAGATATAGAAGACGGTTGTACAGACGGATCTCGTTAGTCTAGATATAGAAGACGGTTGTACAGACGGATCTCGTTAGTCTAGATATAGAAGACGGTTGTGCAGACGGATCTCGTTAGTCTAGATATTGAAGACGGTTGTACAGACGGACCTCGATAGTCTAGATATAGAAGACGGTTGTACAGACGGATCTCGTTAGTCTAGATATAGAAGACGGTTGTACAGACGGTTCTCGTTAGTCTAGATATTGAAGACGTTTGTCCAACGACGTATCTCGTTAGTCTAGATAAAGAAGACGGTTGTACAACGAGAGATCTCGTTAGTCTAGATATAGAAGACGGATGTACAGACGGATTTCGTTAGTCTAGATATAGAAGACGGTTGTGCAGACGGATCTCGTTAGTCTAGATATTGAAGACGGTTGTACAGACGGACCTCGATAGTCTAGATATAGAAGACGGTTGTACAGACGGATCTCGTTAGTCTAGATATAGAAGACGGTTGTGCAGACGGATCTCGTTAGTCTAGATATTGAAGACGGTTGTACAGACGGACCTCGATAGTCTAGATATAGAAGACGGTTGTACAGACGGTTCTCGTTAGTCTAGATATTGAAGACGTTTGTCCAACGACGTATCTCGTTAGTCTAGATAAAGAAGACGGTTGTACAACGAGAGATCTCGTTAGTCTAGATATTGAAGACGGTTGTACAGACGGATCTCGTTAGTCTAGATATTGAAGACGTTTGTCCAACGACGTATCTCGTTAGTCTAGATATAGAAAACGGTTGTACAGGCGGATCTCGTTAGTCTAGATATAGAAGACGGTTGTACAACGACGGATCTCGTTTGTCTAGATATAGAAGACGGTTGTACAGACGGATCTCGTTAGTCTAGATATAGAAGACGGTTGTACAGACGGATCTCGTTAGTCTAGATATAGAAGACGGTTGTACAGACGGATCTCGTTAGTCTAGATATAGAAGACGGTTGTACAGACGGTTCTCGTTAGTCTAGATATTGAAGACGTTTGTCCAACGACGTATCTCGTTAGTCTAGATAAAGAAGACGGTTGTACAACGAGAGATCTCGTTAGTCTAGATATAGAAGACGGATGTACAGACGGATTTCGTTAGTCTAGATATAGAAAACGGTTGTAGAGACGGATCTCGTTAGTCTAGATATAGAAGAGGGTTGTACAACGACGGATCTCGTTAGTCTAGATATTGAAGACGTTTGTCCAACGACGTATCTCGTTAGTCTAGATATAGAAGACGGTTGTACAACGACGGATCTCGTTAGTCTATAAAAGAAGACGGTTGTACAGACGGATCTCGTTAGTCTAGATATTGAAGACGTTTGTCCAACGACGTATCTCGTTAGTCTAGATGTAGAAAACGGTTGTACAGACGGATCTCGTTAGTCTAGTTATAGAAGACGGTTGTACAACGACGGATCTCGTTAGTCTAGATATTGAAGACGGTTGTACAGACGGATCTCGTTAGTCTAGATATAGAAGACGGTTGTACAGACGGATCTCGTTAGTCTAGATATAGAAGACGGTTGTACAGACGGATCTCGTTAGTCTAGATATTGAAGACGTTTGTCCAACGACGTATCTCGTTAGTCTAGATATAGAAAACGGTTGTACAGGCGGATCTCGTTAGTCTAGATATAGAAGACGGTTGTACAACGACGGATCTCGTTTGTCTAGATATAGAAGACGGTTGTACAGACGGATCTCGTTAGTCTAGATATAGAAGACGGTTGTACAGACGGATCTCGTTAGTCTAGATATAGAAGAGGGTTGTACAACGACGGATCTCGTTAGTCTAGATATTGAAGACGTTTGTCCAACGACGTATCTCGTTAGTCTAGATATAGAAGACGGTTGTACAACGACGGATCTCGTTAGTCTAGATAAAGAAGACGGTTGTACAGACGGATCTCGTTAGTCTAGATATTGAAGACGTTTGTCCAACGACGTATCTCGTTAGTCTAGATGTAGAAAACGGTTGTACAGACGGATCTCGTTAGTCTAGATATAGAAGACGGTTGTACAACGACGGATCTCGTTAGTCTAGATATTGAAGACGGTTGTACAGACGGATCTCGTTAGTCTAGATATAGAAGACGGTTGTACAACGACGGATCTCGTTAGTCTAGATATAGAAGACGGTTGTACAGACGGATCTCGTTAGTCTAGATATTGAAGACGTTTGTCCAACGACGTATCTCGTTAGTCTAGATATAGAAAACGGTTGTACAGACGGATCTCGTTAGTCTAGATATAGAAGACGGTTGTACAACGACGGATCTCGTTTGTCTAGATATAGAAGACGGGTGTACAGACGGATCTCGTTAGTCTAGATATAGAAGACGGTTGTACAGACGGATCTCGTTAGTCTAGATATAGAAGACGGTTGTACAACGACGGATCTCGTTAGTCTAGATAAAGAAGACGGTTGTACAACGAGAGATGTCGTTAGTCTAGATATAGAAGACGGTTGTACAACGACGGATCTCGTTAGTCTAGATATAGAAGACTGTTGTACAGACGGATCTCGTTAGTCTAGATATTGAAGACGTTTGTCCAACGACGTATCTCGTTAGTCTAGATAAAGAAGACGGTTGTACAACGAGAGATCTCGTTAGTCTAGATATAGAAGACGGATGTACAGACGGATCTCGTTAGTCTAGATATAGAAAACGGTTGTACAGACGGATCTCGTTAGTCTAGATATAGAAGAGGGTTGTACAACGACGGATCTCGTTAGTCTAGATATTGAAGACGTTTGTCCAACGACGTATCTCGTTAGTATAGATATAGAAGACGGTTGTACAGACGGATCTCGGTAGACTAGATATAGAAGAGGGTTGTACAACGACGGATCTCGTTAGTCTAGATATTGAAGACGTTTGTACAGACGGATCTCGTTAGTCTAGATATAGAAGACGGTTGTACAACGACGGATCTCGTTAGTCTAGATATTGAAGACGTTTGTCCAACGACGTATCTCGTTAGTCTAGTTATAGAAGACGGTTGTACAGACGGATCTCGTTAGTCTAGATATAGAAGACGGTTGTACAACGACGGATCTCGTTAGTCTAGATATAGAAGACGGTTGTACAGACGGATCTCGGTAGACTAGATATAGAAGAGGGTTGTACAACGACGGATCTCGTTAGTCTAGATATTGAAGACGTTTGTCCAACGACGTATCTCGTTAGTCTAGATATAGAAGACGGTTGTACAACGACGGATCTCGTTAGTCTAGATATAGAAGACGGTTGTACAGACGGATCTCGTTAGTCTAGGTATTGAAGACGTTTGTCCAACGACGTATCTCGTTAGTCTAGATGTAGAAAACGGTTGTACAGACGGATCTCGTTAGTCTAGATATAGAAGACGGTTGTACAACGACGGATCTCGTTAGTCTAGATATTGAAGACGGTTGTACAGACGGATCTCGTTAGTCTAGATATAGAAGACGGTTGTACAGACGGATCTCGTTAGTCTAGATATTGAAGACGGTTGTACAACGACGGATCTCGTTAGTCTAGATATAGAAGACGGTTGTACAGACGGATCTCGTTAGTCTAGATATTGAAGACGTTTGTCCAACGACGTATCTCGTTAGTCTAGATATAGAAAACGGTTGTACAGACGGATCTCGTTAGTCTAGATATAGAAGACGGTTGCACAGACGGATCTCGATAGTCTAGATAGAGAAGACGGTTGTCCAACGACGTATCTCGTAAGTCTAGATAAAGAAGACGGTTGTACAACGAGAGATCTCGTTAGTCTAGATATAGAAGACGGTTGTACAGACGGATCTCGTTAGTCTAGATACAGAAGACGGTTGCACAGACGGATCTCGTTAGTCTAGATATAGAAGACGGTTGTACAACGACGTATCTCGTTAGTCTAGATATAGAAGACGGTTGTGCAGACGGATCTCGTTAGTCTAGATATTGAAGACGGTTGTACAGACGGACCTCGATAGTCTAGATATAGAAGACGGTTGTACAGACGGATCTCGTTAGTCTAGATATAGAAGACGGTTGTACAGACGGTTCTCGTTAGTCTAGATATTGAAGACGTTTGTCCAACGACGTATCTCGTTAGTCTAGATAAAGAAGACGGTTGTACAACGAGAGATCTCGTTAGTCTAGATATAGAAGACGGATGTACAGACCGATTTCGTTAGTCTAGATATAGAAGACGGTTGTGCAGACGGATCTCGTTAGTCTAGATATTGAAGACGGTTGTACAGACGGACCTCGATAGTCTAGATATAGAAGACGGTTGTACAGACGGATCTCGTTAGTCTAGATATAGAAGACGGTTGTGCAGACGGATCTCGTTAGTCTAGATATTGAAGACGGTTGTACAGACGGACCTCGATAGTCTAGATATAGAAGACGGTTGTACAGACGGTTCTCGTTAGTCTAGATATTGAAGACGTTTGTCCAACGACGTATCTCGTTAGTCTAGATAAAGAAGACGGTTGTACAACGAGAGATCTCGTTAGTCTAGATATTGAAGACGGTTGTACAGACGGATCTCGTTAGTCTAGATATTGAAGACGTTTGTCCAACGACGTATCTCGTTAGTCTAGATATAGAAAACGGTTGTACAGGCGGATCTCGTTAGTCTAGATATAGAAGACGGTTGTACAACGACGGATCTCGTTTGTCTAGATATAGAAGACGGTTGTACAGACGGATCTCGTTAGTCTAGATATAGAAGACGGTTGTACAGACGGATCTCGTTAGTCTAGATATAGAAGAGGGTTGTACAACGACGGATCTCGTTAGTCTAGATATTGAAGACGTTTGTCCAACGACGTATCTCGTTAGTCTAGATATAGAAGACGGTTGTACAACGACGGATCTCGTTAGTCTAGATAAAGAAGACGGTTGTACAGACGGATCTCGTTAGTCTAGATATTGAAGACGTTTGTCCAACGACGTATCTCGTTAGTCTAGATGTAGAAAACGGTTGTACAGACGGATCTCGTTAGTCTAGATATAGAAGACGGTTGTACAACGACGGATCTCGTTAGTCTAGATATTGAAGACGGTTGTACAGACGGATCTCGTTAGTCTAGATATAGAAGACGGTTGTACAACGACGGATCTCGTTAGTCTAGATATAGAAGACGGTTGTACAGACGGATCTCGATAGTCTAGATATAGAAGACGGTTGTACAGACGGATCTCGTTAGTCTAGATATAGAAGACGGTTGTACAGACGGTTCTCGTTAGTCTAGATATTGAAGACGTTTGTCCAACGACGTATCTCGTTAGTCTAGATAAAGAAGACGGTTGTACAACGAGAGATCTCGTTAGTCTAGATATAGAAGACGGATGTACAGACGGATTTCGTTAGTCTAGATATAGAAAACGGTTGTAGAGACGGATCTCGTTAGTCTAGATATAGAAGAGGGTTGTACAACGACGGATCTCGTTAGTCTAGATATTGAAGACGTTTGTCCAACGACGTATCTCGTTAGTCTAGATATAGAAGACGGTTGTACAACGACGGATCTCGTTAGTCTATAAAAGAAGACGGTTGTACAGACGGATCTCGTTAGTCTAGATATTGAAGACGTTTGTCCAACGACGTATCTCGTTAGTCTAGATGTAGAAGACGGTTGTACAGACGGATCTCGTTAGTCTAGATATAGAAGACGGTTGTACAGACGGATCTCGTTAGTCTAGATATAGAAGAGGGTTGTACAACGACGGATCTCGTTAGTCTAGATATTGAAGACGTTTGTCCAACGACGTATCTCGTTAGTCTAGATATAGAAGACGGTTGTACAACGACGGATCTCGTTAGTCTAGATAAAGAAGACGGTTGTACAGACGGATCTCGTTAGTCTAGATATTGAAGACGTTTGTCCAACGACGTATCTCGTTAGTCTAGATGTAGAAAACGGTTGTACAGACGGATCTCGTTAGTCTAGATATAGAAGACGGTTGTACAACGACGGATCTCGTTAGTCTAGATATTGAAGACGGTTGTACAGACGGATCTCGTTAGTCTAGATATAGAAGACGGTTGTACAACGACGGATCTCGTTAGTCTAGATATAGAAGACGGTTGTACAGACGGATCTCGATAGTCTAGATATAGAAGACGGTTGTACAGACGGATCTCGTTAGTCTAGATATAGAAGACGGTTGTACAGACGGTTCTCGTTAGTCTAGATATTGAAGACGTTTGTCCAACGACGTATCTCGTTAGTCTAGATAAAGAAGACGGTTGTACAACGAGAGATCTCGTTAGTCTAGATATAGAAGACGGATGTACAGACGGATTTCGTTAGTCTAGATATAGAAAACGGTTGTAGAGACGGATCTCGTTAGTCTAGATATAGAAGAGGGTTGTACAACGACGGATCTCGTTAGTCTAGATATTGAAGACGTTTGTCCAACGACGTATCTCGTTAGTCTAGATATAGAAGACGGTTGTACAACGACGGATCTCGTTAGTCTATAAAAGAAGACGGTTGTACAGACGGATCTCGTTAGTCTAGATATTGAAGACGTTTGTCCAACGACGTATCTCGTTAGTCTAGATGTAGAAAACGGTTGTACAGACGGATCTCGTTAGTCTAGTTATAGAAGACGGTTGTACAACGACGGATCTCGTTAGTCTAGATATTGAAGACGGTTGTACAGACGGATCTCGTTAGTCTAGATATAGAAGACGGTTGTACAGACGGATCTCGTTAGTCTAGATATAGAAGACGGTTGTACAGACGGATCTCGTTAGTCTAGATATTGAAGACGTTTGTCCAACGACGTATCTCGTTAGTCTAGATATAGAAAACGGTTGTACAGGCGGATCTCGTTAGTCTAGATATAGAAGACGGTTGTACAACGACGGATCTCGTTTGTCTAGATATAGAAGACGGTTGTACAGACGGATCTCGTTAGTCTAGATATAGAAGACGGTTGTACAGACGGATCTCGTTAGTCTAGATATAGAAGAGGGTTGTACAACGACGGATCTCGTTAGTCTAGATATTGAAGACGTTTGTCCAACGACGTATCTCGTTAGTCTAGATATAGAAGACGGATGTACAGACGGATCTCGTTAGTCTAGATATAGAAAACGGTTGTACAGACGGATCTCGTTAGTCTAGATATAGAAGAGGGTTGTACAACGACGGATCTCGTTAGTCTAGATATTGAAGACGTTTGTCCAACGACGTATCTCGTTAGTATAGATATAGAAGACGGTTGTACAGACGGATCTCGGTAGACTAGATATAGAAGAGGGTTGTACAACGACGGATCTCGTTAGTCTAGATATTGAAGACGTTTGTACAGACGGATCTCGTTAGTCTAGATATAGAAGACGGTTGTACAACGACGGATCTCGTTAGTCTAGATATTGAAGACGTTTGTCCAACGACGAATCTCGTTAGTCTAGATATAGAAGACGGTTGTACAGACGGATCTCGTTAGTCTAGATATAGAAGACGGTTGTACAACGACGGATCTCGTTAGTCTAGATATAGAAGACGGTTGTACAGACGGATCTCGGTAGACTAGATATAGAAGAGGGTTGTACAACGACGGATCTCGTTAGTCTAGATATTGAAGACGTTTGTCCAACGACGTATCTCGTTAGTCTAGATATAGAAGACGGTTGTACAACGACGGATCTCGTTAGTCTAGATATAGAAGACGGTTGTACAGACGGATCTCGTTAGTCTAGGTATTGAAGACGTTTGTCCAACGACGTATCTCGTTAGTCTAGATGTAGAAAACGGTTGTACAGACGGATCTCGTTAGTCTAGATATAGAAGACGGTTGTACAACGACGGATCTCGTTAGTCTAGATATTGAAGACGGTTGTACAGACGGATCTCGTTAGTCTAGATATAGAAGACGGTTGTACAGACGGATCTCGTTAGTCTAGATATTGAAGACGGTTGTACAACGACGGATCTCGTTAGTCTAGATATAGAAGACGGTTGTACAGACGGATCTCGTTAGTCTAGATATAGAAGACGGTTGTACAACGACGGATCTTGTTAGTCTAGATATAGAAGGCGGTTGTACAGACGGATCTCGTTAGTCTAGATATAGAAGACGGTTGTACAACCACGGATCTCGATAGTCTAGATATAGAAGACGGTTGTACAGACGGATCCCGTTAGTCTAGATATAGAAGACGGTTGTACAGACGGAGCTCGTTAGTCTAGATATTGAAGACGTTTGTCCAACGACGTATCTCGTTAGTCTAGATATAGAAAATGGTTGTACAGACGGATCTCGTTAGTCTAGATATAGAAGACGGTTGCACAGACGGATCTCGTTAGTCTAGATATTGATGACGGTTGTACAGACGGATCTCGTTAGTCTAGATATAGAAGACAGTTGTACAGACGGATCTCGTTAGTCTAGATATTGAAGACGTTTGTCCAACGACGTATCTCGTTAGTCTAGATAAAGAAGACGGTTGTACAACGAGAGATCTCGTTAGTCTAGATATAGAAGACGGATGTACAGACGGATCTCGTTAGTCTAGATATAGAAAACGGTTGTACAGACGGATCTCGTTAGTCTAGATATAGAAGAGGGTTGTACAACGACGGATCTCGTTAGTCTAGATATTGAAGACGTTTGTCCAACGACGTATCTCGTTAGTATAGATATAGAAGACGGTTGTACAACGAGAGATCTCGTTAGTCTAGATATAGAAGACGGTTGTACAGACGGAGCTCGTTAGTCTAGATATTGAAGACGTTTGTCCAACGACGTATCTCGTTAGTCTAGATATAGAAGACGGTTGTACAGACGGATCTCGTTAGTCTAGATATAGAAGATGGTTGTACAGACGGATCTCGGTAGTCTAGATATAGAAGAGGGTTGTACAACGACGGATCTCGTTAGTCTAGATATTGAAGACGTTTGTCCAACGACGTATCTCGTTAGTATAGATATAGAAGACGGTTGTACAACGAGAGATCTCGTTAGTCTAGATATAGAAGACGGTTGTACAGACGGAGCTCGTTAGTCTAGATATTGAAGACGTTTGTCCAACGACGTATCTCGTTAGTCTAGATATAGAAGACGGTTGTACAGACGGATCTCGTTAGTCTAGATATAGAAGACGGTTGTACAGACGGATCTCGGTAGTCTAGATATAGAAGAGGGTTGTACAACGACGGATCTCGTTAGTCTAGATATTGAAGACGTTTGTCCAACGACGTATCTCGTTAGTCTAGATATAGAAGACGGTTGTACAGACGGATCTCGATAGTCTAGATATAGAAGACGGTTGTACAGACGGATCTCGTTAGTCTAGATATAGAAGACGGTTGTACAGACGGAGCTCGTTAGTCTAGATATTGAAGACGTTTGTCCAACGACGTATCTCGTTAGTCTAGATATAGAAAACGGTTGTACAGACGGATCTCGTTAGTCTAGATATAGAAGACGGTTGCACAGACGGATCTCGTTAGTCTAGATATTGAAGACGGTTGTCCAACGACGTATCTCGTAAGTCTAGATAAAGAAGACGGTTGTACAACGAGAGATCTCGTTAGTCTAGATATAGAAGACGGTTGTACAGACGGAGCTCGTTAGTCTAGATATTGAAGACGTTTGTCCAACGACGTATCTCGTTAGTCTAGATATAGAAGACGGTTGTACAGACGGATCTCGTTAGTCTAGATATAGAAGATGGTTGTACAGACGGATCTCGGTAGTCTAGATATAGAAGAGGGTTGTACAACGACGGATCTCGTTAGTCTAGATATTGAAGACGTTTGTCCAACGACGTATCTCGTTAGTATAGATATAGAAGACGGTTGTACAACGAGAGATCTCGTTAGTCTAGATATAGAAGACGGTTGTACAGACGGAGCTCGTTAGTCTAGATATTGAAGACGTTTGTCCAACGACGTATCTCGTTAGTCTAGATATAGAAGACGGTTGTACAGACGGATCTCGTTAGTCTAGATATAGAAGACGGTTGTACAGACGGATCTCGGTAGTCTAGATATAGAAGAGGGTTGTACAACGACGGATCTCGTTAGTCTAGATATTGAAGACGTTTGTCCAACGACGTATCTCGTTAGTCTAGATATAGAAGACGGTTGTACAGACGGATCTCGATAGTCTAGATATAGAAGACGGTTGTACAGACGGATCTCGTTAGTCTAGATATAGAAGACGGTTGTACAGACGGAGCTCGTTAGTCTAGATATTGAAGACGTTTGTCCAACGACGTATCTCGTTAGTCTAGATATAGAAAACGGTTGTACAGACGGATCTCGTTAGTCTAGATATAGAAGACGGTTGCACAGACGGATCTCGTTAGTCTAGATATTGAAGACGGTTGTCCAACGACGTATCTCGTAAGTCTAGATAAAGAAGACGGTTGTACAACGAGAGATCTCGTTAGTCTAGATATAGAAGACGGTTGTACAGACGGATCTCGTTAGTCTAGATACAGAAGACGCTTGCACAGACGGATCTCGTTAGTCTAGATATAGAAGACGGTTGTACAACGACGTATCTCGTTAGTCTAGATATAGAAGACGGTTGTGCAGACGGATCTCGTTAGTCTAGATATAGAAGACGGTTGTACAGACGGATCTCGGTAGTCTAGATATAGAAGAGGGTTGTACAGACGGATCTCGTTAGTCTAGATAAAGAAGACGGTTGTACAACGAGAGATCTCGTTAGTCTAGATATAGAAGACGGTTGTACAGACGGATCTCGTTAGTCTAGATACAGAAGACGGTTGCACAGACGGATCTCGTTAGTCTAGATATTGAAGACGGTTGTACAGACGGACCTCGATAGTCTAGATATAGAAGACGGTTGTACAGACGGATCTCGTTAGTCTAGATATAGAAGACGGTTGTACAGACGGATCTCGTTAGTCTAGATATAGAAGAGGGTTGTACAACGACGGATCTCGTTAGTCTAGATATTGAAGACGTTTGTCCAACGACGTATCTCGTTAGTCTAGATATTGAAGACGGTTGTACAGACGGACCTCGATAGTCTAGATATAGAAGACGGTTGTACAGACGGATCTCGTTAGTCTAGATATAGAAGACGGTTGTACAGACGGTTCTCGTTAGTCTAGATATTGAAGACGTTTGTCCAACGACGTATCTCGTTAGTCTAGATAAAGAAGACGGTTGTACAACGAGAGATCTCGTTAGTCTAGATATAGAAGACGGATGTACAGACGGATTTCGTTAGTCTAGATATAGAAAACGGTTGTACAGACGGATCTCGTTAGTCTAGATATAGAAGAGGGTTGTACAACGACGGATCTCGTTAGTCTAGATATTGAAGACGTTTGTCCAACGACGGATCTCGTTAGTCTAGATATTGAAGACGTTTGTCCAACGACGTATCTCGTTAGTCTAGATATAGAAGACGGTTGTACAACGACGGATCTCGTTAGTCTAGATATTGAAGACGTTTGTCCAACGACGTATCTCGTTAGTATAGATATAGAAGACGGTTGTACAACGAGAGATCTCGTTAGTCTAGATATAGAAGACGGTTGTACAGACGGAGCTCGTTAGTCTAGATATTGAAGACGTTTGTCCAACGACGTATCTCGTTAGTCTAGATATAGAAGACGGTTGTACAGACGGATCTCGTTAGTCTAGATATAGAAGACGGTTGTACAGACGGATCTCGGTAGTCTAGATATAGAAGAGGGTTGTACAACGACGGATCTCGTTAGTCTAGATATTGAAGACGTTTGTCCAACGACGTATCTCGTTAGTCTAGATATAGAAGACGGTTGTACAGACGGATCTCGATAGTCTAGATATAGAAGACGGTTGTACAGACGGATCTCGTTAGTCTAGATATAGAAGACGGTTGTACAGACGGAGCTCGTTAGTCTAGATATTGAAGACGTTTGTCCAACGACGTATCTCGTTAGTCTAGATATAGAAAACGGTTGTACAGACGGATCTCGTTAGTCTAGATATAGAAGACGGTTGCACAGACGGATCTCGTTAGTCTAGATATTGAAGACGTTTGTCCAACGACGTATCTCGTTAGTATAGATATAGAAGACGGTTGTACAACGAGAGATCTCGTTAGTCTAGATATAGAAGACGGTTGTACAGACGGAGCTCGTTAGTCTAGATATTGAAGACGTTTGTCCAACGACGTATCTCGTTAGTCTAGATATAGAAGACGGTTGTACAGACGGATCTCGTTAGTCTAGATATAGAAGACGGTTGTACACACGGATCCCGTTAGTCTAGATATAGAAGACGGTTGTACAGACGGATCTCATTAGTCTAAATATTGAAGACGGTTGTACAGACGGATCTCGATAGTCTAGATATAGAAGACGGTTGTACAGACGGATCTCGTTAGTCTAGATATAGAAGACGGTTGTACAGACGGTTCTCGTTAGTCTAGATATTGAAGACGTTTGTCCAACGACGTATCTCGTTAGTCTAGATAAAGAAGACGGTTGTACAACGAGAGATCTCGTTAGTCTAGATATAGAAGACGGATGTACAGACGGATCTCGTTAGTCTAGATATAGAAAACGGTTGTACACACGGATCTCGTTAGTCTAGATATAGAAGAGGGTTGTACAACGACGGATCTCGTTAGTCTAGATATTGAAGACGTTTGTCCAACGACGTATCTCGTTAGTCTAGATATAGAAGACGGTTGTACAACGACGGATCTCGTTAGTCTAGATATAGAAGACGGTTGTACAGACGGATCTCGTTAGTCTAGGTATTGAAGACGTTTGTCCAACGACGTATCTCGTTAGTCTAGATGTAGAAAACGGTTGTACAGACGGATCTCGTTAGTCTAGATATAGAAGACGGTTGTACAACGACGGATCTCGTTAGTCTAGATATTGAAGACGGTTGTACAGACGGATCTCGTTAGTCTAGATATAGAAGACGGTTGTACAGACGGATCTCGTTAGTCTAGATATTGAAGACGGTTGTACAACGACGGATCTCGTTAGTCTAGATATAGAAGACGGTTGTACAGACGGATCTCGTTAGTCTAGATATTGAAGACGTTTGTCCAACGACGTATCTCGTTAGTCTAGATATAGAAAACGGTTGTACAGACGGATCTCGTTAGTCTAGATATAGAAGACGGTTGCACAGACGGATCTCGATAGTCTAGATAGAGAAGACGGTTGTCCAACGACGTATCTCGTAAGTCTAGATAAAGAAGACGGTTGTACAACGAGAGATCTCGTTAGTCTAGATATAGAAGACGGTTGTACAGACGGATCTCGTTAGTCTAGATACAGAAGACGGTTGCACAGACGGATCTCGTTAGTCTAGATATAGAAGACGGTTGTACAACGACGTATCTCGTTAGTCTAGATATAGAAGACGGTTGTGCAGACGGATCTCGTTAGTCTAGATATTGAAGACGGTTGTACAGACGGACCTCGATAGTCTAGATATAGAAGACGGTTGTACAGACGGATCTCGTTAGTCTAGATATAGAAGACGGTTGTACAGACGGTTCTCGTTAGTCTAGATATTGAAGACGTTTGTCCAACGACGTATCTCGTTAGTCTAGATAAAGAAGACGGTTGTACAACGAGAGATCTCGTTAGTCTAGATATAGAAGACGGATGTACAGACGGATTTCGTTAGTCTAGATATAGAAGACGGTTGTGCAGACGGATCTCGTTAGTCTAGATATTGAAGACGGTTGTACAGACGGACCTCGATAGTCTAGATATAGAAGACGGTTGTACAGACGGATCTCGTTAGTCTAGATATAGAAGACGGTTGTGCAGACGGATCTCGTTAGTCTAGATATTGAAGACGGTTGTACAGACGGACCTCGATAGTCTAGATATAGAAGACGGTTGTACAGACGGTTCTCGTTAGTCTAGATATTGAAGACGTTTGTCCAACGACGTATCTCGTTAGTCTAGATAAAGAAGACGGTTGTACAACGAGAGATCTCGTTAGTCTAGATATTGAAGACGGTTGTACAGACGGATCTCGTTAGTCTAGATATTGAAGACGTTTGTCCAACGACGTATCTCGTTAGTCTAGATATAGAAAACGGTTGTACAGGCGGATCTCGTTAGTCTAGATATAGAAGACGGTTGTACAACGACGGATCTCGTTTGTCTAGATATAGAAGACGGTTGTACAGACGGATCTCGTTAGTCTAGATATAGA
This sequence comes from Andrena bicolor, assembly GCA_960531205.1. Classification (NCBI taxonomy): domain Eukaryota; kingdom Metazoa; phylum Arthropoda; class Insecta; order Hymenoptera; family Andrenidae; genus Andrena; species Andrena bicolor. The sequence continues at coordinate 1,116,670 of CAUIJW010000120.1, read as the reverse complement.
AGACGGTTGTACAGACGGATCTCGTTAGTCTAGATATAGAAGACGGTTGTACAGACGGATCTCGTTAGTCTAGATATAGAAGACGGTTGTGCAGACGGATCTCGTTAGTCTAGATATTGAAGACGGTTGTACAGACGGACCTCGATAGTCTAGATATAGAAGACGGTTGTACAGACGGATCTCGTTAGTCTAGATATAGAAGACGGTTGTACAGACGGTTCTCGTTAGTCTAGATATTGAAGACGTTTGTCCAACGACGTATCTCGTTAGTCTAGATAAAGAAGACGGTTGTACAACGAGAGATCTCGTTAGTCTAGATATAGAAGACGGATGTACAGACGGATTTCGTTAGTCTAGATATAGAAGACGGTTGTGCAGACGGATCTCGTTAGTCTAGATATTGAAGACGGTTGTACAGACGGACCTCGATAGTCTAGATATAGAAGACGGTTGTACAGACGGATCTCGTTAGTCTAGATATAGAAGACGGTTGTGCAGACGGATCTCGTTAGTCTAGATATTGAAGACGGTTGTACAGACGGACCTCGATAGTCTAGATATAGAAGACGGTTGTACAGACGGTTCTCGTTAGTCTAGATATTGAAGACGTTTGTCCAACGACGTATCTCGTTAGTCTAGATAAAGAAGACGGTTGTACAACGAGAGATCTCGTTAGTCTAGATATTGAAGACGGTTGTACAGACGGATCTCGTTAGTCTAGATATTGAAGACGTTTGTCCAACGACGTATCTCGTTAGTCTAGATATAGAAAACGGTTGTACAGGCGGATCTCGTTAGTCTAGATATAGAAGACGGTTGTACAACGACGGATCTCGTTTGTCTAGATATAGAAGACGGTTGTACAGACGGATCTCGTTAGTCTAGATATAGAAGACGGTTGTACAGACGGATCTCGTTAGTCTAGATATAGAAGACGGTTGTACAGACGGATCTCGTTAGTCTAGATATAGAAGACGGTTGTACAGACGGTTCTCGTTAGTCTAGATATTGAAGACGTTTGTCCAACGACGTATCTCGTTAGTCTAGATAAAGAAGACGGTTGTACAACGAGAGATCTCGTTAGTCTAGATATAGAAGACGGATGTACAGACGGATTTCGTTAGTCTAGATATAGAAAACGGTTGTAGAGACGGATCTCGTTAGTCTAGATATAGAAGAGGGTTGTACAACGACGGATCTCGTTAGTCTAGATATTGAAGACGTTTGTCCAACGACGTATCTCGTTAGTCTAGATATAGAAGACGGTTGTACAACGACGGATCTCGTTAGTCTATAAAAGAAGACGGTTGTACAGACGGATCTCGTTAGTCTAGATATTGAAGACGTTTGTCCAACGACGTATCTCGTTAGTCTAGATGTAGAAAACGGTTGTACAGACGGATCTCGTTAGTCTAGTTATAGAAGACGGTTGTACAACGACGGATCTCGTTAGTCTAGATATTGAAGACGGTTGTACAGACGGATCTCGTTAGTCTAGATATAGAAGACGGTTGTACAGACGGATCTCGTTAGTCTAGATATAGAAGACGGTTGTACAGACGGATCTCGTTAGTCTAGATATTGAAGACGTTTGTCCAACGACGTATCTCGTTAGTCTAGATATAGAAAACGGTTGTACAGGCGGATCTCGTTAGTCTAGATATAGAAGACGGTTGTACAACGACGGATCTCGTTTGTCTAGATATAGAAGACGGTTGTACAGACGGATCTCGTTAGTCTAGATATAGAAGACGGTTGTACAGACGGATCTCGTTAGTCTAGATATAGAAGAGGGTTGTACAACGACGGATCTCGTTAGTCTAGATATTGAAGACGTTTGTCCAACGACGTATCTCGTTAGTCTAGATATAGAAGACGGTTGTACAACGACGGATCTCGTTAGTCTAGATAAAGAAGACGGTTGTACAGACGGATCTCGTTAGTCTAGATATTGAAGACGTTTGTCCAACGACGTATCTCGTTAGTCTAGATGTAGAAAACGGTTGTACAGACGGATCTCGTTAGTCTAGATATAGAAGACGGTTGTACAACGACGGATCTCGTTAGTCTAGATATTGAAGACGGTTGTACAGACGGATCTCGTTAGTCTAGATATAGAAGACGGTTGTACAACGACGGATCTCGTTAGTCTAGATATAGAAGACGGTTGTACAGACGGATCTCGTTAGTCTAGATATTGAAGACGTTTGTCCAACGACGTATCTCGTTAGTCTAGATATAGAAAACGGTTGTACAGACGGATCTCGTTAGTCTAGATATAGAAGACGGTTGTACAACGACGGATCTCGTTTGTCTAGATATAGAAGACGGGTGTACAGACGGATCTCGTTAGTCTAGATATAGAAGACGGTTGTACAGACGGATCTCGTTAGTCTAGATATAGAAGACGGTTGTACAACGACGGATCTCGTTAGTCTAGATAAAGAAGACGGTTGTACAACGAGAGATGTCGTTAGTCTAGATATAGAAGACGGTTGTACAACGACGGATCTCGTTAGTCTAGATATAGAAGACTGTTGTACAGACGGATCTCGTTAGTCTAGATATTGAAGACGTTTGTCCAACGACGTATCTCGTTAGTCTAGATAAAGAAGACGGTTGTACAACGAGAGATCTCGTTAGTCTAGATATAGAAGACGGATGTACAGACGGATCTCGTTAGTCTAGATATAGAAAACGGTTGTACAGACGGATCTCGTTAGTCTAGATATAGAAGAGGGTTGTACAACGACGGATCTCGTTAGTCTAGATATTGAAGACGTTTGTCCAACGACGTATCTCGTTAGTATAGATATAGAAGACGGTTGTACAGACGGATCTCGGTAGACTAGATATAGAAGAGGGTTGTACAACGACGGATCTCGTTAGTCTAGATATTGAAGACGTTTGTACAGACGGATCTCGTTAGTCTAGATATAGAAGACGGTTGTACAACGACGGATCTCGTTAGTCTAGATATTGAAGACGTTTGTCCAACGACGTATCTCGTTAGTCTAGTTATAGAAGACGGTTGTACAGACGGATCTCGTTAGTCTAGATATAGAAGACGGTTGTACAACGACGGATCTCGTTAGTCTAGATATAGAAGACGGTTGTACAGACGGATCTCGGTAGACTAGATATAGAAGAGGGTTGTACAACGACGGATCTCGTTAGTCTAGATATTGAAGACGTTTGTCCAACGACGTATCTCGTTAGTCTAGATATAGAAGACGGTTGTACAACGACGGATCTCGTTAGTCTAGATATAGAAGACGGTTGTACAGACGGATCTCGTTAGTCTAGGTATTGAAGACGTTTGTCCAACGACGTATCTCGTTAGTCTAGATGTAGAAAACGGTTGTACAGACGGATCTCGTTAGTCTAGATATAGAAGACGGTTGTACAACGACGGATCTCGTTAGTCTAGATATTGAAGACGGTTGTACAGACGGATCTCGTTAGTCTAGATATAGAAGACGGTTGTACAGACGGATCTCGTTAGTCTAGATATTGAAGACGGTTGTACAACGACGGATCTCGTTAGTCTAGATATAGAAGACGGTTGTACAGACGGATCTCGTTAGTCTAGATATTGAAGACGTTTGTCCAACGACGTATCTCGTTAGTCTAGATATAGAAAACGGTTGTACAGACGGATCTCGTTAGTCTAGATATAGAAGACGGTTGCACAGACGGATCTCGATAGTCTAGATAGAGAAGACGGTTGTCCAACGACGTATCTCGTAAGTCTAGATAAAGAAGACGGTTGTACAACGAGAGATCTCGTTAGTCTAGATATAGAAGACGGTTGTACAGACGGATCTCGTTAGTCTAGATACAGAAGACGGTTGCACAGACGGATCTCGTTAGTCTAGATATAGAAGACGGTTGTACAACGACGTATCTCGTTAGTCTAGATATAGAAGACGGTTGTGCAGACGGATCTCGTTAGTCTAGATATTGAAGACGGTTGTACAGACGGACCTCGATAGTCTAGATATAGAAGACGGTTGTACAGACGGATCTCGTTAGTCTAGATATAGAAGACGGTTGTACAGACGGTTCTCGTTAGTCTAGATATTGAAGACGTTTGTCCAACGACGTATCTCGTTAGTCTAGATAAAGAAGACGGTTGTACAACGAGAGATCTCGTTAGTCTAGATATAGAAGACGGATGTACAGACCGATTTCGTTAGTCTAGATATAGAAGACGGTTGTGCAGACGGATCTCGTTAGTCTAGATATTGAAGACGGTTGTACAGACGGACCTCGATAGTCTAGATATAGAAGACGGTTGTACAGACGGATCTCGTTAGTCTAGATATAGAAGACGGTTGTGCAGACGGATCTCGTTAGTCTAGATATTGAAGACGGTTGTACAGACGGACCTCGATAGTCTAGATATAGAAGACGGTTGTACAGACGGTTCTCGTTAGTCTAGATATTGAAGACGTTTGTCCAACGACGTATCTCGTTAGTCTAGATAAAGAAGACGGTTGTACAACGAGAGATCTCGTTAGTCTAGATATTGAAGACGGTTGTACAGACGGATCTCGTTAGTCTAGATATTGAAGACGTTTGTCCAACGACGTATCTCGTTAGTCTAGATATAGAAAACGGTTGTACAGGCGGATCTCGTTAGTCTAGATATAGAAGACGGTTGTACAACGACGGATCTCGTTTGTCTAGATATAGAAGACGGTTGTACAGACGGATCTCGTTAGTCTAGATATAGAAGACGGTTGTACAGACGGATCTCGTTAGTCTAGATATAGAAGAGGGTTGTACAACGACGGATCTCGTTAGTCTAGATATTGAAGACGTTTGTCCAACGACGTATCTCGTTAGTCTAGATATAGAAGACGGTTGTACAACGACGGATCTCGTTAGTCTAGATAAAGAAGACGGTTGTACAGACGGATCTCGTTAGTCTAGATATTGAAGACGTTTGTCCAACGACGTATCTCGTTAGTCTAGATGTAGAAAACGGTTGTACAGACGGATCTCGTTAGTCTAGATATAGAAGACGGTTGTACAACGACGGATCTCGTTAGTCTAGATATTGAAGACGGTTGTACAGACGGATCTCGTTAGTCTAGATATAGAAGACGGTTGTACAACGACGGATCTCGTTAGTCTAGATATAGAAGACGGTTGTACAGACGGATCTCGATAGTCTAGATATAGAAGACGGTTGTACAGACGGATCTCGTTAGTCTAGATATAGAAGACGGTTGTACAGACGGTTCTCGTTAGTCTAGATATTGAAGACGTTTGTCCAACGACGTATCTCGTTAGTCTAGATAAAGAAGACGGTTGTACAACGAGAGATCTCGTTAGTCTAGATATAGAAGACGGATGTACAGACGGATTTCGTTAGTCTAGATATAGAAAACGGTTGTAGAGACGGATCTCGTTAGTCTAGATATAGAAGAGGGTTGTACAACGACGGATCTCGTTAGTCTAGATATTGAAGACGTTTGTCCAACGACGTATCTCGTTAGTCTAGATATAGAAGACGGTTGTACAACGACGGATCTCGTTAGTCTATAAAAGAAGACGGTTGTACAGACGGATCTCGTTAGTCTAGATATTGAAGACGTTTGTCCAACGACGTATCTCGTTAGTCTAGATGTAGAAGACGGTTGTACAGACGGATCTCGTTAGTCTAGATATAGAAGACGGTTGTACAGACGGATCTCGTTAGTCTAGATATAGAAGAGGGTTGTACAACGACGGATCTCGTTAGTCTAGATATTGAAGACGTTTGTCCAACGACGTATCTCGTTAGTCTAGATATAGAAGACGGTTGTACAACGACGGATCTCGTTAGTCTAGATAAAGAAGACGGTTGTACAGACGGATCTCGTTAGTCTAGATATTGAAGACGTTTGTCCAACGACGTATCTCGTTAGTCTAGATGTAGAAAACGGTTGTACAGACGGATCTCGTTAGTCTAGATATAGAAGACGGTTGTACAACGACGGATCTCGTTAGTCTAGATATTGAAGACGGTTGTACAGACGGATCTCGTTAGTCTAGATATAGAAGACGGTTGTACAACGACGGATCTCGTTAGTCTAGATATAGAAGACGGTTGTACAGACGGATCTCGATAGTCTAGATATAGAAGACGGTTGTACAGACGGATCTCGTTAGTCTAGATATAGAAGACGGTTGTACAGACGGTTCTCGTTAGTCTAGATATTGAAGACGTTTGTCCAACGACGTATCTCGTTAGTCTAGATAAAGAAGACGGTTGTACAACGAGAGATCTCGTTAGTCTAGATATAGAAGACGGATGTACAGACGGATTTCGTTAGTCTAGATATAGAAAACGGTTGTAGAGACGGATCTCGTTAGTCTAGATATAGAAGAGGGTTGTACAACGACGGATCTCGTTAGTCTAGATATTGAAGACGTTTGTCCAACGACGTATCTCGTTAGTCTAGATATAGAAGACGGTTGTACAACGACGGATCTCGTTAGTCTATAAAAGAAGACGGTTGTACAGACGGATCTCGTTAGTCTAGATATTGAAGACGTTTGTCCAACGACGTATCTCGTTAGTCTAGATGTAGAAAACGGTTGTACAGACGGATCTCGTTAGTCTAGTTATAGAAGACGGTTGTACAACGACGGATCTCGTTAGTCTAGATATTGAAGACGGTTGTACAGACGGATCTCGTTAGTCTAGATATAGAAGACGGTTGTACAGACGGATCTCGTTAGTCTAGATATAGAAGACGGTTGTACAGACGGATCTCGTTAGTCTAGATATTGAAGACGTTTGTCCAACGACGTATCTCGTTAGTCTAGATATAGAAAACGGTTGTACAGGCGGATCTCGTTAGTCTAGATATAGAAGACGGTTGTACAACGACGGATCTCGTTTGTCTAGATATAGAAGACGGTTGTACAGACGGATCTCGTTAGTCTAGATATAGAAGACGGTTGTACAGACGGATCTCGTTAGTCTAGATATAGAAGAGGGTTGTACAACGACGGATCTCGTTAGTCTAGATATTGAAGACGTTTGTCCAACGACGTATCTCGTTAGTCTAGATATAGAAGACGGATGTACAGACGGATCTCGTTAGTCTAGATATAGAAAACGGTTGTACAGACGGATCTCGTTAGTCTAGATATAGAAGAGGGTTGTACAACGACGGATCTCGTTAGTCTAGATATTGAAGACGTTTGTCCAACGACGTATCTCGTTAGTATAGATATAGAAGACGGTTGTACAGACGGATCTCGGTAGACTAGATATAGAAGAGGGTTGTACAACGACGGATCTCGTTAGTCTAGATATTGAAGACGTTTGTACAGACGGATCTCGTTAGTCTAGATATAGAAGACGGTTGTACAACGACGGATCTCGTTAGTCTAGATATTGAAGACGTTTGTCCAACGACGAATCTCGTTAGTCTAGATATAGAAGACGGTTGTACAGACGGATCTCGTTAGTCTAGATATAGAAGACGGTTGTACAACGACGGATCTCGTTAGTCTAGATATAGAAGACGGTTGTACAGACGGATCTCGGTAGACTAGATATAGAAGAGGGTTGTACAACGACGGATCTCGTTAGTCTAGATATTGAAGACGTTTGTCCAACGACGTATCTCGTTAGTCTAGATATAGAAGACGGTTGTACAACGACGGATCTCGTTAGTCTAGATATAGAAGACGGTTGTACAGACGGATCTCGTTAGTCTAGGTATTGAAGACGTTTGTCCAACGACGTATCTCGTTAGTCTAGATGTAGAAAACGGTTGTACAGACGGATCTCGTTAGTCTAGATATAGAAGACGGTTGTACAACGACGGATCTCGTTAGTCTAGATATTGAAGACGGTTGTACAGACGGATCTCGTTAGTCTAGATATAGAAGACGGTTGTACAGACGGATCTCGTTAGTCTAGATATTGAAGACGGTTGTACAACGACGGATCTCGTTAGTCTAGATATAGAAGACGGTTGTACAGACGGATCTCGTTAGTCTAGATATAGAAGACGGTTGTACAACGACGGATCTCGTTAGTCTAGATATAGAAGGCGGTTGTACAGACGGATCTCGTTAGTCTAGATATAGAAGACGGTTGTACAACCACGGATCTCGATAGTCTAGATATAGAAGACGGTTGTACAGACGGATCCCGTTAGTCTAGATATAGAAGACGGTTGTACAGACGGAGCTCGTTAGTCTAGATATTGAAGACGTTTGTCCAACGACGTATCTCGTTAGTCTAGATATAGAAAATGGTTGTACAGACGGATCTCGTTAGTCTAGATATAGAAGACGGTTGCACAGACGGATCTCGTTAGTCTAGATATTGATGACGGTTGTACAGACGGATCTCGTTAGTCTAGATATAGAAGACAGTTGTACAGACGGATCTCGTTAGTCTAGATATTGAAGACGTTTGTCCAACGACGTATCTCGTTAGTCTAGATAAAGAAGACGGTTGTACAACGAGAGATCTCGTTAGTCTAGATATAGAAGACGGATGTACAGACGGATCTCGTTAGTCTAGATATAGAAAACGGTTGTACAGACGGATCTCGTTAGTCTAGATATAGAAGAGGGTTGTACAACGACGGATCTCGTTAGTCTAGATATTGAAGACGTTTGTCCAACGACGTATCTCGTTAGTATAGATATAGAAGACGGTTGTACAACGAGAGATCTCGTTAGTCTAGATATAGAAGACGGTTGTACAGACGGAGCTCGTTAGTCTAGATATTGAAGACGTTTGTCCAACGACGTATCTCGTTAGTCTAGATATAGAAGACGGTTGTACAGACGGATCTCGTTAGTCTAGATATAGAAGATGGTTGTACAGACGGATCTCGGTAGTCTAGATATAGAAGAGGGTTGTACAACGACGGATCTCGTTAGTCTAGATATTGAAGACGTTTGTCCAACGACGTATCTCGTTAGTATAGATATAGAAGACGGTTGTACAACGAGAGATCTCGTTAGTCTAGATATAGAAGACGGTTGTACAGACGGAGCTCGTTAGTCTAGATATTGAAGACGTTTGTCCAACGACGTATCTCGTTAGTCTAGATATAGAAGACGGTTGTACAGACGGATCTCGTTAGTCTAGATATAGAAGACGGTTGTACAGACGGATCTCGGTAGTCTAGATATAGAAGAGGGTTGTACAACGACGGATCTCGTTAGTCTAGATATTGAAGACGTTTGTCCAACGACGTATCTCGTTAGTCTAGATATAGAAGACGGTTGTACAGACGGATCTCGATAGTCTAGATATAGAAGACGGTTGTACAGACGGATCTCGTTAGTCTAGATATAGAAGACGGTTGTACAGACGGAGCTCGTTAGTCTAGATATTGAAGACGTTTGTCCAACGACGTATCTCGTTAGTCTAGATATAGAAAACGGTTGTACAGACGGATCTCGTTAGTCTAGATATAGAAGACGGTTGCACAGACGGATCTCGTTAGTCTAGATATTGAAGACGGTTGTCCAACGACGTATCTCGTAAGTCTAGATAAAGAAGACGGTTGTACAACGAGAGATCTCGTTAGTCTAGATATAGAAGACGGTTGTACAGACGGAGCTCGTTAGTCTAGATATTGAAGACGTTTGTCCAACGACGTATCTCGTTAGTCTAGATATAGAAGACGGTTGTACAGACGGATCTCGTTAGTCTAGATATAGAAGATGGTTGTACAGACGGATCTCGGTAGTCTAGATATAGAAGAGGGTTGTACAACGACGGATCTCGTTAGTCTAGATATTGAAGACGTTTGTCCAACGACGTATCTCGTTAGTATAGATATAGAAGACGGTTGTACAACGAGAGATCTCGTTAGTCTAGATATAGAAGACGGTTGTACAGACGGAGCTCGTTAGTCTAGATATTGAAGACGTTTGTCCAACGACGTATCTCGTTAGTCTAGATATAGAAGACGGTTGTACAGACGGATCTCGTTAGTCTAGATATAGAAGACGGTTGTACAGACGGATCTCGGTAGTCTAGATATAGAAGAGGGTTGTACAACGACGGATCTCGTTAGTCTAGATATTGAAGACGTTTGTCCAACGACGTATCTCGTTAGTCTAGATATAGAAGACGGTTGTACAGACGGATCTCGATAGTCTAGATATAGAAGACGGTTGTACAGACGGATCTCGTTAGTCTAGATATAGAAGACGGTTGTACAGACGGAGCTCGTTAGTCTAGATATTGAAGACGTTTGTCCAACGACGTATCTCGTTAGTCTAGATATAGAAAACGGTTGTACAGACGGATCTCGTTAGTCTAGATATAGAAGACGGTTGCACAGACGGATCTCGTTAGTCTAGATATTGAAGACGGTTGTCCAACGACGTATCTCGTAAGTCTAGATAAAGAAGACGGTTGTACAACGAGAGATCTCGTTAGTCTAGATATAGAAGACGGTTGTACAGACGGATCTCGTTAGTCTAGATACAGAAGACGCTTGCACAGACGGATCTCGTTAGTCTAGATATAGAAGACGGTTGTACAACGACGTATCTCGTTAGTCTAGATATAGAAGACGGTTGTGCAGACGGATCTCGTTAGTCTAGATATAGAAGACGGTTGTACAGACGGATCTCGGTAGTCTAGATATAGAAGAGGGTTGTACAGACGGATCTCGTTAGTCTAGATAAAGAAGACGGTTGTACAACGAGAGATCTCGTTAGTCTAGATATAGAAGACGGTTGTACAGACGGATCTCGTTAGTCTAGATACAGAAGACGGTTGCACAGACGGATCTCGTTAGTCTAGATATTGAAGACGGTTGTACAGACGGACCTCGATAGTCTAGATATAGAAGACGGTTGTACAGACGGATCTCGTTAGTCTAGATATAGAAGACGGTTGTACAGACGGATCTCGTTAGTCTAGATATAGAAGAGGGTTGTACAACGACGGATCTCGTTAGTCTAGATATTGAAGACGTTTGTCCAACGACGTATCTCGTTAGTCTAGATATAGAAGACGGTTGTACAACGACGGATCTCGTTAGTCTAGATATTGAAGACGGTTGTCCAACGACGTATCTCGTTAGTCTAGATAAAGAAGACGGTTGTACAACGAGAGATCTCGTTAGTCTAGATATAGAAGACGGATGTACAGACGGATTTCGTTAGTCTAGATATAGAAAACGGTTGTACAGACGGATCTCGTTAGTCTAGATAAAGAAGACGGTTGTACAACGAGAGATCTCGTTAGTCTAGATATAGAAGACGGTTGTACAGACGGATCTCGTTAGTCTAGATACAGAAGACGGTTGCACAGACGGATCTCGTTAGTCTAGATATTGACGACGGTTGTACAGACGGACCTCGATAGTCTAGATATAGAAGACGGTTGTACAGACGGATCTCGTTGGTCTAGATATAGAAGACGGTTGTACAGACGGTTCTCGTTAGTCTAGATATTGAAGACGTTTGTCCAACGACGTATCTCGTTAGTCTAGATAAAGAAGACGGTTGTACAACGAGAGATCTCGTTAGTCTAGATATAGAAGACGGATGTACAGACGGATTTCGTTAGTCTAGATATAGAAAACGGTTGTACAGACGGATCTCGTTAGTCTAGATATAGAAGAGGGTTGTACAACGACGGATCTCGTTAGTCTAGATATTGAAGACGTTTGTCCAACGACGGATCTCGTTAGTCTAGATATTGAAGACGTTTGTCCAACGACGTATCTCGTTAGTCTAGATATAGAAGACGGTTGTACAACGACGGATCTCGTTAGTCTAGATATTGAAGACGTTTGTCCAACGACGTATCTCGTTAGTATAGATATAGAAGACGGTTGTACAACGAGAGATCTCGTTAGTCTAGATATAGAAGACGGTTGTACAGACGGAGCTCGTTAGTCTAGATATTGAAGACGTTTGTCCAACGACGTATCTCGTTAGTCTAGATATAGAAGACGGTTGTACAGACGGATCTCGTTAGTCTAGATATAGAAGACGGTTGTACAGACGGATCTCGGTAGTCTAGATATAGAAGAGGGTTGTACAACGACGGATCTCGTTAGTCTAGATATTGAAGACGTTTGTCCAACGACGTATCTCGTTAGTCTAGATATAGAAGACGGTTGTACAGACGGATCTCGATAGTCTAGATATAGAAGACGGTTGTACAGACGGATCTCGTTAGTCTAGATATAGAAGACGGTTGTACAGACGGAGCTCGTTAGTCTAGATATTGAAGACGTTTGTCCAACGACGTATCTCGTTAGTCTAGATATAGAAAACGGTTGTACAGACGGATCTCGTTAGTCTAGATATAGAAGACGGTTGCACAGACGGATCTCGTTAGTCTAGATATTGAAGACGTTTGTCCAACGACGTATCTCGTTAGTATAGATATAGAAGACGGTTGTACAACGAGAGATCTCGTTAGTCTAGATATAGAAGACGGTTGTACAGACGGAGCTCGTTAGTCTAGATATTGAAGACGTTTGTCCAACGACGTATCTCGTTAGTCTAGATATAGAAGACGGTTGTACAGACGGATCTCGTTAGTCTAGATATAGAAGACGGTTGTACACACGGATCCCGTTAGTCTAGATATAGAAGACGGTTGTACAGACGGATCTCATTAGTCTAAATATTGAAGACGGTTGTACAGACGGATCTCGATAGTCTAGATATAGAAGACGGTTGTACAGACGGATCTCGTTAGTCTAGATATAGAAGACGGTTGTACAGACGGTTCTCGTTAGTCTAGATATTGAAGACGTTTGTCCAACGACGTATCTCGTTAGTCTAGATAAAGAAGACGGTTGTACAACGAGAGATCTCGTTAGTCTAGATATAGAAGACGGATGTACAGACGGATCTCGTTAGTCTAGATATAGAAAACGGTTGTACACACGGATCTCGTTAGTCTAGATATAGAAGAGGGTTGTACAACGACGGATCTCGTTAGTCTAGATATTGAAGACGTTTGTCCAACGACGTATCTCGTTAGTCTAGATATAGAAGACGGTTGTACAACGACGGATCTCGTTAGTCTAGATATAGAAGACGGTTGTACAGACGGATCTCGTTAGTCTAGGTATTGAAGACGTTTGTCCAACGACGTATCTCGTTAGTCTAGATGTAGAAAACGGTTGTACAGACGGATCTCGTTAGTCTAGATATAGAAGACGGTTGTACAGACGGATCTCGTTAGTCTAGATATTGAAGACGGTTGTACAACGACGGATCTCGTTAGTCTAGATATAGAAGACGGTTGTACAGACGGATCTCGTTAGTCTAGATATAGAAGACGGTTGTACAACGACGGATCTCGTTAGTCTAGATATAGAAGGCGGTTGTACAGACGGATCTCGTTAGTCTAGATATAGAAGACGGTTGTACAACCACGGATCTCGATAGTCTAGATATAGAAGACGGTTGTACAGACGGACCTCGTTAGTCTAGATATAGAAGACGGTTGTACAGACGGAGCTCGTTAGTCTAGATATTGAAGACGTTTGTCCAACGACGTATCTCGTTAGTCTAGATATAGAAAACGGTTGTACAGACGGATCTCGTTAGTCTAGATATAGAAGACGGTTGCACAGACGGATCTCGTTAGTCTAGATATTGATGACGGTTGTACAGACGGATCTCGTTAGTCTAGATATAGAAGACAGTTGTACAGACGGATCTCGTTAGTCTAGATATTGAAGACGTTTGTCCAACGACGTATCTCGTTAGTCTAGATAAAGAAGACGGTTGTACAACGAGAGATCTCGTTAGTCTAGATATAGAAGACGGATGTACAGACGGATCTCGTTAGTCTAGATATAGAAAACGGTTGTACAGACGGATCTCGTTAGTCTAGATATAGAAGAGGGTTGTACAACGACGGATCTCGTTAGTCTAGATATTGAAGACGTTTGTCCAACGACGTATCTCGTTAGTATAGATATAGAAGACGGTTGTACAACGAGAGATCTCGTTAGTCTAGATACAGAAGACGGTTGTACAGACGGAGCTCGTTAGTCTAGATATAGAAGACGGTTGCACAGACGGATCTCGTTAGTCTAGATATTGATGACGGTTGTACAGACGGATCTCGTTAGTCTAGATATAGAAGACAGTTGTACAGACGGATCTCGTTAGTCTAGATATTGAAGACGTTTGTCCAACGACGTATCTCGTTAGTCTAGATAAAGAAGACGGTTGTACAACGAGAGATCTCGTTAGTCTAGATATAGAAGACGGATGTACAGACGGATCTCGTTAGTCTAGATATAGAAAACGGTTGTACAGACGGATCTCGTTAGTCTAGATATAGAAGAGGGTTGTACAACGACGGATCTCGTTAGTCTAGATATTGAAGACGTTTGTCCAACGACGTATCTCGTTAGTATAGATATAGAAGACGGTTGTACAACGAGAGATCTCGTTAGTCTAGATATAGAAGACGGTTGTACAGACGGAGCTCGTTAGTCTAGATATTGAAGACGTTTGTCCAACGACGTATCTCGTTAGTCTAGATATAGAAGACGGTTGTACAGACGGATCTCGTTAGTCTAGATATAGAAGACGGTTGTACAGACGGATCTCGGTAGTCTAGATATAGAAGAGGGTTGTACAACGACGGATCTCGTTAGTCTAGATATTGAAGACGTTTGTCCAACGACGTATCTCGTTAGTCTAGATATAGAAGACGGTTGTACAGACGGATCTCGATAGTCTAGATATAGAAGACGGTTGTACAGACGGATCTCGTTAGTCTAGATATAGAAGACGGTTGTACAGACGGAGCTCGTTAGTCTAGATATTGAAGACGTTTGTCCAACGACGTATCTCGTTAGTCTAGATATAGAAAACGGTTGTACAGACGGATCTCGTTAGTCTAGATATAGAAGACGGATGTACAGACGGATCTCGTTAGTCTAGATATAGAAAACGGTTGTACAGACGGATCTCGTTAGTCTAGATATAGAAGAGGGTTGTACAACGACGGATCTCGTTAGTCTAGATATTGAAGACGTTTGTCCAACGACGTATCTCGTTAGTATAGATATAGAAGACGGTTGTACAACGAGAGATCTCGTTAGTCTAGATATAGAAGACGGTTGTACAGACGGAGCTCGTTAGTCTAGATATTGAAGACGTTTGTCCAACGACGTATCTCGTTAGTCTAGATATAGAAGACGGTTGTACAGACGGATCTCGTTAGTCTAGATATAGAAGACGGTTGTACAGACGGATCTCGGTAGTCTAGATATAGAAGAGGGTTGTACAACGACGGATCTCGTTAGTCTAGATATTGAAGACGTTTGTCCAACGACGTATCTCGTTAGTCTAGATATAGAAGACGGTTGTACAGACGGATCTCGATAGTCTAGATATAGAAGGCGGTTGTACAGACGGATCTCGTTAGTCTAGATATAGAAGACGGTTGTACAGACGGAGCTCGTTAGTCTAGATATTGAAGACGTTTGTCCAACGACGTATCTCGTTAGTCTAGATATAGAAAACGGTTGTACAGACGGATCTCGTTAGTCTAGATATAGAAGACGGATGTACAGACGGATCTCGTTAGTCTAGATATAGAAAACGGTTGTACAGACGGATCTCGTTAGTCTAGATATAGAAGAGGGTTGTACAACGACGGATCTCGTTAGTCTAGATATTGAAGACGTTTGTCCAACGACGTATCTCGTTAGTATAGATATAGAAGACGGTTGTACAACGAGAGATCTCGTTAGTCTAGATATAGAAGACGGTTGTACAGACGGAGCTCGTTAGTCTAGATATTGAAGACGTTTGTCCAACGACGTATCTCGTTAGTCTAGATATAGAAGACGGTTGTACAGACGGATCTCGTTAGTCTAGATATAGAAGACGGTTGTACAGACGGATCTCGGTAGTCTAGATATAGAAGAGGGTTGTACAACGACGGATCTCGTTAGTCTAGATATTGAAGACGTTTGTCCAACGACGTATCTCGTTAGTCTAGATATAGAAGACGGTTGTACAGACGGATCTCGATAGTCTAGATATAGAAGACGGTTGTACAGACGGATCTCGTTAGTCTAGATATAGAAGACGGTTGTACAGACGGAGCTCGTTAGTCTAGATATTGAAGACGTTTGTCCAACGACGTATCTCGTTAGTCTAGATATAGAAAACGGTTGTACAGACGGATCTCGTTAGTCTAGATATAGAAGACGGTTGCACAGACGGATCTCGTTAGTCTAGATATTGAAGACGTTTGTCCAACGACGTATCTCGTTAGTCTAGATATAGAAGACGGTTGTACAGACGGATCTCGATAGTCTAGATATAGAAGACGGTTGTACAGACGGATCTCGTTAGTCTAGATATAGAAGACGGTTGTTCAGACGGAGCTCGTTAGTCTAGATATTGAAGACGTTTGTCCAACGACGTATCTCGTTAGTCTAGATATAGAAAACGGTTGTACAGACGGATCTCGTTAGTCTAGATATAGAAGAGGGTTGTACAACGACGGATCTCGTTAGTCTAGATATTGAAGACGTTTGTCCAACGACGTATCTCGTTAGTATAGATATAGAAGACGGTTGTACAACGAGAGATCTCGTTAGTCTAGATATAGAAGACGGTTGTACAGACGGAGCTCGTTAGTCTAGATATTGAAGACGTTTGTCCAACGACGTATCTCGTTAGTCTAGATAAAGAAGACGGTTGTACAACGAGAGATCTCGTTAGTCTAGATATAGAAGACGGATGTACAGACGGATCTCGTTAGTCTAGATATAGAAAACGGTTGTACAGACGGATCTCGTTAGTCTAGATATAGAAGAGGGTTGTACAACGACGGATCTCGTTAGTCTAGATATTGAAGACGTTTGTCCAACGACGTATCTCGTTAGTATAGATATAGAAGACGGTTGTACAGACGGATCTCGGTAGACTAGATATAGAAGAGGGTTGTACAACGACGGATCTCGTTAGTCTAGATATTGAAGACGTTTGTACAGACGGATCTCGTTAGTCTAGATATAGAAGACGGTTGTACAACGACGGATCTCGTTAGTCTAGATATTGAAGACGTTTGTCCAACGACGTATCTCGTTAGTCTAGATATAGAAGACGGTTGTACAGACGGATCTCGTTAGTCTAGATATAGAAGACGGTTGTACAACGACGGATCTCGTTAGTCTAGATATAGAAGACGGTTGTACAGACGGATCTCGGTAGACTAGATATAGAAGAGGGTTGTACAACGACGGATCTCGTTAGTCTAGATATTGAAGACGTTTGTCCAACGACGTATCTCGTTAGTCTAGATATAGAAGACGGTTGTACAACGACGGATCTCGTTAGTCTAGATATAGAAGACGGTTGTACAGACGGATCTCGTTAGTCTAGGTATTGAAGACGTTTGTCCAACGACGTATCTCGTTAGTCTAGATGTAGAAAACGGTTGTACAGACGGATCTCGTTAGTCTAGATATAGAAGACGGTTGTACAACGACGGATCTCGTTAGTCTAGATATTGAAGACGGTTGTACAGACGGATCTCGTTAGTCTAGATATAGAAGACGGTTGTACAGACGGATCTCGTTAGTCTAGATATTGAAGACGGTTGTACAACGACGGATCTCGTTAGTCTAGATATAGAAGACGGTTGTACAGACGGATCTCGTTAGTCTAGATATTGAAGACGTTTGTCCAACGACGTATCTCGTTAGTCTAGATATAGAAAACGGTTGTACAGACGGATCTCGTTAGTCTAGATATAGAAGACGGTTGCACAGACGGATCTCGATAGTCTAGATATAGAAGACGGTTGTCCAACGACGTATCTCGTAAGTCTAGATAAAGAAGACGGTTGTACAACGAGAGATCTCGTTAGTCTAGATATAGAAGACGGTTGTACAGACGGATCTCGTTAGTCTAGATACAGAAGACGGTTGCACAGACGGATCTCGTTAGTCTAGATATAGAAGACGGTTGTACAACGACGTATCTCGTTAGTCTAGATATAGAAGACGGTTGTGCAGACGGATCTCGTTAGTCTAGATATTGAAGACGGTTGTACAGACGGACCTCGATAGTCTAGATATAGAAGACGGTTGTACAGACGGATCTCGTTAGTCTAGATATAGAAGACGGTTGTACAGACGGTTCTCGTTAGTCTAGATATTGAAGACGTTTGTCCAACGACGTATCTCGTTAGTCTAGATAAAGAAGACGGTTGTACAACGAGAGATCTCGTTAGTCTAGATATAGAAGACGGATGTACAGGCGGATTTCGTTAGTCTAGATATAGAAGACGGTTGTGCAGACGGATCTCGTTAGTCTAGATATTGAAGACGGTTGTACAGACGGACCTCGATAGTCTAGATATAGAAGACGGTTGTACAGACGGATCTCGTTAGTCTAGATATAGAAGACGGTTGTGCAGACGGATCTCGTTAGTCTAGATATTGAAGACGGTTGTACAGACGGACCTCGATAGTCTAGATATAGAAGACGGTTGTACAGACGGTTCTCGTTAGTCTAGATATTGAAGACGTTTGTCCAACGACGTATCTCGTTAGTCTAGATAAAGAAGACGGTTGTACAACGAGAGATCTCGTTAGTCTAGATATTGAAGACGGTTGTACAGACGGATCTCGTTAGTCTAGATATTGAAGACGTTTGTCCAACGACGTATCTCGTTAGTCTAGATATAGAAAACGGTTGTACAGGCGGATCTCGTTAGTCTAGATATAGAAGACGGTTGTACAACGACGGATCTCGTTTGTCTAGATATAGAAGACGGTTGTACAGACGGATCTCGTTAGTCTAGATATAGAAGACGGTTGTACAGACGGATCTCGTTAGTCTAGATATAGAAGAGGGTTGTACAACGACGGATCTCGTTAGTCTAGATATTGAAGACGTTTGTCCAACGACGTATCTCGTTAGTCTAGATATAGAAGACGGTTGTACAACGACGGATCTCGTTAGTCTAGATAAAGAAGACGGTTGTACAGACGGATCTCGTTAGTCTAGATATTGAAGACGTTTGTCCAACGACGTATCTCGTTAGTCTAGATGTAGAAAACGGTTGTACAGACGGATCTCGTTAGTCTAGATATAGAAGACGGTTGTACAACGACGGATCTCGTTAGTCTAGATATTGAAGACGGTTGTACAGACGGATCTCGTTAGTCTAGATATAGAAGACGGTTGTACAACGACGGATCTCGTTAGTCTAGATATAGAAGACGGTTGTACAGACGGATCTCGATAGTCTAGATATAGAAGACGGTTGTACAGACGGATCTCGTTAGTCTAGATATAGAAGACGGTTGTACAGACGGTTCTCGTTAGTCTAGATATTGAAGACGTTTGTCCAACGACGTATCTCGTTAGTCTAGATAAAGAAGACGGTTGTACAACGAGAGATCTCGTTAGTCTAGATATAGAAGACGGATGTACAGACGGATTTCGTTAGTCTAGATATAGAAAACGGTTGTAGAGACGGATCTCGTTAGTCCAGATATAGAAGAGGGTTGTACAACGACGGATCTCGTTAGTCTAGATATTGAAGACGTTTGTCCAACGACGTATCTCGTTAGTCTAGATATAGAAGACGGTTGTACAACGACGGATCTCGTTAGTCTATAAAAGAAGACGGTTGT
Source organism: Andrena bicolor (assembly GCA_960531205.1). NCBI lineage: Eukaryota > Metazoa > Arthropoda > Insecta > Hymenoptera > Andrenidae > Andrena > Andrena bicolor. The sequence continues at coordinate 1,097,024 of CAUIJW010000120.1, read as the reverse complement.
ACAGACGGATCTCGTTAGTCTAGATATTGAAGACGTTTGTCCAACGACGTATCTCGTTAGTCTAGATGTAGAAGACGGTTGTACAGACGGATCTCGTTAGTCTAGATATAGAAGACGGTTGTACAGACGGATCTCGTTAGTCTAGATATAGAAGAGGGTTGTACAACGACGGATCTCGTTAGTCTAGATATTGAAGACGTTTGTCCAACGACGTATCTCGTTAGTCTAGATATAGAAGACGGTTGTACAACGACGGATCTCGTTAGTCTAGATAAAGAAGACGGTTGTACAGACGGATCTCGTTAGTCTAGATATTGAAGACGTTTGTCCAACGACGTATCTCGTTAGTCTAGATGTAGAAAACGGTTGTACAGACGGATCTCGTTAGTCTAGATATAGAAGACGGTTGTACAACGACGGATCTCGTTAGTCTAGATATTGAAGACGGTTGTACAGACGGATCTCGTTAGTCTAGATATAGAAGACGGTTGTACAACGACGGATCTCGTTAGTCTAGATATAGAAGACGGTTGTACAGACGGATCTCGATAGTCTAGATATAGAAGACGGTTGTACAGACGGATCTCGTTAGTCTAGATATAGAAGACGGTTGTACAGACGGTTCTCGTTAGTCTAGATATTGAAGACGTTTGTCCAACGACGTATCTCGTTAGTCTAGATAAAGAAGACGGTTGTACAACGAGAGATCTCGTTAGTCTAGATATAGAAGACGGATGTACAGACGGATTTCGTTAGTCTAGATATAGAAAACGGTTGTAGAGACGGATCTCGTTAGTCTAGATATAGAAGAGGGTTGTACAACGACGGATCTCGTTAGTCTAGATATTGAAGACGTTTGTCCAACGACGTATCTCGTTAGTCTAGATATAGAAGACGGTTGTACAACGACGGATCTCGTTAGTCTATAAAAGAAGACGGTTGTACAGACGGATCTCGTTAGTCTAGATATTGAAGACGTTTGTCCAACGACGTATCTCGTTAGTCTAGATGTAGAAAACGGTTGTACAGACGGATCTCGTTAGTCTAGTTATAGAAGACGGTTGTACAACGACGGATCTCGTTAGTCTAGATATTGAAGACGGTTGTACAGACGGATCTCGTTAGTCTAGATATAGAAGACGGTTGTACAGACGGATCTCGTTAGTCTAGATATAGAAGACGGTTGTACAGACGGATCTCGTTAGTCTAGATATTGAAGACGTTTGTCCAACGACGTATCTCGTTAGTCTAGATATAGAAAACGGTTGTACAGGCGGATCTCGTTAGTCTAGATATAGAAGACGGTTGTACAACGACGGATCTCGTTTGTCTAGATATAGAAGACGGTTGTACAGACGGATCTCGTTAGTCTAGATATAGAAGACGGTTGTACAGACGGATCTCGTTAGTCTAGATATAGAAGAGGGTTGTACAACGACGGATCTCGTTAGTCTAGATATTGAAGACGTTTGTCCAACGACGTATCTCGTTAGTCTAGATATAGAAGACGGATGTACAGACGGATCTCGTTAGTCTAGATATAGAAAACGGTTGTACAGACGGATCTCGTTAGTCTAGATATAGAAGAGGGTTGTACAACGACGGATCTCGTTAGTCTAGATATTGAAGACGTTTGTCCAACGACGTATCTCGTTAGTATAGATATAGAAGACGGTTGTACAGACGGATCTCGGTAGACTAGATATAGAAGAGGGTTGTACAACGACGGATCTCGTTAGTCTAGATATTGAAGACGTTTGTACAGACGGATCTCGTTAGTCTAGATATAGAAGACGGTTGTACAACGACGGATCTCGTTAGTCTAGATATTGAAGACGTTTGTCCAACGACGTATCTCGTTAGTCTAGATATAGAAGACGGTTGTACAGACGGATCTCGTTAGTCTAGATATAGAAGACGGTTGTACAACGACGGATCTCGTTAGTCTAGATATAGAAGACGGTTGTACAGACGGATCTCGGTAGACTAGATATAGAAGAGGGTTGTACAACGACGGATCTCGTTAGTCTAGATATTGAAGACGTTTGTACAGACGGATCTCGTTAGTCTAGATATAGAAGACGGTTGTACAACGACGGATCTCGTTAGTCTAGATATTGAAGACGTTTGTCCAACGACGTATCTCGTTAGTCTAGATATAGAAGACGGTTGTACAGACGGATCTCGTTAGTCTAGATATAGAAGACGGTTGTACAACGACGGATCTCGTTAGTCTAGATATAGAAGACGGTTGTGCAGACGGATCTCGTTAGTCTAGGTATTGAAGACGTTTGTCCAACGACGTATCTCGTTAGTCTAGATGTAGAAAACGGTTGTACAGACGGATCTCGTTAGTCTAGATATAGAAGACGGTTGTACAACGACGGATCTCGTTAGTCTAGATATTGAAGACGGTTGTACAGACGGATCTCGTTAGTCTAGATATAGAAGACGGTTGTACAGACGGATCTCGTTAGTCTAGATATTGAAGACGGTTGTACAACGACGGATCTCGTTAGTCTAGATATAGAAGACGGTTGTACAGACGGATCTCGTTAGTCTAGATATAGAAGACGGTTGTACAACGACGGATCTCGTTAGTCTAGATATAGAAGGCGGTTGTACAGACGGATCTCGTTAGTCTAGATATAGAAGACGGTTGTACAACCACGGATCTCGATAGTCTAGATATAGAAGACGGTTGTACAGACGGATCCCGTTAGTCTAGATATAGAAGACGGTTGTACAGACGGAGCTCGTTAGTCTAGATATTGAAGACGTTTGTCCAACGACGTATCTCGTTAGTCTAGATATAGAAAATGGTTGTACAGACGGATCTCGTTAGTCTAGATATAGAAGACGGTTGCACAGACGGATCTCGTTAGTCTAGATATTGATGACGGTTGTACAGACGGATCTCGTTAGTCTAGATATAGAAGATGGTTGTACAGACGGATCTCGGTAGTCTAGATATAGAAGAGGGTTGTACAACGACGGATCTCGTTAGTCTAGATATTGAAGACGTTTGTCCAACGACGTATCTCGTTAGTATAGATATAGAAGACGGTTGTACAACGAGAGATCTCGTTAGTCTAGATATAGAAGACGGTTGTACAGACGGAGCTCGTTAGTCTAGATATTGAAGACGTTTGTCCAACGACGTATCTCGTTAGTCTAGATATAGAAGACGGTTGTACAGACGGATCTCGTTAGTCTAGATATAGAAGACGGTTGTACAGACGGATCTCGGTAGTCTAGATATAGAAGAGGGTTGTACATTGACGGATCTCGTTAGTCTAGATATTGAAGACGTTTGTCCAACGACGTATCTCGTTAGTCTAGATATAGAAGACGGTTGTACAGACGGATCTCGATAGTCTAGATATAGAAGACGGTTGTACAGACGGATCTCGTTAGTCTAGATATAGAAGACGGTTGTACAGACGGAGCTCGTTAGTCTAGATATTGAAGACGTTTGTCCAACGACGTATCTCGTTAGTCTAGATATAGAAAACGGTTGTACAGACGGATCTCGTTAGTCTAGATATAGAAGACGGTTGCACAGACGGATCTCGTTAGTCTAGATATTGAAGACGGTTGTCCAACGACGTATCTCGTAAGTCTAGATAAAGAAGACGGTTGTACAACGAGAGATCTCGTTAGTCTAGATATAGAAGACGGTTGTACAGACGGAGCTCGTTAGTCTAGATATTGAAGACGTTTGTCCAACGACGTATCTCGTTAGTCTAGATATAGAAGACGGTTGTACAGACGGATCTCGTTAGTCTAGATATAGAAGATGGTTGTACAGACGGATCTCGGTAGTCTAGATATAGAAGAGGGTTGTACAACGACGGATCTCGTTAGTCTAGATATTGAAGACGTTTGTCCAACGACGTATCTCGTTAGTATAGATATAGAAGACGGTTGTACAACGAGAGATCTCGTTAGTCTAGATATAGAAGACGGTTGTACAGACGGAGCTCGTTAGTCTAGATATTGAAGACGTTTGTCCAACGACGTATCTCGTTAGTCTAGATATAGAAGACGGTTGTACAGACGGATCTCGTTAGTCTAGATATAGAAGACGGTTGTACAGACGGATCTCGGTAGTCTAGATATAGAAGAGGGTTGTACAACGACGGATCTCGTTAGTCTAGATATTGAAGACGTTTGTCCAACGACGTATCTCGTTAGTCTAGATATAGAAGACGGTTGTACAGACGGATCTCGATAGTCTAGATATAGAAGACGGTTGTACAGACGGATCTCGTTAGTCTAGATATAGAAGACGGTTGTACAGACGGAGCTCGTTAGTCTAGATATTGAAGACGTTTGTCCAACGACGTATCTCGTTAGTCTAGATATAGAAAACGGTTGTACAGACGGATCTCGTTAGTCTAGATATAGAAGACGGTTGCACAGACGGATCTCGTTAGTCTAGATATTGAAGACGGTTGTCCAACGACGTATCTCGTAAGTCTAGATAAAGAAGACGGTTGTACAACGAGAGATCTCGTTAGTCTAGATATAGAAGACGGTTGTACAGACGGATCTCGTTAGTCTAGATACAGAAGACGGTTGCACAGACGGATCTCGTTAGTCTAGATATAGAAGACGGTTGTACAACGACGTATCTCGTTAGTCTAGATATAGAAGACGGTTGTGCAGACGGATCTCGTTAGTCTAGATATAGAAGACGGTTGTACAGACGGATCTCGGTAGTCTAGATATAGAAGAGGGTTGTACAGACGGATCTCGTTAGTCTAGATAAAGAAGACGGTTGTACAACGAGAGATCTCGTTAGTCTAGATATAGAAGACGGTTGTACAGACGGATCTCGTTAGTCTAGATACAGAAGACGGTTGCACAGACGGATCTCGTTAGTCTAGATATTGAAGACGGTTGTACAGACGGACCTCGATAGTCTAGATATAGAAGACGGTTGTACAGACGGATCTCGTTAGTCTAGATATAGAAGACGGTTGTACAGACGGTTCTCGTTAGTCTAGATATTGAAGACGTTTGTCCAACGACGTATCTCGTTAGTCTAGATAAAGAAGACGGTTGTACAACGAGAGATCTCGTTAGTCTAGATATAGAAGACGGATGTACAGACGGATTTCGTTAGTCTAGATATAGAAAACGGTTGTACAGACGGATCTCGTTAGTCTAGATATAGAAGAGGGTTGTACAACGACGGATCTCGTTAGTCTAGATATTGAAGACGTTTGTCCAACGACGTATCTCGTTAGTCTAGATATAGAAGACGGTTGTACAACGACGGATCTCGTTAGTCTAGATATTGAAGACGGTTGTCCAACGACGTATCTCGTAAGTCTAGATAAAGAAGACGGTTGTACAACGAGAGATCTCGTTAGTCTAGATATAGAAGACGGTTGTACAGACGGATCTCGTTAGTCTAGATACAGAAGACGGTTGCACAGACGGATCTCGTTAGTCTAGATATAGAAGACGGTTGTACAACGACGTATCTCGTTAGTCTAGATATAGAAGACGGTTGTGCAGACGGATCTCGTTAGTCTAGATATAGAAGACGGTTGTACAGACGGATCTCGGTAGTCTAGATATAGAAGAGGGTTGTACAGACGGATCTCGTTAGTCTAGATAAAGAAGACGGTTGTACAACGAGAGATCTCGTTAGTCTAGATATAGAAGACGGTTGTACAGACGGATCTCGTTAGTCTAGATACAGAAGACGGTTGCACAGACGGATCTCGTTAGTCTAGATATTGAAGACGGTTGTACAGACGGACCTCGATAGTCTAGATATAGAAGACGGTTGTACAGACGGATCTCGTTAGTCTAGATATAGAAGACGGTTGTACAGACGGTTCTCGTTAGTCTAGATATTGAAGACGTTTGTCCAACGACGTATCTCGTTAGTCTAGATAAAGAAGACGGTTGTACAACGAGAGATCTCGTTAGTCTAGATATAGAAGACGGATGTACAGACGGATTTCGTTAGTCTAGATATAGAAAACGGTTGTACAGACGGATCTCGTTAGTCTAGATATAGAAGAGGGTTGTACAACGACGGATCTCGTTAGTCTAGATGTAGAAAACGGTTGTACAGACGGATCTCGTTAGTCTAGATATAGAAGACGGTTGTACAACGACGGATCTCGTTAGTCTAGATATTGAAGACGGTTGTACAGACGGATCTCGTTAGTCTAGATATAGAAGACGGTTGTACAGACGGATCTCGTTAGTCTAGATATAGAAGACGGTTGTACAGACGGAGCTCGTTAGTCTAGATGTTGAAGACGTTTGTCCAACGACGGATCTCGTTAGTCTAGATATAGAAGACGGTTGTACAGACGGATCTCGTTAGTCTAGATATAGAAGCCGGTTGTACAACGACGGATCTCGTTTGTCTAGATATAGAAGACGGTAGTACAGACGGATCTCGTTAGTCTAGATATAGAAGACGGTTGTACAGACGGATCTCGTTAGTCTAGATATAGAAGAGGGTTGTACAACGACGGATCTCGTTAGTCTACATATTGAAGACGTTTGTCCAACGACGTATCTCGTTAGTCTAGATATAGAAGACGGTTGTACAACGACGGATCTCGTTAGTCTAGATAAAGAAGACGGTTGTACAGTCGGATCTCGTTAGTCTAGATATTGAAGACGTTTGTCCAACGACGTATCTCGTTAGTCTAGATGTAGAAAACGGTTGTACAGACGGATCTCGTTAGTCTAGATATAGAAGACGGTTGTACAACGACGGATCTCGTTAGTCTAGATATTGAAGACGGTTGTACAGACGGATCTCGTTAGTCTAGATATAGAAGACGGTTGTACAGACGGATCTCGTTAGTCTAGATATAGAAGACGGTTGTACAGACGGAGCTCGTTAGTCTAGATGTTGAAGACGTTTGTCCAACGACGGATCTCGTTAGTCTAGATATAGAAGACGGTTGTACAGACGGATCTCGTTAGTCTAGATATAGAAGCCGGTTGTACAACGACGGATCTCGTTAGTCTAGATATAGAAGACGGTTGTACAGACGGATCTCGTTAGTCTAGATATGGAAGACGTTTGTCCAACGACGTATCTCGTTAGTCTAGATATAGAAGACGGTTGTACAGACGGATCTCGTTAGTCTAGATATAGAAGACGGTTGTACAACGACGGATCTCGTTAGTCTAGATATAGAAGACGGTTGTACAACGACGGATCTCGTTAGTCTAGATAAAGAAGACGGTTGTACAACGAGAGATCTCGTTAGTCTAGATATAGAAGACGGATGTACAGACGGATCTCGTTAGTCTAGATATAGAAAACGGTTGTACAGACGGATCTCGTTAGTCTAGATATAGAAGAGGGTTGTACAACGACGGATCTCGTTAGTCTAGATATTGAAGACGTTTGTCCAACGACGTATCTCGTTAGTACAGATATAGAAGACGGTTGTACAGACGGATCTCGGTAGACTAGATATAGAAGAGGGTTGTACAACGACGGATCTCGTTAGTCTAGATATTGAAGACGTTTGTACAGACGGATCTCGTTAGTCTAGATATAGAAAACGGTTGTACAGACGGATCTCGTTAGTCTAGATATAGAAGACGGTTGCACAGACGGATCTCGTTAGTCTAGATATTGATGACGGTTGTACAGACGGATCTCGTTAGTCTAGATATAGAAGACAGTTGTACAGACGGATCTCGTTAGTCTAGATATTGAAGACGTTTGTCCAACGACGTATCTCGTTAGTCTAGATAAAGAAGACGGTTGTACAACGAGAGATCTCGTTAGTCTAGATATAGAAGACGGATGTACAACCACGGATCTCGATAGTCTAGATATAGAAGACGGTTGTACAGACGGATCTCGTTAGTCTAGATATAGAAGACGGTTGTACAGACGGATCTCGTTAGTCTAGATATAGAAGACGGTTGTACAGGCGGATCTCGTTAGTCTAGATATTGAAGACGTTTGTCCAACGACGTATCTCGTTAGTCCAGATATAGAAGACGGTTGTACAGACGGATCTCGTTAGTCTAGATATAGAAGACGATTGTATAACGAGAGATCTCGTTAGTCTAGATATAGAAGACGGTTGTACACACGGATCCCGTTAGTCTAGATATAGAAGACGGTTGTACAGACGGATCTCATTAGTCTAGATATTGAAGACGGTTGTACAGACGGATCTCGATAGTCTAGATATAGAAGACGGTTGTACAGACGGATCTCGTTAGTCTAGATATAGAAGACGGTTGTACAGACGGTTCTCGTTAGTCTAGATATTGAAGACGTTTGTCCAACGACGTATCTCGTTAGTCTAGATATTGAAGACGTTTGTCCAACGACGTATCTCGTTAGTCTAGATATAGAAGACGGTTGTACAGACGGATCTCGTTAGTCTAGATATAGAAGACGGTTGTACAGACGGTTCTCGTTAGTCTAGATATTGAAGACGTTTGTCCAACGACGTATCTCGTTAGTCTAGATAAAGAAGACGGTTGTACAACGAGAGATCTCGTTAGTCTAGATATAGAAGACGGATGTACAGACGGATTTCGTTAGTCTAGATATAGAAAACGGTTGTAGAGACGGATCTCGTTAGTCTAGATATAGAAGAGGGTTGTACAACGACGGATCTCGTTAGTCTAGATATTGAAGACGTTTGTCCAACGACGTATCTCGTTAGTCTAGATATAGAAGACGGTTGTACAACGACGGATCTCGTTAGTCTATAAAAGAAGACGGTTGTACAGACGGATCTCGTTAGTCTAGATATTGAAGACGTTTGTACAGACGGATCTCGTTAGTCTAGATATAGAAGACGGTTGTGCAGACGGATCTCGTTAGTCTAGATATTGAAGACGTTTGTCCAACGACGTATCTCGTTAGTCTAGATATAGAAGACGGTTGTACAGACGGATCTCGTTAGTCTAGATATAGAAGACGGTTGTACAGACGGTTCTCGTTAGTCTAGATATTGAAGACGTTTGTCCAACGACGTATCTCGTTAGTCTAGATATAGAAGACGGTTGTACACACGGATCCCGTTAGTCTAGATATAGAAGACGGTTGTACAGACGGATCTCATTAGTCTAGATATTGAAGACGGTTGTACAGACGGATCTCGATAGTCTAGATATAGAAGACGGTTGTACAGACGGATCTCGTTAGTCTAGATATAGAAAACGGTTGTACAGACGGATCTCGTTAGTCTAGATATTGAAGACGGTTGTACAGACGGACCTCGATAGTCTAGATATAGAAGACGGTTGTACAGACGGATCTCGTTAGTCTAGATATAGAAGACGGTTGTACAGACGGTTCTCGTTAGTCTAGATATTGAAGACGTTTGTCCAACGACGTATCTCGTTAGTCTAGATAAAGAAGACGGTTGTACAACGAGAGATCTCGTTAGTCTAGATATAGAAGACGGATGTACAGACGGATTTCGTTAGTCTAGATATAGAAGACGGTTGTGCAGACGGATCTCGTTAGTCTAGATATTGAAGACGGTTGTACAGACGGACCTCGATAGTCTAGATATAGAAGACGGTTGTACAGACGGATCTCGTTAGTCTAGATATAGAAGACGGTTGTGCAGACGGATCTCGTTAGTCTAGATATTGAAGACGGTTGTACAGACGGACCTCGATAGTCTAGATATAGAAGACGGTTGTACAGACGGTTCTCGTTAGTCTAGATATTGAAGACGTTTGTCCAACGACGTATCTCGTTAGTCTAGATAAAGAAGACGGTTGTACAACGAGAGATCTCGTTAGTCTAGATATTGAAGACGGTTGTACAGACGGATCTCGTTAGTCTAGATATTGAAGACGTTTGTCCAACGACGTATCTCGTTAGTCTAGATATAGAAAACGGTTGTACAGGCGGATCTCGTTAGTCTAGATATAGAAGACGGTTGTACAACGACGGATCTCGTTTGTCTAGATATAGAAGACGGTTGTACAGACGGATCTCGTTAGTCTAGATATAGAAGACGGTTGTACAGACGGATCTCGTTAGTCTAGATATAGAAGAGGGTTGTACAACGACGGATCTCGTTAGTCTAGATATTGAAGACGTTTGTCCAACGACGTATCTCGTTAGTCTAGATATAGAAGACGGTTGTACAACGACGGATCTCGTTAGTCTAGATAAAGAAGACGGTTGTACAGACGGATCTCGTTAGTCTAGATATTGAAGACGTTTGTCCAACGACGTATCTCGTTAGTCTAGATGTAGAAAACGGTTGTACAGACGGATCTCGTTAGTCTAGATATAGAAGACGGTTGTACAACGACGGATCTCGTTAGTCTAGATATTGAAGACGGTTGTACAGACGGATCTCGTTAGTCTAGATATAGAAGACGGTTGTACAACGACGGATCTCGTTAGTCTAGATATAGAAGACGGTTGTACAGACGGATCTCGATAGTCTAGATATAGAAGACGGTTGTACAGACGGATCTCGTTAGTCTAGATATAGAAGACGGTTGTACAGACGGTTCTCGTTAGTCTAGATATTGAAGACGTTTGTCCAACGACGTATCTCGTTAGTCTAGATAAAGAAGACGGTTGTACAACGAGAGATCTCGTTAGTCTAGATATAGAAGACGGATGTACAGACGGATTTCGTTAGTCTAGATATAGAAAACGGTTGTAGAGACGGATCTCGTTAGTCTAGATATAGAAGAGGGTTGTACAACGACGGATCTCGTTAGTCTAGATATTGAAGACGTTTGTCCAACGACGTATCTCGTTAGTCTAGATATAGAAGACGGTTGTACAACGACGGATCTCGTTAGTCTATAAAAGAAGACGGTTGTACAGACGGATCTCGTTAGTCTAGATATTGAAGACGTTTGTCCAACGACGTATCTCGTTAGTCTAGATGTAGAAGACGGTTGTACAGACGGATCTCGTTAGTCTAGATATAGAAGACGGTTGTACAGACGGATCTCGTTAGTCTAGATATAGAAGAGGGTTGTACAACGACGGATCTCGTTAGTCTAGATATTGAAGACGTTTGTCCAACGACGTATCTCGTTAGTCTAGATATAGAAGACGGTTGTACAACGACGGATCTCGTTAGTCTAGATAAAGAAGACGGTTGTACAGACGGATCTCGTTAGTCTAGATATTGAAGACGTTTGTCCAACGACGTATCTCGTTAGTCTAGATGTAGAAAACGGTTGTACAGACGGATCTCGTTAGTCTAGATATAGAAGACGGTTGTACAACGACGGATCTCGTTAGTCTAGATATTGAAGACGGTTGTACAGACGGATCTCGTTAGTCTAGATATAGAAGACGGTTGTACAACGACGGATCTCGTTAGTCTAGATATAGAAGACGGTTGTACAGACGGATCTCGATAGTCTAGATATAGAAGACGGTTGTACAGACGGATCTCGTTAGTCTAGATATAGAAGACGGTTGTACAGACGGTTCTCGTTAGTCTAGATATTGAAGACGTTTGTCCAACGACGTATCTCGTTAGTCTAGATAAAGAAGACGGTTGTACAACGAGAGATCTCGTTAGTCTAGATATAGAAGACGGATGTACAGACGGATTTCGTTAGTCTAGATATAGAAAACGGTTGTAGAGACGGATCTCGTTAGTCTAGATATAGAAGAGGGTTGTACAACGACGGATCTCGTTAGTCTAGATATTGAAGACGTTTGTCCAACGACGTATCTCGTTAGTCTAGATATAGAAGACGGTTGTACAACGACGGATCTCGTTAGTCTATAAAAGAAGACGGTTGTACAGACGGATCTCGTTAGTCTAGATATTGAAGACGTTTGTCCAACGACGTATCTCGTTAGTCTAGATGTAGAAAACGGTTGTACAGACGGATCTCGTTAGTCTAGTTATAGAAGACGGTTGTACAACGACGGATCTCGTTAGTCTAGATATTGAAGACGGTTGTACAGACGGATCTCGTTAGTCTAGATATAGAAGACGGTTGTACAGACGGATCTCGTTAGTCTAGATATAGAAGACGGTTGTACAGACGGATCTCGTTAGTCTAGATATTGAAGACGTTTGTCCAACGACGTATCTCGTTAGTCTAGATATAGAAAACGGTTGTACAGGCGGATCTCGTTAGTCTAGATATAGAAGACGGTTGTACAACGACGGATCTCGTTTGTCTAGATATAGAAGACGGTTGTACAGACGGATCTCGTTAGTCTAGATATAGAAGACGGTTGTACAGACGGATCTCGTTAGTCTAGATATAGAAGAGGGTTGTACAACGACGGATCTCGTTAGTCTAGATATTGAAGACGTTTGTCCAACGACGTATCTCGTTAGTCTAGATATAGAAGACGGATGTACAGACGGATCTCGTTAGTCTAGATATAGAAAACGGTTGTACAGACGGATCTCGTTAGTCTAGATATAGAAGAGGGTTGTACAACGACGGATCTCGTTAGTCTAGATATTGAAGACGTTTGTCCAACGACGTATCTCGTTAGTATAGATATAGAAGACGGTTGTACAGACGGATCTCGGTAGACTAGATATAGAAGAGGGTTGTACAACGACGGATCTCGTTAGTCTAGATATTGAAGACGTTTGTACAGACGGATCTCGTTAGTCTAGATATAGAAGACGGTTGTACAACGACGGATCTCGTTAGTCTAGATATTGAAGACGTTTGTCCAACGACGTATCTCGTTAGTCTAGATATAGAAGACGGTTGTACAGACGGATCTCGTTAGTCTAGATATAGAAGACGGTTGTACAACGACGGATCTCGTTAGTCTAGATATAGAAGACGGTTGTACAGACGGATCTCGGTAGACTAGATATAGAAGAGGGTTGTACAACGACGGATCTCGTTAGTCTAGATATTGAAGACGTTTGTCCAACGACGTATCTCGTTAGTCTAGATATAGAAGACGGTTGTACAACGACGGATCTCGTTAGTCTAGATATAGAAGACGGTTGTACAGACGGATCTCGTTAGTCTAGGTATTGAAGACGTTTGTCCAACGACGTATCTCGTTAGTCTAGATGTAGAAAACGGTTGTACAGACGGATCTCGTTAGTCTAGATATAGAAGACGGTTGTACAACGACGGATCTCGTTAGTCTAGATATTGAAGACGGTTGTACAGACGGATCTCGTTAGTCTAGATATAGAAGACGGTTGTACAGACGGATCTCGTTAGTCTAGATATTGAAGACGGTTGTACAACGACGGATCTCGTTAGTCTAGATATAGAAGACGGTTGTACAGACGGATCTCGTTAGTCTAGATATAGAAGACGGTTGTACAACGACGGATCTCGTTAGTCTAGATATAGAAGGCGGTTGTACAGACGGATCTCGTTAGTCTAGATATAGAAGACGGTTGTACAACCACGGATCTCGATAGTCTAGATATAGAAGACGGTTGTACAGACGGATCCCGTTAGTCTAGATATAGAAGACGGTTGTACAGACGGAGCTCGTTAGTCTAGATATTGAAGACGTTTGTCCAACGACGTATCTCGTTAGTCTAGATATAGAAAATGGTTGTACAGACGGATCTCGTTAGTCTAGATATAGAAGACGGTTGCACAGACGGATCTCGTTAGTCTAGATATTGATGACGGTTGTACAGACGGATCTCGTTAGTCTAGATATAGAAGACAGTTGTACAGACGGATCTCGTTAGTCTAGATATTGAAGACGTTTGTCCAACGACGTATCTCGTTAGTCTAGATAAAGAAGACGGTTGTACAACGAGAGATCTCGTTAGTCTAGATATAGAAGACGGATGTACAGACGGATCTCGTTAGTCTAGATATAGAAAACGGTTGTACAGACGGATCTCGTTAGTCTAGATATAGAAGAGGGTTGTACAACGACGGATCTCGTTAGTCTAGATATTGAAGACGTTTGTCCAACGACGTATCTCGTTAGTATAGATATAGAAGACGGTTGTACAACGAGAGATCTCGTTAGTCTAGATATAGAAGACGGTTGTACAGACGGATCTCGGTAGTCTAGATATAGAAGAGGGTTGTACAACGACGGATCTCGTTAGTCTAGATATTGAAGACGTTTGTCCAACGACGTATCTCGTTAGTCTAGATATAGAAGACGGTTGTACAGACGGATCTCGTTAGTCTAGATATAGAAGATGGTTGTACAGACGGATCTCGGTAGTCTAGATATAGAAGAGGGTTGTACAACGACGGATCTCGTTAGTCTAGATATTGAAGACGTTTGTCCAACGACGTATCTCGTTAGTATAGATATAGAAGACGGTTGTACAACGAGAGATCTCGTTAGTCTAGATATAGAAGACGGTTGTACAGACGGAGCTCGTTAGTCTAGATATTGAAGACGTTTGTCCAACGACGTATCTCGTTAGTCTAGATATAGAAGACGGTTGTACAGACGGATCTCGTTAGTCTAGATATAGAAGACGGTTGTACAGACGGATCTCGGTAGTCTAGATATAGAAGAGGGTTGTACAACGACGGATCTCGTTAGTCTAGATATTGAAGACGTTTGTCCAACGACGTATCTCGTTAGTCTAGATATAGAAGACGGTTGTACAGACGGATCTCGATAGTCTAGATATAGAAGACGGTTGTACAGACGGATCTCGTTAGTCTAGATATAGAAGACGGTTGTACAGACGGAGCTCGTTAGTCTAGATATTGAAGACGTTTGTCCAACGACGTATCTCGTTAGTCTAGATATAGAAAACGGTTGTACAGACGGATCTCGTTAGTCTAGATATAGAAGACGGTTGCACAGACGGATCTCGTTAGTCTAGATATTGAAGACGGTTGTCCAACGACGTATCTCGTAAGTCTAGATAAAGAAGACGGTTGTACAACGAGAGATCTCGTTAGTCTAGATATAGAAGACGGTTGTACAGACGGAGCTCGTTAGTCTAGATATTGAAGACGTTTGTCCAACGACGTATCTCGTTAGTCTAGATATAGAAGACGGTTGTACAGACGGATCTCGTTAGTCTAGATATAGAAGATGGTTGTACAGACGGATCTCGGTAGTCTAGATATAGAAGAGGGTTGTACAACGACGGATCTCGTTAGTCTAGATATTGAAGACGTTTGTCCAACGACGTATCTCGTTAGTATAGATATAGAAGACGGTTGTACAACGAGAGATCTCGTTAGTCTAGATATAGAAGACGGTTGTACAGACGGAGCTCGTTAGTCTAGATATTGAAGACGTTTGTCCAACGACGTATCTCGTTAGTCTAGATATAGAAGACGGTTGTACAGACGGAGCTCGTTAGTCTAGATGTTGAAGACGTTTGTCCAACGACGGATCTCGTTAGTCTAGATATAGAAGACGGTTGTACAGACGGATCTCGTTAGTCTAGATATAGAAGCCGGTTGTACAACGACGGATCTCGTTAGTCTAGATATAGAAGACGGTTGTACAGACGGATCTCGTTAGTCTAGATATGGAAGACGTT
This sequence comes from Andrena bicolor, assembly GCA_960531205.1. Classification (NCBI taxonomy): domain Eukaryota; kingdom Metazoa; phylum Arthropoda; class Insecta; order Hymenoptera; family Andrenidae; genus Andrena; species Andrena bicolor. The sequence goes on along the minus strand of CAUIJW010000120.1, from coordinate 1,081,569 downwards.
TGTCCAACGACGTATCTCGTTAGTCTAGATATAGAAGACGGTTGTACAGACGGATCTCGTTAGTCTAGATATAGAAGACGGTTGTACAACGACGGATCTCGTTAGTCTAGATATAGAAGACGGTTGTACAACGACGGATCTCGTTAGTCTAGATAAAGAAGACGGTTGTACAACGAGAGATCTCGTTAGTCTAGATATAGAAGACGGATGTACAGACGGATCTCGTTAGTCTAGATATAGAAAACGGTTGTACAGACGGATCTCGTTAGTCTAGATATAGAAGAGGGTTGTACAACGACGGATCTCGTTAGTCTAGATATTGAAGACGTTTGTCCAACGACGTATCTCGTTAGTACAGATATAGAAGACGGTTGTACAGACGGATCTCGGTAGACTAGATATAGAAGAGGGTTGTACAACGACGGATCTCGTTAGTCTAGATATTGAAGACGTTTGTACAGACGGATCTCGTTAGTCTAGATATAGAAAACGGTTGTACAGACGGATCTCGTTAGTCTAGATATAGAAGACGGTTGCACAGACGGATCTCGTTAGTCTAGATATTGATGACGGTTGTACAGACGGATCTCGTTAGTCTAGATATAGAAGACAGTTGTACAGACGGATCTCGTTAGTCTAGATATTGAAGACGTTTGTCCAACGACGTATCTCGTTAGTCTAGATAAAGAAGACGGTTGTACAACGAGAGATCTCGTTAGTCTAGATATAGAAGACGGATGTACAACCACGGATCTCGATAGTCTAGATATAGAAGACGGTTGTACAGACGGATCTCGTTAGTCTAGATATAGAAGACGGTTGTACAGACGGATCTCGTTAGTCTAGATATAGAAGACGGTTGTACAGGCGGATCTCGTTAGTCTAGATATTGAAGACGTTTGTCCAACGACGTATCTCGTTAGTCCAGATATAGAAGACGGTTGTACAGACGGATCTCGTTAGTCTAGATATAGAAGACGATTGTATAACGAGAGATCTCGTTAGTCTAGATATAGAAGACGGTTGTACACACGGATCCCGTTAGTCTAGATATAGAAGACGGTTGTACAGACGGATCTCATTAGTCTAGATATTGAAGACGGTTGTACAGACGGATCTCGATAGTCTAGATATAGAAGACGGTTGTACAGACGGATCTCGTTAGTCTAGATATAGAAGACGGTTGTACAGACGGTTCTCGTTAGTCTAGATATTGAAGACGTTTGTCCAACGACGTATCTCGTTAGTCTAGATATTGAAGACGTTTGTCCAACGACGTATCTCGTTAGTCTAGATATAGAAGACGGTTGTACAGACGGATCTCGTTAGTCTAGATATAGAAGACGGTTGTACAGACGGTTCTCGTTAGTCTAGATATTGAAGACGTTTGTCCAACGACGTATCTCGTTAGTCTAGATAAAGAAGACGGTTGTACAACGAGAGATCTCGTTAGTCTAGATATAGAAGACGGATGTACAGACGGATTTCGTTAGTCTAGATATAGAAAACGGTTGTAGAGACGGATCTCGTTAGTCTAGATATAGAAGAGGGTTGTACAACGACGGATCTCGTTAGTCTAGATATTGAAGACGTTTGTCCAACGACGTATCTCGTTAGTCTAGATATAGAAGACGGTTGTACAACGACGGATCTCGTTAGTCTATAAAAGAAGACGGTTGTACAGACGGATCTCGTTAGTCTAGATATTGAAGACGTTTGTACAGACGGATCTCGTTAGTCTAGATATAGAAGACGGTTGTGCAGACGGATCTCGTTAGTCTAGATATTGAAGACGTTTGTCCAACGACGTATCTCGTTAGTCTAGATATAGAAGACGGTTGTACAGACGGATCTCGTTAGTCTAGATATAGAAGACGGTTGTACAGACGGTTCTCGTTAGTCTAGATATTGAAGACGTTTGTCCAACGACGTATCTCGTTAGTCTAGATATAGAAGACGGTTGTACACACGGATCCCGTTAGTCTAGATATAGAAGACGGTTGTACAGACGGATCTCATTAGTCTAGATATTGAAGACGGTTGTACAGACGGATCTCGATAGTCTAGATATAGAAGACGGTTGTACAGACGGATCTCGTTAGTCTAGATATAGAAAACGGTTGTACAGACGGATCTCGTTAGTCTAGATATTGAAGACGGTTGTACAGACGGACCTCGATAGTCTAGATATAGAAGACGGTTGTACAGACGGATCTCGTTAGTCTAGATATAGAAGACGGTTGTACAGACGGTTCTCGTTAGTCTAGATATTGAAGACGTTTGTCCAACGACGTATCTCGTTAGTCTAGATAAAGAAGACGGTTGTACAACGAGAGATCTCGTTAGTCTAGATATAGAAGACGGATGTACAGACGGATTTCGTTAGTCTAGATATAGAAGACGGTTGTGCAGACGGATCTCGTTAGTCTAGATATTGAAGACGGTTGTACAGACGGACCTCGATAGTCTAGATATAGAAGACGGTTGTACAGACGGATCTCGTTAGTCTAGATATAGAAGACGGTTGTGCAGACGGATCTCGTTAGTCTAGATATTGAAGACGGTTGTACAGACGGACCTCGATAGTCTAGATATAGAAGACGGTTGTACAGACGGTTCTCGTTAGTCTAGATATTGAAGACGTTTGTCCAACGACGTATCTCGTTAGTCTAGATAAAGAAGACGGTTGTACAACGAGAGATCTCGTTAGTCTAGATATTGAAGACGGTTGTACAGACGGATCTCGTTAGTCTAGATATTGAAGACGTTTGTCCAACGACGTATCTCGTTAGTCTAGATATAGAAAACGGTTGTACAGGCGGATCTCGTTAGTCTAGATATAGAAGACGGTTGTACAACGACGGATCTCGTTTGTCTAGATATAGAAGACGGTTGTACAGACGGATCTCGTTAGTCTAGATATAGAAGACGGTTGTACAGACGGATCTCGTTAGTCTAGATATAGAAGAGGGTTGTACAACGACGGATCTCGTTAGTCTAGATATTGAAGACGTTTGTCCAACGACGTATCTCGTTAGTCTAGATATAGAAGACGGTTGTACAACGACGGATCTCGTTAGTCTAGATAAAGAAGACGGTTGTACAGACGGATCTCGTTAGTCTAGATATTGAAGACGTTTGTCCAACGACGTATCTCGTTAGTCTAGATGTAGAAAACGGTTGTACAGACGGATCTCGTTAGTCTAGATATAGAAGACGGTTGTACAACGACGGATCTCGTTAGTCTAGATATTGAAGACGGTTGTACAGACGGATCTCGTTAGTCTAGATATAGAAGACGGTTGTACAACGACGGATCTCGTTAGTCTAGATATAGAAGACGGTTGTACAGACGGATCTCGATAGTCTAGATATAGAAGACGGTTGTACAGACGGATCTCGTTAGTCTAGATATAGAAGACGGTTGTACAGACGGTTCTCGTTAGTCTAGATATTGAAGACGTTTGTCCAACGACGTATCTCGTTAGTCTAGATAAAGAAGACGGTTGTACAACGAGAGATCTCGTTAGTCTAGATATAGAAGACGGATGTACAGACGGATTTCGTTAGTCTAGATATAGAAAACGGTTGTAGAGACGGATCTCGTTAGTCTAGATATAGAAGAGGGTTGTACAACGACGGATCTCGTTAGTCTAGATATTGAAGACGTTTGTCCAACGACGTATCTCGTTAGTCTAGATATAGAAGACGGTTGTACAACGACGGATCTCGTTAGTCTATAAAAGAAGACGGTTGTACAGACGGATCTCGTTAGTCTAGATATTGAAGACGTTTGTCCAACGACGTATCTCGTTAGTCTAGATGTAGAAGACGGTTGTACAGACGGATCTCGTTAGTCTAGATATAGAAGACGGTTGTACAGACGGATCTCGTTAGTCTAGATATAGAAGAGGGTTGTACAACGACGGATCTCGTTAGTCTAGATATTGAAGACGTTTGTCCAACGACGTATCTCGTTAGTCTAGATATAGAAGACGGTTGTACAACGACGGATCTCGTTAGTCTAGATAAAGAAGACGGTTGTACAGACGGATCTCGTTAGTCTAGATATTGAAGACGTTTGTCCAACGACGTATCTCGTTAGTCTAGATGTAGAAAACGGTTGTACAGACGGATCTCGTTAGTCTAGATATAGAAGACGGTTGTACAACGACGGATCTCGTTAGTCTAGATATTGAAGACGGTTGTACAGACGGATCTCGTTAGTCTAGATATAGAAGACGGTTGTACAACGACGGATCTCGTTAGTCTAGATATAGAAGACGGTTGTACAGACGGATCTCGATAGTCTAGATATAGAAGACGGTTGTACAGACGGATCTCGTTAGTCTAGATATAGAAGACGGTTGTACAGACGGTTCTCGTTAGTCTAGATATTGAAGACGTTTGTCCAACGACGTATCTCGTTAGTCTCGATAAAGAAGACGGTTGTACAACGAGAGATCTCGTTAGTCTAGATATAGAAGACGGATGTACAGACGGATTTCGTTAGTCTAGATATAGAAAACGGTTGTAGAGACGGATCTCGTTAGTCTAGATATAGAAGAGGGTTGTACAACGACGGATCTCGTTAGTCTAGATATTGAAGACGTTTGTCCAACGACGTATCTCGTTAGTCTAGATATAGAAGACGGTTGTACAACGACGGATCTCGTTAGTCTATAAAAGAAGACGGTTGTACAGACGGATCTCGTTAGTCTAGATATTGAAGACGTTTGTCCAACGACGTATCTCGTTAGTCTAGATGTAGAAAACGGTTGTACAGACGGATCTCGTTAGTCTAGTTATAGAAGACGGTTGTACAACGACGGATCTCGTTAGTCTAGATATTGAAGACGGTTGTACAGACGGATCTCGTTAGTCTAGATATAGAAGACGGTTGTACAGACGGATCTCGTTAGTCTAGATATAGAAGACGGTTGTACAGACGGATCTCGTTAGTCTAGATATTGAAGACGTTTGTCCAACGACGTATCTCGTTAGTCTAGATATAGAAAACGGTTGTACAGGCGGATCTCGTTAGTCTAGATATAGAAGACGGTTGTACAACGACGGATCTCGTTTGTCTAGATATAGAAGACGGTTGTACAGACGGATCTCGTTAGTCTAGATATAGAAGACGGTTGTACAGACGGATCTCGTTAGTCTAGATATAGAAGAGGGTTGTACAACGACGGATCTCGTTAGTCTAGATATTGAAGACGTTTGTCCAACGACGTATCTCGTTAGTCTAGATATAGAAGACGGATGTACAGACGGATCTCGTTAGTCTAGATATAGAAAACGGTTGTACAGACGGATCTCGTTAGTCTAGATATAGAAGAGGGTTGTACAACGACGGATCTCGTTAGTCTAGATATTGAAGACGTTTGTCCAACGACGTATCTCGTTAGTATAGATATAGAAGACGGTTGTACAGACGGATCTCGGTAGACTAGATATAGAAGAGGGTTGTACAACGACGGATCTCGTTACTCTAGATATTGAAGACGTTTGTACAGACGGATCTCGTTAGTCTAGATATAGAAGACGGTTGTACAACGACGGATCTCGTTAGTCTAGATATTGAAGACGTTTGTCCAACGACGTATCTCGTTAGTCTAGATATAGAAGACGGTTGTACAGACGGATCTCGTTAGTCTAGATATAGAAGACGGTTGTACAACGACGGATCTCGTTAGTCTAGATATAGAAGACGGTTGTACAGACGGATCTCGGTAGACTAGATATAGAAGAGGGTTGTACAACGACGGATCTCGTTAGTCTAGATATTGAAGACGTTTGTCCAACGACGTATCTCGTTAGTCTAGATATAGAAGACGGTTGTACAACGACGGATCTCGTTAGTCTAGATATAGAAAACGGTTGTACAGACGGATCTCGTTAGTCTAGATATAGAAGACGGTTGCACAGACGGATCTCGATAGTCTAGATAGAGAAGACGGTTGTCCAACGACGTATCTCGTAAGTCTAGATAAAGAAGACGGTTGTACAACGAGAGATCTCGTTAGTCTAGATATAGAAGACGGTTGTACAGACGGATCTCGTTAGTCTAGATACAGAAGACGGTTGCACAGACGGATCTCGTTAGTCTAGATATAGAAGACGGTTGTACAACGACGTATCTCGTTAGTCTAGATATAGAAGACGGTTGTGCAGACGGATCTCGTTAGTCTAGATATTGAAGACGGTTGTACAGACGGACCTCGATAGTCTAGATATAGAAGACGGTTGTACAGACGGATCTCGTTAGTCTAGATATAGAAGACGGTTGTACAGACGGTTCTCGTTAGTCTAGATATTGAAGACGTTTGTCCAACGACGTATCTCGTTAGTCTAGATAAAGAAGACGGTTGTACAACGAGAGATCTCGTTAGTCTAGATATAGAAGACGGATGTACAGACGGATTTCGTTAGTCTAGATATAGAAGACGGTTGTGCAGACGGATCTCGTTAGTCTAGATATTGAAGACGGTTGTACAGACGGACCTCGATAGTCTAGATATAGAAGACGGTTGTACAGACGGATCTCGTTAGTCTAGATATAGAAGACGGTTGTGCAGACGGATCTCGTTAGTCTAGATATTGAAGACGGTTGTACAGACGGACCTCGATAGTCTAGATATAGAAGACGGTTGTACAGACGGTTCTCGTTAGTCTAGATATTGAAGACGTTTGTCCAACGACGTATCTCGTTAGTCTAGATAAAGAAGACGGTTGTACAACGAGAGATCTCGTTAGTCTAGATATTGAAGACGGTTGTACAGACGGATCTCGTTAGTCTAGATATTGAAGACGTTTGTCCAACGACGTATCTCGTTAGTCTAGATATAGAAAACGGTTGTACAGGCGGATCTCGTTAGTCTAGATATAGAAGACGGTTGTACAACGACGGATCTCGTTTGTCTAGATATAGAAGACGGTTGTACAGACGGATCTCGTTAGTCTAGATATAGAAGACGGTTGTACAGACGGATCTCGTTAGTCTAGATATAGAAGAGGGTTGTACAACGACGGATCTCGTTAGTCTAGATATTGAAGACGTTTGTCCAACGACGTATCTCGTTAGTCTAGATATAGAAGACGGTTGTACAACGACGGATCTCGTTAGTCTAGATAAAGAAGACGGTTGTACAGACGGATCTCGTTAGTCTAGATATTGAAGACGTTTGTCCAACGACGTATCTCGTTAGTCTAGATGTAGAAAACGGTTGTACAGACGGATCTCGTTAGTCTAGATATAGAAGACGGTTGTACAACGACGGATCTCGTTAGTCTAGATATTGAAGACGGTTGTACAGACGGATCTCGTTAGTCTAGATATAGAAGACGGTTGTACAACGACGGATCTCGTTAGTCTAGATATAGAAGACGGTTGTACAGACGGATCTCGATAGTCTAGATATAGAAGACGGTTGTACAGACGGATCTCGTTAGTCTAGATATAGAAGACGGTTGTACAGACGGTTCTCGTTAGTCTAGATATTGAAGACGTTTGTCCAACGACGTATCTCGTTAGTCTAGATAAAGAAGACGGTTGTACAACGAGAGATCTCGTTAGTCTAGATATAGAAGACGGATGTACAGACGGATTTCGTTAGTCTAGATATAGAAAACGGTTGTAGAGACGGATCTCGTTAGTCTAGATATAGAAGAGGGTTGTACAACGACGGATCTCGTTAGTCTAGATATTGAAGACGTTTGTCCAACGACGTATCTCGTTAGTCTAGATATAGAAGACGGTTGTACAACGACGGATCTCGTTAGTCTATAAAAGAAGACGGTTGTACAGACGGATCTCGTTAGTCTAGATATTGAAGACGTTTGTCCAACGACGTATCTCGTTAGTCTAGATGTAGAAAACGGTTGTACAGACGGATCTCGTTAGTCTAGTTATAGAAGACGGTTGTACAACGACGGATCTCGTTAGTCTAGATATTGAAGACGGTTGTACAGACGGATCTCGTTAGTCTAGATATAGAAGACGGTTGTACAGACGGATCTCGTTAGTCTAGATATAGAAGACGGTTGTACAGACGGATCTCGTTAGTCTAGATATTGAAGACGTTTGTCCAACGACGTATCTCGTTAGTCTAGATATAGAAAACGGTTGTACAGGCGGATCTCGTTAGTCTAGATATAGAAGACGGTTGTACAACGACGGATCTCGTTTGTCTAGATATAGAAGACGGTTGTACAGACGGATCTCGTTAGTCTAGATATAGAAGACGGTTGTACAGACGGATCTCGTTAGTCTAGATATAGAAGAGGGTTGTACAACGACGGATCTCGTTAGTCTAGATATTGAAGACGTTTGTCCAACGACGTATCTCGTTAGTCTAGATATAGAAGACGGATGTACAGACGGATCTCGTTAGTCTAGATATAGAAAACGGTTGTACAGACGGATCTCGTTAGTCTAGATATAGAAGAGGGTTGTACAACGACGGATCTCGTTAGTCTAGATATTGAAGACGTTTGTCCAACGACGTATCTCGTTAGTATAGATATAGAAGACGGTTGTACAGACGGATCTCGGTAGACTAGATATAGAAGAGGGTTGTACAACGACGGATCTCGTTAGTCTAGATATTGAAGACGTTTGTACAGACGGATCTCGTTAGTCTAGATATAGAAGACGGTTGTACAACGACGGATCTCGTTAGTCTAGATATTGAAGACGTTTGTCCAACGACGTATCTCGTTAGTCTAGATATAGAAGACGGTTGTACAGACGGATCTCGTTAGTCTAGATATAGAAGACGGTTGTACAACGACGGATCTCGTTAGTCTAGATATAGAAGACGGTTGTACAGACGGATCTCGGTAGACTAGATATAGAAGAGGGTTGTACAACGACGGATCTCGTTAGTCTAGATATTGAAGACGTTTGTCCAACGACGTATCTCGTTAGTCTAGATATAGAAGACGGTTGTACAACGACGGATCTCGTTAGTCTAGATATAGAAGACGGTTGTACAGACGGATCTCGTTAGTCTAGGTATTGAAGACGTTTGTCCAACGACGTATCTCGTTAGTCTAGATGTAGAAAACGGTTGTACAGACGGATCTCGTTAGTCTAGATATAGAAGACGGTTGTACAACGACGGATCTCGTTAGTCTAGATATTGAAGACGGTTGTACAGACGGATCTCGTTAGTCTAGATATAGAAGACGGTTGTACAGACGGATCTCGTTAGTCTAGATATTGAAGACGGTTGTACAACGACGGATCTCGTTAGTCTAGATATAGAAGACGGTTGTACAGACGGATCTCGTTAGTCTAGATATAGAAGACGGTTGTACAACGACGGATCTCGTTAGTCTAGATATAGAAGGCGGTTGTACAGACGGATCTCGTTAGTCTAGATATAGAAGACGGTTGTACAACCACGGATCTCGATAGTCTAGATATAGAAGACGGTTGTACAGACGGATCCCGTTAGTCTAGATATAGAAGACGGTTGTACAGACGGAGCTCGTTAGTCTAGATATTGAAGACGTTTGTCCAACGACGTATCTCGTTAGTCTAGATATAGAAAATGGTTGTACAGACGGATCTCGTTAGTCTAGATATAGAAGACGGTTGCACAGACGGATCTCGTTAGTCTAGATATTGATGACGGTTGTACAGACGGATCTCGTTAGTCTAGATATAGAAGACAGTTGTACAGACGGATCTCGTTAGTCTAGATATTGAAGACGTTTGTCCAACGACGTATCTCGTTAGTCTAGATAAAGAAGACGGTTGTACAACGAGAGATCTCGTTAGTCTAGATATAGAAGACGGATGTACAGACGGATCTCGTTAGTCTAGATATAGAAAACGGTTGTACAGACGGATCTCGTTAGTCTAGATATAGAAGAGGGTTGTACAACGACGGATCTCGTTAGTCTAGATATTGAAGACGTTTGTCCAACGACGTATCTCGTTAGTATAGATATAGAAGACGGTTGTACAACGAGAGATCTCGTTAGTCTAGATATAGAAGACGGTTGTACAGACGGATCTCGGTAGTCTAGATATAGAAGAGGGTTGTACAACGACGGATCTCGTTAGTCTAGATATTGAAGACGTTTGTCCAACGACGTATCTCGTTAGTCTAGATATAGAAGACGGTTGTACAGACGGATCTCGTTAGTCTAGATATAGAAGATGGTTGTACAGACGGATCTCGGTAGTCTAGATATAGAAGAGGGTTGTACAACGACGGATCTCGTTAGTCTAGATATTGAAGACGTTTGTCCAACGACGTATCTCGTTAGTATAGATATAGAAGACGGTTGTACAACGAGAGATCTCGTTAGTCTAGATATAGAAGACGGTTGTACAGACGGAGCTCGTTAGTCTAGATATTGAAGACGTTTGTCCAACGACGTATCTCGTTAGTCTAGATATAGAAGACGGTTGTACAGACGGATCTCGTTAGTCTAGATATAGAAGACGGTTGTACAGACGGATCTCGGTAGTCTAGATATAGAAGAGGGTTGTACAACGACGGATCTCGTTAGTCTAGATATTGAAGACGTTTGTCCAACGACGTATCTCGTTAGTCTAGATATAGAAGACGGTTGTACAGACGGATCTCGATAGTCTAGATATAGAAGACGGTTGTACAGACGGATCTCGTTAGTCTAGATATAGAAGACGGTTGTACAGACGGAGCTCGTTAGTCTAGATATTGAAGACGTTTGTCCAACGACGTATCTCGTTAGTCTAGATATAGAAAACGGTTGTACAGACGGATCTCGTTAGTCTAGATATAGAAGACGGTTGCACAGACGGATCTCGTTAGTCTAGATATTGAAGACGGTTGTCCAACGACGTATCTCGTAAGTCTAGATAAAGAAGACGGTTGTACAACGAGAGATCTCGTTAGTCTAGATATAGAAGACGGTTGTACAGACGGAGCTCGTTAGTCTAGATATTGAAGACGTTTGTCCAACGACGTATCTCGTTAGTCTAGATATAGAAGACGGTTGTACAGACGGATCTCGTTAGTCTAGATATAGAAGATGGTTGTACAGACGGATCTCGGTAGTCTAGATGTAGAAGAGGGTTGTACAACGACGGATCTCGTTAGTCTAGATATTGAAGACGTTTGTCCAACGACGTATCTCGTTAGTATAGATATAGAAGACGGTTGTACAACGAGAGATCTCGTTAGTCTAGATATAGAAGACGGTTGTACAGACGGAGCTCGTTAGTCTAGATATTGAAGACGTTTGTCCAACGACGTATCTCGTTAGTCTAGATATAGAAGACGGTTGTACAGACGGATCTCGTTAGTCTAGATATAGAAGACGGTTGTACAGACGGATCTCGGTAGTCTAGATATAGAAGAGGGTTGTACAACGACGGATCTCGTTAGTCTAGATATTGAAGACGTTTGTCCAACGACGTATCTCGTTAGTCTAGATATAGAAGACGGTTGTACAGACGGATCTCGATAGTCTAGATATAGAAGACGGTTGTACAGACGGATCTCGTTAGTCTAGATATAGAAGACGGTTGTACAGACGGAGCTCGTTAGTCTAGATATTGAAGACGTTTGTCCAACGACGTATCTCGTTAGTCTAGATATAGAAAACGGTTGTACAGACGGATCTCGTTAGTCTAGATATAGAAGACGGTTGCACAGACGGATCTCGTTAGTCTAGATATTGAAGACGGTTGTCCAACGACGTATCTCGTAAGTCTAGATAAAGAAGACGGTTGTACAACGAGAGATCTCGTTAGTCTAGATATAGAAGACGGTTGTACAGACGGATCTCGTTAGTCTAGATACAGAAGACGGTTGCACAGACGGATCTCGTTAGTCTAGATATAGAAGACGGTTGTACAACGACGTATCTCGTTAGTCTAGATATAGAAGACGGTTGTGCAGACGGATCTCGTTAGTCTAGATATAGAAGACGGTTGTACAGACGGATCTCGGTAGTCTAGATATAGAAGAGGGTTGTACAGACGGATCTCGTTAGTCTAGATAAAGAAGACGGTTGTACAACGAGAGATCTCGTTAGTCTAGATATAGAAGACGGTTGTACAGACGGATCTCGTTAGTCTAGATACAGAAGACGGTTGCACAGACGGATCTCGTTAGTCTAGATATTGAAGACGGTTGTACAGACGGACCTCGATAGTCTAGATATAGAAGACGGTTGTACAGACGGATCTCGTTAGTCTAGATATAGAAGACGGTTGTACAGACGGTTCTCGTTAGTCTAGATATTGAAGACGTTTGTCCAACGACGTATCTCGTTAGTCTAGATAAAGAAGACGGTTGTACAACGAGAGATCTCGTTAGTCTAGATATAGAAGACGGATGTACAGACGGATTTCGTTAGTCTAGATATAGAAAACGGTTGTACAGACGGATCTCGTTAGTCTAGATATAGAAGAGGGTTGTACAACGACGGATCTCGTTAGTCTAGATATTGAAGACGTTTGTCCAACGACGTATCTCGTTAGTCTAGATATAGAAGACGGTTGTACAACGACGGATCTCGTTAGTCTATAAAAGAAGACGGTTGTACAGACGGATCTCGTTAGTCTAGATATTGAAGACGTTTGTCCAACGACGTATCTCGTTAGTCTAGATGTAGAAGACGGTTGTACAGACGGATCTCGTTAGTCTAGATATAGAAGACGGTTGTACAGACGGATCTCGTTAGTCTAGATATAGAAGAGGGTTGTACAACGACGGATCTCGTTAGTCTAGATATTGAAGACGTTTGTCCAACGACGTATCTCGTTAGTCTAGATATAGAAGACGGTTGTACAACGACGGATCTCGTTAGTCTAGATAAAGAAGACGGTTGTACAGACGGATCTCGTTAGTCTAGATATTGAAGACGTTTGTCCAACGACGTATCTCGTTAGTCTAGATGTAGAAAACGGTTGTACAGACGGATCTCGTTAGTCTAGATATAGAAGACGGTTGTACAACGACGGATCTCGTTAGTCTAGATATTGAAGACGGTTGTACAGACGGATCTCGTTAGTCTAGATATAGAAGACGGTTGTACAACGACGGATCTCGTTAGTCTAGATATAGAAGACGGTTGTACAGACGGATCTCGATAGTCTAGATATAGAAGACGGTTGTACAGACGGATCTCGTTAGTCTAGATATAGAAGACGGTTGTACAGACGGTTCTCGTTAGTCTAGATATTGAAGACGTTTGTCCAACGACGTATCTCGTTAGTCTCGATAAAGAAGACGGTTGTACAACGAGAGATCTCGTTAGTCTAGATATAGAAGACGGATGTACAGACGGATTTCGTTAGTCTAGATATAGAAAACGGTTGTAGAGACGGATCTCGTTAGTCTAGATATAGAAGAGGGTTGTACAACGACGGATCTCGTTAGTCTAGATATTGAAGACGTTTGTCCAACGACGTATCTCGTTAGTCTAGATATAGAAGACGGTTGTACAACGACGGATCTCGTTAGTCTATAAAAGAAGACGGTTGTACAGACGGATCTCGTTAGTCTAGATATTGAAGACGTTTGTCCAACGACGTATCTCGTTAGTCTAGATGTAGAAAACGGTTGTACAGACGGATCTCGTTAGTCTAGTTATAGAAGACGGTTGTACAACGACGGATCTCGTTAGTCTAGATATTGAAGACGGTTGTACAGACGGATCTCGTTAGTCTAGATATAGAAGACGGTTGTACAGACGGATCTCGTTAGTCTAGATATAGAAGACGGTTGTACAGACGGATCTCGTTAGTCTAGATATTGAAGACGTTTGTCCAACGACGTATCTCGTTAGTCTAGATATAGAAAACGGTTGTACAGGCGGATCTCGTTAGTCTAGATATAGAAGACGGTTGTACAACGACGGATCTCGTTTGTCTAGATATAGAAGACGGTTGTACAGACGGATCTCGTTAGTCTAGATATAGAAGACGGTTGTACAGACGGATCTCGTTAGTCTAGATATAGAAGAGGGTTGTACAACGACGGATCTCGTTAGTCTAGATATTGAAGACGTTTGTCCAACGACGTATCTCGTTAGTCTAGATATAGAAGACGGATGTACAGACGGATCTCGTTAGTCTAGATATAGAAAACGGTTGTACAGACGGATCTCGTTAGTCTAGATATAGAAGAGGGTTGTACAACGACGGATCTCGTTAGTCTAGATATTGAAGACGTTTGTCCAACGACGTATCTCGTTAGTATAGATATAGAAGACGGTTGTACAGACGGATCTCGGTAGACTAGATATAGAAGAGGGTTGTACAACGACGGATCTCGTTACTCTAGATATTGAAGACGTTTGTACAGACGGATCTCGTTAGTCTAGATATAGAAGACGGTTGTACAACGACGGATCTCGTTAGTCTAGATATTGAAGACGTTTGTCCAACGACGTATCTCGTTAGTCTAGATATAGAAGACGGTTGTACAGACGGATCTCGTTAGTCTAGATATAGAAGACGGTTGTACAACGACGGATCTCGTTAGTCTAGATATAGAAGACGGTTGTACAGACGGATCTCGGTAGACTAGATATAGAAGAGGGTTGTACAACGACGGATCTCGTTAGTCTAGATATTGAAGACGTTTGTCCAACGACGTATCTCGTTAGTCTAGATATAGAAGACGGTTGTACAACGACGGATCTCGTTAGTCTAGATATAGAAAACGGTTGTACAGACGGATCTCGTTAGTCTAGATATAGAAGACGGTTGCACAGACGGATCTCGATAGTCTAGATAGAGAAGACGGTTGTCCAACGACGTATCTCGTAAGTCTAGATAAAGAAGACGGTTGTACAACGAGAGATCTCGTTAGTCTAGATATAGAAGACGGTTGTACAGACGGATCTCGTTAGTCTAGATACAGAAGACGGTTGCACAGACGGATCTCGTTAGTCTAGATATAGAAGACGGTTGTACAACGACGTATCTCGTTAGTCTAGATATAGAAGACGGTTGTGCAGACGGATCTCGTTAGTCTAGATATTGAAGACGGTTGTACAGACGGACCTCGATAGTCTAGATATAGAAGACGGTTGTACAGACGGATCTCGTTAGTCTAGATATAGAAGACGGTTGTACAGACGGTTCTCGTTAGTCTAGATATTGAAGACGTTTGTCCAACGACGTATCTCGTTAGTCTAGATAAAGAAGACGGTTGTACAACGAGAGATCTCGTTAGTCTAGATATAGAAGACGGATGTACAGACGGATTTCGTTAGTCTAGATATAGAAGACGGTTGTGCAGACGGATCTCGTTAGTCTAGATATTGAAGACGGTTGTACAGACGGACCTCGATAGTCTAGATATAGAAGACGGTTGTACAGACGGATCTCGTTAGTCTAGATATAGAAGACGGTTGTGCAGACGGATCTCGTTAGTCTAGATATTGAAGACGGTTGTACAGACGGACCTCGATAGTCTAGATATAGAAGACGGTTGTACAGACGGTTCTCGTTAGTCTAGATATTGAAGACGTTTGTCCAACGACGTATCTCGTTAGTCTAGATAAAGAAGACGGTTGTACAACGAGAGATCTCGTTAGTCTAGATATTGAAGACGGTTGTACAGACGGATCTCGTTAGTCTAGATATTGAAGACGTTTGTCCAACGACGTATCTCGTTAGTCTAGATATAGAAAACGGTTGTACAGGCGGATCTCGTTAGTCTAGATATAGAAGACGGTTGTACAACGACGGATCTCGTTTGTCTAGATATAGAAGACGGTTGTACAGACGGATCTCGTTAGTCTAGATATAGAAGACGGTTGTACAGACGGATCTCGTTAGTCTAGATATAGAAGAGGGTTGTACAACGACGGATCTCGTTAGTCTAGATATTGAAGACGTTTGTCCAACGACGTATCTCGTTAGTCTAGATATAGAAGACGGTTGTACAACGACGGATCTCGTTAGTCTAGATAAAGAAGACGGTTGTACAGACGGATCTCGTTAGTCTAGATATTGAAGACGTTTGTCCAACGACGTATCTCGTTAGTCTAGATGTAGAAAACGGTTGTACAGACGGATCTCGTTAGTCTAGATATAGAAGACGGTTGTACAACGACGGATCTCGTTAGTCTAGATATTGAAGACGGTTGTACAGACGGATCTCGTTAGTCTAGATATAGAAGACGGTTGTACAACGACGGATCTCGTTAGTCTAGATATAGAAGACGGTTGTACAGACGGATCTCGATAGTCTAGATATAGAAGACGGTTGTACAGACGGATCTCGTTAGTCTAGATATAGAAGACGGTTGTACAGACGGTTCTCGTTAGTCTAGATATTGAAGACGTTTGTCCAACGACGTATCTCGTTAGTCTAGATAAAGAAGACGGTTGTACAACGAGAGATCTCGTTAGTCTAGATATAGAAGACGGATGTACAGACGGATTTCGTTAGTCTAGATATAGAAAACGGTTGTAGAGACGGATCTCGTTAGTCTAGATATAGAAGAGGGTTGTACAACGACGGATCTCGTTAGTCTAGATATTGAAGACGTTTGTCCAACGACGTATCTCGTTAGTCTAGATATAGAAGACGGTTGTACAACGACGGATCTCGTTAGTCTATAAAAGAAGACGGTTGTACAGACGGATCTCGTTAGTCTAGATATTGAAGACGTTTGTCCAACGACGTATCTCGTTAGTCTAGATGTAGAAAACGGTTGTACAGACGGATCTCGTTAGTCTAGTTATAGAAGACGGTTGTACAACGACGGATCTCGTTAGTCTAGATATTGAAGACGGTTGTACAGACGGATCTCGTTAGTCTAGATATAGAAGACGGTTGTACAGACGGATCTCGTTAGTCTAGATATAGAAGACGGTTGTACAGACGGATCTCGTTAGTCTAGATATTGAAGACGTTTGTCCAACGACGTATCTCGTTAGTCTAGATATAGAAAACGGTTGTACAGGCGGATCTCGTTAGTCTAGATATAGAAGACGGTTGTACAACGACGGATCTCGTTTGTCTAGATATAGAAGACGGTTGTACAGACGGATCTCGTTAGTCTAGATATAGAAGACGGTTGTACAGACGGATCTCGTTAGTCTAGATATAGAAGAGGGTTGTACAACGACGGATCTCGTTAGTCTAGATATTGAAGACGTTTGTCCAACGACGTATCTCGTTAGTCTAGATATAGAAGACGGATGTACAGACGGATCTCGTTAGTCTAGATATAGAAAACGGTTGTACAGACGGATCTCGTTAGTCTAGATATAGAAGAGGGTTGTACAACGACGGATCTCGTTAGTCTAGATATTGAAGACGTTTGTCCAACGACGTATCTCGTTAGTATAGATATAGAAGACGGTTGTACAGACGGATCTCGGTAGACTAGATATAGAAGAGGGTTGTACAACGACGGATCTCGTTAGTCTAGATATTGAAGACGTTTGTACAGACGGATCTCGTTAGTCTAGATATAGAAGACGGTTGTACAACGACGGATCTCGTTAGTCTAGATATTGAAGACGTTTGTCCAACGACGTATCTCGTTAGTCTAGATATAGAAGACGGTTGTACAGACGGATCTCGTTAGTCTAGATATAGAAGACGGTTGTACAACGACGGATCTCGTTAGTCTAGATATAGAAGACGGTTGTACAGACGGATCTCGGTAGACTAGATATAGAAGAGGGTTGTACAACGACGGATCTCGTTAGTCTAGATATTGAAGACGTTTGTCCAACGACGTATCTCGTTAGTCTAGATATAGAAGACGGTTGTACAACGACGGATCTCGTTAGTCTAGATATAGAAGACGGTTGTACAGACGGATCTCGTTAGTCTAGGTATTGAAGACGTTTGTCCAACGACGTATCTCGTTAGTCTAGATGTAGAAAACGGTTGTACAGACGGATCTCGTTAGTCTAGATATAGAAGACGGTTGTACAACGACGGATCTCGTTAGTCTAGATATTGAAGACGGTTGTACAGACGGATCTCGTTAGTCTAGATATAGAAGACGGTTGTACAGACGGATCTCGTTAGTCTAGATATTGAAGACGGTTGTACAACGACGGATCTCGTTAGTCTAGATATAGAAGACGGTTGTACAGACGGATCTCGTTAGTCTAGATATAGAAGACGGTTGTACAACGACGGATCTCGTTAGTCTAGATATAGAAGGCGGTTGTACAGACGGATCTCGTTAGTCTAGATATAGAAGACGGTTGTACAACCACGGATCTCGATAGTCTAGATATAGAAGACGGTTGTACAGACGGATCCCGTTAGTCTAGATATAGAAGACGGTTGTACAGACGGAGCTCGTTAGTCTAGATATTGAAGACGTTTGTCCAACGACGTATCTCGTTAGTCTAGATATAGAAAATGGTTGTACAGACGGATCTCGTTAGTCTAGATATAGAAGACGGTTGCACAGACGGATCTCGTTAGTCTAGATATTGATGACGGTTGTACAGACGGATCTCGTTAGTCTAGATATAGAAGACAGTTGTACAGACGGATCTCGTTAGTCTAGATATTGAAGACGTTTGTCCAACGACGTATCTCGTTAGTCTAGATAAAGAAGACGGTTGTACAACGAGAGATCTCGTTAGTCTAGATATAGAAGACGGATGTACAGACGGATCTCGTTAGTCTAGATATAGAAAACGGTTGTACAGACGGATCTCGTTAGTCTAGATATAGAAGAGGGTTGTACAACGACGGATCTCGTTAGTCTAGATATTGAAGACGTTTGTCCAACGACGTATCTCGTTAGTATAGATATAGAAGACGGTTGTACAACGAGAGATCTCGTTAGTCTAGATATAGAAGACGGTTGTACAGACGGATCTCGGTAGTCTAGATATAGAAGAGGGTTGTACAACGACGGATCTCGTTAGTCTAGATATTGAAGACGTTTGTCCAACGACGTATCTCGTTAGTCTAGATATAGAAGACGGTTGTACAGACGGATCTCGTTAGTCTAGATATAGAAGATGGTTGTACAGACGGATCTCGGTAGTCTAGATATAGAAGAGGGTTGTACAACGACGGATCTCGTTAGTCTAGATATTGAAGACGTTTGTCCAACGACGTATCTCGTTAGTATAGATATAGAAGACGGTTGTACAACGAGAGATCTCGTTAGTCTAGATATAGAAGACGGTTGTACAGACGGAGCTCGTTAGTCTAGATATTGAAGACGTTTGTCCAACGACGTATCTCGTTAGTCTAGATATAGAAGACGGTTGTACAGACGGATCTCGTTAGTCTAGATATAGAAGACGGTTGTACAGACGGATCTCGGTAGTCTAGATATAGAAGAGGGTTGTACAACGACGGATCTCGTTAGTCTAGATATTGAAGACGTTTGTCCAACGACGTATCTCGTTAGTCTAGATATAGAAGACGGTTGTACAGACGGATCTCGATAGTCTAGATATAGAAGACGGTTGTACAGACGGATCTCGTTAGTCTAGATATAGAAGACGGTTGTACAGACGGAGCTCGTTAGTCTAGATATTGAAGACGTTTGTCCAACGACGTATCTCGTTAGTCTAGATATAGAAAACGGTTGTACAGACGGATCTCGTTAGTCTAGATATAGAAGACGGTTGCACAGACGGATCTCGTTAGTCTAGATATTGAAGACGGTTGTCCAACGACGTATCTCGTAAGTCTAGATAAAGAAGACGGTTGTACAACGAGAGATCTCGTTAGTCTAGATATAGAAGACGGTTGTACAGACGGAGCTCGTTAGTCTAGATATTGAAGACGTTTGTCCAACGACGTATCTCGTTAGTCTAGATATAGAAGACGGTTGTACAGACGGATCTCGTTAGTCTAGATATAGAAGATGGTTGTACAGACGGATCTCGGTAGTCTAGATGTAGAAGAGGGTTGTACAACGACGGATCTCGTTAGTCTAGATATTGAAGACGTTTGTCCAACGACGTATCTCGTTAGTATAGATATAGAAGACGGTTGTACAACGAGAGATCTCGTTAGTCTAGATATAGAAGACGGTTGTACAGACGGAGCTCGTTAGTCTAGATATTGAAGACGTTTGTCCAACGACGTATCTCGTTAGTCTAGATATAGAAGACGGTTGTACAGACGGATCTCGTTAGTCTAGATATAGAAGACGGTTGTACAGACGGATCTCGGTAGTCTAGATATAGAAGAGGGTTGTACAACGACGGATCTCGTTAGTCTAGATATTGAAGACGTTTGTCCAACGACGTATCTCGTTAGTCTAGATATAGAAGACGGTTGTACAGACGGATCTCGATAGTCTAGATATAGAAGACGGTTGTACAGACGGATCTCGTTAGTCTAGATATAGAAGACGGTTGTACAGACGGAGCTCGTTAGTCTAGATATTGAAGACGTTTGTCCAACGACGTATCTCGTTAGTCTAGATATAGAAAACGGTTGTACAGACGGATCTCGTTAGTCTAGATATAGAAGACGGTTGCACAGACGGATCTCGTTAGTCTAGATATTGAAGACGGTTGTCCAACGACGTATCTCGTAAGTCTAGATAAAGAAGACGGTTGTACAACGAGAGATCTCGTTAGTCTAGATATAGAAGACGGTTGTACAGACGGATCTCGTTAGTCTAGATACAGAAGACGGTTGCACAGACGGATCTCGTTAGTCTAGATATAGAAGACGGTTGTACAACGACGTATCTCGTTAGTCTAGATATAGAAGACGGTTGTGCAGACGGATCTCGTTAGTCTAGATATAGAAGACGGTTGTACAGACGGATCTCGGTAGTCTAGATATAGAAGAGGGTTGTACAGACGGATCTCGTTAGTCTAGATAAAGAAGACGGTTGTACAACGAGAGATCTCGTTAGTCTAGATATAGAAGACGGTTGTACAGACGGATCTCGTTAGTCTAGATACAGAAGACGGTTGCACAGACGGATCTCGTTAGTCTAGATATTGAAGACGGTTGTACAGACGGACCTCGATAGTCTAGATATAGAAGACGGTTGTACAGACGGATCTCGTTAGTCTAGATATAGAAGACGGTTGTACAGACGGTTCTCGTTAGTCTAGATATTGAAGACGTTTGTCCAACGACGTATCTCGTTAGTCTAGATAAAGAAGACGGTTGTACAACGAGAGATCTCGTTAGTCTAGATATAGAAGACGGATGTACAGACGGATTTCGTTAGTCTAGATATAGAAAACGGTTGTACAGACGGATCTCGTTAGTCTAGATATAGAAGAGGGTTGTACAACGACGGATCTCGTTAGTCTAGATATTGAAGACGTTTGTCCAACGACGTATCTCGTTAGTCTAGATATAGAAGACGGTTGTACAACGACGGATCTCGTTAGTCTAGATATTGAAGACGGTTGTCCAACGACGTATCTCGTTAGTCTAGATAAAGAAGACGGTTGTACAACGAGAGATCTCGTTAGTCTAGATATAGAAGACGGATGTACAGACGGATTTCGTTAGTCTAGATATAGAAAACGGTTGTACAGACGGATCTCGTTAGTCTAGATAAAGAAGACGGTTGTACAACGAGAGATCTCGTTAGTCTAGATATAGAAGACGGTTGTACAGACGGATCTCGTTAGTCTAGATACAGAAGACGGTTGCACAGACGGATCTCGTTAGTCTAGATATTGAAGACGGTTGTACAGACGGACCTCGATAGTCTAGATATAGAAGACGGTTGTACAGACGGATCTCGTTAGTCTAGATATAGAAGACGGTTGTACAGACGGTTCTCGTTAGTCTAGATATTGAAGACGTTTGTCCAACGACGTATCTCGTTAGTCTAGATAAAGAAGACGGTTGTACAACGAGAGATCTCGTTAGTCTAGATATAGAAGACGGATGTACAGACGGATTTCGTTAGTCTAGATATAGAAAACGGTTGTACAGACGGATCTCGTTAGTCTAGATATAGAAGAGGGTTGTACAACGACGGATCTCGTTAGTCTAGATATTGAAGACGTTTGTCCAACGACGGATCTCGTTAGTCTAGATATTGAAGACGTTTGTCCAACGACGTATCTCGTTAGTCTAGATATAGAAGACGGTTGTACAACGACGGATCTCGTTAGTCTAGATATTGAAGACGTTTGTCCAACGACGTATCTCGTTAGTATAGATATAGAAGACGGTTGTACAACGAGAGATCTCGTTAGTCTAGATATAGAAGACGGTTGTACAGACGGAGCTCGTTAGTCTAGATATTGAAGACGTTTGTCCAACGACGTATCTCGTTAGTCTAGATATAGAAGACGGTTGTACAGACGGATCTCGTTAGTCTAGATATAGAAGACGGTTGCACAGACGGATCTCGGTAGTCTAGATATAGAAGAGGGTTGTACAACGACGGATCTCGTTAGTCTAGATATTGAAGACGTTTGTCCAACGACGTATCTCGTTAGTCTAGATATAGAAGACGGTTGTACAGACGGATCTCGATAGTCTAGATATAGAAGACGGTTGTACAGACGGATCTCGTTAGTCTAGATATAGAAGACGGTTGTACAGACGGAGCTCGTTAGTCTAGATATTGAAGACGTTTGTCCAACGACGTATCTCGTTAGTCTAGATATAGAAAACGGTTGTACAGACGGATCTCGTTAGTCTAGATATAGAAGACGGTTGCACAGACGGATCTCGTTAGTCTAGATATTGAAGACGTTTGTCCAACGACGTATCTCGTTAGTATAGATATAGAAGACGGTTGTACAACGAGAGATCTCGTTAGTCTAGATATAGAAGACGGTTGTACAGACGGAGCTCGTTAGTCTAGATATTGAAGACGTTTGTCCAACGACGTATCTCGTTAGTCTAGATATAGAAGACGGTTGTACAGACGGATCTCGTTAGTCTAGATATAGAAGACGGTTGTACACACGGATCCCGTTAGTCTAGATATAGAAGACGGTTGTACAGACGGATCTCATTAGTCTAAATATTGAAGACGGTTGTACAGACGGATCTCGATAGTCTAGATATAGAAGACGGTTGTACAGACGGATCTCGTTAGTCTAGATATAGAAGACGGTTGTACAGACGGTTCTCGTTAGTCTAGATATTGAAGACGTTTGTCCAACGACGTATCTCGTTAGTCTAGATAAAGAAGACGGTTGTACAACGAGAGATCTCGTTAGTCTAGATATAGAAGACGGATGTACAGACGGATCTCGTTAGTCTAGATATAGAAAACGGTTGTACACACGGATCTCGTTAGTCTAGATATAGAAGAGGGTTGTACAACGACGGATCTCGTTAGTCTAGATATTGAAGACGTTTGTCCAACGACGTATCTCGTTAGTCTAGATATAGAAGACGGTTGTACAACGACGGATCTCGTTAGTCTAGATATAGAAGACGGTTGTACAGACGGATCTCGTTAGTCTAGGTATTGAAGACGTTTGTCCAACGACGTATCTCGTTAGTCTAGATGTAGAAAACGGTTGTACAGACGGATCTCGTTAGTCTAGATATAGAAGACGGTTGTACAACGACGGATCTCGTTAGTCTAGATATTGAAGACGGTTGTACAGACGGATCTCGTTAGTCTAGATATAGAAGACGGTTGTACAGACGGATCTCGTTAGTCTAGATATTGAAGACGGTTGTACAACGACGGATCTCGTTAGTCTAGATATAGAAGACGGTTGTACAGACGGATCTCGTTAGTCTAGATATAGAAGACGGTTGTACAACGACGGATCTCGTTAGTCTAGATATAGAAGGCGGTTGTACAGACGGATCTCGTTAGTCTAGATATAGAAGACGGTTGTACAACCACGGATCTCGATAGTCTAGATATAGAAGACGGTTGTACAGACGGACCTCGTTAGTCTAGATATAGAAGACGGTTGTACAGACGGAGCTCGTTAGTCTAGATATTGAAGACGTTTGTCCAACGACGTATCTCGTTAGTCTAGATATAGAAAACGGTTGTACAGACGGATCTCGTTAGTCTAGATATAGAAGACGGTTGCACAGACGGATCTCGTTAGTCTAGATATTGATGACGGTTGTACAGACGGATCTCGTTAGTCTAGATATAGAAGACAGTTGTACAGACGGATCTCGTTAGTCTAGATATTGAAGACGTTTGTCCAACGACGTATCTCGTTAGTCTAGATAAAGAAGACGGTTGTACAACGAGAGATCTCGTTAGTCTAGATATAGAAGACGGATGTACAGACGGATCTCGTTAGTCTAGATATAGAAAACGGTTGTACAGACGGATCTCGTTAGTCTAGATATAGAAGAGGGTTGTACAACGACGGATCTCGTTAGTCTAGATATTGAAGACGTTTGTCCAACGACGTATCTCGTTAGTATAGATATAGAAGACGGTTGTACAACGAGAGATCTCGTTAGTCTAGATACAGAAGACGGTTGTACAGACGGAGCTCGTTAGTCTAGATATAGAAGACGGTTGCACAGACGGATCTCGTTAGTCTAGATATAGAAAACGGTTGTACAGACGGATCTCGTTAGTCTAGATATAGAAGAGGGTTGTACAACGACGGATCTCGTTAGTCTAGATATTGAAGACGTTTGTCCAACGACGTATCTCGTTAGTATAGATATAGAAGACGGTTGTACAACGAGAGATCTCGTTAGTCTAGATATAGAAGACGGTTGTACAGACGGAGCTCGTTAGTCTAGATATTGAAGACGTTTGTCCAACGACGTATCTCGTTAGTCTAGATATAGAAGACGGTTGTACAGACGGATCTCGTTAGTCTAGATATAGAAGACGGTTGTACAGACGGATCTCGGTAGTCTAGATATAGAAGAGGGTTGTACAACGACGGATCTCGTTAGTCTAGATATTGAAGACGTTTGTCCAACGACGTATCTCGTTAGTCTAGATATAGAAGACGGTTGTACAGACGGATCTCGATAGTCTAGATATAGAAGACGGTTGTACAGACGGATCTCGTTAGTCTAGATATAGAAGACGGTTGTACAGACGGAGCTCGTTAGTCTAGATATTGAAGACGTTTGTCCAACGACGTATCTCGTTAGTCTAGATATAGAAAACGGTTGTACAGACGGATCTCGTTAGTCTAGATATAGAAGACGGATGTACAGACGGATCTCGTTAGTCTAGATATAGAAAACGGTTGTACAGACGGATCTCGTTAGTCTAGATATAGAAGAGGGTTGTACAACGACGGATCTCGTTAGTCTAGATATTGAAGACGTTTGTCCAACGACGTATCTCGTTAGTATAGACATAGAAGACGGTTGTACAACGAGAGATCTCGTTAGTCTAGATATAGAAGACGGTTGTACAGACGGAGCTCGTTAGTCTAGATATTGAAGACGTTTGTCCAACGACGTATCTCGTTAGTCTAGATATAGAAGACGGTTGTACAGACGGATCTCGTTAGTCTAGATATAGAAGACGGTTGTACAGACGGATCTCGGTAGTCTAGATATAGAAGAGGGTTGTACAACGACGGATCTCGTTAGTCTAGATATTGAAGACGTTTGTCCAACGACGTATCTCGTTAGTCTAGATATAGAAGACGGTTGTACAGACGGATCTCGATAGTCTAGATATAGAAGACGGTTGTACAGACGGATCTCGTTAGTCTAGATATAGAAGACGGTTGTACAGACGGAGCTCGTTAGTCTAGATATTGAAGACGTTTGTCCAACGACGTATCTCGTTAGTCTAGATATAGAAAACGGTTGTACAGACGGATCTCGTTAGTCTAGATATAGAAGACGGATGTACAGACGGATCTCGTTAGTCTAGATATAGAAAACGGTTGTACAGACGGATCTCGTTAGTCTAGATATAGAAGAGGGTTGTACAACGACGGATCTCGTTAGTCTAGATATTGAAGACGTTTGTCCAACGACGTATCTCGTTAGTATAGATATAGAAGACGGTTGTACAACGAGAGATCTCGTTAGTCTAGATATAGAAGACGGTTGTACAGACGGAGCTCGTTAGTCTAGATATTGAAGACGTTTGTCCAACGACGTATCTCGTTAGTCTAGATATAGAAGACGGTTGTACAACGACGGATCTCGTTAGTCTAGATATTGAAGACGTTTGTCCAACGACGTATCTCGTTAGTATAGATATAGAAGACGGTTGTACAACGAGAGATCTCGTTAGTCTAGATATAGAAGACGGTTGTACAGACGGAGCTCGTTAGTCTAGATATTGAAGACGTTTGTCCAACGACGTATCTCGTTAGTCTAGATATAGAAGACGGTTGTACAGACGGATCTCGTTAGTCTAGATATAGAAGACGGTTGTACAGACGGATCTCGGTAGTCTAGATATAGAAGAGGGTTGTACAACGACGGATCTCGTTAGTCTAGATATTGAAGACGTTTGTCCAACGACGTATCTCGTTAGTCTAGATATAGAAGACGGTTGTACAGACGGATCTCGATAGTCTAGATATAGAAGACGGTTGTACAGACGGATCTCGTTAGTCTAGATATAGAAGACGGTTGTACAGACGGAGCTCGTTAGTCTAGATATTGAAGACGTTTGTCCAACGACGTATCTCGTTAGTCTAGATATAGAAAACGGTTGTACAGACGGATCTCGTTAGTCTAGATATAGAAGACGGTTGCACAGACGGATCTCGTTAGTCTAGATATTGAAGACGTTTGTCCAACGACGTATCTCGTTAGTCTAGATATAGAAGACGGTTGTACAGACGGATCTCGATAGTCTAGATATAGAAGACGGTTGTACAGACGGATCTCGTTAGTCTAGATATAGAAGACGGTTGTTCAGACGGAGCTCGTTAGTCTAGATATTGAAGACGTTTGTCCAACGACGTATCTCGTTAGTCTAGATATAGAAAACGGTTGTACAGACGGATCTCGTTAGTCTAGATATAGAAGAGGGTTGTACAACGACGGATCTCGTTAGTCTAGATATTGAAGACGTTTGTCCAACGACGTATCTCGTTAGTATAGATATAGAAGACGGTTGTACAACGAGAGATCTCGTTAGTCTAGATATAGAAGACGGTTGTACAGACGGAGCTCGTTAGTCTAGATATTGAAGACGTTTGTCCAACGACGTATCTCGTTAGTCTAGATATAGAAGACGGTTGTACAGACGGATCTCGTTAGTCTAGATATAGAAGACGGTTGTACAGACGGATCTCGGTAGTCTAGATATAGAAGAGGGTTGTACAACGACGGATCTCGTTAGTCTAGATATTGAAGACGTTTGTCCAACGACGTATCTCGTTAGTCTAGATATAGAAGACGGTTGTACAGACGGATCTCGATAGTCTAGATATAGAAGACGGTTGTACAGACGGATCTCGTTAGTCTAGATATAGAAGACGGTTGTACAGACGGAGCTCGTTAGTCTAGATATTGAAGACGTTTGTCCAACGACGTATCTCGTTAGTCTAGATATAGAAAACGGTTGTACAGACGGATCTCGTTAGTCTAGATATAGAAGACGGTTGCACAGACGGATCTCGTTAGTCTAGATATTGAAGACGGTTGTCCAACGACGTATCTCGTAAGTCTAGATAAAGAAGACGGTTGTACAACGAGAGATCTCGTTAGTCTAGATATAGAAGACGGTTGTACAGACGGATCTCGTTAGTCTAGATACAGAAGACGGTTGCACAGACGGATCTCGTTAGTCTAGATATACAAGACGGTTGTACAACGACGTATCTCGTTAGTCTAGATATAGAAGACGGTTGTGCAGACGGATCTCGTTAGTCTAGATATTGAAGACGGTTGTACAGACGGACCTCGATAGTCTAGATATAGAAGACGGTTGTACAGACGGATCTCGTTAGTCTAGATATAGAAGACGGTTGTACAGACGGTTCTCGTTAGTCTAGATATTGAAGACGTTTGTCCAACGACGTATCTCGTTAGTCTAGATAAAGAAGACGGTTGTACAACGAGAGATCTCGTTAGTCTAGATATAGAAGACGGATGTACAGACGGATTTCGTTAGTCTAGATATAGAAAACGGTTGTAGAGACGGATCTCGTTAGTCTAGATATAGAAGAGGGTTGTACAACGACGGATCTCGTTAGTCTAGATATTGAAGACGTTTGTCCAACGACGTATCTCGTTAGTCTAGATATAGAAGACGGTTGTACAACGACGGATCTCGTTAGTCTATAAAAGAAGACGGTTGTACAGACGGATCTCGTTAGTCTAGATATTGAAGACGTTTGTCCAACGACGTATCTCGTTAGTCTAGATGTAGAAAACGGTTGTACAGACGGATCTCGTTAGTCTAGTTATAGAAGACGGTTGTACAACGACGGATCTCGTTAGTCTAGATATTGAAGACGGTTGTACAGACGGATCTCGTTAGTCTAGATATAGAAGACGGTTGTACAGACGGATCTCGTTAGTCTAGATATAGAAGACGGTTGTACAGACGGATCTCGTTAGTCTAGATATTGAAGACGTTTGTCCAACGACGTATCTCGTTAGTCTAGATATAGAAAACGGTTGTACAGGCGGATCTCGTTAGTCTAGATATAGAAGACGGTTGTACAACGACGGATCTCGTTTGTCTAGATATAGAAGACGGTTGTACAGACGGATCTCGTTAGTCTAGATATAGAAGACGGTTGTACAGACGGATCTCGTTAGTCTAGATATAGAAGAGGGTTGTACAACGACGGATCTCGTTAGTCTAGATATTGAAGACGTTTGTCCAACGACGTATCTCGTTAGTCTAGATATAGAAGACGGTTGTACAACGACAGATCTCGTTAGTCTAGATAAAGAAGACGGTTGTACAGACGGATCTCGTTAGTCTAGATATTGAAGACGTTTGTCCAACGACGTATCTCGTTAGTCTAGATGTAGAAAACGGTTGTACAGACGGATCTCGTTAGTCTAGATATAGAAGACGGTTGTACAACGACGGATCTCGTTAGTCTAGATATTGAAGACGGTTGTACAGACGGATCTCGTTAGTCTAGATATAGAAGACGGTTGTACAACGACGGATCTCGTTAGTCTAGATATAGAAGACGGTTGTACAGACGGATCTCGTTAGTCTAGATATTGAAGACGTTTGTCCAACGACGTATCTCGTTAGTCTAGATATAGAAAACGGTTGTACAGACGGATCTCGTTAGTCTAGATATAGAAGACGGTTGTACAACGACGGATCTCGTTTGTCTAGATATAGAAGACGGTTGTACAGACGGATCTCGTTAGTCTAGATATAGAAGACGGTTGTACAGACGGATCTCGTTAGTCTAGATATAGAAGACGGTTGTACAACGACGGATCTCGTTAGTCTAGATAAAGAAGACGGTTGTACAACGAGAGATGTCGTTAGTCTAGATATAGAAGACGGTTGTACAACGACGGATCTCGTTAGTCTAGATATAGAAGACTGTTGTACAGACGGATCTCGTTAGTCTAGATATTGAAGACGTTTGTCCAACGACGTATCTCGTTAGTCTAGATAAAGAAGACGGTTGTACAACGAGAGATCTCGTTAGTCTAGATATAGAAGACGGATGTACAGACGGATCTCGTTAGTCTAGATATAGAAAACGGTTGTACAGACGGATCTCGTTAGTCTAGATATAGAAGAGGGTTGTACAACGACGGATCTCGTTAGTCTAGATATTGAAGACGTTTGTCCAACGACGTATCTCGTTAGTATAGATATAGAAGACGGTTGTACAGACGGATCTCGGTAGACTAGATATAGAAGAGGGTTGTACAACGACGGATCTCGTTAGTCTAGATATTGAAGACGTTTGTACAGACGGATCTCGTTAGTCTAGATATAGAAGACGGTTGTACAACGACGGATCTCGTTAGTCTAGATATTGAAGACGTTTGTCCAACGACGTATCTCGTTAGTCTAGATATAGAAGACGGTTGTACAGACGGATCTCGTTAGTCTAGATATAGAAGACGGTTGTACAACGACGGATCTCGTTAGTCTAGATATAGAAGACGGTTGTACAGACGGATCTCGGTAGACTAGATATAGAAGAGGGTTGTACAACGACGGATCTCGTTAGTCTAGATATTGAAGACGTTTGTCCAACGACGTATCTCGTTAGTCTAGATATAGAAGACGGTTGTACAACGACGGATCTCGTTAGTCTAGATATAGAAGACGGTTGTACAGACGGATCTCGTTAGTCTAGGTATTGAAGACGTTTGTCCAACGACGTATCTCGTTAGTCTAGATGTAGAAAACGGTTGTACAGACGGATCTCGTTAGTCTAGATATAGAAGACGGTTGTACAACGACGGATCTCGTTAGTCTAGATATTGAAGACGGTTGTACAGACGGATCTCGTTAGTCTAGATATAGAAGACGGTTGTACAGACGGATCTCGTTAGTCTAGATATAGAAGACGGTTGCACAGACGGATCTCGATAGTCTAGATATAGAAGACGGTTGTCCAACGACGTATCTCGTAAGTCTAGATAAAGAAGACGGTTGTACAACGAGAGATCTCGTTAGTCTAGATATAGAAGACGGTTGTACAGACGGATCTCGTTAGTCTAGATACAGAAGACGGTTGCACAGACGGATCTCGTTAGTCTAGATATAGAAGACGGTTGTACAACGACGTATCTCGTTAGTCTAGATATAGAAGACGGTTGTGCAGACGGATCTCGTTAGTCTAGATATTGAAGACGGTTGTACAGACGGACCTCGATAGTCTAGATATAGAAGACGGTTGTACAGACGGATCTCGTTAGTCTAGATATAGAAGACGGTTGTACAGACGGTTCTCGTTAGTCTAGATATTGAAGACGTTTGTCCAACGACGTATCTCGTTAGTCTAGATAAAGAAGACGGTTGTACAACGAGAGATCTCGTTAGTCTAGATATAGAAGACGGATGTACAGACGGATTTCGTTAGTCTAGATATAGAAGACGGTTGTGCAGACGGATCTCGTTAGTCTAGATATTGAAGACGGTTGTACAGACGGACCTCGATAGTCTAGATATAGAAGACGGTTGTACAGACGGATCTCGTTAGTCTAGATATAGAAGACGGTTGTGCAGACGGATCTCGTTAGTCTAGATATTGAAGACGGTTGTACAGACGGACCTCGATAGTCTAGATATAGAAGACGGTTGTACAGACGGTTCTCGTTAGTCTAGATATTGAAGACGTTTGTCCAACGACGTATCTCGTTAGTCTAGATAAAGAAGACGGTTGTACAACGAGAGATCTCGTTAGTCTAGATATTGAAGACGGTTGTACAGACGGATCTCGTTAGTCTAGATATTGAAGACGTTTGTCCAACGACGTATCTCGTTAGTCTAGATATAGAAAACGGTTGTA
Organism: Andrena bicolor; assembly: GCA_960531205.1. Classification (NCBI taxonomy): domain Eukaryota; kingdom Metazoa; phylum Arthropoda; class Insecta; order Hymenoptera; family Andrenidae; genus Andrena; species Andrena bicolor. The sequence goes on along the minus strand of CAUIJW010000120.1, from coordinate 1,050,269 downwards.
CAGGCGGATCTCGTTAGTCTAGATATTGAAGACGTTTGTCCAACGACGTATCTCGTTAGTCTAGATGTAGAAAACGGTTGTACAGACGGATCTCGTTAGTCTAGATATAGAAGACGGTTGTACAACGACGGATCTCGTTAGTCTAGATATTGAAGACGGTTGTACAGACGGATCTCGTTAGTCTAGATATAGAAGACGGTTGTACAGACGGATCTCGTTAGTCTAGATATTGAAGACGGTTGTACAACGACGGATCTCGTTAGTCTAGATATAGAAGACGGTTGTACAGACGGATCTCGTTAGTCTAGATATTGAAGACGTTTGTCCAACGACGTATCTCGTTAGTCTAGATATAGAAAACGGTTGTACAGACGGATCTCGTTAGTCTAGATATAGAAGACGGTTGCACAGACGGATCTCGATAGTCTAGATATAGAAGACGGTTGTCCAACGACGTATCTCGTAAGTCTAGATAAAGAAGACGGTTGTACAACGAGAGATCTCGTTAGTCTAGATATAGAAGACGGTTGTACAGACGGATCTCGTTAGTCTAGATACAGAAGACGGTTGCACAGACGGATCTCGTTAGTCTAGATATAGAAGACGGTTGTACAACGACGTATCTCGTTAGTCTAGATATAGAAGACGGTTGTGCAGACGGATCTCGTTAGTCTAGATATTGAAGACGGTTGTACAGACGGACCTCGATAGTCTAGATATAGAAGACGGTTGTACAGACGGATCTCGTTAGTCTAGATATAGAAGACGGTTGTACAGACGGTTCTCGTTAGTCTAGATATTGAAGACGTTTGTCCAACGACGTATCTCGTTAGTCTAGATAAAGAAGACGGTTGTACAACGAGAGATCTCGTTAGTCTAGATATAGAAGACGGATGTACAGACGGATTTCGTTAGTCTAGATATAGAAGACGGTTGTGCAGACGGATCTCGTTAGTCTAGATATTGAAGACGGTTGTACAGACGGACCTCGATAGTCTAGATATAGAAGACGGTTGTACAGACGGATCTCGTTAGTCTAGATATAGAAGACGGTTGTGCAGACGGATCTCGTTAGTCTAGATATTGAAGACGGTTGTACAGACGGACCTCGATAGTCTAGATATAGAAGACGGTTGTACAGACGGTTCTCGTTAGTCTAGATATTGAAGACGTTTGTCCAACGACGTATCTCGTTAGTCTAGATAAAGAAGACGGTTGTACAACGAGAGATCTCGTTAGTCTAGATATTGAAGACGGTTGTACAGACGGATCTCGTTAGTCTAGATATTGAAGACGTTTGTCCAACGACGTATCTCGTTAGTCTAGATATAGAAAACGGTTGTACAGGCGGATCTCGTTAGTCTAGATATAGAAGACGGTTGTACAACGACGGATCTCGTTTGTCTAGATATAGAAGACGGTTGTACAGACGGATCTCGTTAGTCTAGATATAGAAGACGGTTGTACAGACGGATCTCGTTAGTCTAGATATAGAAGAGGGTTGTACAACGACGGATCTCGTTAGTCTAGATATTGAAGACGTTTGTCCAACGACGTATCTCGTTAGTCTAGATATAGAAGACGGTTGTACAACGACGGATCTCGTTAGTCTAGATAAAGAAGACGGTTGTACAGACGGATCTCGTTAGTCTAGATATTGAAGACGTTTGTCCAACGACGTATCTCGTTAGTCTAGATGTAGAAAACGGTTGTACAGACGGATCTCGTTAGTCTAGATATAGAAGACGGTTGTACAACGACGGATCTCGTTAGTCTAGATATTGAAGACGGTTGTACAGACGGATCTCGTTAGTCTAGATATAGAAGACGGTTGTACAACGACGGATCTCGTTAGTCTAGATATAGAAGACGGTTGTACAGACGGATCTCGATAGTCTAGATATAGAAGACGGTTGTACAGACGGATCTCGTTAGTCTAGATATAGAAGACGGTTGTACAGACGGTTCTCGTTAGTCTAGATATTGAAGACGTTTGTCCAACGACGTATCTCGTTAGTCTAGATAAAGAAGACGGTTGTACAACGAGAGATCTCGTTAGTCTAGATATAGAAGACGGATGTACAGACGGATTTCGTTAGTCTAGATATAGAAAACGGTTGTAGAGACGGATCTCGTTAGTCCAGATATAGAAGAGGGTTGTACAACGACGGATCTCGTTAGTCTAGATATTGAAGACGTTTGTCCAACGACGTATCTCGTTAGTCTAGATATAGAAGACGGTTGTACAACGACGGATCTCGTTAGTCTATAAAAGAAGACGGTTGTACAGACGGATCTCGTTAGTCTAGATATTGAAGACGTTTGTCCAACGACGTATCTCGTTAGTCTAGATGTAGAAGACGGTTGTACAGACGGATCTCGTTAGTCTAGATATAGAAGACGGTTGTACAGACGGATCTCGTTAGTCTAGATATAGAAGAGGGTTGTACAACGACGGATCTCGTTAGTCTAGATATTGAAGACGTTTGTCCAACGACGTATCTCGTTAGTCTAGATATAGAAGACGGTTGTACAACGACGGATCTCGTTAGTCTAGATAAAGAAGACGGTTGTACAGACGGATCTCGTTAGTCTAGATATTGAAGACGTTTGTCCAACGACGTATCTCGTTAGTCTAGATGTAGAAAACGGTTGTACAGACGGATCTCGTTAGTCTAGATATAGAAGACGGTTGTACAACGACGGATCTCGTTAGTCTAGATATTGAAGACGGTTGTACAGACGGATCTCGTTAGTCTAGATATAGAAGACGGTTGTACAACGACGGATCTCGTTAGTCTAGATATAGAAGACGGTTGTACAGACGGATCTCGATAGTCTAGATATAGAAGACTGTTGTACAGACGGATCTCGTTAGTCTAGATATAGAAGACGGTTGTACAGACGGTTCTCGTTAGTCTAGATATTGAAGACGTTTGTCCAACGACGTATCTCGTTAGTCTAGATAAAGAAGACGGTTGTACAACGAGAGATCTCGTTAGTCTAGATATAGAAGACGGATGTACAGACGGATTTCGTTAGTCTAGATATAGAAAACGGTTGTAGAGACGGATCTCGTTAGTCTAGATATAGAAGAGGGTTGTACAACGACGGATCTCGTTAGTCTAGATATTGAAGACGTTTGTCCAACGACGTATCTCGTTAGTATAGATATAGAAGACGGTTGTACAACGAGAGATCTCGTTAGTCTAGATATAGAAGACGGTTGTACAGACGGAGCTCGTTAGTCTAGATATTGAAGACGTTTGTCCAACGACGTATCTCGTTAGTCTAGATATAGAAGACGGTTGTACAGACGGATCTCGTTAGTCTAGATATAGAAGACGGTTGTACAGACGGATCTCGGTAGTCTAGATATAGAAGAGGGTTGTACAACGACGGATCTCGTTAGTCTAGATATTGAAGACGTTTGTCCAACGACGTATCTCGTTAGTCTAGATATAGAAGACGGTTGTACAGACGGATCTCGATAGTCTAGATATAGAAGACGGTTGTACAGACGGATCTCGTTAGTCTAGATATAGAAGACGGTTGTACAACGACGGATCTCGTTAGTCTAGATATTGAAGACGGTTGTACAGACGGATCTCGTTAGTCTAGATATAGAAGACGGTTGTACAACGACGGATCTCGTTAGTCTAGATATAGAAGACGGTTGTACAGACGGATCTCGATAGTCTAGATATAGAAGACGGTTGTACAGACGGATCTCGTTAGTCTAGATATAGAAGACGGTTGTACAGACGGTTCTCGTTAGTCTAGATATAGAAGAGGGTTGTACAACGACGGATCTCGTTAGTCTAGATATTGAAGACGTTTGTCCAACGACGTATCTCGTTAGTCTAGATATAGAAGACGGTTGTACAACGACGGATCTCGTTAGTCTAGATAAAGAAGACGGTTGTACAGACGGATCTCGTTAGTCTAGATATTGAAGACGTTTGTCCAACGACGTATCTCGTTAGTCTAGATGTAGAAAACGGTTGTACAGACGGATCTCGTTAGTCTAGATATAGAAGACGGTTGTACAACGACGGATCTCGTTAGTCTAGATATTGAAGACGGTTGTACAGACGGATCTCGTTAGTCTAGATATAGAAGACGGTTGTACAACGACGGATCTCGTTAGTCTAGATATAGAAGACGGTTGTACAGACGGATCTCGATAGTCTAGATATAGAAGACGGTTGTACAGACGGATCTCGTTAGTCTAGATATAGAAGACGGTTGTACAGACGGTTCTCGTTAGTCTAGATATTGAAGACGTTTGTCCAACGACGTATCTCGTTAGTCTAGATAAAGAAGACGGTTGTACAACGAGAGATCTCGTTAGTCTAGATATAGAAGACGGATGTACAGACGGATTTCGTTAGTCTAGATATAGAAAACGGTTGTAGAGACGGATCTCGTTAGTCTAGATATAGAAGAGGGTTGTACAACGACGGATCTCGTTAGTCTAGATATTGAAGACGTTTGTCCAACGACGTATCTCGTTAGTATAGATATAGAAGACGGTTGTACAACGAGAGATCTCGTTAGTCTAGATATAGAAGACGGTTGTACAGACGGAGCTCGTTAGTCTAGATATTGAAGACGTTTGTCCAACGACGTATCTCGTTAGTCTAGATATAGAAGACGGTTGTACAGACGGATCTCGTTAGTCTAGATATAGAAGACGGTTGTACAGACGGATCTCGGTAGTCTAGATATAGAAGAGGGTTGTACAACGACGGATCTCGTTAGTCTAGATATTGAAGACGTTTGTCCAACGACGTATCTCGTTAGTATAGATATAGAAGACGGTTGTACAACGAGAGATCTCGTTAGTCTAGATATAGAAGACGGTTGTACAGACGGAGCTCGTTAGTCTAGATATTGAAGACGTTTGTCCAACGACGTATCTCGTTAGTCTAGATATAGAAGACGGTTGTACAGACGGATCTCGTTAGTCTAGATATAGAAGACGGTTGTACAGACGGATCTCGGTAGTCTAGATATAGAAGAGGGTTGTACAACGACGGATCTCGTTAGTCTAGATATTGAAGACGTTTGTCCAACGACGTATCTCGTTAGTCTAGATATAGAAGACGGTTGTACAGACGGATCTCGATAGTCTAGATATAGAAGACGGTTGTACAGACGGATCTCGTTAGTCTAGATATAGAAGACGGTTGTACAGACGGAGCTCGTTAGTCTAGATATTGAAGACGTTTGTCCAACGACGTATCTCGTTAGTCTAGATATAGAAAACGGTTGTACAGACGGATCTCGTTAGTCTAGATATAGAAGACGGTTGCACAGACGGATCTCGTTAGTCTAGATATTGAAGACGGTTGTCCAACGACGTATCTCGTAAGTCTAGATAAAGAAGACGGTTGTACAACGAGAGATCTCGTTAGTCTAGATATAGAAGACGGTTGTACAGACGGATCTCGTTAGTCTAGATACAGAAGACGGTTGCACAGACGGATCTCGTTAGTCTAGATATAGAAGACGGTTGTACAACGACGTATCTCGTTAGTCTAGATATAGAAGACGGTTGTGCAGACGGATCTCGTTAGTCTAGATATTGAAGACGGTTGTACAGACGGACCTCGATAGTCTAGATATAGAAGACGGTTGTACAGACGGATCTCGTTAGTCTAGATATAGAAGACGGTTGTACAGACGGTTCTCGTTAGCCTAGATATTGAAGACGTTTGTCCAACGACGTATCTCGTTAGTCTAGATAAAGAAGACGGTTGTACAACGAGAGATCTCGTTAGTCTAGATATAGAAGACGGATGTACAGACGGATTTCGTTAGTCTAGATATAGAAAACGGTTGTAGAGACGGATCTCGTTAGTCTAGATATAGAAGAGGGTTGTACAACGACGGATCTCGTTAGTCTAGATATTGAAGACGTTTGTCCAACGACGTATCTCGTTAGTCTAGATATAGAAGACGGTTGTACAACGACGGATCTCGTTAGTCTATAAAAGAAGACGGTTGTACAGACGGATCTCGTTAGTCTAGATATTGAAGACGTTTGTCCAACGACGTATCTCGTTAGTCTAGATGTAGAAAACGGTTGTACAGACGGATCTCGTTAGTCTAGTTATAGAAGACGGTTGTACAACGACGGATCTCGTTAGTCTAGATATTGAAGACGGTTGTACAGACGGATCTCGTTAGTCTAGATATAGAAGACGGTTGTACAGACGGATCTCGTTAGTCTAGATATAGAAGACGGTTGTACAGACGGATCTCGTTAGTCTAGATATTGAAGACGTTTGTCCAACGACGTATCTCGTTAGTCTAGATATAGAAAACGGTTGTACAGGCGGATCTCGTTAGTCTAGATATAGAAGACGGTTGTACAACGACGGATCTCGTTTGTCTAGATATAGAAGACGGTTGTACAGACGGATCTCGTTAGTCTAGATATAGAAGACGGTTGTACAGACGGATCTCGTTAGTCTAGATATAGAAGAGGGTTGTACAACGACGGATCTCGTTAGTCTAGATATTGAAGACGTTTGTCCAACGACGTATCTCGTTAGTCTAGATATAGAAGACGGTTGTACAACGACGGATCTCGTTAGTCTAGATAAAGAAGACGGTTGTACAGACGGATCTCGTTAGTCTAGATATTGAAGACGTTTGTCCAACGACGTATCTCGTTAGTCTAGATGTAGAAAACGGTTGTACAGACGGATCTCGTTAGTCTAGATATAGAAGACGGTTGTACAACGACGGATCTCGTTAGTCTAGATATTGAAGACGGTTGTACAGACGGATCTCGTTAGTCTAGATATAGAAGACGGTTGTACAACGACGGATCTCGTTAGTCTAGATATAGAAGACGGTTGTACAGACGGATCTCGTTAGTCTAGATATTGAAGACGTTTGTCCAACGACGTATCTCGTTAGTCTAGATATAGAAAACGGTTGTACAGACGGATCTCGTTAGTCTAGATATAGAAGACGGTTGTACAACGACGGATCTCGTTTGTCTAGATATAGAAGACGGTTGTACAGACGGATCTCGTTAGTCTAGATATAGAAGACGGTTGTACAGACGGATCTCGTTAGTCTAGATATAGAAGACGGTTGTACAACGACGGATCTCGTTAGTCTAGATAAAGAAGACGGTTGTACAACGAGAGATGTCGTTAGTCTAGATATAGAAGACGGTTGTACAACGACGGATCTCGTTAGTCTAGATATAGAAGACTGTTGTACAGACGGATCTCGTTAGTCTAGATATTGAAGACGTTTGTCCAACGACGTATCTCGTTAGTCTAGATAAAGAAGACGGTTGTACAACGAGAGATCTCGTTAGTCTAGATATAGAAGACGGATGTACAGACGGATCTCGTTAGTCTAGATATAGAAAACGGTTGTACAGACGGATCTCGTTAGTCTAGATATAGAAGAGGGTTGTACAACGACGGATCTCGTTAGTCTAGATATTGAAGACGGTTGTACAGACGGATCTCGTTAGTCTAGATATAGAAGACGGTTGTACAGACGGATCTCGTTAGTCTAGATATTGAAGACGGTTGTACAACGACGGATCTCGTTAGTCTAGATATAGAAGACGGTTGTACAGACGGATCTCGTTAGTCTAGATATTGAAGACGTTTGTCCAACGACGTATCTCGTTAGTCTAGATATAGAAAACGGTTGTACAGACGGATCTCGTTAGTCTAGATATAGAAGACGGTTGCACAGACGGATCTCGATAGTCTAGATATAGAAGACGGTTGTCCAACGACGTATCTCGTAAGTCTAGATAAAGAAGACGGTTGTACAACGAGAGATCTCGTTAGTCTAGATATAGAAGACGGTTGTACAGACGGATCTCGTTAGTCTAGATACAGAAGACGGTTGCACAGACGGATCTCGTTAGTCTAGATATAGAAGACGGTTGTACAACGACGTATCTCGTTAGTCTAGATATAGAAGACGGTTGTGCAGACGGATCTCGTTAGTCTAGATATTGAAGACGGTTGTACAGACGGACCTCGATAGTCTAGATATAGAAGACGGTTGTACAGACGGATCTCGTTAGTCTAGATATAGAAGACGGTTGTACAGACGGTTCTCGTTAGTCTAGATATTGAAGACGTTTGTCCAACGACGTATCTCGTTAGTCTAGATAAAGAAGACGGTTGTACAACGAGAGATCTCGTTAGTCTAGATATAGAAGACGGATGTACAGACGGATTTCGTTAGTCTAGATATAGAAGACGGTTGTGCAGACGGATCTCGTTAGTCTAGATATTGAAGACGGTTGTACAGACGGACCTCGATAGTCTAGATATAGAAGACGGTTGTACAGACGGATCTCGTTAGTCTAGATATAGAAGACGGTTGTGCAGACGGATCTCGTTAGTCTAGATATTGAAGACGGTTGTACAGACGGACCTCGATAGTCTAGATATAGAAGACGGTTGTACAGACGGTTCTCGTTAGTCTAGATATTGAAGACGTTTGTCCAACGACGTATCTCGTTAGTCTAGATAAAGAAGACGGTTGTACAACGAGAGATCTCGTTAGTCTAGATATTGAAGACGGTTGTACAGACGGATCTCGTTAGTCTAGATATTGAAGACGTTTGTCCAACGACGTATCTCGTTAGTCTAGATATAGAAAACGGTTGTACAGGCGGATCTCGTTAGTCTAGATATAGAAGACGGTTGTACAACGACGGATCTCGTTTGTCTAGATATAGAAGACGGTTGTACAGACGGATCTCGTTAGTCTAGATATAGAAGACGGTTGTACAGACGGATCTCGTTAGTCTAGATATAGAAGAGGGTTGTACAACGACGGATCTCGTTAGTCTAGATATTGAAGACGTTTGTCCAACGACGTATCTCGTTAGTCTAGATATAGAAGACGGTTGTACAACGACGGATCTCGTTAGTCTAGATAAAGAAGACGGTTGTACAGACGGATCTCGTTAGTCTAGATATTGAAGACGTTTGTCCAACGACGTATCTCGTTAGTCTAGATGTAGAAAACGGTTGTACAGACGGATCTCGTTAGTCTAGATATAGAAGACGGTTGTACAACGACGGATCTCGTTAGTCTAGATATTGAAGACGGTTGTACAGACGGATCTCGTTAGTCTAGATATAGAAGACGGTTGTACAACGACGGATCTCGTTAGTCTAGATATAGAAGACGGTTGTACAGACGGATCTCGATAGTCTAGATATAGAAGACGGTTGTGCAGACGGATCTCGTTAGTCTAGATATAGAAGACGGTTGTACAGACGGTTCTCGTTAGTCTAGATATTGAAGACGTTTGTCCAACGACGTATCTCGTTAGTCTAGATAAAGAAGACGGTTGTACAACGAGAGATCTCGTTAGTCTAGATATAGAAGACGGATGTACAGACGGATTTCGTTAGTCTAGATATAGAAAACGGTTGTAGAGACGGATCTCGTTAGTCCAGATATAGAAGAGGGTTGTACAACGACGGATCTCGTTAGTCTAGATATTGAAGACGTTTGTCCAACGACGTATCTCGTTAGTCTAGATATAGAAGACGGTTGTACAACGACGGATCTCGTTAGTCTATAAAAGAAGACGGTTGTACAGACGGATCTCGTTAGTCTAGATATTGAAGACGTTTGTCCAACGACGTATCTCGTTAGTCTAGATGTAGAAGACGGTTGTACAGACGGATCTCGTTAGTCTAGATATAGAAGACGGTTGTACAGACGGATCTCGTTAGTCTAGATATAGAAGAGGGTTGTACAACGACGGATCTCGTTAGTCTAGATATTGAAGACGTTTGTCCAACGACGTATCTCGTTAGTCTAGATATAGAAGACGGTTGTACAACGACGGATCTCGTTAGTCTAGATAAAGAAGACGGTTGTACAGACGGATCTCGTTAGTCTAGATATTGAAGACGTTTGTCCAACGACGTATCTCGTTAGTCTAGATGTAGAAAACGGTTGTACAGACGGATCTCGTTAGTCTAAATATAGAAGACGGTTGTACAACGACGGATCTCGTTAGTCTAGATATTGAAGACGGTTGTACAGACGGATCTCGTTAGTCTAGATATAGAAGACGGTTGTACAACGACGGATCTCGTTAGTCTAGATATAGAAGACGGTTGTACAACGACGGATCTCGTTAGTCTAGATATAGAAGACGGTTGTACAGACGGATCTCGATAGTCTAGATATAGAAGACGGTTGTACAGACGGATCTCGTTAGTCTAGATATAGAAGACGGTTGTACAGACGGTTCTCGTTAGTCTAGATATTGAAGACGTTTGTCCAACGACGTATCTCGTTAGTCTAGATAAAGAAGACGGTTGTACAACGAGAGATCTCGTTAGTCTAGATATAGAAGACGGATGTACAGACGGATTTCGTTAGTCTAGATATAGAAAACGGTTGTAGAGACGGATCTCGTTAGTCTAGATATAGAAGAGGGTTGTACAACGACGGATCTCGTTAGTCTAGATATTGAAGACGTTTGTCCAACGACGTATCTCGTTAGTCTAGATATAGAAGACGGTTGTACAACGACGGATCTCGTTAGTCTATAAAAGAAGACGGTTGTACAGACGGATCTCGTTAGTCTAGATATTGAAGACGTTTGTCCAACGACGTATCTCGTTAGTCTAGATGTAGAAAACGGTTGTACAGACGGATCTCGTTAGTCTAGTTATAGAAGACGGTTGTACAACGACGGATCTCGTTAGTCTAGATATTGAAGACGGTTGTACAGACGGATCTCGTTAGTCTAGATATAGAAGACGGTTGTACAGACGGATCTCGTTAGTCTAGATATAGAAGACGGTTGTACAGACGGATCTCGTTAGTCTAGATATTGAAGACGTTTGTCCAACGACGTATCTCGTTAGTCTAGATATAGAAAACGGTTGTACAGGCGGATCTCGTTAGTCTAGATATAGAAGACGGTTGTACAACGACGGATCTCGTTTGTCTAGATATAGAAGACGGTTGTACAGACGGATCTCGTTAGTCTAGATATAGAAGACGGTTGTACAGACGGATCTCGTTAGTCTAGATATAGAAGAGGGTTGTACAACGACGGATCTCGTTAGTCTAGATATTGAAGACGTTTGTCCAACGACGTATCTCGTTAGTCTAGATATAGAAGACGGATGTACAGACGGATCTCGTTAGTCTAGATATAGAAAACGGTTGTACAGACGGATCTCGTTAGTCTAGATATAGAAGAGGGTTGTACAACGACGGATCTCGTTAGTCTAGATATTGAAGACGTTTGTCCAACGACGTATCTCGTTAGTATAGATATAGAAGACGGTTGTACAGACGGATCTCGGTAGACTAGATATAGAAGAGGGTTGTACAACGACGGATCTCGTTAGTCTAGATATTGAAGACGTTTGTACAGACGGATCTCGTTAGTCTAGATATAGAAGACGGTTGTACAACGACGGATCTCGTTAGTCTAGATATTGAAGACGTTTGTCCAACGACGTATCTCGTTAGTCTAGATATAGAAGACGGTTGTACAGACGGATCTCGTTAGTCTAGATATAGAAGACGGTTGTACAACGACGGATCTCGTTAGTCTAGATATAGAAGACGGTTGTACAGACGGATCTCGGTAGACTAGATATAGAAGAGGGTTGTACAACGACGGATCTCGTTAGTCTAGATATTGAAGACGTTTGTCCAACGACGTATCTCGTTAGTCTAGATATAGAAGACGGTTGTACAACGACGGATCTCGTTAGTCTAGATATAGAAGACGGTTGTACAGACGGATCTCGTTAGTCTAGGTATTGAAGACGTTTGTCCAACGACGTATCTCGTTAGTCTAGATGTAGAAAACGGTTGTACAGACGGATCTCGTTAGTCTAGATATAGAAGACGGTTGTACAACGACGGATCTCGTTAGTCTAGATATTGAAGACGGTTGTACAGACGGATCTCGTTAGTCTAGATATAGAAGACGGTTGTACAGACGGATCTCGTTAGTCTAGATATTGAAGACGGTTGTACAACGACGGATCTCGTTAGTCTAGATATAGAAGACGGTTGTACAGACGGATCTCGTTAGTCTAGATATAGAAGACGGTTGTACAACGACGGATCTCGTTAGTCTAGATATAGAAGGCGGTTGTACAGACGGATCTCGTTAGTCTAGATATAGAAGACGGTTGTACAACCACGGATCTCGATAGTCTAGATATAGAAGACGGTTGTACAGACGGATCCCGTTAGTCTAGATATAGAAGACGGTTGTACAGACGGAGCTCGTTAGTCTAGATATTGAAGACGTTTGTCCAACGACGTATCTCGTTAGTCTAGATATAGAAAATGGTTGTACAGACGGATCTCGTTAGTCTAGATATAGAAGACGGTTGCACAGACGGATCTCGTTAGTCTAGATATTGATGACGGTTGTACAGACGGATCTCGTTAGTCTAGATATAGAAGACAGTTGTACAGACGGATCTCGTTAGTCTAGATATTGAAGACGTTTGTCCAACGACGTATCTCGTTAGTCTAGATAAAGAAGACGGTTGTACAACGACGGATCTCGTTAGTCTATAAAAGAAGACGGTTGTACAGACGGATCTCGTTAGTCTAGATATTGAAGACGTTTGTCCAACGACGTATCTCGTTAGTCTAGATGTAGAAAACGGTTGTACAGACGGATCTCGTTAGTCTAGTTATAGAAGACGGTTGTACAACGACGGATCTCGTTAGTCTAGATATAGAAGAGGGTTGTACAACGACGGATCTCGTTAGTCTAGATATTGAAGACGTTTGTCCAACGACGTATCTCGTTAGTCTAGATATAGAAGACGGTTGTACAACGACGGATCTCGTTAGTCTATAAAAGAAGACGGTTGTACAGACGGATCTCGTTAGTCTAGATATTGAAGACGTTTGTCCAACGACGTATCTCGTTAGTCTAGATGTAGAAAACGGTTGTACAGACGGATCTCGTTAGTCTAGTTATAGAAGACGGTTGTACAACGACGGATCTCGTTAGTCTAGATATTGAAGACGGTTGTACAGACGGATCTCGTTAGTCTAGATATAGAAGACGGTTGTACAGACGGATCTCGTTAGTCTAGATATAGAAGACGGTTGTACAGACGGATCTCGTTAGTCTAGATATTGAAGACGTTTGTCCAACGACGTATCTCGTTAGTCTAGATATAGAAAACGGTTGTACAGGCGGATCTCGTTAGTCTAGATATAGAAGACGGTTGTACAACGACGGATCTCGTTTGTCTAGATATAGAAGACGGTTGTACAGACGGATCTCGTTAGTCTAGATATAGAAGACGGTTGTACAGACGGATCTCGTTAGTCTAGATATAGAAGAGGGTTGTACAACGACGGATCTCGTTAGTCTAGATATTGAAGACGTTTGTCCAACGACGTATCTCGTTAGTCTAGATATAGAAGACGGATGTACAGACGGATCTCGTTAGTCTAGATATAGAAAACGGTTGTACAGACGGATCTCGTTAGTCTAGATATAGAAGAGGGTTGTACAACGACGGATCTCGTTAGTCTAGATATTGAAGACGTTTGTCCAACGACGTATCTCGTTAGTATAGATATAGAAGACGGTTGTACAGACGGATCTCGGTAGACTAGATATAGAAGAGGGTTGTACAACGACGGATCTCGTTAGTCTAGATATTGAAGACGTTTGTACAGACGGATCTCGTTAGTCTAGATATAGAAGACGGTTGTACAACGACGGATCTCGTTAGTCTAGATATTGAAGACGTTTGTCCAACGACGTATCTCGTTAGTCTAGATATAGAAGACGGTTGTACAGACGGATCTCGTTAGTCTAGATATAGAAGACGGTTGTACAACGACGGATCTCGTTAGTCTAGATATAGAAGACGGTTGTACAGACGGATCTCGGTAGACTAGATATAGAAGAGGGTTGTACAACGACGGATCTCGTTAGTCTAGATATTGAAGACGTTTGTCCAACGACGTATCTCGTTAGTCTAGATATAGAAGACGGTTGTACAACGACGGATCTCGTTAGTCTAGATATAGAAGACGGTTGTACAGACGGATCTCGTTAGTCTAGGTATTGAAGACGTTTGTCCAACGACGTATCTCGTTAGTCTAGATGTAGAAAACGGTTGTACAGACGGATCTCGTTAGTCTAGATATAGAAGACGGTTGTACAACGACGGATCTCGTTAGTCTAGATATTGAAGACGGTTGTACAGACGGATCTCGTTAGTCTAGATATAGAAGACGGTTGTACAGACGGATCTCGTTAGTCTAGATATTGAAGACGGTTGTACAACGACGGATCTCGTTAGTCTAGATATAGAAGACGGTTGTACAGACGGATCTCGTTAGTCTAGATATAGAAGACGGTTGTACAACGACGGATCTCGTTAGTCTAGATATAGAAGGCGGTTGTACAGACGGATCTCGTTAGTCTAGATATAGAAGACGGTTGTACAACCACGGATCTCGATAGTCTAGATATAGAAGACGGTTGTACAGACGGATCCCGTTAGTCTAGATATAGAAGACGGTTGTACAGACGGAGCTCGTTAGTCTAGATATTGAAGACGTTTGTCCAACGACGTATCTCGTTAGTCTAGATATAGAAAATGGTTGTACAGACGGATCTCGTTAGTCTAGATATAGAAGACGGTTGCACAGACGGATCTCGTTAGTCTAGATATTGATGACGGTTGTACAGACGGATCTCGTTAGTCTAGATATAGAAGACAGTTGTACAGACGGATCTCGTTAGTCTAGATATTGAAGACGTTTGTCCAACGACGTATCTCGTTAGTCTAGATAAAGAAGACGGTTGTACAACGAGAGATCTCGTTAGTCTAGATATAGAAGACGGATGTACAGACGGATCTCGTTAGTCTAGATATAGAAAACGGTTGTACAGACGGATCTCGTTAGTCTAGATATAGAAGAGGGTTGTACAACGACGGATCTCGTTAGTCTAGATATTGAAGACGTTTGTCCAACGACGTATCTCGTTAGTATAGATATAGAAGACGGTTGTACAACGAGAGATCTCGTTAGTCTAGATATAGAAGACGGTTGTACAGACGGAGCTCGTTAGTCTAGATATTGAAGACGTTTGTCCAACGACGTATCTCGTTAGTCTAGATATAGAAGACGGTTGTACAGACGGATCTCGTTAGTCTAGATATAGAAGATGGTTGTACAGACGGATCTCGGTAGTCTAGATATAGAAGAGGGTTGTACAACGACGGATCTCGTTAGTCTAGATATTGAAGACGTTTGTCCAACGACGTATCTCGTTAGTATAGATATAGAAGACGGTTGTACAACGAGAGATCTCGTTAGTCTAGATATAGAAGACGGTTGTACAGACGGATCTCGATAGTCTAGATATAGAAGACGGTTGTACAGACGGATCTCGGTAGTCTAGATATAGAAGAGGGTTGTACATTGACGGATCTCGTTAGTCTAGATATTGAAGACGTTTGTCCAACGACGTATCTCGTTAGTCTAGATATAGAAGACGGTTGTACAGACGGATCTCGATAGTCTAGATATAGAAGACGGTTGTACAGACGGATCTCGTTAGTCTAGATATAGAAGACGGTTGTACAGACGGAGCTCGTTAGTCTAGATATTGAAGACGTTTGTCCAACGACGTATCTCGTTAGTCTAGATATAGAAAACGGTTGTACAGACGGATCTCGTTAGTCTAGATATAGAAGACGGTTGCACAGACGGATCTCGTTAGTCTAGATATTGAAGACGGTTGTCCAACGACGTATCTCGTAAGTCTAGATAAAGAAGACGGTTGTACAACGAGAGATCTCGTTAGTCTAGATATAGAAGACGGTTGTACAGACGGAGCTCGTTAGTCTAGATATAGAAGACGGTTGTACAGACGGTTCTCGTTAGTCTAGATATTGAAGACGTTTGTCCAACGACGTATCTCGTTAGTCTAGATAAAGAAGACGGTTGTACAACGAGAGATCTCGTTAGTCTAGATATAGAAGACGGTTGTACAGACGGAGCTCGTTAGTCTAGATATAGAAGACGGTTGTACAGACGGTTCTCGTTTGTCTAGATATAGAAGACGGTTGTACAGACGGATCTCGTTAGTCTAGATATAGAAGACGGTTGTACAGACGGATCTCGTTAGTCTAGATATAGAAGACGGTTGTACAACGACGGATCTCGTTAGTCTAGATAAAGAAGACGGTTGTACAACGAGAGATGTCGTTAGTCTAGATATAGAAGACGGTTGTACAACGACGGATCTCGTTAGTCTAGATATAGAAGACTGTTGTACAGACGGATCTCGTTAGTCTAGATATTGAAGACGTTTGTCCAACGACGTATCTCGTTAGTCTAGATAAAGAAGACGGTTGTACAACGAGAGATCTCGTTAGTCTAGATATAGAAGACGGATGTACAGACGGATCTCGTTAGTCTAGATATAGAAAACGGTTGTACAGACGGATCTCGTTAGTCTAGATATAGAAGAGGGTTGTACAACGACGGATCTCGTTAGTCTAGATATTGAAGACGGTTGTACAGACGGATCTCGTTAGTCTAGATATAGAAGACGGTTGTACAGACGGATCTCGTTAGTCTAGATATTGAAGACGGTTGTACAACGACGGATCTCGTTAGTCTAGATATAGAAGACGGTTGTACAGACGGATCTCGTTAGTCTAGATATTGAAGACGTTTGTCCAACGACGTATCTCGTTAGTCTAGATATAGAAAACGGTTGTACAGACGGATCTCGTTAGTCTAGATATAGAAGACGGTTGCACAGACGGATCTCGATAGTCTAGATATAGATGACGGTTGTCCAACGACGTATCTCGTAAGTCTAGATAAAGAAGACGGTTATACAACGAGAGATCTCGTTAGTCTAGATATAGAAGACGGTTGTACAGACGGATCTCGTTAGTCTAGATACAGAAGACGGTTGCACAGACGGATCTCGTTAGTCTAGATATAGAAGACGGTTGTACAACGACGTATCTCGTTAGTCTAGATATAGAAGACGGTTGTGCAGACGGATCTCGTTAGTCTAGATATTGAAGACGGTTGTACAGACGGACCTCGATAGTCTAGATATAGAAGACGGTTGTACAGACGGATCTCGTTAGTCTAGATATAGAAGACGGTTGTACAGACGGTTCTCGTTAGTCTAGATATTGAAGACGTTTGTCCAACGACGTATCTCGTTAGTCTAGATAAAGAAGACGGTTGTACAACGAGAGATCTCGTTAGTCTAGATATAGAAGACGGATGTACAGACGGATTTCGTTAGTCTAGATATAGAAGACGGTTGTGCAGACGGATCTCGTTAGTCTAGATATTGAAGACGGTTGTACAGACGGACCTCGATAGTCTAGATATAGAAGACGGTTGTACAGACGGATCTCGTTAGTCTAGATATAGAAGACGGTTGTGCAGACGGATCTCGTTAGTCTAGATATTGAAGACGGTTGTACAGACGGACCTCGATAGTCTAGATATAGAAGACGGTTGTACAGACGGTTCTCGTTAGTCTAGATATTGAAGACGTTTGTCCAACGACGTATCTCGTTAGTCTAGATAAAGAAGACGGTTGTACAACGAGAGATCTCGTTAGTCTAGATATTGAAGACGGTTGTACAGACGGATCTCGTTAGTCTAGATATTGAAGACGTTTGTCCAACGACGTATCTCGTTAGTCTAGATATAGAAAACGGTTGTACAGGCGGATCTCGTTAGTCTAGATATAGAAGACGGTTGTACAACGACGGATCTCGTTAGTCTAGATATTGAAGACGTTTGTCCAACGACGTATCTCGTTAGTCTAGATATAGAAGACGGTTGTACAACGACGGATCTCGTTAGTCTAGATAAAGAAGACGGTTGTACAGACGGATCTCGTTAGTCTAGATATTGAAGACGTTTGTCCAACGACGTATCTCGTTAGTCTAGATGTAGAAAACGGTTGTACAGACGGATCTCGTTAGTCTAGATATAGAAGACGGTTGTACAACGACGGATCTCGTTAGTCTAGATATTGAAGACGGTTGTACAGACGGATCTCGTTAGTCTAGATATAGAAGACGGTTGTACAACGACGGATCTCGTTAGTCTAGATAAAGAAGACGGTTGTACAGACGGATCTCGTTAGTCTAGATATTGAAGACGTTTGTCCAACGACGTATCTCGTTAGTCTAGATGTAGAAAACGGTTGTACAGACGGATCTCGTTAGTCTAGATATAGAAGACGGTTGTACAACGACGGATCTCGTTAGTCTAGATATTGAAGACGGTTGTACAGACGGATCTCGTTAGTCTAGATATAGAAGACGGTTGTACAACGGCGGATCTCGTTAGTCTAGATATAGAAGACGGTTGTACAGACGGATCTCGATAGTCTAGATATAGAAGACGGTTGTACAGACGGATCTCGTTAGTCTAGATATAGAAGACGGTTGTACAGACGGTTCTCGTTAGTCTAGATATTGAAGACGTTTGTCCAACGACGTATCTCGTTAGTCTAGATAAAGAAGACGGTTGTACAACGAGAGATCTCGTTAGTCTAGATATAGAAGACGGATGTACAGACGGATTTCGTTAGTCTAGATATAGAAAACGGTTGTAGAGACGGATCTCGTTAGTCCAGATATAGAAGAGGGTTGTACAACGACGGATCTCGTTAGTCTAGATATTGAAGACGTTTGTCCAACGACGTATCTCGTTAGTCTAGATATAGAAGACGGTTGTACAACGACGGATCTCGTTAGTCTATAAAAGAAGACGGTTGTACAGACGGATCTCGTTAGTCTAGATATTGAAGACGTTTGTCCAACGACGTATCTCGTTAGTCTAGATGTAGAAAACGGTTGTACAGACGGATCTCGTTAGTCTAGATATAGAAGACGGTTGTACAACGACGGATCTCGTTAGTCTAGATATTGAAGACGGTTGTACAGACGGATCTCGTTAGTCTAGATATAGAAGACGGTTGTACAACGACGGATCTCGTTAGTCTAGATATAGAAGACGGTTGTACAACGACGGATCTCGTTAGTCTAGATATAGAAGACGGTTGTACAGACGGATCTCGATAGTCTAGATATAGAAGACGGTTGTACAGACGGATCTCGTTAGTCTAGATATAGAAGACGGTTGTACAGACGGTTCTCGTTAGTCTAGATATTGAAGACGTTTGTCCAACGACGTATCTCGTTAGTCTAGATAAAGAAGACGGTTGTACAACGAGAGATCTCGTTAGTCTAGATATAGAAGACGGATGTACAGACGGATTTCGTTAGTCTAGATATAGAAAACGGTTGTAGAGACGGATCTCGTTAGTCTAGATATAGAAGAGGGTTGTACAACGACGGATCTCGTTAGTCTAGATATTGAAGACGTTTGTCCAACGACGTATCTCGTTAGTCTAGATATAGAAGACGGTTGTACAACGACGGATCTCGTTAGTCTATAAAAGAAGACGGTTGTACAGACGGATCTCGTTAGTCTAGATATTGAAGACGTTTGTCCAACGACGTATCTCGTTAGTCTAGATGTAGAAAACGGTTGTACAGACGGATCTCGTTAGTCTAGTTATAGAAGACGGTTGTACAACGACGGATCTCGTTAGTCTAGATATTGAAGACGGTTGTACAGACGGATCTCGTTAGTCTAGATATAGAAGACGGTTGTACAGACGGATCTCGTTAGTCTAGATATAGAAGACGGTTGTACAGACGGATCTCGTTAGTCTAGATATTGAAGACGTTTGTCCAACGACGTATCTCGTTAGTCTAGATATAGAAAACGGTTGTACAGGCGGATCTCGTTAGTCTAGATATAGAAGACGGTTGTACAACGACGGATCTCGTTTGTCTAGATATAGAAGACGGTTGTACAGACGGATCTCGTTAGTCTAGATATAGAAGACGGTTGTACAGACGGATCTCGTTAGTCTAGATATAGAAGAGGGTTGTACAACGACGGATCTCGTTAGTCTAGATATTGAAGACGTTTGTCCAACGACGTATCTCGTTAGTCTAGATATAGAAGACGGATGTACAGACGGATCTCGTTAGTCTAGATATAGAAAACGGTTGTACAGACGGATCTCGTTAGTCTAGATATAGAAGAGGGTTGTACAACGACGGATCTCGTTAGTCTAGATATTGAAGACGTTTGTCCAACGACGTATCTCGTTAGTATAGATATAGAAGACGGTTGTACAGACGGATCTCGGTAGACTAGATATAGAAGAGGGTTGTACAACGACGGATCTCGTTAGTCTAGATATTGAAGACGTTTGTACAGACGGATCTCGTTAGTCTAGATATAGAAGACGGTTGTACAACGACGGATCTCGTTAGTCTAGATATTGAAGACGTTTGTCCAACGACGTATCTCGTTAGTCTAGATATAGAAGACGGTTGTACAGACGGATCTCGTTAGTCTAGATATAGAAGACGGTTGTACAACGACGGATCTCGTTAGTCTAGATATAGAAGACGGTTGTACAGACGGATCTCGGTAGACTAGATATAGAAGAGGGTTGTACAACGACGGATCTCGTTAGTCTAGATATTGAAGACGTTTGTCCAACGACGTATCTCGTTAGTCTAGATATAGAAGACGGTTGTACAACGACGGATCTCGTTAGTCTAGATATAGAAGACGGTTGTACAGACGGATCTCGTTAGTCTAGGTATTGAAGACGTTTGTCCAACGACGTATCTCGTTAGTCTAGATGTAGAAAACGGTTGTACAGACGGATCTCGTTAGTCTAGATATAGAAGACGGTTGTACAACGACGGATCTCGTTAGTCTAGATATTGAAGACGGTTGTACAGACGGATCTCGTTAGTCTAGATATAGAAGACGGTTGTACAGACGGATCTCGTTAGTCTAGATATTGAAGACGGTTGTACAACGACGGATCTCGTTAGTCTAGATATAGAAGACGGTTGTACAGACGGATCTCGTTAGTCTAGATATAGAAGACGGTTGTACAACGACGGATCTCGTTAGTCTAGATATAGAAGGCGGTTGTACAGACGGATCTCGTTAGTCTAGATATAGAAGACGGTTGTACAACCACGGATCTCGATAGTCTAGATATAGAAGACGGTTGTACAGACGGATCCCGTTAGTCTAGATATAGAAGACGGTTGTACAGACGGAGCTCGTTAGTCTAGATATTGAAGACGTTTGTCCAACGACGTATCTCGTTAGTCTAGATATAGAAAATGGTTGTACAGACGGATCTCGTTAGTCTAGATATAGAAGACGGTTGCACAGACGGATCTCGTTAGTCTAGATATTGATGACGGTTGTACAGACGGATCTCGTTAGTCTAGATATAGAAGACAGTTGTACAGACGGATCTCGTTAGTCTAGATATTGAAGACGTTTGTCCAACGACGTATCTCGTTAGTCTAGATAAAGAAGACGGTTGTACAACGAGAGATCTCGTTAGTCTAGATATAGAAGACGGATGTACAGACGGATCTCGTTAGTCTAGATATAGAAAACGGTTGTACAGACGGATCTCGTTAGTCTAGATATAGAAGAGGGTTGTACAACGACGGATCTCGTTAGTCTAGATATTGAAGACGTTTGTCCAACGACGTATCTCGTTAGTATAGATATAGAAGACGGTTGTACAACGAGAGATCTCGTTAGTCTAGATATAGAAGACGGTTGTACAGACGGAGCTCGTTAGTCTAGATATTGAAGACGTTTGTCCAACGACGTATCTCGTTAGTCTAGATATAGAAGACGGTTGTACAGACGGATCTCGTTAGTCTAGATATAGAAGATGGTTGTACAGACGGATCTCGGTAGTCTAGATATAGAAGAGGGTTGTACAACGACGGATCTCGTTAGTCTAGATATTGAAGACGTTTGTCCAACGACGTATCTCGTTAGTATAGATATAGAAGACGGTTGTACAACGAGAGATCTCGTTAGTCTAGATATAGAAGACGGTTGTACAGACGGAGCTCGTTAGTCTAGATATTGAAGACGTTTGTCCAACGACGTATCTCGTTAGTCTAGATATAGAAGACGGTTGTACAGACGGATCTCGTTAGTCTAGATATAGAAGACGGTTGTACAGACGGATCTCGGTAGTCTAGATATAGAAGAGGGTTGTACATTGACGGATCTCGTTAGTCTAGATATTGAAGACGTTTGTCCAACGACGTATCTCGTTAGTCTAGATATAGAAGACGGTTGTACAGACGGATCTCGTTAGTCTAGATATAGAAGACGGTTGTACAGACGGATCTCGTTAGTCTAGATATAGAAGACGGTTGTACAGACGGTTCTCGTTAGTCTAGATATTGAAGACGGTTGTACAACGAGAGATCTCGTTAGTCTAGATATAGAAGACGGTTGTACAACGAGAGATCTCGTTAGTCTAGATATAGAAGACGGATGTACAGACGGATTTCGTTAGTCTAGATATAGAAAACGGTTGTACAGACGGATCTCGTTAGTCTAGATATAGAAGAGGGTTGTACAACGACGGATCTCGTTAGTCTAGATGTAGAAAACGGTTGTACAGACGGATCTCGTTAGTCTAGATATAGAAGACGGTTGTACAACGACGGATCTCGTTAGTCTAGATATTGAAGACGGTTGTACAGACGGATCTCGTTAGTCTAGATATAGAAGACGGTTGTACAGACGGATCTCGTTAGTCTAGATATAGAAGACGGTTGTACAGACGGATCTCGTTAGTCTAGATATAGAAGAGGGTTGTACAACGACGGATCTCGTTAGTCTAGATGTAGAAAACGGTTGTACAGACGGATCTCGTTAGTCTAGATATAGAAGACGGTTGTACAACGACGGATCTCGTTAGTCTAGATATTGAAGACGGTTGTACAGACGGATCTCGTTAGTCTAGATATAGAAGACGGTTGTACAGACGGATCTCGTTAGTCTAGATATAGAAGACGGTTGTACAGACGGAGCTCGTTAGTCTAGATGTTGAAGACGTTTGTCCAACGACGGATCTCGTTAGTCTAGATATAGAAGACGGTTGTACAGACGGATCTCGTTAGTCTAGATATAGAAGCCGGATGTACAACGACGGATCTCGTTTGTCTAGATATAGAAGACGGTTGTACAGACGGATCTCGTTAGTCTAGATATAGAAGACGGTTGTACAGACGGATCTCGTTAGTCTAGATATAGAAGAGGGTTGTACAACGACGGATCTCGTTAGTCTAGATATTGAAGACGTTTGTCCAACGACGTATCTCGTTAGTCTAGATATAGAAGACGGTTGTACAACGACGGATCTCGTTAGTCTAGATAAAGAAGACGGTTGTACAGACGGATCTCGTTAGTCTAGATATTGAAGACGTTTGTCCAACGACGTATCTCGTTAGTCTAGATGTAGAAAACGGTTGTACAGACGGATCTCGTTAGTCTAGATATAGAAGACGGTTGTACAACGACGGATCTCGTTAGTCTAGATATTGAAGACGGTTGTACAGACGGATCTCGTTAGTCTAGATATAGAAGACGGTTGTACAGACGGATCTCGTTAGTCTAGATATAGAAGACGGTTGTACAGACGGAGCTCGTTAGTCTAGATGTTGAAGACGTTTGTCCAACGACGGATCTCGTTAGTCTAGATATAGAAGACGGTTGTACAGACGGATCTCGTTAGTCTAGATATAGAAGCCGGTTGTACAACGACGGATCTCGTTAGTCTAGATATAGAAGACGGTTGTACAGACGGATCTCGTTAGTCTAGATATGGAAGACGTTTGTCCAACGACGTATCTCGTTAGTCTAGATATAGAAGACGGTTGTACAGACGGATCTCGTTAGTCTAGATATAGAAGACGGTTGTACAACGACGGATCTCGTTAGTCTAGATATAGAAGACGGTTGTACAACGACGGATCTCGTTAGTCTAGATAAAGAAGACGGTTGTACAACGAGAGATCTCGTTAGTCTAGATATAGAAGACGGATGTACAGACGGATCTCGTTAGTCTAGATATAGAAGACGGTTGTACAGACGGATCTCGTTAGTCTAGATATAGAAGACGGTTGTACAGACGGATCTCGTTAGTCTAGATATAGAAGACGGTTGTACAACGACGGATCTCGTTAGTCTAGATATTGAAGACGGTTGTACAGACGGATCTCGTTAGTCTAGATATAGAAGACGGGTGTACAGACGGATCTCGTTAGTCTAGATATTGAAGACGGTTGTACAGACGGATCTCGGTAGTCTAGATATAGAAGAGGGTTGTACAACGACGGATCTCGTTAGTCTAGATATAGAAGACGGTTGTACAGACGGATCTCGTTAGTCTAGATATAGAAGATGGTTGTACAGACGGATCTCGGTAGTCTAGATATAGAAGACGTTTGTCCAACGACGTATCTCGTTAGTCTAGATATTGAAGACGTTTGTCCAACGACGTATCTCGTTAGTCTAGATATAGAAGACGGTTGTATAGACGGATCTCGATAGTCTAGATATAGAAGACGGTTGTACAGACGGATCTCGTTAGTCTAGATATAGAAGACGGTTGTACAGACGGATCTCGTTAGTCTAGGTATTGAAGACGTTTGTCCAACGACGTATCTCGTTAGTCTAGATGTAGAAAACGGTTGTACAGACGGATCTCGTTAGTCTAGATATAGAAGACGGTTGTACAACGACGGATCTCGTTAGTCTAGATATTGAAGACGGTTGTACAGACGGATCTCGTTAGTCTAGATATAGAAGACGGGTGTACAGACGGATCTCGTTAGTCTAGATATTGAAGACGGTTGTACAGACGGATCTCGGTAGTCTAGATATAGAAGAGGGTTGTACAACGACGGATCTCGTTAGTCTAGATATTGAAGACGGTTGTACAGACGGATCTCGTTAGTCTAGATATAGAAGACGGTTGTACAGACGGATCTCGTTAGTCTAGATATAGAAGACGGTTGTACAGACGGAGCTCGTTAGTCTAGATGTTGAAGACGTTTGTCCAACGACGGATCTCGTTAGTCTAGATATAGAAGACGGTTGTACAGACGGATCTCGTTAGTCTAGATATAGAAGCCGGTTGTACAACGACGGATCTCGTTAGTCTAGATATAGAAGACGGTTGTACAGACGGATCTCGTTAGTCTAGATATGGAAGACGTTTGTCCAACGACGTATCTCGTTAGTCTAGATATAGAAGACGGTTGTACAGACGGATCTCGTTAGTCTAGATATAGAAGACGGTTGTACAACGACGGATCTCGTTAGTCTAGATATAGAAGACGGTTGTACAACGACGGATCTCGTTAGTCTAGATAAAGAAGACGGTTGTACAACGAGAGATCTCGTTAGTCTAGATATAGAAGACGGATGTACAGACGGATCTCGTTAGTCTAGATATAGAAAACGGTTGTACAGACGGATCTCGTTAGTCTAGATATAGAAGAGGGTTGTACAACGACGGATCTCGTTAGTCTAGATATTGAAGACGTTTGTCCAACGACGTATCTCGTTAGTACAGATATAGAAGACGGTTGTACAGACGGATCTCGGTAGACTAGATATAGAAGAGGGTTGTACAACGACGGATCTCGTTAGTCTAGATATTGAAGACGTTTGTACAGACGGATCTCGTTAGTCTAGATATAGAAAACGGTTGTACAGACGGATCTCGTTAGTCTAGATATAGAAGAGGGTTGTACAACGACGGATCTCGTTAGTCTAGATATTGAAGACGTTTGTCCAACGACGTATCTCGTTAGTACAGATATAGAAGACGGTTGTACAGACGGATCTCGGTAGACTAGATATAGAAGAGGGTTGTACAACGACGTATCTCGTTAGTCTAGATATAGAAGACGGTTGTACAACGACGGATCTCGTTAGTCTAGATAAAGAAGACGGTTGTACAGACGGATCTCGTTAGTCTAGATATTGAAGACGTTTGTCCAACGACGTATCTCGTTAGTCTAGATGTAGAAAACGGTTGTACAGACGGATCTCGTTAGTCTAGATATAGAAGACGGTTGTACAACGACGGATCTCGTTAGTCTAGATATTGAAGACGGTTGTACAGACGGATCTCGTTAGTCTAGATATAGAAGACGGTTGTACAGACGGATCTCGTTAGTCTAGATATAGAAGACGGTTGTACAGACGGAGCTCGTTAGTCTAGATGTTGAAGACGTTTGTCCAACGACGGATCTCGTTAGTCTAGATATAGAAGACGGTTGTACAGACGGATCTCGTTAGTCTAGATATAGAAGCCGGTTGTACAACGACGGATCTCGTTAGTCTAGATATAGAAGACGGTTGTACAGACGGATCTCGTTAGTCTAGATATGGAAGACGTTTGTCCAACGACGTATCTCGTTAGTCTAGATATAGAAGACGGTTGTACAGACGGATCTCGTTAGTCTAGATATAGAAGACGGTTGTACAACGACGGATCTCGTTAGTCTAGATATAGAAGACGGTTGTACAACGACGGATCTCGTTAGTCTAGATAAAGAAGACGGTTGTACAACGAGAGATCTCGTTAGTCTAGATATAGAAGACGGATGTACAGACGGATCTCGTTAGTCTAGATATAGAAAACGGTTGTACAGACGGATCTCGTTAGTCTAGATATAGAAGAGGGTTGTACAACGACGGATCTCGTTAGTCTAGATATTGAAGACGTTTGTCCAACGACGTATCTCGTTAGTACAGATATAGAAGACGGTTGTACAGACGGATCTCGGTAGACTAGATATAGAAGAGGGTTGTACAACGACGGATCTCGTTAGTCTAGATATTGAAGACGTTTGTACAGACGGATCTCGTTAGTCTAGATATAGAAAACGGTTGTACAGACGGATCTCGTTAGTCTAGATATAGAAGACGGTTGCACAGACGGATCTCGTTAGTCTAGATATTGATGACGGTT
Organism: Andrena bicolor; assembly: GCA_960531205.1. Taxonomy (NCBI): domain Eukaryota; kingdom Metazoa; phylum Arthropoda; class Insecta; order Hymenoptera; family Andrenidae; genus Andrena; species Andrena bicolor. Next base: position 1,023,304 of record CAUIJW010000120.1, on the reverse strand, counting down.
GTACAGACGGATCTCGTTAGTCTAGATATAGAAGACAGTTGTACAGACGGATCTCGTTAGTCTAGATATTGAAGACGTTTGTCCAACGACGTATCTCGTTAGTCTAGATAAAGAAGACGGTTGTACAACGAGAGATCTCGTTAGTCTAGATATAGAAGACGGATGTACAACCACGGATCTCGATAGTCTAGATATAGAAGACGGTTGTACAGACGGATCTCGTTAGTCTAGATATAGAAGACGGTTGTACAGACGGATCTCGTTAGTCTAGATATAGAAGACGGTTGTACAGGCGGATCTCGTTAGTCTAGATATTGAAGACGTTTGTCCAACGACGTATCTCGTTAGTCCAGATATAGAAGACGGTTGTACAGACGGATCTCGTTAGTCTAGATATAGAAGACGATTGTATAACGAGAGATCTCGTTAGTCTAGATATAGAAGACGGTTGTACACACGGATCCCGTTAGTCTAGATATAGAAGACGGTTGTACAGACGGATCTCATTAGTCTAGATATTGAAGACGGTTGTACAGACGGATCTCGATAGTCTAGATATAGAAGACGGTTGTACAGACGGATCTCGTTAGTCTAGATATAGAAGACGGTTGTACAGACGGTTCTCGTTAGTCTAGATATTGAAGACGTTTGTCCAACGACGTATCTCGTTAGTCTAGATATTGAAGACGTTTGTCCAACGACGTATCTCGTTAGTCTAGATATAGAAGACGGTTGTATAGACGGATCTCGATAGTCTAGATATAGAAGACGGTTGTACAGACGGATCTCGTTAGTCTAGATATAGAAGACGGTTGTACAGACGGATCTCGTTAGTCTAGGTATTGAAGACGTTTGTCCAACGACGTATCTCGTTAGTCTAGATGTAGAAAACGGTTGTACAGACGGATCTCGTTAGTCTAGATATAGAAGACGGTTGTACAACGACGGATCTCGTTAGTCTAGATATTGAAGACGGTTGTACAGACGGATCTCGTTAGTCTAGATATAGAAGACGGGTGTACAGACGGATCTCGTTAGTCTAGATATTGAAGACGGTTGTACAACGACGGATCTCGTTAGTCTAGATATAGAAGACGGTTGTACAGACGGATCTCGGTAGACTAGATATAGAAGAGGGTTGTACAACGACGGATCTCGTTAGTCTAGATATAGAAGACGGTTGTACAGACGGATCTCGGTAGTCTAGATATAGAAGAGGGTTGTACAACGACGGATCTCGTTAGTCTAGATATTGAAGACGTTTGTCCAACGACGTATCTCGTTAGTCTAGATATAGAAGACGGTTGTACAGACGGATCTCGATAGTCTAGATATAGAAGACGGTTGTACAGACGGATCTCGTTAGTCTAGATATAGAAGACGGTTGTACAGACGGAGCTCGTTAGTCTAGATATTGAAGACGTTTGTCCAACGACGTATCTCGTTAGTCTAGATATAGAAAACGGTTGTACAGACGGATCTCGTTAGTCTAGATATAGAAGACGGTTGCACAGACGGATCTCGTTAGTCTAGATATTGAAGACGGTTGTCCAACGACGTATCTCGTAAGTCTAGATAAAGAAGACGGTTGTACAACGAGAGATCTCGTTAGTCTAGATATAGAAGACGGTTGTACAGACGGAGCTCGTTAGTCTAGATATTGAAGACGTTTGTCCAACGACGTATCTCGTTAGTCTAGATATAGAAGACGGTTGTACAGACGGATCTCGTTAGTCTAGATATAGAAGATGGTTGTACAGACGGATCTCGGTAGTCTAGATATAGAAGAGGGTTGTACAACGACGGATCTCGTTAGTCTAGATATTGAAGACGTTTGTCCAACGACGTATCTCGTTAGTATAGATATAGAAGACGGTTGTACAACGAGAGATCTCGTTAGTCTAGATATAGAAGACGGTTGTACAGACGGAGCTCGTTAGTCTAGATATTGAAGACGTTTGTCCAACGACGTATCTCGTTAGTCTAGATATAGAAGACGGTTGTACAGACGGATCTCGTTAGTCTAGATATAGAAGACGGTTGTACAGACGGATCTCGTTAGTCTAGATATAGAAGACGGTTGTACAACGACGGATCTCGTTAGTCTAGATATTGAAGACGGTTGTACAGACGGATCTCGTTAGTCTAGATATAGAAGACGGGTGTACAGACGGATCTCGTTAGTCTAGATATTGAAGACGGTTGTACAGACGGATCTCGGTAGTCTAGATATAGAAGAGGGTTGTACAACGACGGATCTCGTTAGTCTAGATATAGAAGACGGTTGTACAGACGGATCTCGTTAGTCTAGATATAGAAGATGGTTGTACAGACGGATCTCGGTAGTCTAGATATAGAAGACGTTTGTCCAACGACGTATCTCGTTAGTCTAGATATTGAAGACGTTTGTCCAACGACGTATCTCGTTAGTCTAGATATAGAAGACGGTTGTATAGACGGATCTCGATAGTCTAGATATAGAAGACGGTTGTACAGACGGATCTCGTTAGTCTAGATATAGAAGACGGTTGTACAGACGGATCTCGTTAGTCTAGGTATTGAAGACGTTTGTCCAACGACGTATCTCGTTAGTCTAGATGTAGAAAACGGTTGTACAGACGGATCTCGTTAGTCTAGATATAGAAGACGGTTGTACAACGACGGATCTCGTTAGTCTAGATATTGAAGACGGTTGTACAGACGGATCTCGTTAGTCTAGATATAGAAGACGGGTGTACAGACGGATCTCGTTAGTCTAGATATTGAAGACGGTTGTACAGACGGATCTCGGTAGTCTAGATATAGAAGAGGGTTGTACAACGACGGATCTCGTTAGTCTAGATATTGAAGACGGTTGTACAGACGGATCTCGTTAGTCTAGATATAGAAGACGGTTGTACAGACGGATCTCGTTAGTCTAGATATAGAAGACGGTTGTACAGACGGAGCTCGTTAGTCTAGATGTTGAAGACGTTTGTCCAACGACGGATCTCGTTAGTCTAGATATAGAAGACGGTTGTACAGACGGATCTCGTTAGTCTAGATATAGAAGCCGGTTGTACAACGACGGATCTCGTTAGTCTAGATATAGAAGACGGTTGTACAGACGGATCTCGTTAGTCTAGATATGGAAGACGTTTGTCCAACGACGTATCTCGTTAGTCTAGATATAGAAGACGGTTGTACAGACGGATCTCGTTAGTCTAGATATAGAAGACGGTTGTACAACGACGGATCTCGTTAGTCTAGATATAGAAGACGGTTGTACAACGACGGATCTCGTTAGTCTAGATAAAGAAGACGGTTGTACAACGAGAGATCTCGTTAGTCTAGATATAGAAGACGGATGTACAGACGGATCTCGTTAGTCTAGATATAGAAAACGGTTGTACAGACGGATCTCGTTAGTCTAGATATAGAAGAGGGTTGTACAACGACGGATCTCGTTAGTCTAGATATTGAAGACGTTTGTCCAACGACGTATCTCGTTAGTACAGATATAGAAGACGGTTGTACAGACGGATCTCGGTAGACTAGATATAGAAGAGGGTTGTACAACGACGGATCTCGTTAGTCTAGATATTGAAGACGTTTGTACAGACGGATCTCGTTAGTCTAGATATAGAAAACGGTTGTACAGACGGATCTCGTTAGTCTAGATATAGAAGACGGTTGCACAGACGGATCTCGTTAGTCTAGATATTGAAGACGTTTGTCCAACGACGTATCTCGTTAGTCTAGATAAAGAAGACGGTTGTACAACGAGAGATCTCGTTAGTCTAGATATAGAAGACGGATGTACAACCACGGATCTCGATAGTCTAGATATAGAAGACGGTTGTACAGACGGATCTCGTTAGTCTAGATATAGAAGACGGTTGTACAGACGGATCTCGTTAGTCTAGATATAGAAGACGGTTGTACAGGCGGATCTCGTTAGTCTAGATATTGAAGACGTTTGTCCAACGACGTATCTCGTTAGTCCAGATATAGAAGACGGTTGTACAGACGGATCTCGTTAGTCTAGATATAGAAGACGATTGTATAACGAGAGATCTCGTTAGTCTAGATATAGAAGACGGTTGTACACACGGATCCCGTTAGTCTAGATATAGAAGACGGTTGTACAGACGGATCTCATTAGTCTAGATATTGAAGACGGTTGTACAGACGGATCTCGATAGTCTAGATATAGAAGACGGTTGTACAGACGGATCTCGTTAGTCTAGATATAGAAGACGGTTGTACAGACGGTTCTCGTTAGTCTAGATATTGAAGACGTTTGTCCAACGACGTATCTCGTTAGTCTAGATATTGAAGACGTTTGTCCAACGACGTATCTCGTTAGTCTAGATATAGAAGACGGTTGTATAGACGGATCTCGATAGTCTAGATATAGAAGACGGTTGTACAGACGGATCTCGTTAGTCTAGATATAGAAGACGGTTGTACAGACGGATCTCGTTAGTCTAGGTATTGAAGACGTTTGTCCAACGACGTATCTCGTTAGTCTAGATGTAGAAAACGGTTGTACAGACGGATCTCGTTAGTCTAGATATAGAAGACGGTTGTACAACGACGGATCTCGTTAGTCTAGATATTGAAGACGGTTGTACAGACGGATCTCGTTAGTCTAGATATAGAAGACGGGTGTACAGACGGATCTCGTTAGTCTAGATATTGAAGACGGTTGTACAACGACGGATCTCGTTAGTCTAGATATAGAAGACGGTTGTACAGACGGATCTCGGTAGACTAGATATAGAAGAGGGTTGTACAACGACGGATCTCGTTAGTCTAGATATAGAAGACGGTTGTACAGACGGATCTCGGTAGTCTAGATATAGAAGAGGGTTGTACAACGACGGATCTCGTTAGTCTAGATATTGAAGACGTTTGTCCAACGACGTATCTCGTTAGTCTAGATATAGAAGACGGTTGTACAGACGGATCTCGATAGTCTAGATATAGAAGACGGTTGTACAGACGGATCTCGTTAGTCTAGATATAGAAGACGGTTGTACAGACGGAGCTCGTTAGTCTAGATATTGAAGACGTTTGTCCAACGACGTATCTCGTTAGTCTAGATATAGAAAACGGTTGTACAGACGGATCTCGTTAGTCTAGATATAGAAGACGGTTGCACAGACGGATCTCGTTAGTCTAGATATTGAAGACGGTTGTCCAACGACGTATCTCGTAAGTCTAGATAAAGAAGACGGTTGTACAACGAGAGATCTCGTTAGTCTAGATATAGAAGACGGTTGTACAGACGGAGCTCGTTAGTCTAGATATTGAAGACGTTTGTCCAACGACGTATCTCGTTAGTCTAGATGTAGAAGACGGTTGTACAGACGGATCTCGTTAGTCTAGATATAGAAGATGGTTGTACAGACGGATCTCGGTAGTCTAGATATAGAAGAGGGTTGTACAACGACGGATCTCGTTAGTCTAGATATTGAAGACGTTTGTCCAACGACGTATCTCGTTAGTATAGATATAGAAGACGGTTGTACAACGAGAGATCTCGTTAGTCTAGATATAGAAGACGGTTGTACAGACGGAGCTCGTTAGTCTAGATATTGAAGACGTTTGTCCAACGACGTATCTCGTTAGTCTAGATATAGAAGACGGTTGTACAGACGGATCTCGTTAGTCTAGATATAGAAGACGGTTGTACAGACGGATCTCGGTAGTCTAGATATAGAAGAGGGTTGTACAACGACGGATCTCGTTAGTCTAGATATTGAAGACGTTTGTCCAACGACGTATCTCGTTAGTCTAGATATAGAAGACGGTTGTACAGACGGATCTCGATAGTCTAGATATAGAAGACGGTTGTACAGACGGATCTCGTTAGTCTAGATATAGAAGACGGTTGTACAGACGGAGCTCGTTAGTCTAGATATTGAAGACGTTTGTCCAACGACGTATCTCGTTAGTCTAGATATAGAAAACGGTTGTACAGACGGATCTCGTTAGTCTAGATATAGAAGACGGTTGCACAGACGGATCTCGTTAGTCTAGATATTGAAGACGGTTGTCCAACGACGTATCTCGTAAGTCTAGATAAAGAAGACGGTTGTACAACGAGAGATCTCGTTAGTCTAGATATAGAAGACGGTTGTACAGACGGATCTCGTTAGTCTAGATACAGAAGACGGTTGCACAGACGGATCTCGTTAGTCTAGATATAGAAGACGGTTGTACAACGACGTATCTCGTTAGTCTAGATATAGAAGACGGTTGTGCAGACGGATCTCGTTAGTCTAGATATAGAAGACGGTTGTACAGACGGATCTCGGTAGTCTAGATATAGAAGAGGGTTGTACAGACGGATCTCGTTAGTCTAGATAAAGAAGACGGTTGTACAACGAGAGATCTCGTTAGTCTAGATATAGAAGACGGTTGTACAGACGGATCTCGTTAGTCTAGATACAGAAGACGGTTGCACAGACGGATCTCGTTAGTCTAGATATTGAAGACGGTTGTACAGACGGACCTCGATAGTCTAGATATAGAAGACGGTTGTACAGACGGATCTCGTTAGTCTAGATATAGAAGACGGTTGTACAGACGGTTCTCGTTAGTCTAGATATTGAAGACGTTTGTCCAACGACGTATCTCGTTAGTCTAGATAAAGAAGACGGTTGTACAACGAGAGATCTCGTTAGTCTAGATATAGAAGACGGATGTACAGACGGATTTCGTTAGTCTAGATATAGAAAACGGTTGTACAGACGGATCTCGTTAGTCTAGATATAGAAGAGGGTTGTACAACGACGGATCTCGTTAGTCTAGATATTGAAGACGTTTGTCCAACGACGTATCTCGTTAGTCTAGATATAGAAGACGGTTGTACAACGACGGATCTCGTTAGTCTAGATATTGAAGACGGTTGTCCAACGACGTATCTCGTAAGTCTAGATAAAGAAGACGGTTGTACAACGAGAGATCTCGTTAGTCTAGATATAGAAGACGGTTGTACAGACGGATCTCGTTAGTCTAGATACAGAAGACGGTTGCACAGACGGATCTCGTTAGTCTAGATATGGAAGACGGTTGTACAACGACGTATCTCGTTAGTTTAGATATAGAAGACGGTTGTGCAGACGGATCTCGTTAGTCTAGATATAGAAGACGGTTGTACAGACGGATCTCGGTAGTCTAGATAAAGAAGAGGGTTGTACAGACGGATCTCGTTAGTCTAGATAAAGAAGACGGTTGTACAACGAGAGATCTCGTTAGTCTAGATATAGAAGACGGTTGTACAGACGGATCTCGTTAGTCTAGATACAGAAGACGGTTGCACAGACGGATCTCGTTAGTCTAGATATTGAAGACGGTTGTACAGACGGACCTCGATAGTCTAGATATAGAAGACGGTTGTACAGACGGATCTCGTTAGTCTAGATATAGAAGACGGTTGTACAGACGGTTCTCGTTAGTCTAGATATTGAAGACGTTTGTCCAACGACGTATCTCGTTAGTCTAGATAAAGAAGACGGTTGTACAACGAGAGATCTCGTTAGTCTAGATATAGAAGACGGATGTACAGACGGATTTCGTTAGTCTAGATATAGAAAACGGTTGTACAGACGGATCTCGTTAGTCTAGATATAGAAGAGGGTTGTACAACGACGGATCTCGTTAGTCTAGATAAAGAAGACGGTTGTACAACGAGAGATCTCGTTAGTCTAGATATAGAAGACGGTTGTACAGACGGATCTCGTTAGTCTAGATATAGAAGACGGTTGTACAGACGGAGCTCGTTAGTCTAGATGTTGAAGACGTTTGTCCAACGACGGATCTCGTTAGTCTAGATATAGAAGACGGTTGTACAGACGGATCTCGTTAGTCTAGATATAGAAGCCGGTTGTACAACGACGGATCTCGTTTGTCTAGATATAGAAGACGGTTGTACAGACGGATCTCGTTAGTCTAGATATAGAAGACGGTTGTACAGACGGATCTCGTTAGTCTAGATATAGAAGAGGGTTGTACAACGACGGATCTCGTTAGTCTAGATATTGAAGACGTTTGTCCAACGACGTATCTCGTTAGTCTAGATATAGAAGACGGTTGTACAACGACGGATCTCGTTAGTCTAGATAAAGAAGACGGTTGTACAGACGGATCTCGTTAGTCTAGATATTGAAGACGTTTGTCCAACGACGTATCTCGTTAGTCTAGATGTAGAAAACGGTTGTACAGACGGATCTCGTTAGTCTAGATATAGAAGACGGTTGTACAACGACGGATCTCGTTAGTCTAGATATAGAAGACGGTTGTACAGACGGTTCTCGTTAGTCTAGATATTGAAGACGTTTGTCCAACGACGTGTCTCGTTAGTCTAGATAAAGAAGACGGTTGTACAACGAGAGATCTCGTTAGTCTAGATATAGAAGACGGATGTACAGACGGATCTCGTTAGTCTAGATATAGAAAACGGTTGTACACACGGATCTCGTTAGTCTAGATATAGAAGAGGGTTGTACAACGACGGATCTCGTTAGTCTAGATATTGAAGACGTTTGTCCAACGACGTATCTCGTTAGTCTAGATATAGAAGACGGTTGTACAACGACGGATCTCGTTAGTCTAGATATAGAAGACGGTTGTACAGACGGATCTCGTTAGTCTAGGTATTGAAGACGTTTGTCCAACGACGTATCTCGTTAGTCTAGATGTAGAAAACGGTTGTACAGACGGATCTCGTTAGTCTAGATATAGAAGACGGTTGTACAACGACGGATCTCGTTAGTCTAGATATTGAAGACGGTTGTACAGACGGATCTCGTTAGTCTAGATATAGAAGACGGTTGTACAGACGGATCTCGTTAGTCTAGATATTGAAGACGGTTGTACAACGACGGATCTCGTTAGTCTAGATATAGAAGACGGTTGTACAGACGGATCTCGTTAGTCTAGATATAGAAGACGGTTGTACAACGACGGATCTCGTTAGTCTAGATATAGAAGGCGGTTGTACAGACGGATCTCGTTAGTCTAGATATAGAAGACGGTTGTACAACCACGGATCTCGATAGTCTAGATATAGAAGACGGTTGTACAGACGGACCTCGTTAGTCTAGATATAGAAGACGGTTGTACAGACGGAGCTCGTTAGTCTAGATATTGAAGACGTTTGTCCAACGACGTATCTCGTTAGTCTAGATATAGAAAACGGTTGTACAGACGGATCTCGTTAGTCTAGATATAGAAGACGGTTGCACAGACGGATCTCGTTAGTCTAGATATTGATGACGGTTGTACAGACGGATCTCGTTAGTCTAGATATAGAAGACAGTTGTACAGACGGATCTCGTTAGTCTAGATATTGAAGACGTTTGTCCAACGACGTATCTCGTTAGTCTAGATAAAGAAGACGGTTGTACAACGAGAGATCTCGTTAGTCTAGATATAGAAGACGGATGTACAGACGGATCTCGTTAGTCTAGATATAGAAAACGGTTGTACAGACGGATCTCGTTAGTCTAGATATAGAAGAGGGTTGTACAACGACGGATCTCGTTAGTCTAGATATTGAAGACGTTTGTCCAACGACGTATCTCGTTAGTATAGATATAGAAGACGGTTGTACAACGAGAGATCTCGTTAGTCTAGATACAGAAGACGGTTGTACAGACGGATCTCGTTAGTCTAGATATAGAAGACGGTTGCACAGACGGATCTCGTTAGTCTAGATATTGAAGACGTTTGTCCAACGACGTATCTCGTTAGTCTAGATATAGAAGACGGTTGTACAGACGGATCTCGTTAGTCTAGATATAGAAGACGGTTGTACACACGGATCCCGTTAGTCTAGATATAGAAGACGGTTGTACAGACGGATCTCATTAGTCTAAATATTGAAGACGGTTGTACAGACGGATCTCGATAGTCTAGATATAGAAGACGGTTGTACAGACGGATCTCGTTAGTCTAGATATAGAAGACGGTTGTACAGACGGTTCTCGGTAGTCTAGATATAGAAGAGGGTTGTACAACGACGGATCTCGTTAGTCTAGATATTGAAGACGTTTGTCCAACGACGTATCTCGTTAGTCTAGATATAGAAGACGGTTGTACAGACGGATCTCGATAGTCTAGATATAGAAGATGGTTGTACAGACGGATCTCGTTAGTCTAGATATAGAAGACGGTTGTACAGACGGAGCTCGTTAGTCTAGATATTGAAGACGTTTGTCCAACGACGTATCTCGTTAGTCTAGATATAGAAAACGGTTGTACAGACGGATCTCGTTAGTCTAGATATAGAAGACGGTTGCACAGACGGATCTCGTTAGTCTAGATATTGAAGACGTTTGTCCAACGACGTATCTCGTTAGTATAGATATAGAAGACGGTTGTACAACGAGAGATCTCGTTAGTCTAGATATAGAAGACGGTTGTACAGACGGAGCTCGTTAGTCTAGATATAGAAGACGGTTGTACAACGACGGATCTCGTTAGTCTAGATATAGAAGGCGGTTGTACAGACGGATCTCGTTAGTCTAGATATAGAAGACGGTTGTACAACCACGGATCTCGATAGTCTAGATATAGAAGACGGTTGTACAGACGGACCTCGTTAGTCTAGATATAGAAGACGGTTGTACAGACGGAGCTCGTTAGTCTAGATATTGAAGACGTTTGTCCAACGACGTATCTCGTTAGTCTAGATATAGAAAACGGTTGTACAGACGGATCTCGTTAGTCTAGATATAGAAGACGGTTGCACAGACGGATCTCGTTAGTCTAGATATTGATGACGGTTGTACAGACGGATCTCGTTAGTCTAGATATAGAAGACAGTTGTACAGACGGATCTCGTTAGTCTAGATATTGAAGACGTTTGTCCAACGACGTATCTCGTTAGTCTAGATAAAGAAGACGGTTGTACAACGAGAGATCTCGTTAGTCTAGATATAGAAGACGGATGTACAGACGGATCTCGTTAGTCTAGATATAGAAAACGGTTGTACAGACGGATCTCGTTAGTCTAGATATAGAAGAGGGTTGTACAACGACGGATCTCGTTAGTCTAGATATTGAAGACGTTTGTCCAACGACGTATCTCGTTAGTATAGATATAGAAGACGGTTGTACAACGAGAGATCTCGTTAGTCTAGATACAGAAGACGGTTGTACAGACGGAGCTCGTTAGTCTAGATATAGAAGACGGTTGTACAGACGGATCTCGTTAGTCTAGATACAGAAGACGGTTGCACAGACGGATCTCGTTAGTCTAGATATAGAAGACGGTTGTACAACGACGTATCTCGTTAGTCTAGATATAGAAGACGGTTGTGCAGACGGATCTCGTTAGTCTAGATATAGAAGACGGATGTACAGACGGATCTCGTTAGTCTAGATATAGAAAACGGTTGTACAGACGGATCTCGTTAGTCTAGATACAGAAGACGGTTGCACAGACGGATCTCGTTAGTCTAGATATTGAAGACGGTTGTACAGACGGACCTCGATAGTCTAGATATAGAAGACGGTTGTACAGACGGATCTCGTTAGTCTAGATATAGAAGACGGTTGTACAGACGGTTCTCGTTAGTCTAGATATTGAAGACGTTTGTCCAACGACGTATCTCGTTAGTCTAGATAAAGAAGACGGTTGTACAACGAGAGATCTCGTTAGTCTAGATATAGAAGACGGATGTACAGACGGATTTCGTTAGTCTAGATATAGAAAACGGTTGTAGAGACGGATCTCGTTAGTCTAGATATAGAAGAGGGTTGTACAACGACGGATCTCGTTAGTCTAGATATTGAAGACGTTTGTCCAACGACGTATCTCGTTAGTCTAGATATAGAAGACGGTTGTACAACGACGGATCTCGTTAGTCTAGATAAAGAAGACGGTTGTACAGACGGATCTCGTTAGTCTAGATATTGAAGACGTTTGTCCAACGACGTATCTCGTTAGTCTAGATGTAGAAAACGGTTGTACAGACGGATCTCGTTAGTCTAGTTATAGAAGACGGTTGTACAACGACGGATCTCGTTAGTCTAGATATTGAAGACGGTTGTACAGACGGATCTCGTTAGTCTAGATATAGAAGACGGTTGTACAGACGGATCTCGTTAGTCTAGATATAGAAGACGGTTGTACAGACGGATCTCGTTAGTCTAGATATTGAAGACGTTTGTCCAACGACGTATCTCGTTAGTCTAGATATAGAAAACGGTTGTACAGGCGGATCTCGTTAGTCTAGATATAGAAGACGGTTGTACAACGACGGATCTCGTTTGTCTAGATATAGAAGACGGTTGTACAGACGGATCTCGTTAGTCTAGATATAGAAGACGGTTGTACAACGACGGATCTCGTTAGTCTAGATATAGAAGACGGTTGTACAGACGGATCTCGTTAGTCTAGATATTGAAGACGTTTGTCCAACGACGTATCTCGCTAGTCTAGATATAGAAAACGGTTGTACAGACGGATCTCGTTAGTCTAGATATAGAAGACGGTTGTACAACGACGGATCTCGTTTGTCTAGATATAGAAGACGGTTGTACAGACGGATCTCGTTAGTCTAGATATAGAAAACGGTTGTACAGGCGGATCTCGTTAGTCTAGATATAGAAGACGGTTGTACAACGACGGATCTCGTTAGTCTAGATAAAGAAGACGGTTGTACAACGAGAGATCTCGTTAGTCTAGATATAGAAGACGGTTGTACAACGACGGATCTCGTTAGTCTAGATATAGAAGACTGTTGTACAGACGGATCTCGTTAGTCTAGATATTGAAGACGTTTGTCCAACGACGTATCTCGTTAGTCTAGATAAAGAAGACGGTTGTACAACGAGAGATCTCGTTAGTCTAGATATAGAAGACGGATGTACAGACGGATCTCGTTAGTCTAGATATAGAAAACGGTTGTACAGACGGATCTCGTTAGTCTAGATATAGAAGAGGGTTGTACAACGACGGATCTCGTTAGTCTAGATATTGAAGACGTTTGTCCAACGACGTATCTCGTTAGTCTAGATGTAGAAAACGGTTGTACAGACGGATCTCGTTAGTCTAGATATAGAAGACGGTTGTACAACGACGGATCTCGTTAGTCTAGATATTGAAGACGGTTGTACAGACGGATCTCGTTAGTCTAGATATAGAAGACGGTTGTACAGACGGATCTCGTTAGTCTAGATATTGAAGACGGTTGTACAACGACGGATCTCGTTAGTCTAGATATAGAAGACGGTTGTACAGACGGATCTCGTTAGTCTAGATATAGAAGACGGTTGTACAACGACGGATCTCGTTAGTCTAGATATAGAAGGCGGTTGTACAGACGGATCTCGTTAGTCTAGATATAGAAGACGGTTGTACAACCACGGATCTCGATAGTCTAGATATAGAAGACGGTTGTACAGACGGACCTCGTTAGTCTAGATATAGAAGACGGTTGTACAGACGGAGCTCGTTAGTCTAGATATTGAAGACGTTTGTCCAACGACGTATCTCGTTAGTCTAGATATAGAAAACGGTTGTACAGACGGATCTCGTTAGTCTAGATATAGAAGACGGTTGCACAGACGGATCTCGTTAGTCTAGATATTGATGACGGTTGTACAGACGGATCTCGTTAGTCTAGATATAGAAGACAGTTGTACAGACGGATCTCGTTAGTCTAGATATTGAAGACGTTTGTCCAACGACGTATCTCGTTAGTCTAGATAAAGAAGACGGTTGTACAACGAGAGATCTCGTTAGTCTAGATATAGAAGACGGATGTACAGACGGATCTCGTTAGTCTAGATATAGAAAACGGTTGTACAGACGGATCTCGTTAGTCTAGATATAGAAGAGGGTTGTACAACGACGGATCTCGTTAGTCTAGATATTGAAGACGTTTGTCCAACGACGTATCTCGTTAGTATAGATATAGAAGACGGTTGTACAACGAGAGATCTCGTTAGTCTAGATACAGAAGACGGTTGTACAGACGGAGCTCGTTAGTCTAGATATAGAAGACGGTTGTACAGACGGATCTCGTTAGTCTAGATACAGAAGACGGTTGCACAGACGGATCTCGTTAGTCTAGATATAGAAGACGGTTGTACAACGACGTATCTCGTTAGTCTAGATATAGAAGACGGTTGTGCAGACGGATCTCGTTAGTCTAGATATAGAAGACGGTTGTACAGACGGATCTCGGTAGTCTAGATATAGAAGAGGGTTGTACAGACGGATCTCGTTAGTCTTGATAAAGAAGACGGTTGTACAACGAGAGATCTCGTTAGTCTAGATATAGAAGACGGTTGTACAGACGGTTCTCGTTAGTCTAGATATTGAAGACGTTTGTCCAACGACGTATCTCGTTAGTCTAGATATAGAAGACGGTTGTACAGACGGATCTCGTTAGTCTAGATATTGAAGACGTTTGTCCAACGACGTATCTCGTTAGTATAGATATAGAAGACGGTTGTACAACGAGAGATCTCGTTAGTCTAGATATAGAAGAGGGTTGTACAACGACGGATCTCGTTAGTCTAGATATTGAAGACGTTTGTCCAACGACGTATCTCGTTAGTATAGATATAGAAGACGGTTGTACAACGAGAGATCTCGTTAGTCTAGATATAGAAGACGGTTGTACAGACGGAGCTCGTTAGTCTAGATATTGAAGACGTTTGTCCAACGACGTATCTCGTTAGTCTAGATATAGAAGACGGTTGTACAGACGGATCTCGTTAGTCTAGATATAGAAGACGGTTGTACAGACGGATCTCGGTAGTCTAGATATAGAAGAGGGTTGTACAACGACGGATCTCGTTAGTCTAGATATTGAAGACGTTTGTCCAACGACGTATCTCGTTAGTCTAGATATAGAAGACGGTTGTACAGACGGATCTCGATAGTCTAGATATAGAAGATGGTTGTACAGACGGATCTCGTTAGTCTAGATATAGAAGACGGTTGTACAGACGGAGCTCGTTAGTCTAGATATTGAAGACGTTTGTCCAACGACGTATCTCGTTAGTCTAGATATAGAAAACGGTTGTACAGACGGATCTCGTTAGTCTAGATATAGAAGACGGTTGCACAGACGGATCTCGTTAGTCTAGATATTGAAGACGTTTGTCCAACGACGTATCTCGTTAGTATAGATATAGAAGACGGTTGTACAACGAGAGATCTCGTTAGTCTAGATATAGAAGACGGTTGTACAGACGGAGCTCGTTAGTCTAGATATTGAAGACGTTTGTCCAACGACGTATCTCGTTAGTCTAGATATAGAAGACGGTTGTACAGACGGATCTCGTTAGTCTAGATATTGAAGACGTTTGTCCAACAACGTATCTCGTTAGTATAGATATAGAAGACGGTTGTACAACGAGAGATCTCGTTAGTCTAGATATAGAAGAGGGTTGTACAACGACGGATCTCGTTAGTCTAGATATTGAAGACGTTTGTCCAACGACGTATCTCGTTAGTCTAGATATAGAAGACGGTTGTACAGACGGATCTCGATAGTCTAGATATAGAAGACGGTTGTACAGACGGATCTCGTTAGTCTAGATATAGAAGACGGTTGTACAGACGGAGCTCGTTAGTCTAGATATTGAAGACGTTTGTCCAACGACGTATCTCGTTAGTCTAGATATAGAAAACGGTTGTACAGACGGATCTCGTTAGTCTAGATATAGAAGACGGTTGCACAGACGGATCTCGTTAGTCTAGATATTGAAGACGGTTGTCCAACGACGTATCTCGTAAGTCTAGATAAAGAAGACGGTTGTACAACGAGAGATCTCGTTAGTCTAGATATAGAAGACGGTTGTACAGACGGATCTCGTTAGTCTAGATACAGAAGACGGTTGCACAGACGGATCTCGTTAGTCTAGATATAGAAGACGGTTGTACAACGACGTATCTCGTTAGTCTAGATATAGAAGACGGTTGTGCAGACGGATCTCGTTAGTCTAGATATAGAAGACGGTTGTACAGACGGATCTCGGTAGTCTAGATATAGAAGAGGGTTGTACAGACGGATCTCGTTAGTCTTGATAAAGAAGACGGTTGTACAACGAGAGATCTCGTTAGTCTAGATATAGAAGACGGTTGTACAGACGGATCTCGTTAGTCTAGATACAGAAGACGGTTGCACAGACGGATCTCGTTAGTCTAGATATTGAAGACGGTTGTACAGACGGACCTCGATAGTCTAGATATAGAAGACGGTTGTACAGACGGATCTCGTTAGTCTAGATATAGAAGACGGTTGTACAGACGGTTCTCGTTAGTCTAGATATTGAAGACGTTTGTCCAACGACGTATCTCGTTAGTCTAGATAAAGAAGACGGTTGTACAACGAGAGATCTCGTTAGTCTAGATATAGAAGACGGATGTACAGACGGATTTCGTTAGTCTAGATATAGAAAACGGTTGTAGAGACGGATCTCGTTAGTCTAGATATAGAAGAGGGTTGTACAACGACGGATCTCGTTAGTCTAGATATTGAAGACGTTTGTCCAACGACGTATCTCGTTAGTCTAGATATAGAAGACGGTTGTACAACGACGGATCTCGTTAGTCTAGATAAAGAAGACGGTTGTACAGACGGATCTCGTTAGTCTAGATATTGAAGACGTTTGTCCAACGACGTATCTCGTTAGTCTAGATGTAGAAAACGGTTGTACAGACGGATCTCGTTAGTCTAGATATAAAAGACGGTTGTACAACGACGGATCTCGTTAGTCTAGATATAGAAGACGGTTGTACAACTTCGGATTTCGTTAGTCTAGATATAGAAGACGTTGATCCAACGACGTATCTCGTTAGTCTAGATATAGAAGACGGTTGGACAACGACGGATCACGTTAGTCTAGATATAGAAGACGGTTGTACAGACGGATCTCGTTAGTCTAGATATTGAAGACGTTTGTCCAATGACGTATCTCGTTAGACTAGATATAGAAGACGGTTGTACAACGAGAGATCTCGTTAGTCTAGATATAGAAGACGGTTGTACAGACGGAGCTCGTTAGTCTAGATATTGAAGACGTTTGTCCAACGACGTATCTCGTTAGTCTAGATATAGAAGACGGTTGTACAGACGGATCTCGTTAGTCTAGATATAGAAGACGGTTGTACAGACGGATCTCGGTAGTCTAGATATAGAAGAGGGTTGTACAACGACGGATCTCGTTAGTCTAGATATTGAAGACGTTTGTCCAACGACGTATCTCGTTAGTCTAGATATAGAAGACGGTTGTACAGACGGATCTCGATAGTCTAGATATAGAAGATGGTTGTACAGACGGATCTCGTTAGTCTAGATATAGAAGACGGTTGTACAGACGGAGCTCGTTAGTCTAGATATTGAAGACGTTTGTCCAACGACGTATCTCGTTAGTCTAGATATAGAAAACGGTTGTACAGACGGATCTCGTTAGTCTAGATATAGAAGACGGTTGCACAGACGGATCTCGTTAGTCTAGATATTGAAGACGTTTGTCCAACGACGTATCTCGTTAGTATAGATATAGAAGACGGTTGTACAACGAGAGATCTCGTTAGTCTAGATATAGAAGACGGTTGTACAGACGGAGCTCGTTAGTCTAGATATTGAAGACGTTTGTCCAACGACGTATCTCGTTAGTCTAGATATAGAAGACGGTTGTACAGACGGATCTCGTTAGTCTAGATATTGAAGACGTTTGTCCAACAACGTATCTCGTTAGTATAGATATAGAAGACGGTTGTACAACGAGAGATCTCGTTAGTCTAGATATAGAAGAGGGTTGTACAACGACGGATCTCGTTAGTCTAGATATTGAAGACGTTTGTCCAACGACGTATCTCGTTAGTCTAGATATAGAAGACGGTTGTACAGACGGATCTCGATAGTCTAGATATAGAAGACGGTTGTACAGACGGATCTCGTTAGTCTAGATATAGAAGACGGTTGTACAGACGGAGCTCGTTAGTCTAGATATTGAAGACGTTTGTCCAACGACGTATCTCGTTAGTCTAGATATAGAAAACGGTTGTACAGACGGATCTCGTTAGTCTAGATATAGAAGACGGTTGCACAGACGGATCTCGTTAGTCTAGATATTGAAGACGGTTGTCCAACGACGTATCTCGTAAGTCTAGATAAAGAAGACGGTTGTACAACGAGAGATCTCGTTAGTCTAGATATAGAAGACGGTTGTACAGACGGATCTCGTTAGTCTAGATACAGAAGACGGTTGCACAGACGGATCTCGTTAGTCTAGATATAGAAGACGGTTGTACAACGACGTATCTCGTTAGTCTAGATATAGAAGACGGTTGTGCAGACGGATCTCGTTAGTCTAGATATAGAAGACGGTTGTACAGACGGATCTCGGTAGTCTAGATATAGAAGAGGGTTGTACAGACGGATCTCGTTAGTCTTGATAAAGAAGACGGTTGTACAACGAGAGATCTCGTTAGTCTAGATATAGAAGACGGTTGTACAGACGGATCTCGTTAGTCTAGATACAGAAGACGGTTGCACAGACGGATCTCGTTAGTCTAGATATTGAAGACGGTTGTACAGACGGACCTCGATAGTCTAGATATAGAAGACGGTTGTACAGACGGATCTCGTTAGTCTAGATATAGAAGACGGTTGTACAGACGGTTCTCGTTAGTCTAGATATTGAAGACGTTTGTCCAACGACGTATCTCGTTAGTCTAGATAAAGAAGACGGTTGTACAACGAGAGATCTCGTTAGTCTAGATATAGAAGACGGATGTACAGACGGATTTCGTTAGTCTAGATATAGAAAACGGTTGTAGAGACGGATCTCGTTAGTCTAGATATAGAAGAGGGTTGTACAACGACGGATCTCGTTAGTCTAGATATTGAAGACGTTTGTCCAACGACGTATCTCGTTAGTCTAGATATAGAAGACGGTTGTACAACGACGGATCTCGTTAGTCTAGATAAAGAAGACGGTTGTACAGACGGATCTCGTTAGTCTAGATATTGAAGACGTTTGTCCAACGACGTATCTCGTTAGTCTAGATGTAGAAAACGGTTGTACAGACGGATCTCGTTAGTCTAGATATAAAAGACGGTTGTACAACGACGGATCTCGTTAGTCTAGATATAGAAGACGGTTGTACAACTTCGGATTTCGTTAGTCTAGATATAGAAGACGTTGATCCAACGACGTATCTCGTTAGTCTAGATATAGAAGACGGTTGGACAACGACGGATCACGTTAGTCTAGATATAGAAGACGGTTGTACAGACGGATCTCGTTAGTCTAGATATTGAAGACGTTTGTCCAATGACGTATCTCGTTAGACTAGATATAGAAGACGGTTGTACAACGACGGATCTCGTTAGTCTAGATATAGAAGACGGTTGTACAGACGTATCTCGTTAGTCTAGATATAGAAGACGGTTGGACAACGACGGATCACGTTAGTCTAGATATAGAAGACGGTTGTACAGACGGATCTCGTTAGTCTAGATATAGAAGACGTTTGTCCAACGACGTATCTCGTTAGTCTAGATATAGAAGACGGTTGTACAGACGGATCTCGTTAGTCTAGATATTGAAGACGATTGTCCAACGACGTATCTCGTTAGTCTAGATATAGAAGACGTTTGTCCATCCCAACAATTCGTTTCTCCACCCTCCACAATACAATTAGTTATCAAAATCGCGAAAAAGTAGTGTACACGCGAAGCAATCGCGAATAATTTCGATTTTTGATTAATATAATTTCGAAATCGTGTGTCCAACGACGTATCTCGTTAGTCTAGATATTGAAGACGGTTGTACAGACGGATCTCGTTAGTCTAGATATAGAAGACGGTTGTACAGACGGATCTCGTTAGTCTAGATATAGAAGACGGTTGTACAGACGGATCTCGTTAGTCTAGATATTGAAGACGTTTGTCCAACGACGTATCTCGTTAGTCTAGATATAGAAAACGGTTGTACAGGCGGATCTCGTTAGTCTAGATATAGAAGACGGTTGTACAACGACGGATCTCGTTTGTCTAGATATAGAAGACGGTTGTACAGACGGATCTCGTTAGTCTAGATATAGAAGACGGTTGTACAACGACGGATCTCGTTAGTCTAGATATAGAAGACGGTTGTACAGACGGATCTCGTTAGTCTAGATATTGAAGACGTTTGTCCAACGACGTATCTCGTTAGTCTAGATATAGAAAACGGTTGTACAGACGGATCTCGTTAGTCTAGATATAGAAGACGGTTGTACAACGACGGATCTCGTTTGTCTAGATATAGAAGACGGTTGTACAGACGGATCTCGTTAGTCTAGATATAGAAAACGGTTGTACAGGCGGATCTCGTTAGTCTAGATATAGAAGACGGTTGTACAACGACGGATCTCGTTAGTCTAGATAAAGAAGACGGTTGTACAACGAGAGATCTCGTTAGTCTAGATATAGAAGACGGTTGTACAACGACGGATCTCGTTAGTCTAGATATAGAAGACTGTTGTACAGACGGATCTCGTTAGTCTAGATATTGAAGACGTTTGTCCAACGACGTATCTCGTTAGTCTAGATAAAGAAGACGGTTGTACAACGAGAGATCTCGTTAGTCTAGATATAGAAGACGGATGTACAGACGGATCTCGTTAGTCTAGATATAGAAAACGGTTGTACAGACGGATCTCGTTAGTCTAGATATAGAAGAGGGTTGTACAACGACGGATCTCGTTAGTCTAGATATTGAAGACGTTTGTCCAACGACGTATCTCGTTAGTATAGATATAGAAGACGGTTGTACAGACGGATCTCGGAAGACTAGATATAGAAGAGGGTTGTACAACGACGGATCTCGTTAGTCTAGATATTGAAGACGTTTGTACAGACGGATCTCGTTAGTCTAGATATAGAAGACGGTTGTACAACGACGGATCTCGTTAGTCTAGATATTGAAGACGTTTGTCCAACGACGTATCTCGTTAGTCTAGATATAGAAGACGGTTGTACAGACGGATCTCGTTAGTCTAGATATAGAAGACGGTTGTACAACGACGGATCTCGTTAGTCTAGATATAGAAGACGGTTGTACAGACGGATCTCGGTAGACTAGATAAAGAAGACGGTTGTATAACGAGAGATCTCGTTAGTCTAGATATAGAAGACGGATGTACAGACGGATCTCGTTAGTCTAGATATAGAAAACGGTTGTACAGACGGATCTCGTTAGTCTAGATATAGAAGACGGTTGTACAACGACGGATCTCGTTAGTCTAGATATTGAAGACGGTTGTACAGACGGATCTCGTTAGTCTAGATATAGAAGACGGTTGTACAGACGGATCTCGTTAGTCTAGATATTGAAGACGGTTGTACAACGACGGATCTCGTTAGTCTAGATATAGAAGACGGTTGTACAGACGGATCTCGTTAGTCTAGATATAGAAGACGGTTGTACAACGACGGATCTCGTTAGTCTAGATATAGAAGGCGGTTGTACAGACGGATCTCGTTAGTCTAGATATAGAAGACGGTTGTACAACCACGGATCTCGATAGTCTAGATATAGAAGACGGTTGTACAGACGGATCCCGTTAGTCTAGATATAGAAGACGGTTGTACAGACGGAGCTCGTTAGTCTAGATATTGAAGACGTTTGTCCAACGACGTATCTCGTTAGTCTAGATATAGAAAATGGTTGTACAGACGGATCTCGTTAGTCTAGATATAGAAGACGGTTGCACAGACGGATCTCGTTAGTCTAGATATTGATGACGGTTGTACAGACGGATCTCGTTAGTCTAGATATAGAAGACAGTTGTACAGACGGATCTCGTTAGTCTAGATATTGAAGACGTTTGTCCAACGACGTATCTCGTTAGTCTAGATAAAGAAGACGGTTGTATAACGAGAGATCTCGTTAGTCTAGATATAGAAGACGGATGTACAGACGGATCTCGTTAGTCTAGATATAGAAAACGGTTGTACAGACGGATCTCGTTAGTCTAGATATAGAAGAGGGTTGTACAACGACGGATCTCGTTAGTCTAGATATTGAAGACGTTTGTCCAACGACGTATCTCGTTAGTATAGATATAGAAGACGGTTGTACAACGAGAGATCTCGTTAGTCTAGATATAGAAGACGGTTGTACAGACGGATCTCGTTAGTCTAGATACAGAAGACGGTTGCACAGACGGATCTCGTTAGTCTAGATATAGAAGACGGTTGTACAACGACGTATCTCGTTAGTCTAGATATAGAAGACGGTTGTGCAGACGGATCTCGTTAGTCTAGATATAGAAGACGGTTGTACAGACGGATCTCGGTAGTCTAGATATAGAAGAGGGTTGTACAGACGGATCTCGTTAGTCTTGATAAAGAAGACGGTTGTACAACGAGAGATCTCGTTAGTCTAGATATAGAAGACGGTTGTACAGACGGATCTCGTTAGTCTAGATACAGAAGACGGTTGCACAGACGGATCTCGTTAGTCTAGATATTGAAGACGGTTGTACAGACGGACCTCGATAGTCTAGATATAGAAGACGGTTGTACAGACGGATCTCGTTAGTCTAGATATAGAAGACGGTTGTACAGACGGTTCTCGTTAGTCTAGATATTGAAGACGTTTGTCCAACGACGTATCTCGTTAGTCTAGATAAAGAAGACGGTTGTACAACGAGAGATCTCGTTAGTCTAGATATAGAAGACGGATGTACAGACGGATTTCGTTAGTCTAGATATAGAAAACGGTTGTAGAGACGGATCTCGTTAGTCTAGATATAGAAGAGGGTTGTACAACGACGGATCTCGTTAGTCTAGATATTGAAGACGTTTGTCCAACGACGTATCTCGTTAGTCTAGATATAGAAGACGGTTGTACAACGACGGATCTCGTTAGTCTAGATAAAGAAGACGGTTGTACAGACGGATCTCGTTAGTCTAGATATTGAAGACGTTTGTCCAACGACGTATCTCGTTAGTCTAGATGTAGAAAACGGTTGTACAGACGGATCTCGTTAGTCTAGTTATAGAAGACGGTTGTACAACGACGGATCTCGTTAGTCTAGATATTGAAGACGGTTGTACAGACGGATCTCGTTAGTCTAGATATAGAAGACGGTTGTACAGACGGATCTCGTTAGTCTAGATATAGAAGACGGTTGTACAGACGGATCTCGTTAGTCTAGATATTGAAGACGTTTGTCCAACGACGTATCTCGTTAGTCTAGATATAGAAAACGGTTGTACAGGCGGATCTCGTTAGTCTAGATATAGAAGACGGATGTACAGACGGATTTCGTTAGTCTAGATATAGAAAACGGTTGTAGAGACGGATCTCGTTAGTCTAGATATAGAAGAGGGTTGTACAACGACGGATCTCGTTAGTCTAGATATTGAAGACGTTTGTCCAACGACGTATCTCGTTAGTCTAGATATAGAAGACGGTTGTACAACGACGGATCTCGTTAGTCTAGATATAGAAGACGGTTGTACAGACGGATCTCGTTAGTCTAGATATAGAAGAGGGTTGTACAACGACGGATCTCGTTAGTCTAGATATTGAAGACGTTTGTCCAACGACGTATCTCGTTAGTCTAGATATAGAAAACGGTTGTACAGACGGATCTCGTTAGTCTAGATATAGAAGAGGGTTGTACAACGACGGATCTCGTTAGTCTAGATATTGAAGACGTTTGTCCAACGACGTATCTCGTTAGTATAGATATAGAAGACGGTTGTACATCGAGAGATCTCGTTAGTCTAGATATAGAAGACGCTTGTACAGACGGATCTCGTTAGTCTAGATATAGAAGACGGTTGTACACACGGATCCCGTTAGTCTAGATATAGAAGACGGTTGTACAGACGGATCTCATTAGTCTAAATATTGAAGACGGTTGTACAGACGGATCTCGATAGTCTAGATATAGAAGACGGTTGTACAGACGGATCTCGTTAGTCTAGATATAGAAGACGGTTGTACAGACGGTTCTCGTTAGTCTAGATATTGAAGACGTTTGTCCAACGACGTATCTCGTTAGTCTAGATAAAGAAGACGGTTGTACAACGACGGATCTCGTTAGTCTAGATATAGAAGACGGTTGTACAGACGGATCTCGTTAGTCTAGGTATTGAAGACGTTTGTCCAACGACGTATCTCGTTAGTCTAGATGTAGAAAACGGTTGTACAGACGGATCTCGTTAGTCTAGATATAGAAGACGGTTGTACAACGACGGATCTCGTTAGTCTAGATATTGAAGACGGTTGTACAGACGGATCTCGTTAGTCTAGATATAGAAGACGGTTGTACAGACGGATCTCGTTAGTCTAGATATTGAAGACGGTTGTACAGACGGATCTCGATAGTCTAGATATAGAAGACGGTTGTACAGACGGATCTCGTTAGTCTAGATATAGAAGACGGTTGTACAGACGGTTCTCGTTAGTCTAGATATTGAAGACGTTTGTCCAACGACGTATCTCGTTAGTCTAGATAAAGAAGACGGTTGTACAACGAGAGATCTCGTTAGTCTAGATATAGAAGACGGATGTACAGACGGATCTCGTTAGTCTAGATATAGAAAACGGTTGTACACACGGATCTCGTTAGTCTAGATATAGAAGAGGTTTGTACAACGACGGATCTCGTTAGTCTAGATATTGAAGACGTTTGTCCAACGACGTATCTCGTTAGTCTAGATATAGAAGACGGTTGTACAACGACGGATCTCGTTAGTCTAGATATAGAAGACGGTTGTACAGACGGATCTCGTTAGTCTAGGTATTGAAGACGTTTGTACAACGACGGATCTCGTTAGTCTAGATATAGAAGGCGGTTGTACAGACGGATCTCGTTAGTCTAGATATAGAAGACGGTTGTACAACCACGGATCTCGATAGTCTAGATATAGAAGACGGTTGTACAGACGGATCTCGTTAGTCTAGATATAGAAGACGGTTGTACAGACGGAGCTCGTTAGTCTAGATATTGAAGACGTTTGTCCAACGACGTATCTCGTTAGTCTAGATATAGAAGACGGTTGTACAGACGGATCTCGTTAGTCTAGATATAGAAGACGGTTGTACAGACGGATCTCGTTAGTCTAGATATAGAAGACGGTTGCACAGACGGATCTCGTTAGTCTAGATATTGATGACGGTTGTACAGACGGATCTCGTTAGTCTAGATATAGAAGACAGTTGTACAGACGGATCTCGTTAGTCTAGATATTGAAGACGTTTGTCCAACGACGTATCTCGTTAGTCTAGATAAAGAAGACGGTTGTACAACGAGAGATCTCGTTAGTCTAGATATAGAAGACGGATGTACAGACGGATCTCGTTAGTCTAGATATAGAAAACGGTTGTACAGACGGATCTCGTTAGTCTAGATATAGAAGAGGGTTGTACAACGACGGATCTCGTTAGTCTAGATATTGAAGACGTTTGTCCAACGACGTATCTCGTTAGTATAGATATAGAAGACGGTTGTACAACGAGAGATCTCGTTAGTCTAGATATAGAAGACGGTTGTACAGACGGAGCTCGTTAGTCTAGATATTGAAGACGTTTGTCCAACGACGTATCTCGTTAATCTAGATATAGAAGACGGTTGTACAGACGGATCTCGTTAGTCTAGATATAGAAGACGGTTGTACAGACGGATCTCGGTAGTCTAGATATAGAAGAGGGTTGTACAACGACGGATCTCGTTAGTCTAGATATTGAAGACGTTTGTCCAACGACGTATCTCGTTAGTCTAGATATAGAAGACGGTTGTACAGACGGATCTCGATAGTCTAGATATAGAAGACGGTTGTACAGACGGATCTCGTTAGTCTAGATATAGAAGACGGTTGTACAGACGGAGCTCGTTAGTCTAGATATTGAAGACGGTTGTACAGACGGATCTCGTTAGTCTAGATATAGAAGACGGTTGTACAGACGGATCTCGTTAGTCTAGATATTGAAGACGTTTGTCCAACGACGTATCTCGTTAGTCTAGATATAGAAAACGGTTGTACAGACGGATCTCGTTAGTCTAGATATAGAAGACGGTTGTACAACGACGGATCTCGTTTGTCTAGATATAGAAGACGGTTGTACAGACGGATCTCGTTAGTCTAGATATAGAAAACGGTTGTACAGGCGGATCTCGTTAGTCTAGATATAGAAGACGGTTGTACAACGACGGATCTCGTTAGTCTAGATAAAGAAGACGGTTGTACAACGAGAGATCTCGTTAGTCTAGATATAGAAGACGGTTGTACAACGACGGATCTCGTTAGTCTAGATATAGAAGACTGTTGTACAGACGGATCTCGTTAGTCTAGATATTGAAGACGTTTGTCCAACGACGTATCTCGTTAGTCTAGATAAAGAAGACGGTTGTACAACGAGAGATCTCGTTAGTCTAGATATAGAAGACGGATGTACAGACGGATCTCGTTAGTCTAGATATTGATGACGGTTGTACAGACGGATCTCGTTAGTCTAGATATAGAAGACAGTTGTACAGACGGATCTCGTTAGTCTAGATATTGAAGACGTTTGTCCAACGACGTATCTCGTTAGTCTAGATAAAGAAGACGGTTGTACAACGAGAGATCTCGTTAGTCTAGATATAGAAGACGGATGTACAGACGGATCTCGTTAGTCTAGATATAGAAAACGGTTGTACAGACGGATCTCGTTAGTCTAGATATAGAAGAGGGTTGTACAACGACGGATCTCGTTAGTCTAGATATTGAAGACGTTTGTCCAACGACGTATCTCGTTAGTATAGATATAGAAGACGGTTGTACAACGAGAGATCTCGTTAGTCTAGATATAGAAGACGGTTGTACAGACGGAGCTCGTTAGTCTAGATATTGAAGAGGTTTGTCCAACGACGTATCTCGTTAATCTAGATATAGAAGACGGTTGTACAGACGGATCTCGTTAGTCTAGATATAGAAGACGGTTGTACAGACGGATCTCGGTAGTCTAGATATAGAAGAGGGTTGTACAACGACGGATCTCGTTAGTCTAGATATTGAAGACGTTTGTCCAACGACGTATCTCGTTAGTCTAGATATAGAAGACGGTTGTACAGACGGATCTCGATAGTCTAGATATAGAAGACGGTTGTACAGACGGATCTCGTTAGTCTAGATATAGAAGACGGTTGTACAGACGGAGCTCGTTAGTCTAGATATTGAAGACGGTTGTACAGACGGATCTCGTTAGTCTAGATATAGAAGACGGTTGTACAGACGGATCTCGTTAGTCTAGATATAGAAGACGGTTGTACAGACGGATCTCGTTAGTCTAGATATAGAAGACGGTTGTACAGACGGATCTCGTTAGTCTAGATATTGAAGACGTTTGTCCAACGACGGATCTCGTTAGTCTAGATATAGAAGACGGTTGTACAGACGGATCTCGTTAGTCTAGATATAGAAGACGGTTGTACAACGACGGATCTCGTTAGTCTAGATATAGAAGACGGTTGTACAGACGGAGCTCGTTAGTCTAGATATTGAAGACGGTTGTACAGACGGATCTCGTTAGTCTAGATATAGAAGACGGTTGTACAGACGGATCTCGTTAGTCTAGATATAGAAGACGGTTGTACAGACGGATCTCGTTAGTCTAGATATTGAAGACGTTTGTCCAACGACGTATCTCGTTAGTCTAGATATAGAAAACGGTTGTACAGGCGGATCTCGTTAGTCTAGATATAGAAGACGGTTGTACAACGACGGATCTCGTTTGTCTAGATATAGAAGACGGTTGTACAGACGGATCTCGTTAGTCTAGATATAGAAGACGGTTGTACAGACGGATCTCGTTAGTCTAGATATAGAAGAGGGTTGTACAACGATGGATCTCGTTAGTCTAGATATTGAAGACGTTTGTCCAACGACGTATCTCGTTAGTCTAGATATAGAAGACGGTTGTACAACGACGGATCTCGTTAGTCTAGATAAAGAAGACGGTTGTACAGACGGATCTCGTTAGTCTAGATATTGAAGACGTTTGTCCAACGACGTATCTCGTTAGTCTAGATGTAGAAAACGGTTGTACAGACGGATCTCGTTAGTCTAGATATAGAAGACGGTTGTACAACGACGGATCTCGTTAGTCTAGATATTGAAGACGGTTGTACAGACGGATCTCGTTAGTCTAGATATAGAAGACGGTTGTACAACGACGGATCTCGTTAGTCTAGATATAGAAGGCGGTTGTACAGACGGATCTCGTTAGTCTAGATATTGAAGACGTTTGTCCAACGACGTATCTCGTTAGTCTAGATATAGAAAACGGTTGTACAGACGGATCTCGTTAGTCTAGATATAGAAGACGTTGATCCAACGACGTATCTCGTTAGTCTAGATATAGAAGACGGTTGGACAACGACGGATCACGTTAGTCTAGATATAGAAGACGGTTGTACAGACGGATCTCGTTAGTCTAGATATTGAAGACGTTTGTCCAATGACGTATCTCGTTAGACTAGATATAGAAGACGGTTGTACAACGACGGCTCTCGTTAGTCTAGATATAGAAGACGGTTGTACAGACGTATCTCGTTAGTCTAGATATAGAAGACGGTTGGACAACGACGGATCACGTTAGTCTAGATATAGAAGACGGTTGTACAGACGGATCTCGTTAGTCTAGATATAGAAGACGTTTGTCCAACGACGTATCTCGTTAGTCTAGATATAGAAGACGGTTGTACAGACGGATCTCGTTAGTCTAGATATTGAAGACGATTGTCCAACGACGTATCTCGTTAGTCTAGATATAGAAGACGTTTGTCCATCCCAACAATTCGTTTCTCCACCCTCCACAATACAATTAGTTATCAAAATCGCGAAAAAGTAGTGTACACGCGAAGCAATCGCGAATAATTTCGATTTTTGATTAATATAATTTCGAAATCGTGTGTCCAACGACGTATCTCGTTAGTCTAGATATTGAAGACGGTTGTACAGACGGATCTCGTTAGTCTAGATATAGAAGACGGTTGTACAGACGGATCTCGTTAGTCTAGATATAGAAGACGGTTGTACAGACGGATCTCGTTAGTCTAGATATTGAAGACGTTTGTCCAACGACGTATCTCGTTAGTCTAGATATAGAAGACTGTTGTACAGACGGATCTCGTTAGTCTAGATATTGAAGACGTTTGTCCAACGACGTATCTCGTTAGTCTAGATAAAGAAGACGGTTGTACAACGAGAGATCTCGTTAGTCTAGATATAGAAGACGGATGTACAGACGGATCTCGTTAGTCTAGATATTGATGACGGTTGTACAGACGGATCTCGTTAGTCTAGATATAGAAGACAGTTGTACAGACGGATCTCGTTAGTCTAGATATTGAAGACGTTTGTCCAACGACGTATCTCGTTAGTCTAGATAAAGAAGACGGTTGTACAACGAGAGATCTCGTTAGTCTAGATATAGAAGACGGATGTACAGACGGATCTCGTTAGTCTAGATATAGAAAACGGTTGTACAGACGGATCTCGTTAGTCTAGATATAGAAGAGGGTTGTACAACGACGGATCTCGTTAGTCTAGATATTGAAGACGTTTGTCCAACGACGTATCTCGTTAGTATAGATATAGAAGACGGTTGTACAACGAGAGATCTCGTTAGTCTAGATATAGAAGACGGTTGTACAGACGGAGCTCGTTAGTCTAGATATTGAAGAGGTTTGTCCAACGACGTATCTCGTTAATCTAGATATAGAAGACGGTTGTACAGACGGATCTCGTTAGTCTAGATATAGAAGACGGTTGTACAGACGGATCTCGGTAGTCTAGATATAGAAGAGGGTTGTACAACGACGGATCTCGTTAGTCTAGATATTGAAGACGTTTGTCCAACGACGTATCTCGTTAGTCTAGATATAGAAAACGGTTGTACAGACGGATCTCGTTAGTCTAGATATAGAAGACGGTTGTACAACGACGGATCTCGTTAGTCTAGATATAGAAGACGGTTGTACAACGACGGATCTCGTTAGTCTAGATAAAGAAGACGGTTGTACAACGAGAGATCTCGTTAGTCTAGATATAGAAGACGGTTGTACAACGACGGATCTCGTTAGTCTAGATATAGAAGACTGTTGTACAGACGGATCTCGTTAGTCTAGATATTGAAGACGTTTGTCCAACGACGTATCTCGTTAGTCTAGATAAAGAAGACGGTTGTACAACGAGAGATCTCGTTAGTCTAGATATAGAAGACGGATGTACAGACGGATCTCGTTAGTCTAGATATAGAAAACGGTTGTACAGACGGATCTCGTTAGTCTAGATATAGAAGAGGGTTGTACAACGACGGATCTCGTTAGTCTAGATATTGAAGACGTTTGTCCAACGACGTATCTCGTTAGTATAGATATAGAAGACGGTTGTACAGACGGATCTCGGTAGACTAGATATAGAAGAGGGTTGTACAACGACGGATCTCGTTAGTCTAGATATTGAAGACGTTTGTACAGACGGATCTCGTTAGTCTAGATATAGAAGACGGTTGTACAACGACGGATCTCGTTAGTCTAGATATTGAAGACGTTTGTCCAACGACGTATCTCGTTAGTCTAGATATAGAAGACGGTTGTACAGACGGATCTCGTTAGTCTAGATATAGAAGACGGTTGTACAACGACGGATCTCGTTAGTCTAGATATAGAAGACGGTTGTACAGACGGATCTCGGTAGACTA
This sequence comes from Andrena bicolor, assembly GCA_960531205.1. Classification (NCBI taxonomy): domain Eukaryota; kingdom Metazoa; phylum Arthropoda; class Insecta; order Hymenoptera; family Andrenidae; genus Andrena; species Andrena bicolor. Next base: position 992,590 of record CAUIJW010000120.1, on the reverse strand, counting down.
GATATAGAAGAGGGTTGTACAACGACGGATCTCGTTAGTCTAGATATTGAAGACGTTTGTCCAACGACGTATCTCGTTAGTCTAGATATAGAAGACGGTTGTACAACGACGGATCTCGTTAGTCTAGATATAGAAGACGGTTGTACAACGACGGATCTCGTTAGTCTAGATATTGAAGACGGTTGTACAGACGGATCTCGTTAGTCTAGATATAGAAGACGGTTGTACAGACGGATCTCGTTAGTCTAGATATTGAAGACGGTTGTACAACGACGGATCTCGTTAGTCTAGATATAGAAGACGGTTGTACAGACGGATCTCGTTAGTCTAGATATAGAAGACGGTTGTACAACGACGGATCTCGTTAGTCTAGATATAGAAGGCGGTTGTACAGACGGATCTCGTTAGTCTAGATATAGAAGACGGTTGTACAACCACGGATCTCGATAGTCTAGATATAGAAGACGGTTGTACAGACGGATCCCGTTAGTCTAGATATAGAAGACGGTTGTACAGACGGAGCTCGTTAGTCTAGATATTGAAGACGTTTGTCCAACGACGTATCTCGTTAGTCTAGATATAGAAAATGGTTGTACAGACGGATCTCGTTAGTCTAGATATAGAAGACGGTTGCACAGACGGATCTCGTTAGTCTAGATATTGATGACGGTTGTACAGACGGATCTCGTTAGTCTAGATATAGAAGACAGTTGTACAGACGGATCTCGTTAGTCTAGATATTGAAGACGTTTGTCCAACGACGTATCTCGTTAGTCTAGATAAAGAAGACGGTTGTATAACGAGAGATCTCGTTAGTCTAGATATAGAAGACGGATGTACAGACGGATCTCGTTAGTCTAGATATAGAAAACGGTTGTACAGACGGATCTCGTTAGTCTAGATATAGAAGAGGGTTGTACAACGACGGATCTCGTTAGTCTAGATATTGAAGACGTTTGTCCAACGACGTATCTCGTTAGTATAGATATAGAAGACGGTTGTACAACGAGAGATCTCGTTAGTCTAGATATAGAAGACGGTTGTACAGACGGATCTCGTTAGTCTAGATACAGAAGACGGTTGCACAGACGGATCTCGTTAGTCTAGATATAGAAGACGGTTGTACAACGACGGATCTCGTTAGTCTAGATAAAGAAGACGGTTGTACAGACGGATCTCGTTAGTCTAGATATTGAAGACGTTTGTCCAACGACGTATCTCGTTAGTCTAGATGTAGAAAACGGTTGTACAGACGGATCTCGTTAGTCTAGTTATAGAAGACGGTTGTACAACGACGGATCTCGTTAGTCTAGATATTGAAGACGGTTGTACAGACGGATCTCGTTAGTCTAGATATAGAAGACGGTTGTACAGACGGATCTCGTTAGTCTAGATATAGAAGACGGTTGTACAGACGGATCTCGTTAGTCTAGATATTGAAGACGTTTGTCCAACGACGTATCTCGTTAGTCTAGATATAGAAGACGGTTGTACAGACGGATCTCGTTAGTCTAGATATAGAAGACGGTTGTACAGACGGTTCTCGTTAGTCTAGATATTGAAGACGTTTGTCCAACGACGTATCTCGTTAGTCTAGATAAAGAAGACGGTTGTACAACGAGAGATCTCGTTAGTCTAGATATAGAAGACGGATGTACAGACGGATTTCGTTAGTCTAGATATAGAAAACGGTTGTAGAGACGGATCTCGTTAGTCTAGATATAGAAGAGGGTTGTACAACGACGGATCTCGTTAGTCTAGATATTGAAGACGTTTGTCCAACGACGTATCTCGTTAGTCTAGATATAGAAGACGGTTGTACAACGACGGATCTCGTTAGTCTAGATAAAGAAGACGGTTGTACAGACGGATCTCGTTAGTCTAGATATTGAAGACGTTTGTCCAACGACGTATCTCGTTAGTCTAGATGTAGAAAACGGTTGTACAGACGGATCTCGTTAGTCTAGTTATAGAAGACGGTTGTACAACGACGGATCTCGTTAGTCTAGATATTGAAGACGGTTGTACAGACGGATCTCGTTAGTCTAGATATAGAAGACGGTTGTACAGACGGATCTCGTTAGTCTAGATATAGAAGACGGTTGTACAGACGGATCTCGTTAGTCTAGATATTGAAGACGTTTGTCCAACGACGTATCTCGTTAGTCTAGATATAGAAAACGGTTGTACAGGCGGATCTCGTTAGTCTAGATATAGAAGACGGATGTACAGACGGATTTCGTTAGTCTAGATATAGAAAACGGTTGTAGAGACGGATCTCGTTAGTCTAGATATAGAAGAGGGTTGTACAACGACGGATCTCGTTAGTCTAGATATTGAAGACGTTTGTCCAACGACGTATCTCGTTAGTCTAGATATAGAAGACGGTTGTACAACGACGGATCTCGTTAGTCTAGATATAGAAGACGGTTGTACAGACGGATCTCGTTAGTCTAGATATAGAAGAGGGTTGTACAACGACGGATCTCGTTAGTCTAGATATTGAAGACGTTTGTCCAACGACGTATCTCGTTAGTATAGATATAGAAGACGGTTGTACAACGAGAGATCTCGTTAGTCTAGATATAGAAGACGGTTGTACAGACGGAGCTCGTTAGTCTAGATATTGAAGACGTTTGTCCAACGACGTATCTCGTTAGTCTAGATATAGAAGACGGTTGTACAGACGGATCTCGTTAGTCTAGATATAGAAGACGGTTGTACAGACGGATCTCGGTAGTCTAGATATAGAAGAGGGTTGTACAACGACGGATCTCGTTAGTCTAGATATTGAAGACGTTTGTCCAACGACGTATCTCGTTAGTCTAGATATAGAAAACGGTTGTACAGGCGGATCTCGTTAGTCTAGATATAGAAGACGGATGTACAGACGGATTTCGTTAGTCTAGATATAGAAAACGGTTGTAGAGACGGATCTCGTTAGTCTAGATATAGAAGAGGGTTGTACAACGACGGATCTCGTTAGTCTAGATATTGAAGACGTTTGTCCAACGACGTATCTCGTTAGTCTAGATATAGAAGACGGTTGTACAACGACGGATCTCGTTAGTCTAGATATAGAAGACGGTTGTACAGACGGATCTCGTTAGTCTAGATATAGAAGAGGGTTGTACAACGACGGATCTCGTTAGTCTAGATATTGAAGACGTTTGTCCAACGACGTATCTCGTTAGTATAGATATAGAAGACGGTTGTACAACGAGAGATCTCGTTAGTCTAGATATAGAAGACGGTTGTACAGACGGAGCTCGTTAGTCTAGATATTGAAGACGTTTGTCCAACGACGTATCTCGTTAGTCTAGATATAGAAGACGGTTGTACAGACGGATCTCGTTAGTCTAGATATAGAAGACGGTTGTACAGACGGATCTCGGTAGTCTAGATATAGAAGAGGGTTGTACAACGACGGATCTCGTTAGTCTAGATATTGAAGACGTTTGTCCAACGACGTATCTCGTTAGTCTAGATATAGAAGACGGTTGTACATCGAGAGATCTCGTTAGTCTAGATATAGAAGACGCTTGTACAGACGGATCTCGTTAGTCTAGATATAGAAGACGGTTGTACACACGGATCCCGTTAGTCTAGATATAGAAGACGGTTGTACCGACGGATCTCATTAGTCTAAATATTGAAGACGGTTGTACAGACGGATCTCGATAGTCTAGATATAGAAGACGGTTGTACAGACGGATCTCGTTAGTCTAGATATAGAAGACGGTTGTACAGACGGTTCTCGTTAGTCTAGATATTGAAGACGTTTGTCCAACGACGTATCTCGTTAGTCTAGATAAAGAAGACGGTTGTACAACGACGGATCTCGTTAGTCTAGATATAGAAGACGGTTGTACAGACGGATCTCGTTAGTCTAGGTATTGAAGACGTTTGTCCAACGACGTATCTCGTTAGTCTAGATGTAGAAAACGGTTGTACAGACGGATCTCGTTAGTCTAGATATAGAAGACGGTTGTACAACGACGGATCTCGTTAGTCTAGATATTGAAGACGGTTGTACAGACGGATCTCGTTAGTCTAGATATAGAAGACGGTTGTACAGACGGATCTCGTTAGTCTAGATATTGAAGACGGTTGTACAGACGGATCTCGATAGTCTAGATATAGAAGACGGTTGTACAGACGGATCTCGTTAGTCTAGATATAGAAGACGGTTGTACAGACGGTTCTCGTTAGTCTAGATATTGAAGACGTTTGTCCAACGACGTATCTCGTTAGTCTAGATAAAGAAGACGGTTGTACAACGAGAGATCTCGTTAGTCTAGATATTGAAGACGTTTGTCCAACGACGTATCTCGTTAGTCTAGATAAAGAAGACGGTTGTACAACGAGAGATCTCGTTAGTCTAGATATAGAAGAGGTTTGTACAACGACGGATCTCGTTAGTCTAGATATTGAAGACGTTTGTCCAACGACGTATCTCGTTAGTCTAGATATAGAAGACGGTTGTACAACGACGGATCTCGTTAGTCTAGATATAGAAGACGGTTGTACAGACGGATCTCGTTAGTCTAGGTATTGAAGACGTTTGTACAACGACGGATCTCGTTAGTCTAGATATAGAAGGCGGTTGTACAGACGGATCTCGTTAGTCTAGATATAGAAGACGGTTGTACAACCACGGATCTCGATAGTCTAGATATAGAAGACGGTTGTACAGACGGATCTCGTTAGTCTAGATATAGAAGACGGTTGTACAGACGGAGCTCGTTAGTCTAGATATTGAAGACGTTTGTCCAACGACGTATCTCGTTAGTCTAGATATAGAAGACGGTTGTACAGACGGATCTCGTTAGTCTAGATATAGAAGACGGTTGTACAGACGGATCTCGTTAGTCTAGATATAGAAGACGGTTGCACAGACGGATCTCGTTAGTCTAGATATTGATGACGGTTGTACAGACGGATCTCGTTAGTCTAGATATAGAAGACAGTTGTACAGACGGATCTCGTTAGTCTAGATATTGAAGACGTTTGTCCAACGACGTATCTCGTTAGTCTAGATAAAGAAGACGGTTGTACAACGAGAGATCTCGTTAGTCTAGATATAGAAGACGGATGTACAGACGGATCTCGTTAGTCTAGATATAGAAAACGGTTGTACAGACGGATCTCGTTAGTCTAGATATAGAAGAGGGTTGTACAACGACGGATCTCGTTAGTCTAGATATTGAAGACGTTTGTCCAACGACGTATCTCGTTAGTATAGATATAGAAGACGGTTGTACAACGAGAGATCTCGTTAGTCTAGATATAGAAGACGGTTGTACAGACGGAGCTCGTTAGTCTAGATATTGAAGACGTTTGTCCAACGACGTATCTCGTTAATCTAGATATAGAAGACGGTTGTACAGACGGATCTCGTTAGTCTAGATATAGAAGACGGTTGTACAGACGGATCTCGGTAGTCTAGATATAGAAGAGGGTTGTACAACGACGGATCTCGTTAGTCTAGATATTGAAGACGTTTGTCCAACGACGTATCTCGTTAGTCTAGATATAGAAGACGGTTGTACAGACGGATCTCGATAGTCTAGATATAGAAGACGGTTGTACAGACGGATCTCGTTAGTCTAGATATAGAAGACGGTTGTACAGACGGAGCTCGTTAGTCTAGATATTGAAGACGGTTGTACAGACGGATCTCGTTAGTCTAGATATAGAAGACGGTTGTACAGACGGATCTCGTTAGTCTAGATATTGAAGACGTTTGTCCAACGACGTATCTCGTTAGTCTAGATATAGAAAACGGTTGTACAGACGGATCTCGTTAGTCTAGATATAGAAGACGGTTGTACAACGACGGATCTCGTTTGTCTAGATATAGAAGACGGTTGTACAGACGGATCTCGTTAGTCTAGATATAGAAAACGGTTGTACAGGCGGATCTCGTTAGTCTAGATATAGAAGACGGTTGTACAACGACGGATCTCGTTAGTCTAGATAAAGAAGACGGTTGTACAACGAGAGATCTCGTTAGTCTAGATATAGAAGACGGTTGTACAACGACGGATCTCGTTAGTCTAGATATAGAAGACTGTTGTACAGACGGATCTCGTTAGTCTAGATATTGAAGACGTTTGTCCAACGACGTATCTCGTTAGTCTAGATAAAGAAGACGGTTGTACAACGAGAGATCTCGTTAGTCTAGATATAGAAGACGGATGTACAGACGGATCTCGTTAGTCTAGATATAGAAAACGGTTGTACAGACGGATCTCGTTAGTCTAGATATAGAAGAGGGTTGTACAACGACGGATCTCGTTAGTCTAGATATTGAAGACGTTTGTCCAACGACGTATCTCGTTAGTATAGATATAGAAGACGGTTGTACAGACGGATCTCGGTAGACTAGATATAGAAGAGGGTTGTACAACGACGGATCTCGTTAGTCTAGATATTGAAGACGTTTGTACAGACGGATCTCGTTAGTCTAGATATAGAAGACGGTTGTACAACGACGGATCTCGTTAGTCTAGATATTGAAGACGTTTGTCCAACGACGTATCTCGTTAGTCTAGATATAGAAGACGGTTGTACAGACGGATCTCGTTAGTCTAGATATAGAAGACGGTTGTACAACGACGGATCTCGTTAGTCTAGATATAGAAGACGGTTGTACAGACGGATCTCGGTAGACTAGATATAGAAGAGGGTTGTACAACGACGGATCTCGTTAGTCTAGATATTGAAGACGTTTGTCCAACGACGTATCTCGTTAGTCTAGATATAGAAGACGGTTGTACAACGACGGATCTCGTTAGTCTAGATATAGAAGACGGTTGTACAGACGGATCTCGTTAGTCTAGGTATTGAAGACGTTTGTCCAACGACGTATCTCGTTAGTCTAGATGTAGAAAACGGTTGTACAGACGGATCTCGTTAGTCTAGATATAGAAGACGGTTGTACAACGACGGATCTCGTTAGTCTAGATATTGAAGACGGTTGTACAGACGGATCTCGTTAGTCTAGATATAGAAGACGGTTGTACAGACGGATCTCGTTAGTCTAGATATTGAAGACGGTTGTACAACGACGGATCTCGTTAGTCTAGATATAGAAGACGGTTGTACAGACGGATCTCGTTAGTCTAGATATAGAAGACGGTTGTACAACGACGGATCTCGTTAGTCTAGATATAGAAGGCGGTTGTACAGACGGATCTCGTTAGTCTAGATATAGAAGACGGTTGTACAACCACGGATCTCGATAGTCTAGATATAGAAGACGGTTGTACAGACGGATCCCGTTAGTCTAGATATAGAAGACGGTTGTACAGACGGAGCTCGTTAGTCTAGATATTGAAGACGTTTGTCCAACGACGTATCTCGTTAGTCTAGATATAGAAAATGGTTGTACAGACGGATCTCGTTAGTCTAGATATAGAAGACGGTTGCACAGACGGATCTCGTTAGTCTAGATATTGATGACGGTTGTACAGACGGATCTCGTTAGTCTAGATATAGAAGACAGTTGTACAGACGGATCTCGTTAGTCTAGATATTGAAGACGTTTGTCCAACGACGTATCTCGTTAGTCTAGATAAAGAAGACGGTTGTATAACGAGAGATCTCGTTAGTCTAGATATAGAAGACGGATGTACAGACGGATCTCGTTAGTCTAGATATAGAAAACGGTTGTACAGACGGATCTCGTTAGTCTAGATATAGAAGAGGGTTGTACAACGACGGATCTCGTTAGTCTAGATATTGAAGACGTTTGTCCAACGACGTATCTCGTTAGTCTAGATATAGAAGACGGTTGTACAACGACGGATCTCGTTAGTCTAGATAAAGAAGACGGTTGTACAGACGGATCTCGTTAGTCTAGATATTGAAGACGTTTGTCCAACGACGTATCTCGTTAGTCTAGATGTAGAAAACGGTTGTACAGACGGATCTCGTTAGTCTAGATATAGAAGACGGTTGTACAACGACGGATCTCGTTAGTCTAGATATTGAAGACGGTTGTACAGACGGATCTCGTTAGTCTAGATATAGAAGACGGTTGTACAACGACGGATCTCGTTAGTCTAGATATAGAAGGCGGTTGTACAGACGGATCTCGTTAGTCTAGATATTGAAGACGTTTGTCCAACGACGTATCTCGTTAGTCTAGATATAGAAAACGGTTGTACAGACGGATCTCGTTAGTCTAGATATAGAAGACGTTGATCCAACGACGTATCTCGTTAGTCTAGATATAGAAGACGGTTGCACAGACGGATCTCGTTAGTCTAGATATTGAAGACGTTTGTCCAACGACGTATCTCGTTAGTATACAGGGTGTCCCACGGTAGAGTGGACAGAGCTATATCTCCTAAAGTATTGTTATTAAAAATCTGAAAAAAATAGGGAATGCATGGTACGAGGGGACCATCTTTTTCGCCCGAACGAATTTTTTTTTCGATTATTATTTTAAAAGATACGATGGTCAAGTTCGGATTTTCAAATGGCACTAACTTTTTGGAAGTCCTGAGTTGATAGTGCGTTAAAAGACAAAATCAATAAGCTATAATGTATACACTTTATTTCCACTGGTTTTTAAGATATTTCGCTTGCAAATTTCCTGATTTTCAGTGGAAAAACCGTCCCTGGACTGGCAAGGACCGGGGTCAGTTTTACTGTCGTCACGGGTAGCACTGCCTTTTGAAATAGATACCTACCTGCCAAAGGTCTACCCCGGCCCACGGGCTGGACAATTCTTTTCCGTCAGAAATGCCACTTAGGAAGGTACATCTGCAGTATCGAGAAGCGCACCGTTACTTTTATTTCGCACTTGCTTCTACGCTCGGATGACCGGTTCTTTTGGGAGGGATGCACGTTCGATTGATTAGGTTAGAAGGTGTGAAAGTTGCTAGACAAAATATCAACCATCGGAATATCAGAACCAATCGGATTTGCATCCCTCACAAACAGCGGCTCTCTTGAAGAGGCCTTCTTCACAGCAATACCTCCTCCCCAATGCCCACCTTCTCTCGCACGGAATACGTCAACGCATGCTTTCGTTTTGATATCGAAGCTCATGTTTATACTCGAGAGGACCACGCGTGGACAGCGGGTTACCCCTTTTCTTTCTGTGTCTCTCCACAAGGAGTATTGACGGTGGATTGTAGGAGCGTAGATGTCCGGATGCCAGTTATTGAATTCAGGAGAGGATAGAAACATTTCATTACAAAACACACATGTACTATAATTAAAGTAAATCGTATTCCTCTCGGGCAGGAGTCGCCCGACGCTCGTCGAAGAGATGCGGCCTCTGATACCCCGTGGCGGGGACAGTCCTTCGCAGGGCCTCACTCGATTTTTATGGCTTTTTCCGGAAAAAGGTACGAATCCTGGGTCGAGCGTAGCAAATTAGGGTCGAACCCCGGCAGTCGAGGGTCTAATATCCATTACAACGTATTAAGAAATTTTTTTCTTCATCGTATCGAAAGGGAAATGACGCCGATGGATTCCTTATGTTTTTCCGATGAAAATCATACCAAATATCATGCAAATCGGGCTACTTTGACAGAGGCTATTTGTACACCTGATGTAAAAGTTGTCCGATTTGCACGACATTTGGTATGATTTTCATCGGAAAACCCCAAGGAATCCATCGGCGACACTTCCATATCCATACGATAAAGTACAAGGAATTATTTTATTTCTTAAACAGATACAGGGTAATTCTGGAGCAGCGTCCGTCAAGGAGATGCGGCCCCTGGTACCCCGTGGCCGGGACAGTCCTTCGCAGGGCCCCACTCGATTTTTATGGCTTTTTCCGGAAAAAGGTACGAATCCTGGGTCGAGCGTAGCGAATTAGGGTCGAACCCCGGCAGTCGAGGGTCTAATATCCATTACAACGTATTAAGAAATTTTTTTCTTCATCGTATCGAAAGGGAAATGACGCTGATGGATTCCTTATGTTTTTCCGATGAAAATCATACCAAATATGATGCAGATCGGACTACTTTGACACAACCTATTTGTATTCTCTGTGTAAAAGTCGTCCGATTTACAAGATATTTGGTATGATTTTCATCAGAAAAACATAAGGAATCCATCGGCGGCACTGTCCTTTTGATACGACGAAGAAAATAATTTTTTAATATGCTGTAATGGATGTGACACCCTTGACTGCCGGGGTTCGACCCTAATTCGCTACGCTCGACCCAGGATTCGTACCTTTTTCCGGAAAAAGTCATAAAAATCTCACGTGTTAATGATATTCCAAACCCTCCGAGGACCGAAAGCCATAAAATTCGATGGGCACTGCGGGGTGTTGTCCTCGCCACGGGGTGACAGGCGTAGCGAGAGAATTACCCTGTATCTGTTTAAGAAATAAAATAATTCCTTGTACTTTATCGTATGGATATGGAAGTGTCGCCGATGGATTCCTTGGGGTTTTCCGATGAAAATCATACCAAATGTCGTGCAAATCGGACAACTTTTACATCAGGTGTACAAATAGCCTCTGTCAAAGTAGCCCGATTTGCATGATATTTGGTATGATTTTCATCGGAAAAACATAAGGAATCCATCGGCGTCATTTCCCTTTCGATACGATGAAGAAAAAAATTTCTTAATACGTTGTAATGGATATTAGACCCTCGACTGCCGGGGTTCGACCCTAATTTGCTACGCTCGACCCAGGATTCGTACCTTTTTCCGGAAAAAGCCATAAAAATCGAGTGAGGCCCTGCGAAGGACTGTCCCCGCCACGGGGTATCAGAGGCCGCATCTCTTCGACGAGCGTCGGGCGACTCCTGCCCGAGAGGAATACGATTTACTTTAATTATAGTACATGTGTGTTTTGTAATGAAATGTTTCTATCCTCTCCTGAATTCAATAACTGGCATCCGGACATCTACGCTCCTACAATCCACCGTCAATACTCCTTGTGGAGAGACACAGAAAGAAAAGGGGTAACCCGCTGTCCACGCGTGGTCCTCTCGAGTATAAACATGAGCTTCGATATCAAAACGAAAGCATGCGTTGACGTATTCCGTGCGAGAGAAGGTGGGCATTGGGGAGGAGGTATTGCTGTGAAGAAGGCCTCTTCAAGAGAGCCGCTGTTTGTGAGGGATGCAAATCCGATTGGTTCTGATATTCCGATGGTTGATATTTTGTCTAGCAACTTTCACACCTTCTAACCTAATCAATCGAACGTGCATCCCTCCCAAAAGAACCGGTCATCCGAGCGTAGAAGCAAGTGCGAAATAAAAGTAACGGTGCGCTTCTCGATACTGCAGATGTACCTTCCTAAGTGGCATTTCTGACGGAAAAGAATTGTCCAGCCCGTGGGCCGGGGTAGACCTTTGGCAGGTAGGTATCTATTTCAAAAGGCAGTGCTACCCGTGACGACAGTAAAACTGACCCCGGTCCTTGCCAGTCCAAGAACGGTTTTTCCACTGAAAATCAGGAAATTTGCAAGCGAAATATCTTAAAAACCAGTGGAAATAAAGTGTATACATTATAGCTTATTGATTTTGTCTTTTAACGCACTATCAACTCAGGACTTCCAAAAAGTTAGTGCCATTTGAAAATCCGAACTTGACCATCGTATCTTTTAAAATAATAATCGAAAAAAAAATTCGTTCGGGCGAAAAAGATGGTCCCCTCGTACCATGCATTCCCTATTTTTTTCAGATTTTTAATAACAATACTTTAGGAGATATAGCTCTGTCCACTCTACCGTGGGACACCCTGTAGATATAGAAGACGGTTGTACAACGAGAGATCTCGTTAGTCTAGATATAGAAGACGGTTGTACAGACGGAGCTCGTTAGTCTAGATATTGAAGACGTTTGTCCAACGACGTATCTCGTTAGTCTAGATATAGAAGACGGTTGTACAGACGGATCTCGTTAGTCTAGATATAGAAAACGGTTGTACAGACGGATCTCGTTAGTCTAGATATAGAAGAGGGTTGTACAACGACGGATCTCGTTAGTCTAGATATAGAAAACGGTTGTACAGACGGATCTCGTTAGTCTAGATATAGAAGACGGTTGCACAGACGGATCTCGTTAGTCTAGATATTGATGACGGTTGTACAGACGGATCTCGTTAGTCTAGATATAGAAGACAGTTGTACAGACGGATCTCGTTAGTCTAGATATTGAAGACGTTTGTCCAACGACGTATCTCGTTAGTCTAGATAAAGAAGACGGTTGTACAACGAGAGATCTCGTTAGTCTAGATATAGAAGACGGATGTACAGACGGATCTCGTTAGTCTAGATATAGAAAACGGTTGTACAGACGGATCTCGTTAGTCTAGATATAGAAGAGGGTTGTACAACGACGGATCTCGTTAGTCTAGATATTGAAGACGTTTGTCCAACGACGTATCTCGTTAGTATAGATATAGAAGACGGTTGTACAACGAGAGATCTCGTTAGTCTAGATACAGAAGACGGTTGTACAGACGGAGCTCGTTAGTCTAGATATAGAAGACGGTTGCACAGACGGATCTCGTTAGTCTAGATATTGAAGACGTTTGTCCAACGACGTATCTCGTTAGTCTAGATATAGAAGACGGTTGTACAGACGGATCTCGTTAGTCTAGATATAGAAGACGGTTGTACACACGGATCCCGTTAGTCTAGATATAGAAGACGGTTGTACAGACGGATCTCATTAGTCTAAATATTGAAGACGGTTGTACAGACGGATCTCGATAGTCTAGATATAGAAGACGGTTGTACAGACGGATCTCGTTAGTCTAGATATAGAAGACGGTTGTACAGACGGTTCTCGTTAGTCTAGATATTGAAGACGTTTGTCCAACGACGTATCTCGTTAGTCTAGATATAGAAGACGGTTGTACAGACGGATCTCGTTAGTCTAGATATTGAAGACGGTTGTACAGACGGATCTCGTTAGTCTAGATATAGAAGACGGTTGTACAGACGGATCTCGTTAGTCTAGATATTGAAGACGGTTGTACAACGACGGATCTCGTTAGTCTAGATATTGAAGACGGTTGTACAGACGGATCTCGTTAGTCTAGATATAGAAGACGGTTGTACAGACGGATCTCGTTAGTCTAGATATTGAAGACGGTTGTACAACGACGGATCTCGTTAGTCTAGATATAGAAGACGGTTGTACAGACGGATCTCGTTAGTCTAGATATAGAAGACGGTTGTACAACGACGGATCTCGTTAGTCTAGATATAGAAGGCGGTTGTACAGACGGATCTCGTTAGTCTAGATATAGAAGACGGTTGTACAACCACGGATCTCGATAGTCTAGATATAGAAGACGGTTGTACAGACGGATCTCGTTAGTCTAGATATAGAAGACGGTTGTACAGACGGAGCTCGTTAGTCTAGATATTGAAGACGTTTGTCCAACGACGTATCTCGTTAGTCTAGATATAGAAGACGGTTGTACAGACGGATCTCGTTAGTCTAGATATTGAAGACGTTTGTCCAACGACGTATCTCGTTAGTCTAGATAAAGAAGACGGTTGTACAACGAGAGATCTCGTTAGTCTAGATATAGAAGACGGATGTACAGACGGATCTCGTTAGTCTAGATATAGAAGAGGGTTGTACAACGACGGATCTCGTTAGTCTAGATATTGAAGACGTTTGTCCAACGACGTATCTCGTTAGTATAGATATAGAAGACGGTTGTACAACGAGAGATCTCGTTAGTCTAGATACAGAAGACGGTTGTACAGACGGAGCTCGTTAGTCTAGATATAGAAGACGGTTGCACAGACGGATCTCGTTAGTCTAGATATTGAAGACGTTTGTCCAACGACGTATCTCGTTAGTCTAGATATAGAAGACGGTTGTACAGACGGATCTCGTTAGTCTAGATATAGAAGACGGTTGTACACACGGATCCCGTTAGTCTAGATATAGAAGACGGTTGTACAGACGGATCTCATTAGTCTAAATATTGAAGACGGTTGTACAGACGGATCTCGATAGTCTAGATATAGAAGACGGTTGTACAGACGGATCTCGTTAGTCTAGATATAGAAGACGGTTGTACAGACGGTTCTCGTTAGTCTAGATATTGAAGACGTTTGTCCAACGACGTATCTCGTTAGTCTAGATATAGAAGACGGTTGTACAGACGGATCTCGTTAGTCTAGATATTGAAGACGTTTGTCCAACGACGTATCTCGTTAGTATAGATATAGAAGACGGTTGTACAACGAGAGATCTCGTTAGTCTAGATATAGAAGAGGGTTGTACAACGACGGATCTCGTTAGTCTAGATATTGAAGACGTTTGTCCAACGACGTATCTCGTTAGTATAGATATAGAAGACGGTTGTACAGACGGATCTCGTTAGTCTAGATATTGAAGACGGTTGTACAACGACGGATCTCGTTAGTCTAGATATAGAAGACGGTTGTACAGACGGATCTCGTTAGTCTAGATATAGAAGACGGTTGTACAACGACGGATCTCGTTAGTCTAGATATAGAAGGCGGTTGTACAGACGGATCTCGTTAGTCTAGATATAGAAGACGGTTGTACAACCACGGATCTCGATAGTCTAGATATAGAAGACGGTTGTACAGACGGACCTCGTTAGTCTAGATATAGAAGACGGTTGTACAGACGGAACTCGTTAGTCTAGATATTGAAGACGTTTGTCCAACGACGTATCTCGTTAGTCTAGATATAGAAAACGGTTGTACAGACGGATCTCGTTAGTCTAGATATAGAAGACGGTTGCACAGACGGATCTCGTTAGTCTAGATATTGATGACGGTTGTACAGACGGATCTCGTTAGTCTAGATATAGAAGACAGTTGTACAGACGGATCTCGTTAGTCTAGATATTGAAGACGTTTGTCCAACGACGTATCTCGTTAGTCTAGATAAAGAAGACGGTTGTACAACGAGAGATCTCGTTAGTCTAGATATAGAAGACGGATGTACAGACGGATCTCGTTAGTCTAGATATAGAAAACGGTTGTACAGACGGATCTCGTTAGTCTAGATATAGAAGAGGGTTGTACAACGACGGATCTCGTTAGTCTAGATATTGAAGACGTTTGTCCAACGACGTATCTCGTTAGTATAGATATAGAAGACGGTTGTACAACGAGAGATCTCGTTAGTCTAGATACAGAAGACGGTTGTACAGACGGAGCTCGTTAGTCTAGATATAGAAGACGGTTGCACAGACGGATCTCGTTAGTCTAGATATTGATGACGGTTGTACAGACGGATCTCGTTAGTCTAGATATAGAAGACAGTTGTACAGACGGATCTCGTTAGTCTAGATATTGAAGACGTTTGTCCAACGACGTATCTCGTTAGTCTAGATAAAGAAGACGGTTGTACAACGAGAGATCTCGTTAGTCTAGATATAGAAGACGGATGTACAGACGGATCTCGTTAGTCTAGATATAGAAAACGGTTGTACAGACGGATCTCGTTAGTCTAGATATAGAAGAGGGTTGTACAACGACGGATCTCGTTAGTCTAGATATTGAAGACGTTTGTCCAACGACGTATCTCGTTAGTATAGATATAGAAGACGGTTGTACAAGGAGAGATCTCGTTAGTCTAGATATAGAAGACGGTTGTACAGACGGAGCTCGTTAGTCTAGATATTGAAGACGTTTGTCCAACGACGTATCTCGTTAGTCTAGATATAGAAGACGGTTGTACAGACGGATCTCGTTAGTCTAGATATAGAAGACGGTTGTACAGACGGATCTCGGTAGTCTAGATATAGAAGAGGGTTGTACAACGACGGATCTCGTTAGTCTAGATATTGAAGACGTTTGTCCAACGACGTATCTCGTTAGTCTAGATATAGAAGACGGTTGTACAGACGGATCTCGATAGTCTAGATATAGAAGACGGTTGTACAGACGGATCTCGTTAGTCTAGATATAGAAGACGGTTGTACAGACGGAGCTCGTTAGTCTAGATATTGAAGACGTTTGTCCAACGACGTATCTCGTTAGTCTAGATATAGAAAACGGTTGTACAGACGGATCTCGTTAGTCTAGATATAGAAGACGGATGTACAGACGGATCTCGTTAGTCTAGATATAGAAAACGGTTGTACAGACGGATCTCGTTAGTCTAGATATAGAAGAGGGTTGTACAACGACGGATCTCGTTAGTCTAGATATTGAAGACGGTTGTACAGACGGATCTCGTTAGTCTAGATATAGAAGACGGTTGTACAGACGGATCTCGGTAGTCTAGATATAGAAGAGGGTTGTACAACGACGGATCTCGTTAGTCTAGATATTGAAGACGTTTGTCCAACGACGTATCTCGTTAGTCTAGATATAGAAGACGGTTGTACAGACGGATCTCGATAGTCTAGATATAGAAGACGGTTGTACAGACGGATCTCGTTAGTCTAGATATAGAAGACGGTTGTACAGACGGAGCTCGTTAGTCTAGATATTGAAGACGTTTGTCCAACGACGTATCTCGTTAGTCTAGATATAGAAAACGGTTGTACAGACGGATCTCGTTAGTCTAGATATAGAAGACGGTTGCACAGACGGATCTCGTTAGTCTAGATATTGAAGACGTTTGTCCAACGACGTATCTCGTTAGTCTAGATATAGAAGACGGTTGTACAGACGGATCTCGATAGTCTAGATATAGAAGACGGTTGTACAGACGGATCTCGTTAGTCTAGATATAGAAGACGGTTGTTCAGACGGAGCTCGTTAGTCTAGATATTGAAGACGTTTGTCCAACGACGTATCTCGTTAGTCTAGATATAGAAAACGGTTGTACAGACGGATCTCGTTAGTCTAGATATAGAAGAGGGTTGTACAACGACGTATCTCGTTAGTCTAGATATTGAAGACGTTTGTCCAACGACGTATCTCGTTAGTCTAGATATAGAAGACGGTTGTACAACGACGGATCTCGTTAGTCTAGATATTGAAGACGTTTGTCCAACGACGTATCTCGTTAGTCTAGATATAGAAAACGGTTGTACAGACGGATCTCGTTAGTCTAGATATAGAAGACGGTTGCACAGACGGATCTCGTTAGTCTAGATATTGAAGACGTTTGTCCAACGACGTATCTCGTTAGTCTAGATATAGAAGACGGTTGTACAGACGGATCTCGATAGTCTAGATATAGAAGACGGTTGTACAGACGGATCTCGTTAGTCTAGATATAGAAGACGGTTGTTCAGACGGAGCTCGTTAGTCTAGATATTGAAGACGTTTGTCCAACGACGTATCTCGTTAGTCTAGATATAGAAAACGGTTGTACAGACGGATCTCGTTAGTCTAGATATAGAAGAGGGTTGTACAACGACGTATCTCGTTAGTCTAGATATTGAAGACGTTTGTCCAACGACGTATCTCGTTAGTCTAGATATAGAAGACGGTTGTACAACGACGGATCTCGTTAGTCTAGATATTGAAGACGTTTGTCCAACGACGTATCTCGTTAGTCTAGATATTGAAGACGTTTGTCCAACGACGTATCTCGTTAGTACAGATATAGAAGACGGTTGTACAGACGGATCTCGGTAGACTAGATATAGAAGAGGGTTGTACAACGACGGATCTCGTTAGTCTAGATATTGAAGACGTTTGTACAACGACGGATCTCGTTAGTCTAGATATAGAAGACGGTTGTACAGACGGATCTCGTTAGTCTAGATATGGAAGACGTTTGTCCAACGACGTATCTCGTTAGTCTAGATATAGAAGACGGTTGTACAGACGGATCTCGTTAGTCTAGATATAGAAGACGGTTGTACAACGACGGATCTCGTTAGTCTAGATATAGAAGACGGTTGTACAACGACGGATCTCGTTAGTCTAGATAAAGAAGACGGTTGTACAACGAGAGATCTCGTTAGTCTAGATATAGAAGACGGATGTACAGACGGATCTCGTTAGTCTAGATATAGAAAACGGTTGTACAGACGGATCTCGTTAGTCTAGATATAGAAGAGGGTTGTACAACGACGGATCTCGTTAGTCTAGATATTGAAGACGTTTGTCCAACGACGTATCTCGTTAGTACAGATATAGAAGACGGTTGTACAGACGGATCTCGGTAGACTAGATATAGAAGAGGGTTGTACAACGACGGATCTCGTTAGTCTAGATATTGAAGACGTTTGTACAGACGGATCTCGTTAGTCTAGATATAGAAAACGGTTGTACAGACGGATCTCGTTAGTCTAGATATAGAAGACGGTTGCACAGACGGATCTCGTTAGTCTAGATATTGATGACGGTTGTACAGACGGATCTCGTTAGTCTAGATATAGAAGACAGTTGTACAGACGGATCTCGTTAGTCTAGATATTGAAGACGTTTGTCCAACGACGTATCTCGTTAGTCTAGATAAAGAAGACGGTTGTACAACGAGAGATCTCGTTAGTCTAGATATAGAAGACGGATGTACAACCACGGATCTCGATAGTCTAGATATAGAAGACGGTTGTACAGACGGATCTCGTTAGTCTAGATATAGAAGACGGTTGTACAGACGGATCTCGTTAGTCTAGATATAGAAGACGGTTGTACAGGCGGATCTCGTTAGTCTAGATATTGAAGACGTTTGTCCAACGACGTATCTCGTTAGTCCAGATATAGAAGACGGTTGTACAGACGGATCTCGTTAGTCTAGATATAGAAGACGATTGTATAACGAGAGATCTCGTTAGTCTAGATATAGAAGACGGTTGTACACACGGATCCCGTTAGTCTAGATATAGAAGACGGTTGTACAGACGGATCTCATTAGTCTAGATATTGAAGACGGTTGTACAGACGGATCTCGATAGTCTAGATATAGAAGACGGTTGTACAGACGGATCTCGTTAGTCTAGATATAGAAGACGGTTGTACAGACGGTTCTCGTTAGTCTAGATATTGAAGACGTTTGTCCAACGACGTATCTCGTTAGTCTAGATATTGAAGACGTTTGTCCAACGACGTATCTCGTTAGTCTAGATATAGAAGACGGTTGTATAGACGGATCTCGATAGTCTAGATATAGAAGACGGTTGTACAGACGGATCTCGTTAGTCTAGATATAGAAGACGGTTGTACAGACGGATCTCGTTAGTCTAGGTATTGAAGACGTTTGTCCAACGACGTATCTCGTTAGTCTAGATGTAGAAAACGGTTGTACAGACGGATCTCGTTAGTCTAGATATAGAAGACGGTTGTACAACGACGGATCTCGTTAGTCTAGATATTGAAGACGGTTGTACAGACGGATCTCGTTAGTCTAGATATAGAAGACGGGTGTACAGACGGATCTCGTTAGTCTAGATATTGAAGACGGTTGTACAACGACGGATCTCGTTAGTCTAGATATAGAAGACGGTTGTACAGACGGATCTCGGTAGACTAGATATAGAAGAGGGTTGTACAACGACGGATCTCGTTAGTCTAGATATAGAAGACGGTTGTACAGACGGATCTCGGTAGTCTAGATATAGAAGAGGGTTGTACAACGACGGATCTCGTTAGTCTAGATATTGAAGACGTTTGTCCAACGACGTATCTCGTTAGTCTAGATATAGAAGACGGTTGTACAGACGGATCTCGATAGTCTAGATATAGAAGACGGTTGTACAGACGGATCTCGTTAGTCTAGATATAGAAGACGGTTGTACAGACGGAGCTCGTTAGTCTAGATATTGAAGACGTTTGTCCAACGACGTATCTCGTTAGTCTAGATATAGAAAACGGTTGTACAGACGGATCTCGTTAGTCTAGATATAGAAGACGGTTGCACAGACGGATCTCGTTAGTCTAGATATTGAAGACGGTTGTCCAACGACGTATCTCGTAAGTCTAGATAAAGAAGACGGTTGTACAACGAGAGATCTCGTTAGTCTAGATATAGAAGACGGTTGTACAGACGGAGCTCGTTAGTCTAGATATTGAAGACGTTTGTCCAACGACGTATCTCGTTAGTCTAGATATAGAAGACGGTTGTACAGACGGATCTCGTTAGTCTAGATATAGAAGATGGTTGTACAGACGGATCTCGGTAGTCTAGATATAGAAGAGGGTTGTACAACGACGGATCTCGTTAGTCTAGATATTGAAGACGTTTGTCCAACGACGTATCTCGTTAGTATAGATATAGAAGACGGTTGTACAACGAGAGATCTCGTTAGTCTAGATATAGAAGACGGTTGTACAGACGGAGCTCGTTAGTCTAGATATTGAAGACGTTTGTCCAACGACGTATCTCGTTAGTCTAGATATAGAAGACGGTTGTACAGACGGATCTCGTTAGTCTAGATATAGAAGACGGTTGTACAGACGGATCTCGGTAGTCTAGATATAGAAGAGGGTTGTACAACGACGGATCTCGTTAGTCTAGATATTGAAGACGTTTGTCCAACGACGTATCTCGTTAGTCTAGATATAGAAGACGGTTGTACAGACGGATCTCGATAGTCTAGATATAGAAGACGGTTGTACAGACGGATCTCGTTAGTCTAGATATAGAAGACGGTTGTACAGACGGAGCTCGTTAGTCTAGATATTGAAGACGTTTGTCCAACGACGTATCTCGTTAGTCTAGATATAGAAAACGGTTGTACAGACGGATCTCGTTAGTCTAGATATAGAAGACGGTTGCACAGACGGATCTCGTTAGTCTAGATATTGAAGACGGTTGTCCAACGACGTATCTCGTAAGTCTAGATAAAGAAGACGGTTGTACAACGAGAGATCTCGTTAGTCTAGATATAGAAGACGGTTGTACAGACGGATCTCGTTAGTCTAGATACAGAAGACGGTTGCACAGACGGATCTCGTTAGTCTAGATATAGAAGACGGTTGTACAACGACGTATCTCGTTAGTCTAGATATAGAAGACGGTTGTGCAGACGGATCTCGTTAGTCTAGATATAGAAGACGGTTGTACAGACGGATCTCGGTAGTCTAGATATAGAAGAGGGTTGTACAGACGGATCTCGTTAGTCTAGATAAAGAAGACGGTTGTACAACGAGAGATCTCGTTAGTCTAGATATAGAAGACGGTTGTACAGACGGATCTCGTTAGTCTAGATACAGAAGACGGTTGCACAGACGGATCTCGTTAGTCTAGATATTGAAGACGGTTGTACAGACGGACCTCGATAGTCTAGATATAGAAGACGGTTGTACAGACGGATCTCGTTAGTCTAGATATAGAAGACGGTTGTACAGACGGTTCTCGTTAGTCTAGATATTGAAGACGTTTGTCCAACGACGTATCTCGTTAGTCTAGATAAAGAAGACGGTTGTACAACGAGAGATCTCGTTAGTCTAGATATAGAAGACGGATGTACAGACGGATTTCGTTAGTCTAGATATAGAAAACGGTTGTACAAGACGGATCTCGTTAGTCTAGATATAGAAGAGGGTTGTACAACGACGGATCTCGTTAGTCTAGATATTGAAGACGTTTGTCCAACGACGTATCTCGTTAGTCTAGATATAGAAGACGGTTGTACAACGACGGATCTCGTTAGTCTAGATATTGAAGACGGTTGTCCAACGACGTATCTCGTAAGTCTAGATAAAGAAGACGGTTGTACAACGAGAGATCTCGTTAGTCTAGATATAGAAGACGGTTGTACAGACGGATCTCGTTAGTCTAGATACAGAAGACGGTTGCACAGACGGATCTCGTTAGTCTAGATATAGAAGACGGTTGTACAACGACGTATCTCGTTAGTCTAGATATAGAAGACGGTTGTGCAGACGGATCTCGTTAGTCTAGATATAGAAGACGGTTGTACAGACGGATCTCGGTAGTCTAGATATAGAAGAGGGTTGTACAGACGGATCTCGTTAGTCTAGATAAAGAAGACGGTTGTACAACGAGAGATCTCGTTAGTCTAGATATAGAAGACGGTTGTACAGACGGATCTCGTTAGTCTAGATACAGAAGACGGTTGCACAGACGGATCTCGTTAGTCTAGATATTGAAGACGGTTGTACAGACGGACCTCGATAGTCTAGATATAGAAGACGGTTGTACAGACGGATCTCGTTAGTCTAGATATAGAAGACGGTTGTACAGACGGTTCTCGTTAGTCTAGATATTGAAGACGGTTGTACAACGACGTATCTCGTTAGTCTAGATAAAGAAGACGGTTGTACAACGAGAGATCTCGTTAGTCTAGATATAGAAGACGGATGTACAGACGGATTTCGTTAGTCTAGATATAGAAAACGGTTGTACAGACGGATCTCGTTAGTCTAGATATAGAAGAGGGTTGTACAACGACGGATCTCGTTAGTCTAGATGTAGAAAACGGTTGTACAGACGGATCTCGTTAGTCTAGATATAGAAGACGGTTGTACAACGACGGATCTCGTTAGTCTAGATATTGAAGACGGTTGTACAGACGGATCTCGTTAGTCTAGATATAGAAGACGGTTGTACAGACGGATCTCGTTAGTCTAGATATAGAAGACGGTTGTACAGACGGAGCTCGTTAGTCTAGATGTTGAAGACGTTTGTCCAACGACGGATCTCGTTAGTCTAGATATAGAAGACGGTTGTACAGACGGATCTCGTTAGTCTAGATATAGAAGCCGGTTGTACAACGACGGATCTCGTTTGTCTAGATATAGAAGACGGTTGTACAGACGGATCTCGTTAGTCTAGATATAGAAGACGGTTGTACAGACGGATCTCGTTAGTCTAGATATAGAAGAGGGTTGTACAACGACGGATCTCGTTAGTCTAGATATTGAAGACGTTTGTCCAACGACGTATCTCGTTAGTCTAGATATAGAAGACGGTTGTACAACGACGGATCTCGTTAGTCTAGATAAAGAAGACGGTTGTACAGACGGATCTCGTTAGTCTAGATATTGAAGACGTTTGTCCAACGACGTATCTCGTTAGTCTAGATGTAGAAAACGGTTGTACAGACGGATCTCGTTAGTCTAGATATAGAAGACGGTTGTACAACGACGGATCTCGTTAGTCTAGATATTGAAGACGGTTGTACAGACGGATCTCGTTAGTCTAGATATAGAAGACGGTTGTACAGACGGATCTCGTTAGTCTAGATATAGAAGACGGTTGTACAGACGGAGCTCGTTAGTCTAGATGTTGAAGACGTTTGTCCAACGACGGATCTCGTTAGTCTAGATATAGAAGACGGTTGTACAGACGGATCTCGTTAGTCTAGATATAGAAGCCGGTTGTACAACGACGGATCTCGTTAGTCTAGATATAGAAGACGGTTGTACAGACGGATCTCGTTAGTCTAGATATGGAAGACGTTTGTCCAACGACGTATCTCGTTAGTCTAGATATAGAAGACGGTTGTACAGACGGATCTCGTTAGTCTAGATATAGAAGACGGTTGTACAACGACGGATCTCGTTAGTCTAGATATAGAAGACGGTTGTACAACGACGGATCTCGTTAGTCTAGATAAAGAAGACGGTTGTACACGAGAGATCTCGTTAGTCTAGATATAGAAGACGGATGTACAGACGGATCTCGTTAGTCTAGATATAGAAAACGGTTGTACAGACGGATCTCGTTAGTCTAGATATAGAAGAGGGTTGTACAACGACGGATCTCGTTAGTCTAGATATTGAAGACGTTTGTCCAACGACGTATCTCGTTAGTACAGATATAGAAGACGGTTGTACAGACGGATCTCGGTAGACTAGATATAGAAGAGGGTTGTACAACGACGGATCTCGTTAGTCTAGATATTGAAGACGTTTGTACAGACGGATCTCGTTAGTCTAGATATAGAAAACGGTTGTACAGACGGATCTCGTTAGTCTAGATATAGAAGACGGTTGCACAGACGGATCTCGTTAGTCTAGATATTGATGACGGTTGTACAGACGGATCTCGTTAGTCTAGATATAGAAGACAGTTGTACAGACGGATCTCGTTAGTCTAGATATTGAAGACGTTTGTCCAACGACGTATCTCGTTAGTCTAGATAAAGAAGACGGTTGTACAACGAGAGATCTCGTTAGTCTAGATATAGAAGACGGATGTACAACCACGGATCTCGATAGTCTAGATATAGAAGACGGTTGTACAGACGGATCTCGTTAGTCTAGATATAGAAGACGGTTGTACAGACGGATCTCGTTAGTCTAGATATAGAAGACGGTTGTACAGGCGGATCTCGTTAGTCTAGATATTGAAGACGTTTGTCCAACGACGTATCTCGATAGTCTAGATATAGAAGACGGTTGTACAGACGGATCTCGTTAGTCTAGATATAGAAGACGGTTGTACAGACGGTTCTCGTTAGTCTAGATATTGAAGACGTTTGTCCAACGACGTATCTCGTTAGTCTAGATATTGAAGACGTTTGTCCAACGACGTATCTCGTTAGTCTAGATATAGAAGACGGTTGTATAGACGGATCTCGATAGTCTAGATATAGAAGACGGTTGTACAGACGGATCTCGTTAGTCTAGATATAGAAGACGGTTGTACAGACGGTTCTCGTTAGTCTAGATATTGAAGTGTGACGTCCCACGATTTTTCGCGCGTTTCCTATCCCAAATTCCATCAGTAAACCTCAAATTCACTCTATCGAACTCAACTCCTACACCATCTCCTCAATAGCCGATCACCTTGATGTTGCACCTTAGCGGTCAACAACACGAGATGATCAACACAAACCTCCACCTCGCTGATGTACCTTAGCGGTCCCCATCACGAGATGGTCGTTTCAAAACCCTCTTCGCCTATTCGTCCTGCAAGGCACGAATCATTCCCTCTAAAAACGAATTCAAACAAGTCCCTCATTATAAATCCCTCTTAAATCGAGACCACGTCTCAATCCCCTCTCTACGTCACAACAGAGTCCAAACACTCTAACCCCTTTCCTATCAAACACCTAAAATCCAATCGAAGAGTTGAGTATCTCCAATACCGTTCATAAAAACCCTAGAAGCCTAATTACGACGCATTTGGCGTACGTGACAAAATATGGCTATTAATAGCCATACCGTTTACAAAAACCCCGGAAATCATACTACGTCTTATTCCGAAATGTGTCAAGGTCTTTACCGCGCGTACCCCCGCAATACTCCTGTAGAAATACATAAATACGAGGTCCTGCGAGGCCTCGTCCTCTTTCATCGCAGAATCTATGACAAAGTGTCATCAAAAGTATTCGTTAACGGTGTTAAAGATTTATATTGTTCAATTCAGTGCTACGACAACCATTGTAAGTCATTTTAATTACCATTATTAAGGAATATCACCCTCATTATATTTCTCTATATAAATAACGCTTATTACTTTTCTATATTATAAATTTTACTTATTACTTTATATATAATAACGTTTATGTCATTCTAAAGCTTATTGCTATTCATTTATTATTCTGTATTATCATCTTAATGCTTATTTTGTTTATATTTGTCTTATAATCGCTTATTACACATATCATTTTCTTGAGTTAACGCTTATTGCATTTCATATATTATACTTTACTAAAGCTTATTATATTTCATATATTATCATCGATCTATTCTCATGTATTTCATGTTCATATGCTCGTATTGTTAATAACTGCCTTTTATATAAATGTTATCCGTTAATGCTAAGAATATCAAACATTATCATTAACAAACGTTTCGATAAAACAATTAAACCTATTTGTTTTCAACTACGTCTCGAATTATTGTGTGTGCTCGAGTCATAAACCTTCCCAACGAAACCAAGCTGCCGCAACAGCTGATTCGCGAGAGCGCTCCCAGTGTTTATAAACACACCGCTGCATGAGCCGTGCAATATACAAAAGAACTGAACGTGGTTTCTTTTACACTAATGCAACAGTAAATCCTGTTTCGTAAACCAAAACAAATACGAAGTCCCCTAACGGGTGTTCTCTAAATACACGTTTACCTTCCCTGGTCGATTAGAGTGACGGATTAAATATTCGCGCCTCATCACCTCCAGAAATTCTAAGTGTGACGGATTCAATATTCGCGCCTAATTCCTTTCCTTAAAACCTCTCAGCGTGACGGATTTAATATTCGCGCCTGAGTCCCTCAAATCCTAGTGTGACGGATTCAATATTCGCGCCTAAGTTCCTCTCAAAAATCTCAGTGTGACGGATTTAATATTCGCGCCTGAGTCCCTCTCAAAAATCTCAGTGTGACGGATTTAATATTCGCGCCTGAGTCCCTCTCAAAACCCCTCAGTGTGACGGATTTAATATTCGCGCCTGAGTCCCTCTCAAAACCCCTCAGTGTGACGGATTTAATATTCGCGCCTGAGTCCCTCAAAACCACAAGGTGCTGGATTCCAGATTCGCGCCTGTATTCTTCCTTCCCCATTGTCCACGTCCCCAAAGACCTCACCCGGGACGTGACATATTTTTGGTGACAGCGGTGGGATATACGTTTGCCGCCGGTAAGAAATAGATTCCGCGACGCGGTACCCACAAAATCCCGCTATTTAATATGTACTTAGAACGCGTAAACCCGTGGAAACCAGCATATCAGAGCCGCCAATTACAAAGGTTGACGGAATCCATACAGTGGATGATCTGTGTCTACGGGAAATTAGCGACAAATGACGAAGGCGACGAAATCTGCCTACATTGCTCTCGACTAAATTCAACAGAAACGGTGACAGAGTATCAAATTCATTACTGCCAAAGACCTTATACATTCCCTAATTGCCTAAGGTGCAATAGCGTGATATACCAAACGCGTCCCGCAACCAACTGTATCGAGTGTACACAGTGGTACTTCCTTTCAAACAGAAATTGATTCACTAATATTTTTATCACGAAATTTAAACAAACTGCCAGACGCGATATAAGATGTTGATAACTAACATGTGCGATTCACGCCAAAATCAAAGTACATTATATTACCCAAGCCGCAGGCTGCGAGACGTTTTGTCAGATTCAAACGCGTTGATTTGTGTTTCTGGAGGTGTAGCAACGACCACGGAAGGCGAAAAAATTTGCCTAAATTGTTTTGATTTAAACCCAGTGGAGGTAGACGAAATATATCAAGTGCATTACCACCAACCTAACGATACGTTTCCTGAGTGCCCTCGTTGCAAAAACCTTTTGTTTGAATTACGGCCTATTAACAGTCGTGCCGCGTGCACAGAATATCGCCGTCAAATAAGGAAAAATTGTAACAAATTTGATTTAAACTACCCGGGTAGAGAATACAGTAGATTTTGAACAACGGCTACCGTACGCCAAAAGAAATTTCTTCATTTTCCCTTAACTAACAGTCTTTACTAAATTCAAAATGTCCGAACACGGTGATATCGATGATTCTTGCATAGTGGACCAAGAGATTGACCCTTCCACGAATCCCATAGACGTCGCGACCGCCGAATTAAAGGAAAAGGTTCAACTATTGAAACAAAAACAATCCGAAATAGAAAGTTTGTGCGCGAAACTAGCTGTTAATAAGGAACCCAAAATGCATTCGGGCGTAGCTACCGGAATAAGCGGCCCTACGTTGGAAGGTCTCTCCAATCAAATGCAAACTATGAACGAAATGATAGGAAAACTTCTTGCACCCCCGCCAGTCGCGGATAATTTTGCCACACCGGCTTCCTCGCGCTTTGATAGAAAACCGGTACTAAACTTCAATAAAACTCCTGAGGCATTGAGACATAATAATATTCCGGACCAGGGTCCATCACCCCAGATCAAATTAAAGGACGCCGTGGAAACAGTCCCAAAATTTAACGGGCACAATATGTCCATTTTGCAATTCGCGAGAGCCTGCAATAGGGCTAAGGCTTTGGTTCCCTCGCATGCTGAACCTCAGCTAGCGAGGTTGTTAACGAATAAATTACAAGACCACGCATACTTGGCGGTTGAGGATCGGGTCTTCGACTCCGTGAACGACTTAATAAAACAACTTAAACGTACCTTCTCCCCTGCGAAAACGTCGGACCATTATCGTGGAGAACTCGCTAACGTCATTAAAGGAACCAATGAACATATGTTGGAATATATTTCACGCGTTAAAGACCTCCGATTCGCTATTTTGGAAGAGGACAGCGAATATTATCGTGACCTTACACAGAATCACCTCGAAGATATAGATCGATTGACGCTAGATTCGTTCGTGGATGGTCTTCCTCCGTATATACGAAACAGATTACTCCAAAACAATTTCGAAACGCTCGAGGAAGCTTTTGAGTTAGCCATACTCGTAGATAAGAAAATAGAAAAGGATCGACAAAGGTTTTCGGAACAAAAGGCCCCAAAATTAACGTGTCAACTTTGTAGTAAAACAGGACATGATGCGCGGACTTGCAGAAATAATCAAAATACCGCTCCACAACCTTTCGAGAAGTATCCTCCAAGTCGCGCTGCAGGATATGGTAATCAGGCGCCTAACCTTATGCTCCCTTACTGGGACAAAAACCGACCTCCTCCCTCAAGGCCTACGGAACTACGTATTTGCGCGTATTGCAAAAAGCCCGGACATTTAATTTCCGAATGTAGAAAACGCATGTTTAACCGTAATGAGGGAAACCCTGGAACCTCCCAAGAAAGAGACTCGGGAAACGCTCTGCCCCTACGGTCGACAGCGGACGCGTACCGTGGAACGGGCCACCCAGGAGCGCGTCCGATAACAATACAAACAGAGGCAGGAATGACAAAACTAGAATCGCTACCGCATGGTTAAATGCCGTCGATGAAGCTCCGTCAATAATCATTCAATCCCCGGATTTTATAATGGCACCAGAATTAATGATAGACACAGGTTCTGAAGTGAATTTATTGAAATTTCACGTACTAAAACAACCTCGAGAAATAGATACCAATAAAAGGGTGCAATTAAGAGGCATTGCTAAAGACCTCGTCCCCACCTTTGGGACAGTAACCATAGCTCTATTAGACAAAGATGTCACGTTCCATATAGTCGAAAACGACTTCCCGATTAAACCACACGGAATATTAGGAACCGAGTTCTTTATAAAACAAAACGCTTCAATACACTACTCAAAGAAACAGTTAGAGTTCGAAGGAAACTCTATTCCATTTGTAAATAAGGATCAACTCGTGTTACCCGCCAGATCAAAAACGGTCTGTTTTGTAAATATATCAAATTCAAATGTAAAGGAAGGATATTTACCTAGATTAGATTTAGGCACTGGTATTCATGCAGGTAATGCCCTCGTCCGTAATCAGGATGGCAAAGCGTACCTACAAGTTATAAATTCTAATGAAATGGACACAACAATCACTGTACCTACTGTTGAATTGGAAGAATTCGAAATTGTGATCCCAGAACCCAAACAAAGACGACCAAAAGAGACTAAGACGTCTAAACGCGTCACTCCTATCAAGTCCCTCTTTCCCCAGGATCCGTCGATCCATCATTCAGAGACACCCGTAAAGGTGCACTCGCTCTCATCCCCAAAGCATTATGCCGAAACAACCCTTCCCCTAGAATTCCAGGAGTCTCTTACTATGGCGTCGGGTGAGGAAATACCAACAATTTCTGAACAAACCGCAACAAGAATGGAACAAGTGTTCAAACTAATTTCTACGGAACATATGAATCCTGAGGAAAAATTTCATGTCCAAGGAATTTTACATAAATACCAAGACCTCTTCCATTTACCAGATGAGAAGTTAGGCCATACAAACGCTATTCAGCATGGGATCCAAACAACGGACCCAGTGCCTGTAAATACTAAACAATATCGCTTCCCACCTGTACATAAGAAAGAAATAGACAAACAAGTAAAGAACTTACTTGAAAACGAAATTATCAAGCCGTCATTATCGCCCTATAATTCACCTATTTGGATCGTGTCCAAAAAACCGGGACCTGATGGGGAACCCTTGTGGAGAATGGTAATTGACTTCAGGGATTTAAATGAAAAAACCGTTCCTGACGCATACCCACTGCCAAACATTAATGAAATACTGGACCAATTAGGAGGAGCAAAATACTTCTCCGTATTCGACCTTGCTTCTGGATTTCATCAAATCCCCATGAAGCCGGAAGATGCACCTAAAACGGCCTTTTCTACACCTCATGGACATTATGAGTTTGTCAGAATGCCGTTTGGACTATGTAATGCGCCAGCAACTTTCCAACGCCTAATGGATCACACACTTACAGGACTCCAAGGCACGGAAATGTTTGTTTACTTGGACGATATCGTCCTTTATGCGAGTTCCCTCACGGAACACCTAATAAAATTTAAGAAACTTGCTCAACGCCTAAGAGAGGCGAATCTTAAACTTCAACCTTCAAAATGTAAATTTTTACACAAAGAAGTCGCATATTTGGGTCATATAATTACAGAACAAGGGGTAAAACCTGATCCAGGAAAGATTGAAGCCGTCCGAAACTATCCAGCACCAAATACAGCAAAAAGAATTAAACAATTCCTTGGTTTAACCGGATACTACAGGAAATTTATCCCAGACTTTTCTAAAATAGCGCGTCCACTAACCCAATTATTAAAGAAAGATACAGTATTTGAGTGGGGACCGTCCCAGGAAACGGCTTTTGACCACTTAAGGTTAGCATTACAGAGAGAACCTATCCTGCAATACCCGAATTTTGACCTGGAATTTCATGTTACCACCGACGCTTCCGAATTTGCTATAGGAGGAATATTAAGTCAAAATATCACGGGAAAAGAGTTACCCATCGCTTATGCTTCTCGGCTCCTGAACAAAGCAGAGATAAATTACGCAACCATAGAAAAGGAACTCCTAGCCATCGTGTATTGCGTTAGACATTTTCGACCCTATTTATATGGGAAAAAATTCATTTTATATACTGACCACCAACCATTAATCTGGTTACATAGAGTAAAAGACCCAACGTCACGTCTTGTTAGGTGGCGCTTAAAGTTAGCAGAATACGACTACGAAATTCGCTATCAACCGGGAAAAAGCAATAAACTTGCAGACGCGCTGTCTCGTAATCCTCCTGTAAAGAGAGCGTGTCCCATACGACCGCGAGAAGAAACTGATGATGAGTGGGTGCCTAGCAAAAAGCCTCGAACTACCAATGAAATTAATAAGCGCCAAAAAGCGAAACCCACAAGGATCCAACCTCACCGGAAGGCACGAAAGGATCCAACGCCTGTAATAATGCCACCCGACGTCTCCCCAGTAAATGCACCAGAACCCATGAGTGACATTGAAAGAGAGGACCAGGAGACAGAGGAAGCACAAGAATTTAATATTCCAAGTCAAACCGTTTCACCTCCGCAATCTCCAACACCACTGGAATTGGAAGACTCTGATTCCGAAGTAGAATCTAATGCGTCAAACGAATCGACTACTGATTCAGAATCATCGTTAATTGGGCTAAACGATTCCCCAGAAGAAACATACGAAGCGGATCCCGATAGGGACATTAGGACAGTACCAATAATTAGTCGCGACCCGTTGTCTTTACGAAAAGAAACGCTTGTCTTCTTCTTAAGCGCTGATGGGAAACCTTGCGACAATGGAGCCAAACAACTATTTAAAACTGGAGCATTAGAAGAAGTGAACGAACTCACTTTAGGAAAGGCCCATGTAACATGCAATAAGGGACGAATTCTTATCGGGTTAATTATAAAAGAAACGCAAAATACTCCTCTAACCACCACAACCTGGGGCGAAGCATTATCTTCCCTTAAAAATACAATAAATGAACTCGTAATATATTCATTTAGTATAGCTAAAACAGAAAATATCGATCAATTAACCTGGCAAGATATTATTACGGATATTCTCGAAGCCATCGACGAGGAAGACATTGAAGTCACTATATGTTTACAAATAGTTCAAATCCCCGAGGAATCAAAGAGACAAAATATAATTACAGAAAATCACGCGTCTGCATTAGCTGGACATAAAGGAGTAACTAAAACTTATAACCGAATTAGACACCATTATTTCTGGAAAGGAATGAAGAAAGCCGTTGAAGATTATATTCGAAAATGCGAAGACTGTCAGCGAAAGAAACTCGTCCGTGTCAAAACCAGACAACCAATGATTCTTACCGACACTCCTGGACGCGCCTTTGATAAAGTAGCATTAGATATAGTAGGACCGTTACCTACTACCAGAGAAGGAAATACCTATATATTAACGATCCAAGATTTATTAACAAAATATTTCGTGTGCGTACCCCTCACGCAGTCGACGTCAATAAAAATCGCAGATGCGTTCATTAAGAAATTCATCTGTCAATTCGGAGCTCCCAGAGCCATTCTCACCGACCAGGGAGCAAATTTCACTAGTAAATTCATAAAAACTATCGCACAAAAATTCAAAATCGAACAATTTCGAACCACAGCCTTTCACCCACAGACAAACGGCTCTTTAGAGCGATCGCACATAGTTCTAACAGAATATTTAAAAATGTATATTAGTAAATACGATGACTGGGATGAATGGACCGACTTGGCCGCGTTTTCTTATAATACCAGCGTCCACGAGGGCACTGGTTACACTCCACACGAATTAGTATTCGGGAAAATAGCCCGGGTACCCAGCCGAAAACGAGTACCCGAAGACTTCGAAAATGAAACCTATAACCAATACCTCTCGAACTTGAGTACGAGGGTGCAAGAATTACAAACCGCCGCAGCGGAAAAACTAAATCAATCTAAACTCCGATATAAAAGGTATTATGATCGTCACATAAACGAAGAGACTTTCAAACCGGGTGACCCAATTTTTGTCCTAATAGAACCAAAGAAAGGAAAATTCGGAGATCAATACTCGGGTCCTCACACCATATTAGAGGTGATCCCTTCGCAAAATTTAAAAATATCGTGGAAGGGCAAGACGAAGATCATACACGCGAATAAAGCGCGTCTTGGTCGACTACGCGAGGATCCCGGTTGACCCTAATTCATATAAAAACATGTACTAATCAATTATTTCCTAGGTGAAAATCACTATGCCGCACAAAAGGGCCCAAAAGCCGAATGGGGCTAAACCAAAAGGAGCAGGCCTCAAGAGGAGGCTCGCTGTGAGCTACGGTGGCTACGCAAGGAGGCCACTAAAAAAGGGGAAAGCCTGTCGCCCCTCCTCCCGAGAATCACCTCCATAGAAGTCATCAGGGAGGCCGATCCGCCGGTCATCACCCTCGATGACTCCCCCCCACCAACACCGAGGGATGAGCAAGTCATCGCCCCACCACCCCCATTTCGCCCTCCGGAAAACGAGGAGGTACTCTTCCTCCCCCCCCCTATCCCATATCAATCTTCTCCCCAACCCTGTACCTCCCAAATTCCCTCCTCCATTCCTCCACCCCCAGGTGTAGTGGAAATCCTCGACACGGGGTCAGCTACCAAGGTCCCAGACCATACGGAGCTGACACCCGAGTTCCTGCGATGGTTCGATGACCTCTATCAAAGTGGTCAGGACCTCACTTTCATCCTGGATGACCCTTCCTTCCAATTCCTAGAATATTCCTTCCCTCCCTATTAATCCCTCCAAAATCCTTCCGTAAACCCTCACCTTGTAAATATTCCCCTGTAAATAGTTCCCTCACCTCCTAAAATTAGTTTCTTTACTTAACTTTATAAAATATTTCTTTTTTAGTTATTTTTCCATAATCTTTTATTTTTTTTTTTTTTTTTCTTTTTTTTGCCAAGTAGGCCAAACATTTTTATTTTTTTTCCTTTCATTATTTCCAACCATTTTACTTTTATTTTTAATTATTTCTAAAAACACATTTTATTTTATTTTTCTTTCTCATTTCACCACACTCGAACCCTGTGTTAAGAAATGCTACGCATTTCTTCATATAGGGGGGGAGGTGTGACGTCCCACGATTTTTCGCGCGTTTCCTATCCCAAATTCCATCAGTAAACCTCAAATTCACTCTATCGAACTCAACTCCTACACCATCTCCTCAATAGCCGATCACCTTGATGTTGCACCTTAGCGGTCAACAACACGAGATGATCAACACAAACCTCCACCTCGCTGATGTACCTTAGCGGTCCCCATCACGAGATGGTCGTTTCAAAACCCTCTTCGCCTATTCGTCCTGCAAGGCACGAATCATTCCCTCTAAAAACGAATTCAAACAAGTCCCTCATTATAAATCCCTCTTAAATCGAGACCACGTCTCAATCCCCTCTCTACGTCACAACAGAGTCCAAACACTCTAACCCCTTTCCTATCGAACACCTAAAATCCAATCGAAGAGTTGAGTATCTCCAATACCGTTCATAAAAACCCTAGAAGCCTAATTACGACGCATTTGGCGTACGTGACAAAATATGGCTATTAATAGCCATACCGTTTACAAAAACCCCGGAAATCATACTACGTCTTATTCCGAAATGTGTCAAGGTCTTTACCGCGCGTACCCCCGCAATACTCCTGTAGAAATACATAAATACGAGGTCCTGCGAGGCCTCGTCCTCTTTCATCGCAGAATCTATGACAAAGTGTCATCAAAAGTATTCGTTAACGGTGTTAAAGATTTATATTGTTCAATTCAGTGCTACGACAACCATTGTAAGTCATTTTAATTACCATTATTAAGGAATATCACCCTCATTATATTTCTCTATATAAATAACGCTTATTACTTTTCTATATTATAAATTTTACTTATTACTTTATATATAATAACGTTTATGTCATTCTAAAGCTTATTGCTATTCATTTATTATTCTGTATTATCATCTTAATGCTTATTTTGTTTATATTTGTCTTATAATCGCTTATTACACATATCATTTTCTTGAGTTAACGCTTATTGCATTTCATATATTATACTTTACTAAAGCTTATTATATTTCATATATTATCATCGATCTATTCTCATGTATTTCATGTTCATATGCTCGTATTGTTAATAACTGCCTTTTATATAAATGTTATCCGTTAATGCTAAGAATATCAAACATTATCATTAACAAACGTTTCGATAAAACAATTAAACCTATTTGTTTTCAACTACGTCTCGAATTATTGTGTGTGCTCGAGTCATAAACCTTCCCAACGAAACCAAGCTGCCGCAACAGCTGATTCGCGAGAGCGCTCCCAGTGTTTATAAACACACCGCTGCATGAGCCGTGCAATATACAAAAGAACTGAACGTGGTTTCTTTTACACTAATGCAACAGTAAATCCTGTTTCGTAAACCAAAACAAATACGAAGTCCCCTAACGGGTGTTCTCTAAATACACGTTTACCTTCCCTGGTCGATTAGAGTGACGGATTAAATATTCGCGCCTCATCACCTCCAGAAATTCTAAGTGTGACGGATTCAATATTCGCGCCTAATTCCTTTCCTTAAAACCTCTCAGCGTGACGGATTTAATATTCGCGCCTGAGTCCCTCAAATCCTAGTGTGACGGATTCAATATTCGCGCCTAAGTTCCTCTCAAAAATCTCAGTGTGACGGATTTAATATTCGCGCCTGAGTCCCTCTCAAAAATCTCAGTGTGACGGATTTAATATTCGCGCCTGAGTCCCTCTCAAAACCCCTCAGTGTGACGGATTTAATATTCGCGCCTGAGTCCCTCTCAAAACCCCTCAGTGTGACGGATTTAATATTCGCGCCTGAGTCCCTCAAAACCACAAGGTGCTGGATTCCAGATTCGCGCCTGTATTCTTCCTTCCCCATTGTCCACGTCCCCAAAGACCTCACCCGGGACGTGACAGAAGACGTTTGTCCAACGACGTATCTCGTTAGTCTAGATATTGAAGACGTTTGTCCAACGACGTATCTCGTTAGTCTAGATATAGAAGACGGTTGTATAGACGGATCTCGATAGTCTAGATATAGAAGACGGTTGTACAGACGGATCTCGTTAGTCTAGATATAGAAGACGGTTGTACAGACGGATCTCGTTAGTCTAGGTATTGAAGACGTTTGTCCAACGACGTATCTCGTTAGTCTAGATGTAGAAAACGGTTGTACAGACGGATCTCGTTAGTCTAGATATAGAAGACGGTTGTACAACGACGGATCTCGTTAGTCTAGATATTGAAGACGGTTGTACAGACGGATCTCGTTAGTCTAGATATAGAAGACGGGTGTACAGACGGATCTCGTTAGTCTAGATATTGAAGACGGTTGTACAACGACGGATCTCGTTAGTCTAGATATAGAAGACGGTTGTACAGACGGATCTCGGTAGACTAGATATAGAAGAGGGTTGTACAACGACGGATCTCGTTAGTCTAGATATTGAAGACGTTTGTACAGACGGATCTCGTTAGTCTAGATATAGAAGACGGTTGTACAACGACGGATCTCGTTAGTCTAGATATTGAAGACGTTTGTCCAACGACGTATCTCGTTAGTCTAGATATAGAAGACGGTTGTACAGACGGATCTCGTTAGTCTAGATATAGAAGACGGTTGTACAACGACGGATCTCGTTAGTCTAGGTATAGAAGACGGTTGTACAGACGGATCTCGGTAGACTAGATATAGAAGAGGGTTGTACAACGACGGATCTCGTTAGTCTAGATATTGAAGACGTTTGTCCAACGACGTATCTCGTTAGTCTAGATATAGAAGACGGTTGTACAACGACGGATCTCGTTAGTCTAGATATAGAAGACGGTTGTACAGACGGATCTCGTTAGTCTAGGTATTGAAGACGTTTGTCCAACGACGTATCTCGTTAGTCTAGATGTAGAAAACGGTTGTACAGACGGATCTCGTTAGTCTAGATATAGAAGACGGTTGTACAACGACGGATCTCGTTAGTCTAGATATTGAAGACGGTTGTACAGACGGATCTCGTTAGTCTAGATATAGAAGACGGTTGTACAGACGGATCTCGTTAGTCTAGATATTGAAGACGGTTGTACAACGACGGATCTCGTTAGTCTAGATATAGAAGACGGTTGTACAGACGGATCTCGTTAGTCTAGATATAGAAGACGGTTGTACAACGACGGATCTCGTTAGTCTAGATATAGAAGGCGGTTGTACAGACGGATCTCGTTAGTCTAGATATAGAAGACGGTTGTACAACCACGGATCTCGATAGTCTAGATATAGAAGACGGTTGTACAGACGGATCCCGTTAGTCTAGATATAGAAGACGGTTGTACAGACGGAGCTCGTTAGTCTAGATATTGAAGACGTTTGTCCAACGACGTATCTCGTTAGTCTAGATATAGAAAATGGTTGTACAGACGGATCTCGTTAGTCTAGATATAGAAGACGGTTGCACAGACGGATCTCGTTAGTCTAGATATTGATGACGGTTGTACAGACGGATCTCGTTAGTCTAGATATAGAAGACAGTTGTACAGACGGATCTCGTTAGTCTAGATATTGAAGACGTTTGTCCAACGACGTATCTCGTTAGTCTAGATAAAGAAGACGGTTGTACAACGAGAGATCTCGTTAGTCTAGATATAGAAGACGGATGTACAGACGGATCTCGTTAGTCTAGATATAGAAGACGGTTGTGCAGACGGATCTCGTTAGTCTAGATATAGAAGACGGTTGTACAGACGGATCTCGGTAGTCTAGATATAGAAGAGGGTTGTACAGACGGATCTCGTTAGTCTAGATAAAGAAGACGGTTGTACAACGAGAGATCTCGTTAGTCTAGATATAGAAGACGGTTGTACAGACGGATCTCGTTAGTCTAGATACAGAAGACGGTTGCACAGACGGATCTCGTTAGTCTAGATATTGAAGACGGTTGTACAGACGGACCTCGATAGTCTAGATATAGAAGACGGTTGTACAGACGGATCTCGTTAGTCTAGATATAGAAGACGGTTGTACAGACGGTTCTCGTTAGTCTAGATATTGAAGACGTTTGTCCAACGACGTATCTCGTTAGTCTAGATAAAGAAGACGGTTGTACAACGAGAGATCTCGTTAGTCTAGATATAGAAGACGGATGTACAGACGGATTTCGTTAGTCTAGATATAGAAAACGGTTGTACAAGACGGATCTCGTTAG
This sequence comes from Andrena bicolor, assembly GCA_960531205.1. Classification (NCBI taxonomy): domain Eukaryota; kingdom Metazoa; phylum Arthropoda; class Insecta; order Hymenoptera; family Andrenidae; genus Andrena; species Andrena bicolor. The sequence continues at coordinate 954,692 of CAUIJW010000120.1, read as the reverse complement.
TCTAGATATAGAAGAGGGTTGTACAACGACGGATCTCGTTAGTCTAGATATTGAAGACGTTTGTCCAACGACGTATCTCGTTAGTCTAGATATAGAAGACGGTTGTACAACGACGGATCTCGTTAGTCTAGATATTGAAGACGGTTGTCCAACGACGTATCTCGTAAGTCTAGATAAAGAAGACGGTTGTACAACGAGAGATCTCGTTAGTCTAGATATAGAAGACGGTTGTACAGACGGATCTCGTTAGTCTAGATACAGAAGACGGTTGCACAGACGGATCTCGTTAGTCTAGATATAGAAGACGGTTGTACAACGACGTATCTCGTTAGTCTAGATATAGAAGACGGTTGTGCAGACGGATCTCGTTAGTCTAGATATAGAAGACGGTTGTACAGACGGATCTCGGTAGTCTAGATATAGAAGAGGGTTGTACAGACGGATCTCGTTAGTCTAGATAAAGAAGACGGTTGTACAACGAGAGATCTCGTTAGTCTAGATATAGAAGACGGTTGTACAGACGGATCTCGTTAGTCTAGATACAGAAGACGGTTGCACAGACGGATCTCGTTAGTCTAGATATTGAAGACGGTTGTACAGACGGACCTCGATAGTCTAGATATAGAAGACGGTTGTACAGACGGATCTCGTTAGTCTAGATATAGAAGACGGTTGTACAGACGGTTCTCGTTAGTCTAGATATTGAAGACGTTTGTCCAACGACGTATCTCGTTAGTCTAGATAAAGAAGACGGTTGTACAACGAGAGATCTCGTTAGTCTAGATATAGAAGACGTATGTACAGACGGATTTCGTTAGTCTAGATATAGAAAACGGTTGTACAGACGGATCTCGTTAGTCTAGATATAGAAGAGGGTTGTACAACGACGGATCTCGTTAGTCTAGATGTAGAAAACGGTTGTACAGACGGATCTCGTTAGTCTAGATATAGAAGACGGTTGTACAACGACGGATCTCGTTAGTCTAGATATTGAAGACGGTTGTACAGACGGATCTCGTTAGTCTAGATATAGAAGACGGTTGTACAGACGGATCTCGTTAGTCTAGATATAGAAGACGGTTGTACAGACGGAGCTCGTTAGTCTAGATGTTGAAGACGTTTGTCCAACGACGGATCTCGTTAGTCTAGATATAGAAGACGGTTGTACAGACGGATCTCGTTAGTCTAGATATAGAAGCCGGTTGTACAACGACGGATCTCGTTTGTCTAGATATAGAAGACGGTTGTACAGACGGATCTCGTTAGTCTAGATATAGAAGACGGTTGTACAGACGGATCTCGTTAGTCTAGATATAGAAGAGGGTTGTACAACGACGGATCTCGTTAGTCTAGATATTGAAGACGTTTGTCCAACGACGTATCTCGTTAGTCTAGATATAGAAGACGGTTGTACAACGACGGATCTCGTTAGTCTAGATAAAGAAGACGGTTGTACAGACGGATCTCGTTAGTCTAGATATTGAAGACGTTTGTCCAACGACGTATCTCGTTAGTCTAGATGTAGAAAACGGTTGTACAGACGGATCTCGTTAGTCTAGATATAGAAGACGGTTGTACAACGACGGATCTCGTTAGTCTAGATATTGAAGACGGTTGTACAGACGGATCTCGTTAGTCTAGATATAGAAGACGGTTGTACAGACGGATCTCGTTAGTCTAGATATAGAAGACGGTTGTACAGACGGAGCTCGTTAGTCTAGATGTTGAAGACGTTTGTCCAACGACGGATCTCGTTAGTCTAGATATAGAAGACGGTTGTACAGACGGATCTCGTTAGTCTAGATATAGAAGCCGGTTGTACAACGACGGATCTCGTTAGTCTAGATATAGAAGACGGTTGTACAGACGGATCTCGTTAGTCTAGATATGGAAGACGTTTGTCCAACGACGTATCTCGTTAGTCTAGATATAGAAGACGGTTGTACAGACGGATCTCGTTAGTCTAGATATAGAAGACGGTTGTACAACGACGGATCTCGTTAGTCTAGATATAGAAGACGGTTGTACAACGACGGATCTCGTTAGTCTAGATAAAGAAGACGGTTGTACACGAGAGATCTCGTTAGTCTAGATATAGAAGACGGATGTACAGACGGATCTCGTTAGTCTAGATATAGAAAACGGTTGTACAGACGGATCTCGTTAGTCTAGATATAGAAGAGGGTTGTACAACGACGGATCTCGTTAGTCTAGATATTGAAGACGTTTGTCCAACGACGTATCTCGTTAGTACAGATATAGAAGACGGTTGTACAGACGGATCTCGGTAGACTAGATATAGAAGAGGGTTGTACAACGACGGATCTCGTTAGTCTAGATATTGAAGACGTTTGTACAGACGGATCTCGTTAGTCTAGATATAGAAAACGGTTGTACAGACGGATCTCGTTAGTCTAGATATAGAAGACGGTTGCACAGACGGATCTCGTTAGTCTAGATATTGATGACGGTTGTACAGACGGATCTCGTTAGTCTAGATATAGAAGACAGTTGTACAGACGGATCTCGTTAGTCTAGATATTGAAGACGTTTGTCCAACGACGTATCTCGTTAGTCTAGATAAAGAAGACGGTTGTACAACGAGAGATCTCGTTAGTCTAGATATAGAAGACGGATGTACAACCACGGATCTCGATAGTCTAGATATAGAAGACGGTTGTACAGACGGATCTCGTTAGTCTAGATATAGAAGACGGTTGTACAGACGGATCTCGTTAGTCTAGATATAGAAGACGGTTGTACAGGCGGATCTCGTTAGTCTAGATATTGAAGACGTTTGTCCAACGACGTATCTCGTTAGTCCAGATATAGAAGACGGTTGTACAGACGGATCTCGTTAGTCTAGATATAGAAGACGATTGTATAACGAGAGATCTCGTTAGTCTAGATATAGAAGACGGTTGTACACACGGATCCCGTTAGTCTAGATATAGAAGACGGTTGTACAGACGGATCTCATTAGTCTAGATATTGAAGACGGTTGTACAGACGGATCTCGATAGTCTAGATATAGAAGACGGTTGTACAGACGGATCTCGTTAGTCTAGATATAGAAGACGGTTGTACAGACGGTTCTCGTTAGTCTAGATATTGAAGACGTTTGTCCAACGACGTATCTCGTTAGTCTAGATATTGAAGACGTTTGTCCAACGACGTATCTCGTTAGTCTAGATATAGAAGACGGTTGTATAGACGGATCTCGATAGTCTAGATATAGAAGACGGTTGTACAGACGGATCTCGTTAGTCTAGATATAGAAGACGGTTGTACAGACGGATCTCGTTAGTCTAGGTATTGAAGACGTTTGTCCAACGACGTATCTCGTTAGTCTAGATGTAGAAAACGGTTGTACAGACGGATCTCGTTAGTCTAGATATAGAAGACGGTTGTACAACGACGGATCTCGTTAGTCTAGATATTGAAGACGGTTGTACAGACGGATCTCGTTAGTCTAGATATAGAAGACGGGTGTACAGACGGATCTCGTTAGTCTAGATATTGAAGACGGTTGTACAACGACGGATCTCGTTAGTCTAGATATAGAAGACGGTTGTACAGACGGATCTCGGTAGACTAGATATAGAAGAGGGTTGTACAACGACGGATCTCGTTAGTCTAGATATTGAAGACGTTTGTACAGACGGATCTCGTTAGTCTAGATATAGAAGACGGTTGTACAACGACGGATCTCGTTAGTCTAGATATTGAAGACGTTTGTCCAACGACGTATCTCGTTAGTCTAGATATAGAAGACGGTTGTACAGACGGATCTCGTTAGTCTAGATATAGAAGACGGTTGTACAACGACGGATCTCGTTAGTCTAGGTATAGAAGACGGTTGTACAGACGGATCTCGGTAGACTAGATATAGAAGAGGGTTGTACAACGACGGATCTCGTTAGTCTAGATATTGAAGACGTTTGTCCAACGACGTATCTCGTTAGTCTAGATATAGAAGACGGTTGTACAACGACGGATCTCGTTAGTCTAGATATAGAAGACGGTTGTACAGACGGATCTCGTTAGTCTAGGTATTGAAGACGTTTGTCCAACGACGTATCTCGTTAGTCTAGATGTAGAAAACGGTTGTACAGACGGATCTCGTTAGTCTAGATATAGAAGACGGTTGTACAACGACGGATCTCGTTAGTCTAGATATTGAAGACGGTTGTACAGACGGATCTCGTTAGTCTAGATATAGAAGACGGTTGTACAGACGGATCTCGTTAGTCTAGATATTGAAGACGGTTGTACAACGACGGATCTCGTTAGTCTAGATATAGAAGACGGTTGTACAGACGGATCTCGTTAGTCTAGATATAGAAGACGGTTGTACAACGACGGATCTCGTTAGTCTAGATATAGAAGGCGGTTGTACAGACGGATCTCGTTAGTCTAGATATAGAAGACGGTTGTACAACCACGGATCTCGATAGTCTAGATATAGAAGACGGTTGTACAGACGGATCCCGTTAGTCTAGATATAGAAGACGGTTGTACAGACGGAGCTCGTTAGTCTAGATATTGAAGACGTTTGTCCAACGACGTATCTCGTTAGTCTAGATATAGAAAATGGTTGTACAGACGGATCTCGTTAGTCTAGATATAGAAGACGGTTGCACAGACGGATCTCGTTAGTCTAGATATTGATGACGGTTGTACAGACGGATCTCGTTAGTCTAGATATAGAAGACAGTTGTACAGACGGATCTCGTTAGTCTAGATATTGAAGACGTTTGTCCAACGACGTATCTCGTTAGTCTAGATAAAGAAGACGGTTGTACAACGAGAGATCTCGTTAGTCTAGATATAGAAGACGGATGTACAGACGGATCTCGTTAGTCTAGATATAGAAAACGGTTGTACAGACGGATCTCGTTAGTCTAGATATAGAAGAGGGTTGTACAACGACGGATCTCGTTAGTCTAGATATTGAAGACGTTTGTCCAACGACGTATCTCGTTAGTATAGATATAGAAGACGGTTGTACAACGAGAGATCTCGTTAGTCTAGATATAGAAGACGGTTGTACAGACGGAGCTCGTTAGTCTAGATATTGAAGACGTTTGTCCAACGACGTATCTCGTTAGTCTAGATATAGAAGACGGTTGTACAGACGGATCTCGTTAGTCTAGATATAGAAGACGGTTGTACAGACGGATCTCGTTAGTCTAGATATAGAAGACGGTTGTACAGACGGATCTCGTTAGTCTAGATATAGAAGACGGTTGTACAGACGGAGCTCGTTAGTCTAGATGTTGAAGACGTTTGTCCAACGACGGATCTCGTTAGTCTAGATATAGAAGACGGTTGTACAGACGGATCTCGTTAGTCTAGATATAGAAGCCGGTTGTACAACGACGGATCTCGTTTGTCTAGATATAGAAGACGGTTGTACAGACGGATCTCGTTAGTCTAGATATAGAAGACGGTTGTACAGACGGATCTCGTTAGTCTAGATATAGAAGAGGGTTGTACAACGACGGATCTCGTTAGTCTAGATATTGAAGACGTTTGTCCAACGACGTATCTCGTTAGTCTAGATATAGAAGACGGTTGTACAACGACGGATCTCGTTAGTCTAGATAAAGAAGACGGTTGTACAGACGGATCTCGTTAGTCTAGATATTGAAGACGTTTGTCCAACGACGTATCTCGTTAGTCTAGATGTAGAAAACGGTTGTACAGACGGATCTCGTTAGTCTAGATATAGAAGACGGTTGTACAACGACGGATCTCGTTAGTCTAGATATTGAAGACGGTTGTACAGACGGATCTCGTTAGTCTAGATATAGAAGACGGTTGTACAGACGGATCTCGTTAGTCTAGATATAGAAGACGGTTGTACAGACGGAGCTCGTTAGTCTAGATGTTGAAGACGTTTGTCCAACGACGGATCTCGTTAGTCTAGATATAGAAGACGGTTGTACAGACGGATCTCGTTAGTCTAGATATAGAAGCCGGTTGTACAACGACGGATCTCGTTAGTCTAGATATAGAAGACGGTTGTACAGACGGATCTCGTTAGTCTAGATATGGAAGACGTTTGTCCAACGACGTATCTCGTTAGTCTAGATATAGAAGACGGTTGTACAGACGGATCTCGTTAGTCTAGATATAGAAGACGGTTGTACAACGACGGATCTCGTTAGTCTAGATATAGAAGACGGTTGTACAACGACGGATCTCGTTAGTCTAGATAAAGAAGACGGTTGTACACGAGAGATCTCGTTAGTCTAGATATAGAAGACGGATGTACAGACGGATCTCGTTAGTCTAGATATAGAAAACGGTTGTACAGACGGATCTCGTTAGTCTAGATATAGAAGAGGGTTGTACAACGACGGATCTCGTTAGTCTAGATATTGAAGACGTTTGTCCAACGACGTATCTCGTTAGTACAGATATAGAAGACGGTTGTACAGACGGATCTCGGTAGACTAGATATAGAAGAGGGTTGTACAACGACGGATCTCGTTAGTCTAGATATTGAAGACGTTTGTACAGACGGATCTCGTTAGTCTAGATATAGAAAACGGTTGTACAGACGGATCTCGTTAGTCTAGATATAGAAGACGGTTGCACAGACGGATCTCGTTAGTCTAGATATTGATGACGGTTGTACAGACGGATCTCGTTAGTCTAGATATAGAAGACAGTTGTACAGACGGATCTCGTTAGTCTAGATATTGAAGACGTTTGTCCAACGACGTATCTCGTTAGTCTAGATAAAGAAGACGGTTGTACAACGAGAGATCTCGTTAGTCTAGATATAGAAGACGGATGTACAACCACGGATCTCGATAGTCTAGATATAGAAGACGGTTGTACAGACGGATCTCGTTAGTCTAGATATAGAAGACGGTTGTACAGACGGATCTCGTTAGTCTAGATATAGAAGACGGTTGTACAGGCGGATCTCGTTAGTCTAGATATTGAAGACGTTTGTCCAACGACGTATCTCGTTAGTCCAGATATAGAAGACGGTTGTACAGACGGATCTCGTTAGTCTAGATATAGAAGACGATTGTATAACGAGAGATCTCGTTAGTCTAGATATAGAAGACGGTTGTACACACGGATCCCGTTAGTCTAGATATAGAAGACGGTTGTACAGACGGATCTCATTAGTCTAGATATTGAAGACGGTTGTACAGACGGATCTCGATAGTCTAGATATAGAAGACGGTTGTACAGACGGATCTCGTTAGTCTAGATATAGAAGACGGTTGTACAGACGGTTCTCGTTAGTCTAGATATTGAAGACGTTTGTCCAACGACGTATCTCGTTAGTCTAGATATTGAAGACGTTTGTCCAACGACGTATCTCGTTAGTCTAGATATAGAAGACGGTTGTATAGACGGATCTCGATAGTCTAGATATAGAAGACGGTTGTACAGACGGATCTCGTTAGTCTAGATATAGAAGACGGTTGTACAGACGGATCTCGTTAGTCTAGGTATTGAAGACGTTTGTCCAACGACGTATCTCGTTAGTCTAGATGTAGAAAACGGTTGTACAGACGGATCTCGTTAGTCTAGATATAGAAGACGGTTGTACAACGACGGATCTCGTTAGTCTAGATATTGAAGACGGTTGTACAGACGGATCTCGTTAGTCTAGATATAGAAGACGGGTGTACAGACGGATCTCGTTAGTCTAGATATTGAAGACGGTTGTACAACGACGGATCTCGTTAGTCTAGATATAGAAGACGGTTGTACAGACGGATCTCGGTAGACTAGATATAGAAGAGGGTTGTACAACGACGGATCTCGTTAGTCTAGATATTGAAGACGTTTGTACAGACGGATCTCGTTAGTCTAGATATAGAAGACGGTTGTACAACGACGGATCTCGTTAGTCTAGATATTGAAGACGTTTGTCCAACGACGTATCTCGTTAGTCTAGATATAGAAGACGGTTGTACAGACGGATCTCGTTAGTCTAGATATAGAAGACGGTTGTACAACGACGGATCTCGTTAGTCTAGGTATAGAAGACGGTTGTACAGACGGATCTCGGTAGACTAGATATAGAAGAGGGTTGTACAACGACGGATCTCGTTAGTCTAGATATTGAAGACGTTTGTCCAACGACGTATCTCGTTAGTCTAGATATAGAAGACGGTTGTACAACGACGGATCTCGTTAGTCTAGATATAGAAGACGGTTGTACAGACGGATCTCGTTAGTCTAGGTATTGAAGACGTTTGTCCAACGACGTATCTCGTTAGTCTAGATGTAGAAAACGGTTGTACAGACGGATCTCGTTAGTCTAGATATAGAAGACGGTTGTACAACGACGGATCTCGTTAGTCTAGATATTGAAGACGGTTGTACAGACGGATCTCGTTAGTCTAGATATAGAAGACGGTTGTACAGACGGATCTCGTTAGTCTAGATATTGAAGACGGTTGTACAACGACGGATCTCGTTAGTCTAGATATAGAAGACGGTTGTACAGACGGATCTCGTTAGTCTAGATATAGAAGACGGTTGTACAACGACGGATCTCGTTAGTCTAGATATAGAAGGCGGTTGTACAGACGGATCTCGTTAGTCTAGATATAGAAGACGGTTGTACAACCACGGATCTCGATAGTCTAGATATAGAAGACGGTTGTACAGACGGATCCCGTTAGTCTAGATATAGAAGACGGTTGTACAGACGGAGCTCGTTAGTCTAGATATTGAAGACGTTTGTCCAACGACGTATCTCGTTAGTCTAGATATAGAAAATGGTTGTACAGACGGATCTCGTTAGTCTAGATATAGAAGACGGTTGCACAGACGGATCTCGTTAGTCTAGATATTGATGACGGTTGTACAGACGGATCTCGTTAGTCTAGATATAGAAGACAGTTGTACAGACGGATCTCGTTAGTCTAGATATTGAAGACGTTTGTCCAACGACGTATCTCGTTAGTCTAGATAAAGAAGACGGTTGTACAACGAGAGATCTCGTTAGTCTAGATATAGAAGACGGATGTACAGACGGATCTCGTTAGTCTAGATATAGAAAACGGTTGTACAGACGGATCTCGTTAGTCTAGATATAGAAGAGGGTTGTACAACGACGGATCTCGTTAGTCTAGATATTGAAGACGTTTGTCCAACGACGTATCTCGTTAGTATAGATATAGAAGACGGTTGTACAACGAGAGATCTCGTTAGTCTAGATATAGAAGACGGTTGTACAGACGGAGCTCGTTAGTCTAGATATTGAAGACGTTTGTCCAACGACGTATCTCGTTAGTCTAGATATAGAAGACGGTTGTACAGACGGATCTCGTTAGTCTAGATATAGAAGACGGTTGTACAGACGGATCTCGGTAGTCTAGATATAGAAGAGGGTTGTACAACGACGGATCTCGTTAGTCTAGATATTGAAGACGTTTGTCCAACGACGTATCTCGTTAGTCTAGATATAGAAGACGGTTGTACAGACGGATCTCGATAGTCTAGATATAGAAGATGGTTGTACAGACGGATCTCGTTAGTCTAGATATAGAAGACGGTTGTACAGACGGAGCTCGTTAGTCTAGATATTGAAGACGTTTGTCCAACGACGTATCTCGTTAGTCTAGATATAGAAAACGGTTGTACAGACGGATCTCGTTAGTCTAGATATAGAAGACGGTTGCACAGACGGATCTCGTTAGTCTAGATATTGAAGACGTTTGTCCAACGACGTATCTCGTTAGTATAGATATAGAAGACGGTTGTACAACGAGAGATCTCGTTAGTCTAGATATAGAAGACGGTTGTACAGACGGAGCTCGTTAGTCTAGATATTGAAGACGTTTGTCCAACGACGTATCTCGTTAGTCTAGATATAGAAGACGGTTGTACAGACGGATCTCGTTAGTCTAGATATTGAAGACGTTTGTCCAACGACGTATCTCGTTAGTATAGATATAGAAGACGGTTGTACAACGAGAGATCTCGTTAGTCTAGATATAGAAGAGGGTTGTACAACGACGGATCTCGTTAGTCTAGATATTGAAGACGTTTGTCCAACGACGTATCTCGTTAGTCTAGATAAAGAAGACGGTTGTACAACGAGAGATCTCGTTAGTCTAGATATAGAAGACGGTTGTACAGACGGATCTCGTTAGTCTAGATACAGAAGACGGTTGCACAGACGGATCTCGTTAGTCTAGATATAGAAGACGGTTGTACAACGACGTATCTCGTTAGTCTAGATATAGAAAACGGTTGTACAGACGGATCTCGTTAGTCTAGATATAGAAGACGGTTGCACAGACGGATCTCGTTAGTCTAGATATTGAAGACGGTTGTCCAACGACGTATCTCGTAAGTCTAGATAAAGAAGACGGTTGTACAACGAGAGATCTCGTTAGTCTAGATATAGAAGACGGTTGTACAGACGGATCTCGTTAGTCTAGATACAGAAGACGGTTGCACAGACGGATCTCGTTAGTCTAGATATAGAAGACGGTTGTACAACGACGTATCTCGTTAGTCTAGATATAGAAGACGGTTGTGCAGACGGATCTCGTTAGTCTAGATATAGAAGACGGTTGTACAGACGGATCTCGGTAGTCTAGATATAGAAGAGGGTTGTACAGACGGATCTCGTTAGTCTTGATAAAGAAGACGGTTGTACAGACGGATCTCGTTAGTCTAGATACAGAAGACGGTTGCACAGACGGATCTCGTTAGTCTAGATATTGAAGACGGTTGTACAGACGGACCTCGATAGTCTAGATATAGAAGACGGTTGTACAGACGGATCTCGTTAGTCTAGATATAGAAGACGGTTGTACAGACGGTTCTCGTTAGTCTAGATATTGAAGACGTTTGTCCAACGACGTATCTCGTTAGTCTAGATAAAGAAGACGGTTGTACAACGAGAGATCTCGTTAGTCTAGATATAGAAGACGGATGTACAGACGGATTTCGTTAGTCTAGATATAGAAAACGGTTGTAGAGACGGATCTCGTTAGTCTAGATATAGAAGAGGGTTGTACAACGACGGATCTCGTTAGTCTAGATATTGAAGACGTTTGTCCAACGACGTATCTCGTTAGTCTAGATATAGAAGACGGTTGTACAACGACGGATCTCGTTAGTCTAGATAAAGAAGACGGTTGTACAGACGGATCTCGTTAGTCTAGATATTGAAGACGTTTGTCCAACGACGTATCTCGTTAGTCTAGATGTAGAAAACGGTTGTACAGACGGATCTCGTTAGTCTAGTTATAGAAGACGGTTGTACAACGACGGATCTCGTTAGTCTAGATATTGAAGACGGTTGTACAGACGGATCTCGTTAGTCTAGATATAGAAGACGGTTGTACAGACGGATCTCGTTAGTCTAGATATAGAAGACGGTTGTACAGACGGATCTCGTTAGTCTAGATATTGAAGACGTTTGTCCAACGACGTATCTCGTTAGTCTAGATATAGAAAACGGTTGTACAGGCGGATCTCGTTAGTCTAGATATAGAAGACGGTTGTACAACGACGGATCTCGTTTGTCTAGATATAGAAGACGGTTGTACAGACGGATCTCGTTAGTCTAGATATAGAAGACGGTTGTACAACGACGGATCTCGTTAGTCTAGATATAGAAGACGGTTGTACAGACGGATCTCGTTAGTCTAGATATTGAAGACGTTTGTCCAACGACGTATCTCGTTAGTCTAGATATAGAAAACGGTTGTACAGACGGATCTCGTTAGTCTAGATATAGAAGACGGTTGTACAACGACGGATCTCGTTTGTCTAGATATAGAAGACGGTTGTACAGACGGATCTCGTTAGTCTAGATATAGAAGACGGTTGTACAGACGGATCTCGTTAGTCTAGATATAGAAGACGGTTGTACAACGACGGATCTCGTTAGTCTAGATAAAGAAGACGGTTGTACAACGAGAGATCTCGTTAGTCTAGATATAGAAGACGGTTGTACAACGACGGATCTCGTTAGTCTAGATATAGAAGACTGTTGTACAGACGGATCTCGTTAGTCTAGATATTGAAGACGTTTGTCCAACGACGTATCTCGTTAGTCTAGATAAAGAAGACGGTTGTACAACGAGAGATCTCGTTAGTCTAGATATAGAAGACGGATGTACAGACGGATCTCGTTAGTCTAGATATAGAAAACGGTTGTACAGACGGATCTCGTTAGTCTAGATATAGAAGAGGGTTGTACAACGACGGATCTCGTTAGTCTAGATATTGAAGACGTTTGTCCAACGACGTATCTCGTTAGTATAGATATAGAAGACGGTTGTACAGACGGATCTCGGTAGACTAGATATAGAAGAGGGTTGTACAACGACGGATCTCGTTAGTCTAGATATTGAAGACGTTTGTACAGACGGATCTCGTTAGTCTAGATATAGAAGACGGTTGTACAACGACGGATCTCGTTAGTCTAGATATTGAAGACGTTTGTCCAACGACGTATCTCGTTAGTCTAGATATAGAAGACGGTTGTACAGACGGATCTCGTTAGTCTAGATATAGAAGACGGTTGTACAACGACGGATCTCGTTAGTCTAGATATAGAAGACGGTTGTACAGACGGATCTCGGTAGACTAGATATAGAAGAGGGTTGTACAACGACGGATCTCGTTAGTCTAGATATTGAAGACGTTTGTCCAACGACGTATCTCGTTAGTCTAGATATAGAAGACGGTTGTACAACGACGGATCTCGTTAGTCTAGATATAGAAGACGGTTGTACAGACGGATCTCGTTAGTCTAGGTATTGAAGACGTTTGTCCAACGACGTATCTCGTTAGTCTAGATGTAGAAAACGGTTGTACAGACGGATCTCGTTAGTCTAGATATAGAAGACGGTTGTACAACGACGGATCTCGTTAGTCTAGATATTGAAGACGGTTGTACAGACGGATCTCGTTAGTCTAGATATAGAAGACGGTTGTACAGACGGATCTCGTTAGTCTAGATATTGAAGACGGTTGTACAACGACGGATCTCGTTAGTCTAGATATAGAAGACGGTTGTACAGACGGATCTCGTTAGTCTAGATATAGAAGACGGTTGTACAACGACGGATCTCGTTAGTCTAGATATAGAAGGCGGTTGTACAGACGGATCTCGTTAGTCTAGATATAGAAGACGGTTGTACAACCACGGATCTCGATAGTCTAGATATAGAAGACGGTTGTACAGACGGATCCCGTTAGTCTAGATATAGAAGACGGTTGTACAGACGGAGCTCGTTAGTCTAGATATTGAAGACGTTTGTCCAACGACGTATCTCGTTAGTCTAGATATAGAAAATGGTTGTACAGACGGATCTCGTTAGTCTAGATATAGAAGACGGTTGCACAGACGGATCTCGTTAGTCTAGATATTGATGACGGTTGTACAGACGGATCTCGTTAGTCTAGATATAGAAGACAGTTGTACAGACGGATCTCGTTAGTCTAGATATTGAAGACGTTTGTCCAACGACGTATCTCGTTAGTCTAGATAAAGAAGACGGTTGTATAACGAGAGATCTCGTTAGTCTAGATATAGAAGACGGATGTACAGACGGATCTCGTTAGTCTAGATATAGAAAACGGTTGTACAGACGGATCTCGTTAGTCTAGATATAGAAGAGGGTTGTACAACGACGGATCTCGTTAGTCTAGATATTGAAGACGTTTGTCCAACGACGTATCTCGTTAGTATAGATATAGAAGACGGTTGTACAACGAGAGATCTCGTTAGTCTAGATATAGAAGACGGTTGTACAGACGGATCTCGTTAGTCTAGATACAGAAGACGGTTGCACAGACGGATCTCGTTAGTCTAGATATAGAAGACGGTTGTACAACGACGTATCTCGTTAGTCTAGATATAGAAGACGGTTGTGCAGACGGATCTCGTTAGTCTAGATATAGAAGACGGTTGTACAGACGGATCTCGGTAGTCTAGATATAGAAGAGGGTTGTACAGACGGATCTCGTTAGTCTTGATAAAGAAGACGGTTGTACAACGAGAGATCTCGTTAGTCTAGATATAGAAGACGGTTGTACAGACGGATCTCGTTAGTCTAGATACAGAAGACGGTTGCACAGACGGATCTCGTTAGTCTAGATATTGAAGACGGTTGTACAGACGGACCTCGATAGTCTAGATATAGAAGACGGTTGTACAGACGGATCTCGTTAGTCTAGATATAGAAGACGGTTGTACAGACGGTTCTCGTTAGTCTAGATATTGAAGACGTTTGTCCAACGACGTATCTCGTTAGTCTAGATAAAGAAGACGGTTGTACAACGAGAGATCTCGTTAGTCTAGATATAGAAGACGGATGTACAGACGGATTTCATTAGTCTAGATATAGAAAACGGTTGTAGAGACGGATCTCGTTAGTCTAGATATAGAAGAGGGTTGTACAACGACGGATCTCGTTAGTCTAGATATTGAAGACGTTTGTCCAACGACGTATCTCGTTAGTCTAGATATAGAAGACGGTTGTACAACGACGGATCTCGTTAGTCTAGATAAAGAAGACGGTTGTACAGACGGATCTCGTTAGTCTAGATATTGAAGACGTTTGTCCAACGACGTATCTCGTTAGTCTAGATGTAGAAAACGGTTGTACAGACGGATCTCGTTAGTCTAGATATTGAAGACGTTTGTCCAACGACGTATCTCGTTAGTCTAGATATAGAAAACGGTTGTACAGGCGGATCTCGTTAGTCTAGATATAGAAGACGGTTGTACAACGACGGATCTCGTTTGTCTAGATATAGAAGACGGTTGTACAGACGGATCTCGTTAGTCTAGATATAGAAGACGGTTGTACAGACGGATCTCGTTAGTCTAGATATAGAAGAGGGTTGTACAACGACGGATCTCGTTAGTCTAGATATTGAAGACGTTTGTCCAACGACGTATCTCGTTAGTCTAGATATAGAAGACGGTTGTACAACGACGGATCTCGTTAGTCTAGATAAAGAAGACGGTTGTACAGACGGATCTCGTTAGTCTAGATATTGAAGACGTTTGTGCAACGACGTATCTCGTTAGTCTAGATGTAGAAAACGGTTGTACAGACGGATCTCGTTAGTCTAGATATAGAAGACGGTTGTACAACGACGGATCTCGTTAGTCTAGATATTGAAGACGGTTGTACAGACGGATCTCGTTAGTCTAGATATTGAAGACGTTTGTCCAACGACGTATCTCGTTAGTCTAGATATAGAAGACGGTTGTACAGACGGATCTCGATAGTCTAGATATAGAAGACGGTTGTACAGACGGATCTCGTTAGTCTAGATATAGAAAACGGTTGTACAGACGGATCTCGTTAGTCTAGATATAGAAGAGGGTTGTACAACGACGGATCTCGTTAGTCTAGATATTGAAGACGGTTGTACAGACGGATCTCGATAGTCTAGATATAGAAGACGGTTGTACAGACGGATCTCGTTAGTCTAGATATAGAAAACGGTTGTACAGACGGATCTCGTTAGTCTAGATATAGAAGAGGGTTGTACAACGACGGATCTCGTTAGTCTAGATATTGAAGACGTTTGTCCAACGACGTATCTCGTTAGTATAGATATAGAAGACGGTTGTACAACGAGAGATCTCGTTAGTCTAGATATAGAAGACGGTTGTACAGACGGAGCTCGTTAGTCTAGATATTGAAGACGTTTGTCCAACGACGTATCTCGTTAGTCTAGATATAGAAGACGGTTGTACAGACGGATCTCGTTAGTCTAGATATAGAAGACGGTTGTACAGACGGATCTCGGTAGTCTAGATATAGAAGAGGGTTGTACAACGACGGATCTCGTTAGTCTAGATATTGAAGACGTTTGTCCAACGACGTATCTCGTTAGTCTAGATATAGAAGACGGTTGTACATCGAGAGATCTCGTTAGTCTAGATATAGAAGACGCTTGTACAGACGGATCTCGTTAGTCTAGATATAGAAGACGGTTGTACACACGGATCCCGTTAGTCTAGATATAGAAGACGGTTGTACAGACGGATCTCATTAGTCTAAATATTGAAGACGGTTGTACAGACGGATCTCGATAGTCTAGATATAGAAGACGGTTGTACAGACGGATCTCGTTAGTCTAGATATAGAAGACGGTTGTGCAGACGGTTCTCGTTAGTCTAGATATTGAAGACGTTTGTCCAACGACGTATCTCGTTAGTCTAGATAAAGAAGACGGTTGTACAACGACGGATCTCGTTAGTCTAGATATAGAAGACGGTTGTACAGACGGATCTCGTTAGTCTAGGTATTGAAGACGTTTGTCCAACGACGTATCTCGTTAGTCTAGATGTAGAAAACGGTTGTACAGACGGATCTCGTTAGTCTAGATATAGAAGACGGTTGTACAACGACGGATCTCGTTAGTCTAGATATTGAAGACGGTTGTACAGACGGATCTCGTTAGTCTAGATATAGAAGACGGTTGTACAGACGGATCTCGTTAGTCTAGATATTGAAGACGGTTGTACAGACGGATCTCGATAGTCTAGATATAGAAGACGGTTGTACAGACGGATCTCGTTAGTCTAGATATAGAAGACGGTTGTACAGACGGTTCTCGTTAGTCTAGATATTGAAGACGTTTGTCCAACGACGTATCTCGTTAGTCTAGATAAAGAAGACGGTTGTACAACGAGAGATCTCGTTAGTCTAGATATAGAAGACGGATGTACAGACGGATCTCGTTAGTCTAGATATAGAAAACGGTTGTACACACGGATCTCGTTAGTCTAGATATAGAAGAGGTTTGTACAACGACGGATCTCGTTAGTCTAGATATTGAAGACGTTTGTCCAACGACGTATCTCGTTAGTCTAGATATAGAAGACGGTTGTACAACGACGGATCTCGTTAGTCTAGATATAGAAGACGGTTGTACAGACGGATCTCGTTAGTCTAGGTATTGAAGACGTTTGTCCAACGACGTATCTCGTTAGTCTAGATGTAGAAAACGGTTGTACAGACGGATCTCGTTAGTCTAGATATAGAAGACGGTTGTACAACGACGGATCTCGTTAGTCTAGATATTGAAGACGGTTGTACAGACGGATCTCGTTAGTCTAGATATAGAAGACGGTTGTACAGACGGATCTCGTTAGTCTAGATATTGAAGACGGTTGTACAACGACGGATCTCGTTAGTCTAGATATAGAAGACGGTTGTACAGACGGATCTCGTTAGTCTAGATATAGAAGACGGTTGTACAACGACGGATCTCGTTAGTCTAGATATAGAAGGCGGTTGTACAGACGGATCTCGTTAGTCTAGATATAGAAGACGGTTGTACAACCACGGATCTCGATAGTCTAGATATAGAAGACGGTTGTACAGACGGATCTCGTTAGTCTAGATATAGAAGACGGTTGTACAGACGGAGCTCGTTAGTCTAGATATTGAAGACGTTTGTCCAACGACGTATCTCGTTAGTCTAGATATAGAAGACGGTTGTACAGACGGATCTCGTTAGTCTAGATATAGAAGACGGTTGTACAGACGGATCTCGTTAGTCTAGATATAGAAGACGGTTGCACAGACGGATCTCGTTAGTCTAGATATTGATGACGGTTGTACAGACGGATCTCGTTAGTCTAGATATAGAAGACAGTTGTACAGACGGATCTCGTTAGTCTAGATATTGAAGACGTTTGTCCAACGACGTATCTCGTTAGTCTAGATAAAGAAGACGGTTGTACAACGAGAGATCTCGTTAGTCTAGATATAGAAGACGGATGTACAGACGGATCTCGTTAGTCTAGATATAGAAAACGGTTGTACAGACGGATCTCGTTAGTCTAGATATAGAAGACGTTTGTCCAACGACGTATCTCGTTAGTCTAGATATTGAAGACGTTTGTCCAACGACGTATCTCGTTAGTCTAGATATAGAAGACGGTTGTACAGACGGATCTCGATAGTCTAGATATAGAAGACGGTTGTACAGACGGATCTCGTTAGTCTAGATATAGAAAACGGTTGTACAGACGGATCTCGTTAGTCTAGATATAGAAGAGGGTTGTACAACGACGGATCTCGTTAGTCTAGATATTGAAGACGGTTGTACAGACGGATCTCGATAGTCTAGATATAGAAGACGGTTGTACAGACGGATCTCGTTAGTCTAGATATTGAAGACGTTTGTCCAACGACGTATCTCGTTAATCTAGATATAGAAGACGGTTGTACAGACGGATCTCGTTAGTCTAGATATAGAAGACGGTTGTACAGACGGATCTCGGTAGTCTAGATATAGAAGAGGGTTGTACAACGACGGATCTCGTTAGTCTAGATATTGAAGACGGTTGTACAGACGGATCTCGTTAGTCTAGATATTGAAGACGTTTGTCCAACGACGTATCTCGTTAGTCTAGATATAGAAGACGGTTGTACAGACGGATCTCGATAGTCTAGATATAGAAGACGGTTGTACAGACGGATCTCGTTAGTCTAGATATAGAAAACGGTTGTACAGACGGATCTCGTTAGTCTAGATATAGAAGAGGGTTGTACAACGACGGATCTCGTTAGTCTAGATATTGAAGACGGTTGTACAGACGGATCTCGATAGTCTAGATATAGAAGACGGTTGTACAGACGGATCTCGTTAGTCTAGATATAGAAAACGGTTGTACAGACGGATCTCGTTAGTCTAGATATAGAAGAGGGTTGTACAACGACGGATCTCGTTAGTCTAGATATTGAAGACGTTTGTCCAACGACGTATCTCGTTAGTATAGATATAGAAGACGGTTGTACAACGAGAGATCTCGTTAGTCTAGATATAGAAGACGGTTGTACAGACGGAGCTCGTTAGTCTAGATATTGAAGACGTTTGTCCAACGACGTATCTCGTTAGTCTAGATATAGAAGACGGTTGTACAGACGGATCTCGTTAGTCTAGATATAGAAGACGGTTGTACAGACGGATCTCGGTAGTCTAGATATAGAAGAGGGTTGTACAACGACGGATCTCGTTAGTCTAGATATTGAAGACGTTTGTCCAACGACGTATCTCGTTAGTCTAGATATAGAAGACGGTTGTACATCGAGAGATCTCGTTAGTCTAGATATAGAAGACGCTTGTACAGACGGATCTCGTTAGTCTAGATATAGAAGACGGTTGTACACACGGATCCCGTTAGTCTAGATATAGAAGACGGTTGTACAGACGGATCTCATTAGTCTAAATATTGAAGACGGTTGTACAGACGGATCTCGATAGTCTAGATATAGAAGACGGTTGTACAGACGGATCTCGTTAGTCTAGATATAGAAGACGGTTGTACAGACGGTTCTCGTTAGTCTAGATATTGAAGACGTTTGTCCAACGACGTATCTCGTTAGTCTAGATAAAGAAGACGGTTGTACAACGACGGATCTCGTTAGTCTAGATATAGAAGACGGTTGTACAGACGGATCTCGTTAGTCTAGGTATTGAAGACGTTTGTCCAACGACGTATCTCGTTAGTCTAGATGTAGAAAACGGTTGTACAGACGGATCTCGTTAGTCTAGATATAGAAGACGGTTGTACAACGACGGATCTCGTTAGTCTAGATATTGAAGACGGTTGTACAGACGGATCTCGTTAGTCTAGATATAGAAGACGGTTGTACAGACGGATCTCGTTAGTCTAGATATTGAAGACGGTTGTACAGACGGATCTCGATAGTCTAGATATAGAAGACGGTTGTACAGACGGATCTCGTTAGTCTAGATATAGAAGACGGTTGTACAGACGGTTCTCGTTAGTCTAGATATTGAAGACGTTTGTCCAACGACGTATCTCGTTAGTCTAGATAAAGAAGACGGTTGTACAACGAGAGATCTCGTTAGTCTAGATATAGAAGACGGATGTACAGACGGATCTCGTTAGTCTAGATATAGAAAACGGTTGTACACACGGATCTCGTTAGTCTAGATATAGAAGAGGTTTGTACAACGACGGATCTCGTTAGTCTAGATATTGAAGACGTTTGTCCAACGACGTATCTCGTTAGTCTAGATATAGAAGACGGTTGTACAACGACGGATCTCGTTAGTCTAGATATAGAAGACGGTTGTACAGACGGATCTCGTTAGTCTAGGTATTGAAGACGTTTGTCCAACGACGTATCTCGTTAGTCTAGATGTAGAAAACGGTTGTACAGACGGATCTCGTTAGTCTAGATATAGAAGACGGTTGTACAACGACGGATCTCGTTAGTCTAGATATTGAAGACGGTTGTACAGACGGATCTCGTTAGTCTAGATATAGAAGACGGTTGTACAGACGGATCTCGTTAGTCTAGATATTGAAGACGGTTGTACAACGACGGATCTCGTTAGTCTAGATATAGAAGACGGTTGTACAGACGGATCTCGTTAGTCTAGATATAGAAGACGGTTGTACAACGACGGATCTCGTTAGTCTAGATATAGAAGGCGGTTGTACAGACGGATCTCGTTAGTCTAGATATAGAAGACGGTTGTACAACCACGGATCTCGATAGTCTAGATATAGAAGACGGTTGTACAGACGGATCTCGTTAGTCTAGATATAGAAGACGGTTGTACAGACGGAGCTCGTTAGTCTAGATATTGAAGACGTTTGTCCAACGACGTATCTCGTTAGTCTAGATATAGAAGACGGTTGTACAGACGGATCTCGTTAGTCTAGATATAGAAGACGGTTGTACAGACGGATCTCGTTAGTCTAGATATAGAAGACGGTTGCACAGACGGATCTCGTTAGTCTAGATATTGATGACGGTTGTACAGACGGATCTCGTTAGTCTAGATATAGAAGACAGTTGTACAACGAGAGATCTCGTTAGTCTAGATATAGAAGACGGATGTACAGACGGATCTCGTTAGTCTAGATATAGAAAACGGTTGTACAGACGGATCTCGTTAGTCTAGATATAGAAGAGGGTTGTACAACGACGGATCTCGTTAGTCTAGATATTGAAGACGTTTGTCCAACGACGTATCTCGTTAGTATAGATATAGAAGACGGTTGTACAACGAGAGATCTCGTTAGTCTAGATATAGAAGACGGTTGTACAGACGGAGCTCGTTAGTCTAGATATTGAAGACGTTTGTCCAACGACGTATCTCGTTAATCTAGATATAGAAGACGGTTGTACAGACGGATCTCGTTAGTCTAGATATAGAAGACGGTTGTACAGACGGATCTCGGTAGTCTAGATATAGAAGAGGGTTGTACAACGACGGATCTCGTTAGTCTAGATATTGAAGACGTTTGTCCAACGACGTATCTCGTTAGTCTAGATATAGAAGACGGTTGTACAGACGGATCTCGATAGTCTAGATATAGAAGACGGTTGTACAGACGGATCTCGTTAGTCTAGATATAGAAGACGGTTGTACAGACGGAGCTCGTTAGTCTAGATATTGAAGACGGTTGTACAGACGGATCTCGTTAGTCTAGATATAGAAGACGGTTGTACAGACGGATCTCGTTAGTCTAGATATAGAAGACGGTTGTACAGACGGATCTCGTTAGTCTAGATATTGAAGACGTTTGTCCAACGACGTATCTCGTTAGTCTAGATATAGAAAACGGTTGTACAGGCGGATCTCGTTAGTCTAGATATAGAAGACGGTTGTACAACGACGGATCTCGTTTGTCTAGATATAGAAGACGGTTGTACAGACGGATCTCGTTAGTCTAGATATAGAAGACGGTTGTACAGACGGATCTCGTTAGTCTAGATATAGAAGAGGGTTGTACAACGATGGATCTCGTTAGTCTAGATATTGAAGACGTTTGTCCAACGACGTATCTCGTTAGTCTAGATATAGAAGACGGTTGTACAACGACGGATCTCGTTAGTCTAGATAAAGAAGACGGTTGTACAGACGGATCTCGTTAGTCTAGATATTGAAGACGTTTGTCCAACGACGTATCTCGTTAGTCTAGATGTAGAAAACGGTTGTACAGACGGATCTCGTTAGTCTAGATATAGAAGACGGTTGTACAACGACGGATCTCGTTAGTCTAGATATTGAAGACGGTTGTACAGACGGATCTCGTTAGTCTAGATATAGAAGACGGTTGTACAACGACGGATCTCGTTAGTCTAGATATAGAAGACGGTTGTACAGACGGATCTCGTTAGTCTAGATATTGAAGACGTTTGTCCAACGACGTATCTCGTTAGTCTAGATATAGAAAACGGTTGTACAGACGGATCTCGTTAGTCTAGATATAGAAGACGGTTGTACAATTACGGATCTCGTTTGTCTAGATATAGAAGACGGTTGTACAGACGGATCTCGTTAGTCTAGATATAGAAGACGGTTGTACAGACGGATCTCGTTAGTCTAGATATTGAAGACGTTTGTCCAACGACGTATCTCGTTAGTCTAGATATAGAAAACGGTTGTACAGACGGATCTCGTTAGTCTAGATATAGAAGACGGTTGTACAACGACGGATCTCGTTTGTCTAGATATAGAAGACGGTTGTACAGACGGATCTCGTTAGTCTAGATATAGAAGACGGTTGTACAGACGGATCTCGTTAGTCTAGATATAGAAGACGGTTGTACAACGACGGATCTCGTTAGTCTAGATAAAGAAGACGGTTGTACAACGAGAGATCTCGTTAGTCTAGATATAGAAGACGGTTGTACAACGACGGATCTCGTTAGTCTAGATATAGAAGACTGTTGTACAGACGGATCTCGTTAGTCTAGATATTGAAGACGTTTGTCCAACGACGTATCTCGTTAGTCTAGATAAAGAAGACGGTTGTACAACGAGAGATCTCGTTAGTCTAGATATAGAAGACGGATGTACAGACGGATCTCGTTAGTCTAGATATAGAAAACGGTTGTACAGACGGATCTCGTTAGTCTAGATATAGAAGAGGGTTGTACAACGACGGATCTCGTTAGTCTAGATATTGAAGACGTTTGTCCAACGACGTATCTCGTTAGTATAGATATAGAAGACGGTTGTACAGACGGATCTCGGTAGACTAGATATAGAAGAGGGTTGTACAACGACGGATCTCGTTAGTCTAGATATAGAAGAGGGTTGTACAACGACGGATCTCGTTAGTCTAGATATTGAAGACGTTTGTCCAACGACGTATCTCGTTAGTATAGATATAGAAGACGGTTGTACAGACGGATCTCGGTAGACTAGATATAGAAGAGGGTTGTACAACGACGGATCTCGTTAGTCTAGATATAGAAGACGGATGTACAGACGGATCTCGTTAGTCTAGATATAGAAAACGGTTGTACAGACGGATCTCGTTAGTCTAGATATAGAAGAGGGTTGTACAACGACGGATCTCGTTAGTCTAGATATTGAAGACGTTTGTCCAACGACGTATCTCGTTAGTCTAGATATAGAAGACGGTTGTACAGACGGATCTCGTTAGTCTAGATATAGAAGACGGTTGTACAACGACGGATCTCGTTAGTCTAGATATAGAAGACGGTTGTACAGACGGATCTCGGTAGACTAGATATAGAAGAGGGTTGTACAACGACGGATCTCGTTAGTCTAGATATTGAAGACGTTTGTCCAACGACGTATCTCGTTAGTCTAGATATAGAAGACGGTTGTACAACGACGGATCTCGTTAGTCTAGATATAGAAGACGGTTGTACAGACGGATCTCGTTAGTCTAGGTATTGAAGACGTTTGTCCAACGACGTATCTCGTTAGTCTAGATGTAGAAAACGGTTGTACAGACGGATCTCGTTAGTCTAGATATAGAAGACGGTTGTACAACGACGGATCTCGTTAGTCTAGATATTGAAGACGGTTGTACAGACGGATCTCGTTAGTCTAGATATAGAAGACGGTTGTACAGACGGATCTCGTTAGTCTAGATATTGAAGACGGTTGTACAACGACGTATCTCGTTAGTCTAGATATAGAAGACGGTTGTACAGACGGATCTCGTTAGTCTAGATATAGAAGACGGTTGTACAACGACGGATCTCGTTAGTCTAGATATAGAAGACGGTTGTACAGACGGATCTCGGTAGACTAGATATAGAAGAGGGTTGTACAACGACGGATCTCGTTAGTCTAGATATTGAAGACGTTTGTCCAACGACGTATCTCGTTAGTCTAGATATAGAAGACGGTTGTACAACGACGGATCTCGTTAGTCTAGATATAGAAGACGGTTGTACAGACGGATCTCGTTAGTCTAGGTATTGAAGACGTTTGTCCAACGACGTATCTCGTTAGTCTAGATGTAGAAAACGGTTGTACAGACGGATCTCGTTAGTCTAGATATAGAAGACGGTTGTACAACGACGGATCTCGTTAGTCTAGATATTGAAGACGGTTGTACAGACGGATCTCGTTAGTCTAGATATAGAAGACGGTTGTACAGACGGATCTCGTTAGTCTAGATATTGAAGACGGTTGTACAACGACGGATCTCGTTAGTCTAGATATAGAAGACGGTTGTACAGACGGATCTCGTTAGTCTAGATATAGAAGACGGTTGTACAACGACGGATCTCGTTAGTCTAGATATAGAAGGCGGTTGTACAGACGGATCTCGTTAGTCTAGATATAGAAGACGGTTGTACAACCACGGATCTCGATAGTCTAGATATAGAAGACGGTTGTACAGACGGATCCCGTTAGTCTAGATATAGAAGACGGTTGTACAGACGGAGCTCGTTAGTCTAGATATTGAAGACGTTTGTCCAACGACGTATCTCGTTAGTCTAGATATAGAAAATGGTTGTACAGACGGATCTCGTTAGTCTAGA
Source organism: Andrena bicolor (assembly GCA_960531205.1). Taxonomy (NCBI): domain Eukaryota; kingdom Metazoa; phylum Arthropoda; class Insecta; order Hymenoptera; family Andrenidae; genus Andrena; species Andrena bicolor. Next base: position 929,904 of record CAUIJW010000120.1, on the reverse strand, counting down.
TATAGAAGACGGTTGCACAGACGGATCTCGTTAGTCTAGATATTGATGACGGTTGTACAGACGGATCTCGTTAGTCTAGATATAGAAGACAGTTGTACAGACGGATCTCGTTAGTCTAGATATTGAAGACGTTTGTCCAACGACGTATCTCGTTAGTCTAGATAAAGAAGACGGTTGTATAACGAGAGATCTCGTTAGTCTAGATATAGAAGACGGATGTACAGACGGATCTCGTTAGTCTAGATATAGAAGACGGTTGTACAGACGGATCTCGTTAGTCTAGATATAGAAGAGGGTTGTACAACGACGGATCTCGTTAGTCTAGATATTGAAGACGTTTGTCCAACGACGTATCTCGTTAGTATAGATATAGAAGACGGTTGTACAACGAGAGATCTCGTTAGTCTAGATATAGAAGACGGTTGTACAGACGGAGCTCGTTAGTCTAGATATTGAAGACGTTTGTCCAACGACGTATCTCGTTAGTCTAGATATAGAAGACGGTTGTACAGACGGATCTCGTTAGTCTAGATATAGAAGACGGTTGTACAGACGGATCTCGGTAGTCTAGATATAGAAGAGGGTTGTACAACGACGGATCTCGTTAGTCTAGATATTGAAGACGTTTGTCCAACGACGTATCTCGTTAGTCTAGATATAGAAGACGGTTGTACAGACGGATCTCGATAGTCTAGATATAGAAGACGGTTGTACAGACGGATCTCGTTAGTCTAGATATAGAAGACGGTTGTACAGACGGAGCTCGTTAGTCTAGATATTGAAGACGTTTGTCCAACGACGTATCTCGTTAGTCTAGATATAGAAAACGGTTGTACAGACGGATCTCGTTAGTCTAGATATAGAAGACGGTTGCACAGACGGATCTCGTTAGTCTAGATATTCAAGACGTTTGTCCAACGACGTATCTCGTTAGTATAGATATAGAAGACGGTTGTACAACGAGAGATCTCGTTAGTCTAGATATAGAAGACGGTTGTACAGACGGAGCTCGTTAGTCTAGATATTGAAGACGTTTGTCCAACGACGTATCTCGTTAGTCTAGATATAGAAGACGGTTGTACAGACGGATCTCGTTAGTCTAGATATAGAAGACGGTTGTACAGACGGATCTCGTTAGTCTAGATATAGAAGAGGGTTGTACAACGACGGATCTCGTTAGTCTAGATATTGAAGACGTTTGTCCAACGACGTATCTCGTTAGTATAGATATAGAAGACGGTTGTACAACGAGAGATCTCGTTAGTCTAGATATAGAAGACGGTTGTACAGACGGAGCTCGTTAGTCTAGATATTGAAGACGTTTGTCCAACGACGTATCTCGTTAGTCTAGATATAGAAGACGGTTGTACAGACGGATCTCGTTAGTCTAGATATAGAAGACGGTTGTACAGACGGATCTCGGTAGTCTAGATATAGAAGAGGGTTGTACAACGACGGATCTCGTTAGTCTAGATATTGAAGACGTTTGTCCAACGACGTATCTCGTTAGTCTAGATATAGAAGACGGTTGTACAGACGGATCTCGATAGTCTAGATATAGAAGACGGTTGTACAGACGGATCTCGTTAGTCTAGATATAGAAGACGGTTGTACAGACGGAGCTCGTTAGTCTAGATATTGAAGACGTTTGTCCAACGACGTATCTCGTTAGTCTAGATATAGAAAACGGTTGTACAGACGGATCTCGTTAGTCTAGATATAGAAGACGGTTGCACAGACGGATCTCGTTAGTCTAGATATTCAAGACGTTTGTCCAACGACGTATCTCGTTAGTATAGATATAGAAGACGGTTGTACAACGAGAGATCTCGTTAGTCTAGATATAGAAGACGGTTGTACAGACGGAGCTCGTTAGTCTAGATATTGAAGACGTTTGTCCAACGACGTATCTCGTTAGTCTAGATATAGAAGACGGTTGTACAGACGGATCTCGTTAGTCTAGATATAGAAGACGGTTGTACACACGGATCCCGTTAGTCTAGATATAGAAGACGGTTGTACAGACGGATCTCATTAGTCTAAATATTGAAGACGGTTGTACAGACGGATCTCGATAGTCTAGATATAGAAGACGGTTGTACAGACGGATCTCGTTAGTCTAGATATAGAAGACGGTTGTACAGACGGTTCTCGTTAGTCTAGATATTGAAGACGTTTGTCCAACGACGTATCTCGTTAGTCTAGATAAAGAAGACGGTTGTACAACGAGAGATCTCGTTAGTCTAGATATAGAAGACGGATGTACAGACGGATCTCGTTAGTCTAGATATAGAAAACGGTTGTACACACGGATCTCGTTAGTCTAGATATAGAAGAGGGTTGTACAACGACGGATCTCGTTAGTCTAGATATTGAAGACGTTTGTCCAACGACGTATCTCGTTAGTCTAGATATAGAAGACGGTTGTACAACGACGGATCTCGTTAGTCTAGATATAGAAGACGGTTGTACAGACGGATCTCGTTAGTCTAGGTATTGAAGACGTTTGTCCAACGACGTATCTCGTTAGTCTAGATGTAGAAAACGGTTGTACAGACGGATCTCGTTAGTCTAGATATAGAAGACGGTTGTACAACGACGGATCTCGTTAGTCTAGATATTGAAGACGGTTGTACAGACGGATCTCGTTAGTCTAGATATAGAAGACGGTTGTACAGACGGATCTCGTTAGTCTAGATATTGAAGACGGTTGTACAACGACGGATCTCGTTAGTCTAGATATAGAAGACGGTTGTACAGACGGATCTCGTTAGTCTAGATATAGAAGACGGTTGTACAACGACGGATCTCGTTAGTCTAGATATAGAAGGCGGTTGTACAGACGGATCTCGTTAGTCTAGATATAGAAGACGGTTGTACAACCACGGATCTCGATAGTCTAGATATAGAAGACGGTTGTACAGACGGACCTCGTTAGTCTAGATATAGAAGACGGTTGTACAGACGGAGCTCGTTAGTCTAGATATTGAAGACGTTTGTCCAACGACGTATCTCGTTAGTCTAGATATAGAAAACGGTTGTACAGACGGATCTCGTTAGTCTAGATATAGAAGACGGTTGCACAGACGGATCTCGTTAGTCTAGATATTGATGACGGTTGTACAGACGGATCTCGTTAGTCTAGATATAGAAGACAGTTGTACAGACGGATCTCGTTAGTCTAGATATTGAAGACGTTTGTCCAACGACGTATCTCGTTAGTCTAGATAAAGAAGACGGTTGTACAACGAGAGATCTCGTTAGTCTAGATATAGAAGACGGATGTACAGACGGATCTCGTTAGTCTAGATATAGAAAACGGTTGTACAGACGGATCTCGTTAGTCTAGATATAGAAGAGGGTTGTACAACGACGGATCTCGTTAGTCTAGATATTGAAGACGTTTGTCCAACGACGTATCTCGTTAGTATAGATATAGAAGACGGTTGTACAACGAGAGATCTCGTTAGTCTAGATACAGAAGACGGTTGTACAGACGGAGCTCGTTAGTCTAGATATAGAAGACGGTTGCACAGACGGATCTCGTTAGTCTAGATATTGAAGACGTTTGTCCAACGACGTATCTCGTTAGTCTAGATATAGAAGACGGTTGTACAGACGGATCTCGTTAGTCTAGATATAGAAGACGGTTGTACACACGGATCCCGTTAGTCTAGATATAGAAGACGGTTGTACAAACGGATCTCATTAGTCTAAATATTGAAGACGGTTGTACAGACGGATCTCGATAGTCTAGATATAGAAGACGGTTGTACAGACGGATCTCGTTAGTCTAGATATAGAAGACGGTTGTACAGACGGTTCTCGTTAGTCTAGATATTGAAGACGTTTGTCCAACGACGTATCTCGTTAGTCTAGATATAGAAGACGGTTGTACAGACGGATCTCGTTAGTCTAGATATTGAAGACGTTTGTCCAACGACGTATCTCGTTAGTATAGATATAGAAGACGGTTGTACAACGAGAGATCTCGTTAGTCTAGATATAGAAGAGGGTTGTACAACGACGGATCTCGTTAGTCTAGATATTGAAGACGTTTGTCCAACGACGTATCTCGTTAGTATAGATATAGAAGACGGTTGTACAACGAGAGATCTCGTTAGTCTAGATATAGAAGACGGTTGTACAGACGGAGCTCGTTAGTCTAGATATTGAAGACGTTTGTCCAACGACGTATCTCGTTAGTCTAGATATAGAAGACGGTTGTACAGACGGATCTCGTTAGTCTAGATATTGAAGACGGTTGTACAGACGGATCTCGGTAGTCTAGATATAGAAGAGGGTTGTACAACGACGGATCTCGTTAGTCTAGATATTGAAGACGTTTGTCCAACGACGTATCTCGTTAGTCTAGATATAGAAGACGGTTGTACAGACGGATCTCGTTAGTCTAGATATAGAAGACGGTTGTACAGACGGATCTCGTTAGTCTAGATATTGAAGACGTTTGTCCAACGACGTATCTCGTTAGTATAGATATAGAAGACGGTTGTACAACGAGAGATCTCGTTAGTCTAGATATAGAAGACGGTTGTACAGACGGAGCTCGTTAGTCTAGATATTGAAGACGTTTGTCCAACGACGTATCTCGTTAGTCTAGATATAGAAGACGGTTGTACAGACGGATCTCGTTAGTCTAGATATAGAAGACGGTTGTACACACGGATCCCGTTAGTCTAGATATAGAAGAAGGTTGTACAGACGGATCTCATTAGTCTAAATATTGAAGACGGTTGTACAGACGGATCTCGATAGTCTAGATATAGAAGACGGTTGTACAGACGGATCTCGTTAGTCTAGATATAGAAGACGGTTGTACAGACGGTTCTCGTTAGTCTAGATATTGAAGACGTTTGTCCAACGACGTATCTCGTTAGTCTAGATAAAGAAGACGGTTGTACAACGAGAGATCTCGTTAGTCTAGATATAGAAGACGGATGTACAGACGGATCTCGTTAGTCTAGATATAGAAAACGGTTGTACACACGGATCTCGTTAGTCTAGATATAGAAGAGGGTTGTACAACGACGGATCTCGTTAGTCTAGATATTGAAGACGTTTGTCCAACGACGTATCTCGTTAGTCTAGATATAGAAGACGGTTGTACAACGACGGATCTCGTTAGTCTAGATATAGAAGACGGTTGTACAGACGGATCTCGTTAGTCTAGGTATTGAAGACGTTTGTCCAACGACGTATCTCGTTAGTCTAGATGTAGAAAACGGTTGTACAGACGGATCTCGTTAGTCTAGATATAGAAGACGGTTGTACAACGACGGATCTCGTTAGTCTAGATATTGAAGACGGTTGTACAGACGGATCTCGTTAGTCTAGATATAGAAGACGGTTGTACAGACGGATCTCGTTAGTCTAGATATTGAAGACGGTTGTACAACGACGGATCTCGTTAGTCTAGATATAGAAGACGGTTGTACAGACGGATCTCGTTAGTCTAGATATAGAAGACGGTTGTACAACGACGGATCTCGTTAGTCTAGATATAGAAGGCGGTTGTACAGACGGATCTCGTTAGTCTAGATATAGAAGACGGTTGTACAACGACGGATCTCGTTAGTCTAGATATTGAAGACGGTTGTACAGACGGATCTCGTTAGTCTAGATATAGAAGACGGTTGTACAGACGGTTCTCGTTAGTCTAGATATTGAAGACGTTTGTCCAACGACGTATCTCGTTAGTCTAGATAAAGAAGACGGTTGTACAACGAGAGATCTCGTTAGTCTAGATATAGAAGACGGATGTACAGACGGATTTCATTAGTCTAGATATAGAAAACGGTTGTAGAGACGGATCTCGTTAGTCTAGATATAGAAGAGGGTTGTACAACGACGGATCTCGTTAGTCTAGATATTGAAGACGTTTGTCCAACGACGTATCTCGTTAGTCTAGATATAGAAGACGGTTGTACAACGACGGATCTCGTTAGTCTAGATAAAGAAGACGGTTGTACAGACGGATCTCGTTAGTCTAGATATTGAAGACGTTTGTCCAACGACGTATCTCGTTAGTCTAGATGTAGAAAACGGTTGTACAGACGGATCTCGTTAGTCTAGATATTGAAGACGTTTGTCCAACGACGTATCTCGTTAGTCTAGATATAGAAAACGGTTGTACAGGCGGATCTCGTTAGTCTAGATATAGAAGACGGTTGTACAACGACGGATCTCGTTTGTCTAGATATAGAAGACGGTTGTACAGACGGATCTCGTTAGTCTAGATATAGAAGACGGTTGTACAGACGGATCTCGTTAGTCTAGATATAGAAGAGGGTTGTACAACGACGGATCTCGTTAGTCTAGATATTGAAGACGTTTGTCCAACGACGTATCTCGTTAGTCTAGATATAGAAGACGGTTGTACAACGACGGATCTCGTTAGTCTAGATAAAGAAGACGGTTGTACAGACGGATCTCGTTAGTCTAGATATTGAAGACGTTTGTGCAACGACGTATCTCGTTAGTCTAGATGTAGAAAACGGTTGTACAGACGGATCTCGTTAGTCTAGATATAGAAGACGGTTGTACAACGACGGATCTCGTTAGTCTAGATATTGAAGACGGTTGTACAGACGGATCTCGTTAGTCTAGATATTGAAGACGTTTGTCCAACGACGTATCTCGTTAGTCTAGATATAGAAGACGGTTGTACAGACGGATCTCGATAGTCTAGATATAGAAGACGGTTGTACAGACGGATCTCGTTAGTCTAGATATAGAAAACGGTTGTACAGACGGATCTCGTTAGTCTAGATATAGAAGAGGGTTGTACAACGACGGATCTCGTTAGTCTAGATATTGAAGACGGTTGTACAGACGGATCTCGATAGTCTAGATATAGAAGACGGTTGTACAGACGGATCTCGTTAGTCTAGATATAGAAAACGGTTGTACAGACGGATCTCGTTAGTCTAGATATAGAAGAGGGTTGTACAACGACGGATCTCGTTAGTCTAGATATTGAAGACGTTTGTCCAACGACGTATCTCGTTAGTATAGATATAGAAGACGGTTGTACAACGAGAGATCTCGTTAGTCTAGATATAGAAGACGGTTGTACAGACGGAGCTCGTTAGTCTAGATATTGAAGACGTTTGTCCAACGACGTATCTCGTTAGTCTAGATATAGAAGACGGTTGTACAGACGGATCTCGTTAGTCTAGATATAGAAGACGGTTGTACAGACGGATCTCGGTAGTCTAGATATAGAAGAGGGTTGTACAACGACGGATCTCGTTAGTCTAGATATTGAAGACGTTTGTCCAACGACGTATCTCGTTAGTCTAGATATAGAAGACGGTTGTACATCGAGAGATCTCGTTAGTCTAGATATAGAAGACGCTTGTACAGACGGATCTCGTTAGTCTAGATATAGAAGACGGTTGTACACACGGATCCCGTTAGTCTAGATATAGAAGACGGTTGTACAGACGGATCTCATTAGTCTAAATATTGAAGACGGTTGTACAGACGGATCTCGATAGTCTAGATATAGAAGACGGTTGTACAGACGGATCTCGTTAGTCTAGATATAGAAGACGGTTGTACAGACGGTTCTCGTTAGTCTAGATATTGAAGACGTTTGTCCAACGACGTATCTCGTTAGTCTAGATAAAGAAGACGGTTGTACAACGACGGATCTCGTTAGTCTAGATATAGAAGACGGTTGTACAGACGGATCTCGTTAGTCTAGGTATTGAAGACGTTTGTCCAACGACGTATCTCGTTAGTCTAGATGTAGAAAACGGTTGTACAGACGGATCTCGTTAGTCTAGATATAGAAGACGGTTGTACAACGACGGATCTCGTTAGTCTAGATATTGAAGACGGTTGTACAGACGGATCTCGTTAGTCTAGATATAGAAGACGGTTGTACAGACGGATCTCGTTAGTCTAGATATTGAAGACGGTTGTACAGACGGATCTCGATAGTCTAGATATAGAAGACGGTTGTACAGACGGATCTCGTTAGTCTAGATATAGAAGACGGTTGTACAGACGGTTCTCGTTAGTCTAGATATTGAAGACGTTTGTCCAACGACGTATCTCGTTAGTCTAGATAAAGAAGACGGTTGTACAACGAGAGATCTCGTTAGTCTAGATATAGAAGACGGATGTACAGACGGATCTCGTTAGTCTAGATATAGAAAACGGTTGTACACACGGATCTCGTTAGTCTAGATATAGAAGAGGTTTGTACAACGACGGATCTCGTTAGTCTAGATATTGAAGACGTTTGTCCAACGACGTATCTCGTTAGTCTAGATATAGAAGACGGTTGTACAACGACGGATCTCGTTAGTCTAGATATAGAAGACGGTTGTACAGACGGATCTCGTTAGTCTAGGTATTGAAGACGTTTGTCCAACGACGTATCTCGTTAGTCTAGATGTAGAAAACGGTTGTACAGACGGATCTCGTTAGTCTAGATATAGAAGACGGTTGTACAACGACGGATCTCGTTAGTCTAGATATTGAAGACGGTTGTACAGACGGATCTCGTTAGTCTAGATATAGAAGACGGTTGTACAGACGGATCTCGTTAGTCTAGATATTGAAGACGGTTGTACAACGACGGATCTCGTTAGTCTAGATATAGAAGACGGTTGTACAGACGGATCTCGTTAGTCTAGATATAGAAGACGGTTGTACAACGACGGATCTCGTTAGTCTAGATATAGAAGGCGGTTGTACAGACGGATCTCGTTAGTCTAGATATAGAAGACGGTTGTACAACCACGGATCTCGATAGTCTAGATATAGAAGACGGTTGTACAGACGGATCTCGTTAGTCTAGATATAGAAGACGGTTGTACAGACGGAGCTCGTTAGTCTAGATATTGAAGACGTTTGTCCAACGACGTATCTCGTTAGTCTAGATATAGAAGACGGTTGTACAGACGGATCTCGTTAGTCTAGATATAGAAGACGGTTGTACAGACGGATCTCGTTAGTCTAGATATAGAAGACGGTTGTACAGACGGATCTCGTTAGTCTAGATATAGAAGACGGTTGTACAGACGGATCTCGGTAGTCTAGATATAGAAGAGGGTTGTACAACGACGGATCTCGTTAGTCTAGATATTGAAGACGTTTGTCCAACGACGTATCTCGTTAGTCTAGATATAGAAGACGGTTGTACAGACGGATCTCGATAGTCTAGATATAGAAGACGGTTGTACAGACGGATCTCGTTAGTCTAGATATAGAAGACGGTTGTACAGACGGAGCTCGTTAGTCTAGATATTGAAGACGTTTGTCCAACGACGTATCTCGTTAGTCTAGATATAGAAAACGGTTGTACAGACGGATCTCGTTAGTCTAGATATAGAAGACGGTTGCACAGACGGATCTCGTTAGTCTAGATATTCAAGACGTTTGTCCAACGACGTATCTCGTTAGTATAGATATAGAAGACGGTTGTACAACGAGAGATCTCGTTAGTCTAGATATAGAAGACGGTTGTACAGACGGAGCTCGTTAGTCTAGATATTGAAGACGTTTGTCCAACGACGTATCTCGTTAGTCTAGATATAGAAGACGGTTGTACAGACGGATCTCGTTAGTCTAGATATAGAAGACGGTTGTACAGACGGATCTCGTTAGTCTAGATATAGAAGAGGGTTGTACAACGACGGATCTCGTTAGTCTAGATATTGAAGACGTTTGTCCAACGACGTATCTCGTTAGTATAGATATAGAAGACGGTTGTACAACGAGAGATCTCGTTAGTCTAGATATAGAAGACGGTTGTACAGACGGAGCTCGTTAGTCTAGATATTGAAGACGTTTGTCCAACGACGTATCTCGTTAGTCTAGATATAGAAGACGGTTGTACAGACGGATCTCGTTAGTCTAGATATAGAAGACGGTTGTACAGACGGATCTCGGTAGTCTAGATATAGAAGAGGGTTGTACAACGACGGATCTCGTTAGTCTAGATATTGAAGACGTTTGTCCAACGACGTATCTCGTTAGTCTAGATATAGAAGACGGTTGTACAGACGGATCTCGATAGTCTAGATATAGAAGACGGTTGTACAGACGGATCTCGTTAGTCTAGATATAGAAGACGGTTGTACAGACGGAGCTCGTTAGTCTAGATATTGAAGACGTTTGTCCAACGACGTATCTCGTTAGTCTAGATATAGAAAACGGTTGTACAGACGGATCTCGTTAGTCTAGATATAGAAGACGGTTGCACAGACGGATCTCGTTAGTCTAGATATTCAAGACGTTTGTCCAACGACGTATCTCGTTAGTATAGATATAGAAGACGGTTGTACAACGAGAGATCTCGTTAGTCTAGATATAGAAGACGGTTGTACAGACGGAGCTCGTTAGTCTAGATATTGAAGACGTTTGTCCAACGACGTATCTCGTTAGTCTAGATATAGAAGACGGTTGTACAGACGGATCTCGTTAGTCTAGATATAGAAGACGGTTGTACACACGGATCCCGTTAGTCTAGATATAGAAGACGGTTGTACAGACGGATCTCATTAGTCTAAATATTGAAGACGGTTGTACAGACGGATCTCGATAGTCTAGATATAGAAGACGGTTGTACAGACGGATCTCGTTAGTCTAGATATAGAAGACGGTTGTACAGACGGTTCTCGTTAGTCTAGATATTGAAGACGTTTGTCCAACGACGTATCTCGTTAGTCTAGATAAAGAAGACGGTTGTACAACGAGAGATCTCGTTAGTCTAGATATAGAAGACGGATGTACAGACGGATCTCGTTAGTCTAGATATAGAAAACGGTTGTACACACGGATCTCGTTAGTCTAGATATAGAAGAGGGTTGTACAACGACGGATCTCGTTAGTCTAGATATTGAAGACGTTTGTCCAACGACGTATCTCGTTAGTCTAGATATAGAAGACGGTTGTACAACGACGGATCTCGTTAGTCTAGATATAGAAGACGGTTGTACAGACGGATCTCGTTAGTCTAGGTATTGAAGACGTTTGTCCAACGACGTATCTCGTTAGTCTAGATGTAGAAAACGGTTGTACAGACGGATCTCGTTAGTCTAGATATAGAAGACGGTTGTACAACGACGGATCTCGTTAGTCTAGATATTGAAGACGGTTGTACAGACGGATCTCGTTAGTCTAGATATAGAAGACGGTTGTACAGACGGATCTCGTTAGTCTAGATATTGAAGACGGTTGTACAACGACGGATCTCGTTAGTCTAGATATAGAAGACGGTTGTACAGACGGATCTCGTTAGTCTAGATATAGAAGACGGTTGTACAACGACGGATCTCGTTAGTCTAGATATAGAAGGCGGTTGTACAGACGGATCTCGTTAGTCTAGATATAGAAGACGGTTGTACAACCACGGATCTCGATAGTCTAGATATAGAAGACGGTTGTACAGACGGACCTCGTTAGTCTAGATATAGAAGACGGTTGTACAGACGGAGCTCGTTAGTCTAGATATTGAAGACGTTTGTCCAACGACGTATCTCGTTAGTCTAGATATAGAAAACGGTTGTACAGACGGATCTCGTTAGTCTAGATATAGAAGACGGTTGCACAGACGGATCTCGTTAGTCTAGATATTGATGACGGTTGTACAGACGGATCTCGTTAGTCTAGATATAGAAGACAGTTGTACAGACGGATCTCGTTAGTCTAGATATTGAAGACGTTTGTCCAACGACGTATCTCGTTAGTCTAGATAAAGAAGACGGTTGTACAACGAGAGATCTCGTTAGTCTAGATATAGAAGACGGATGTACAGACGGATCTCGTTAGTCTAGATATAGAAAACGGTTGTACAGACGGATCTCGTTAGTCTAGATATAGAAGAGGGTTGTACAACGACGGATCTCGTTAGTCTAGATATTGAAGACGTTTGTCCAACGACGTATCTCGTTAGTATAGATATAGAAGACGGTTGTACAACGAGAGATCTCGTTAGTCTAGATACAGAAGACGGTTGTACAGACGGAGCTCGTTAGTCTAGATATAGAAGACGGTTGCACAGACGGATCTCGTTAGTCTAGATATTGAAGACGTTTGTCCAACGACGTATCTCGTTAGTCTAGATATAGAAGACGGTTGTACAGACGGATCTCGTTAGTCTAGATATAGAAGACGGTTGTACACACGGATCCCGTTAGTCTAGATATAGAAGACGGTTGTACAAACGGATCTCATTAGTCTAAATATTGAAGACGGTTGTACAGACGGATCTCGATAGTCTAGATATAGAAGACGGTTGTACAGACGGATCTCGTTAGTCTAGATATAGAAGACGGTTGTACAGACGGTTCTCGTTAGTCTAGATATTGAAGACGTTTGTCCAACGACGTATCTCGTTAGTCTAGATATAGAAGACGGTTGTACAGACGGATCTCGTTAGTCTAGATATTGAAGACGTTTGTCCAACGACGTATCTCGTTAGTATAGATATAGAAGACGGTTGTACAACGAGAGATCTCGTTAGTCTAGATATAGAAGAGGGTTGTACAACGACGGATCTCGTTAGTCTAGATATTGAAGACGTTTGTCCAACGACGTATCTCGTTAGTATAGATATAGAAGACGGTTGTACAACGAGAGATCTCGTTAGTCTAGATATAGAAGACGGTTGTACAGACGGAGCTCGTTAGTCTAGATATTGAAGACGTTTGTCCAACGACGTATCTCGTTAGTCTAGATATAGAAGACGGTTGTACAGACGGATCTCGTTAGTCTAGATATTGAAGACGGTTGTACAGACGGATCTCGGTAGTCTAGATATAGAAGAGGGTTGTACAACGACGGATCTCGTTAGTCTAGATATTGAAGACGTTTGTCCAACGACGTATCTCGTTAGTCTAGATATAGAAGACGGTTGTACAGACGGATCTCGTTAGTCTAGATATAGAAGACGGTTGTACAGACGGATCTCGTTAGTCTAGATATTGAAGACGTTTGTCCAACGACGTATCTCGTTAGTATAGATATAGAAGACGGTTGTACAACGAGAGATCTCGTTAGTCTAGATATAGAAGACGGTTGTACAGACGGAGCTCGTTAGTCTAGATATTGAAGACGTTTGTCCAACGACGTATCTCGTTAGTCTAGATATAGAAGACGGTTGTACAGACGGATCTCGTTAGTCTAGATATAGAAGACGGTTGTACACACGGATCCCGTTAGTCTAGATATAGAAGAAGGTTGTACAGACGGATCTCATTAGTCTAAATATTGAAGACGGTTGTACAGACGGATCTCGATAGTCTAGATATAGAAGACGGTTGTACAGACGGATCTCGTTAGTCTAGATATAGAAGACGGTTGTACAGACGGTTCTCGTTAGTCTAGATATTGAAGACGTTTGTCCAACGACGTATCTCGTTAGTCTAGATAAAGAAGACGGTTGTACAACGAGAGATCTCGTTAGTCTAGATATAGAAGACGGATGTACAGACGGATCTCGTTAGTCTAGATATAGAAAACGGTTGTACACACGGATCTCGTTAGTCTAGATATAGAAGAGGGTTGTACAACGACGGATCTCGTTAGTCTAGATATTGAAGACGTTTGTCCAACGACGTATCTCGTTAGTCTAGATATAGAAGACGGTTGTACAACGACGGATCTCGTTAGTCTAGATATAGAAGACGGTTGTACAGACGGATCTCGTTAGTCTAGGTATTGAAGACGTTTGTCCAACGACGTATCTCGTTAGTCTAGATGTAGAAAACGGTTGTACAGACGGATCTCGTTAGTCTAGATATAGAAGACGGTTGTACAACGACGGATCTCGTTAGTCTAGATATTGAAGACGGTTGTACAGACGGATCTCGTTAGTCTAGATATAGAAGACGGTTGTACAGACGGATCTCGTTAGTCTAGATATTGAAGACGGTTGTACAACGACGGATCTCGTTAGTCTAGATATAGAAGACGGTTGTACAGACGGATCTCGTTAGTCTAGATATAGAAGACGGTTGTACAACGACGGATCTCGTTAGTCTAGATATAGAAGGCGGTTGTACAGACGGATCTCGTTAGTCTAGATATAGAAGACGGTTGTACAACGACGGATCTCGTTAGTCTAGATATTGAAGACGGTTGTACAGACGGATCTCGTTAGTCTAGATATAGAAGACGGTTGTACAGACGGTTCTCGTTAGTCTAGATATTGAAGACGTTTGTCCAACGACGTATCTCGTTAGTCTAGATAAAGAAGACGGTTGTACAACGAGAGATCTCGTTAGTCTAGATATAGAAGACGGATGTACAGACGGATTTCATTAGTCTAGATATAGAAAACGGTTGTAGAGACGGATCTCGTTAGTCTAGATATAGAAGAGGGTTGTACAACGACGGATCTCGTTAGTCTAGATATTGAAGACGTTTGTCCAACGACGTATCTCGTTAGTCTAGATATAGAAGACGGTTGTACAACGACGGATCTCGTTAGTCTAGATAAAGAAGACGGTTGTACAGACGGATCTCGTTAGTCTAGATATTGAAGACGTTTGTCCAACGACGTATCTCGTTAGTCTAGATGTAGAAAACGGTTGTACAGACGGATCTCGTTAGTCTAGATATTGAAGACGTTTGTCCAACGACGTATCTCGTTAGTCTAGATATAGAAAACGGTTGTACAGGCGGATCTCGTTAGTCTAGATATAGAAGACGGTTGTACAACGACGGATCTCGTTTGTCTAGATATAGAAGACGGTTGTACAGACGGATCTCGTTAGTCTAGATATAGAAGACGGTTGTACAGACGGATCTCGTTAGTCTAGATATAGAAGAGGGTTGTACAACGACGGATCTCGTTAGTCTAGATATTGAAGACGTTTGTCCAACGACGTATCTCGTTAGTCTAGATATAGAAGACGGTTGTACAACGACGGATCTCGTTAGTCTAGATAAAGAAGACGGTTGTACAGACGGATCTCGTTAGTCTAGATATTGAAGACGTTTGTGCAACGACGTATCTCGTTAGTCTAGATGTAGAAAACGGTTGTACAGACGGATCTCGTTAGTCTAGATATAGAAGACGGTTGTACAACGACGGATCTCGTTAGTCTAGATATTGAAGACGGTTGTACAGACGGATCTCGTTAGTCTAGATATTGAAGACGTTTGTCCAACGACGTATCTCGTTAGTCTAGATATAGAAGACGGTTGTACAGACGGATCTCGATAGTCTAGATATAGAAGACGGTTGTACAGACGGATCTCGTTAGTCTAGATATAGAAAACGGTTGTACAGACGGATCTCGTTAGTCTAGATATAGAAGAGGGTTGTACAACGACGGATCTCGTTAGTCTAGATATTGAAGACGGTTGTACAGACGGATCTCGATAGTCTAGATATAGAAGACGGTTGTACAGACGGATCTCGTTAGTCTAGATATAGAAAACGGTTGTACAGACGGATCTCGTTAGTCTAGATATAGAAGAGGGTTGTACAACGACGGATCTCGTTAGTCTAGATATTGAAGACGTTTGTCCAACGACGTATCTCGTTAGTATAGATATAGAAGACGGTTGTACAACGAGAGATCTCGTTAGTCTAGATATAGAAGACGGTTGTACAGACGGAGCTCGTTAGTCTAGATATTGAAGACGTTTGTCCAACGACGTATCTCGTTAGTCTAGATATAGAAGACGGTTGTACAGACGGATCTCGTTAGTCTAGATATAGAAGACGGTTGTACAGACGGATCTCGGTAGTCTAGATATAGAAGAGGGTTGTACAACGACGGATCTCGTTAGTCTAGATATTGAAGACGTTTGTCCAACGACGTATCTCGTTAGTCTAGATATAGAAGACGGTTGTACATCGAGAGATCTCGTTAGTCTAGATATAGAAGACGCTTGTACAGACGGATCTCGTTAGTCTAGATATAGAAGACGGTTGTACACACGGATCCCGTTAGTCTAGATATAGAAGACGGTTGTACAGACGGATCTCATTAGTCTAAATATTGAAGACGGTTGTACAGACGGATCTCGATAGTCTAGATATAGAAGACGGTTGTACAGACGGATCTCGTTAGTCTAGATATAGAAGACGGTTGTACAGACGGTTCTCGTTAGTCTAGATATTGAAGACGTTTGTCCAACGACGTATCTCGTTAGTCTAGATAAAGAAGACGGTTGTACAACGACGGATCTCGTTAGTCTAGATATAGAAGACGGTTGTACAGACGGATCTCGTTAGTCTAGGTATTGAAGACGTTTGTCCAACGACGTATCTCGTTAGTCTAGATGTAGAAAACGGTTGTACAGACGGATCTCGTTAGTCTAGATATAGAAGACGGTTGTACAACGACGGATCTCGTTAGTCTAGATATTGAAGACGGTTGTACAGACGGATCTCGTTAGTCTAGATATAGAAGACGGTTGTACAGACGGATCTCGTTAGTCTAGATATTGAAGACGGTTGTACAGACGGATCTCGATAGTCTAGATATAGAAGACGGTTGTACAGACGGATCTCGTTAGTCTAGATATAGAAGACGGTTGTACAGACGGTTCTCGTTAGTCTAGATATTGAAGACGTTTGTCCAACGACGTATCTCGTTAGTCTAGATAAAGAAGACGGTTGTACAACGAGAGATCTCGTTAGTCTAGATATAGAAGACGGATGTACAGACGGATCTCGTTAGTCTAGATATAGAAAACGGTTGTACACACGGATCTCGTTAGTCTAGATATAGAAGAGGTTTGTACAACGACGGATCTCGTTAGTCTAGATATTGAAGACGTTTGTCCAACGACGTATCTCGTTAGTCTAGATATAGAAGACGGTTGTACAACGACGGATCTCGTTAGTCTAGATATAGAAGACGGTTGTACAGACGGATCTCGTTAGTCTAGGTATTGAAGACGTTTGTCCAACGACGTATCTCGTTAGTCTAGATGTAGAAAACGGTTGTACAGACGGATCTCGTTAGTCTAGATATAGAAGACGGTTGTACAACGACGGATCTCGTTAGTCTAGATATTGAAGACGGTTGTACAGACGGATCTCGTTAGTCTAGATATAGAAGACGGTTGTACAGACGGATCTCGTTAGTCTAGATATTGAAGACGGTTGTACAACGACGGATCTCGTTAGTCTAGATATAGAAGACGGTTGTACAGACGGATCTCGTTAGTCTAGATATAGAAGACGGTTGTACAACGACGGATCTCGTTAGTCTAGATATAGAAGGCGGTTGTACAGACGGATCTCGTTAGTCTAGATATAGAAGACGGTTGTACAACCACGGATCTCGATAGTCTAGATATAGAAGACGGTTGTACAGACGGATCTCGTTAGTCTAGATATAGAAGACGGTTGTACAGACGGAGCTCGTTAGTCTAGATATTGAAGACGTTTGTCCAACGACGTATCTCGTTAGTCTAGATATAGAAGACGGTTGTACAGACGGATCTCGTTAGTCTAGATATAGAAGACGGTTGTACAGACGGATCTCGTTAGTCTAGATATAGAAGACGGTTGCACAGACGGATCTCGTTAGTCTAGATATTGATGACGGTTGTACAGACGGATCTCGTTAGTCTAGATATAGAAGACAGTTGTACAGACGGATCTCGTTAGTCTAGATATTGAAGACGTTTGTCCAACGACGTATCTCGTTAGTCTAGATAAAGAAGACGGTTGTACAACGAGAGATCTCGTTAGTCTAGATATAGAAGACGGATGTACAGACGGATCTCGTTAGTCTAGATATAGAAAACGGTTGTACAGACGGATCTCGTTAGTCTAGATATAGAAGAGGGTTGTACAACGACGGATCTCGTTAGTCTAGATATTGAAGACGTTTGTCCAACGACGTATCTCGTTAGTATAGATATAGAAGACGGTTGTACAACGAGAGATCTCGTTAGTCTAGATATAGAAGACGGTTGTACAGACGGAGCTCGTTAGTCTAGATATTGAAGACGTTTGTCCAACAACGTATCTCGTTAATCTAGATATAGAAGACGGTTGTACAGACGGATCTCGTTAGTCTAGATATAGAAGACGGTTGTACAGACGGATCTCGGTAGTCTAGATATAGAAGAGGGTTGTACAACGACGGATCTCGTTAGTCTAGATATTGAAGACGTTTGTCCAACGACGTATCTCGTTAGTCTAGATATAGAAGACGGTTGTACAGACGGATCTCGATAGTCTAGATATAGAAGACGGTTGTACAGACGGATCTCGTTAGTCTAGATATAGAAGACGGTTGTACAGACGGAGCTCGTTAGTCTAGATATTGAAGACGGTTGTACAGACGGATCTCGTTAGTCTAGATATAGAAGACGGTTGTACAGACGGATCTCGTTAGTCTAGATATAGAAGACGGTTGTACAGACGGATCTCGTTAGTCTAGATATTGAAGACGTTTGTCCAACGACGTATCTCGTTAGTCTAGATATAGAAAACGGTTGTACAGGCGGATCTCGTTAGTCTAGATATAGAAGACGGTTGTACAACGACGGATCTCGTTTGTCTAGATATAGAAGACGGTTGTACAGACGGATCTCGTTAGTCTAGATATAGAAGACGGTTGTACAGACGGATCTCGTTAGTCTAGATATAGAAGAGGGTTGTACAACGATGGATCTCGTTAGTCTAGATATTGAAGACGTTTGTCCAACGACGTATCTCGTTAGTCTAGATATAGAAGACGGTTGTACAACGACGGATCTCGTTAGTCTAGATAAAGAAGACGGTTGTACAGACGGATCTCGTTAGTCTAGATATTGAAGACGTTTGTCCAACGACGTATCTCGTTAGTCTAGATGTAGAAAACGGTTGTACAGACGGATCTCGTTAGTCTAGATATAGAAGACGGTTGTACAACGACGGATCTCGTTAGTCTAGATATTGAAGACGGTTGTACAGACGGATCTCGTTAGTCTAGATATAGAAGACGGTTGTACAACGACGGATCTCGTTAGTCTAGATATAGAAGACGGTTGTACAGACGGATCTCGTTAGTCTAGATATTGAAGACGTTTGTCCAACGACGTATCTCGTTAGTCTAGATATAGAAAACGGTTGTACAGACGGATCTCGTTAGTCTAGATATAGAAGACGGTTGTACAATTACGGATCTCGTTTGTCTAGATATAGAAGACGGTTGTACAGACGGATCTCGTTAGTCTAGATATAGAAGACGGTTGTACAGACGGATCTCGTTAGTCTAGATATTGAAGACGTTTGTCCAACGACGTATCTCGTTAGTCTAGATATAGAAAACGGTTGTACAGACGGATCTCGTTAGTCTAGATATAGAAGACGGTTGTACAACGACGGATCTCGTTTGTCTAGATATAGAAGACGGTTGTACAGACGGATCTCGTTAGTCTAGATATAGAAGACGGTTGTACAGACGGATCTCGTTAGTCTAGATATAGAAGACGGTTGTACAACGACGGATCTCGTTAGTCTAGATAAAGAAGACGGTTGTACAACGAGAGATCTCGTTAGTCTAGATATAGAAGACGGTTGTACAACGACGGATCTCGTTAGTCTAGATATAGAAGACTGTTGTACAGACGGATCTCGTTAGTCTAGATATTGAAGACGTTTGTCCAACGACGTATCTCGTTAGTCTAGATAAAGAAGACGGTTGTACAACGAGAGATCTCGTTAGTCTAGATATAGAAGACGGATGTACAGACGGATCTCGTTAGTCTAGATATAGAAAACGGTTGTACAGACGGATCTCGTTAGTCTAGATATAGAAGAGGGTTGTACAACGACGGATCTCGTTAGTCTAGATATTGAAGACGTTTGTCCAACGACGTATCTCGTTAGTATAGATATAGAAGACGGTTGTACAGACGGATCTCGGTAGACTAGATATAGAAGAGGGTTGTACAACGACGGATCTCGTTAGTCTAGATATTGAAGACGTTTGTACAGACGGATCTCGTTAGTCTAGATATAGAAGACGGTTGTACAACGACGGATCTCGTTAGTCTAGATATTGAAGACGTTTGTCCAACGACGTATCTCGTTAGTCTAGATATAGAAGACGGTTGTACAGACGGATCTCGTTAGTCTAGATATAGAAGACGGTTGTACAACGACGGATCTCGTTAGTCTAGATATAGAAGACGGTTGTACAGACGGATCTCGGTAGACTAGATATAGAAGAGGGTTGTACAACGACGGATCTCGTTAGTCTAGATATTGAAGACGTTTGTCCAACGACGTATCTCGTTAGTCTAGATATAGAAGACGGTTGTACAACGACGGATCTCGTTAGTCTAGATATAGAAGACGGTTGTACAGACGGATCTCGTTAGTCTAGGTATTGAAGACGTTTGTCCAACGACGTATCTCGTTAGTCTAGATGTAGAAAACAGTTGTACAGACGGATCTCGTTAGTCTAGATATAGAAGACGGTTGTACAACGACGGATCTCGTTAGTCTAGATATTGAAGACGGTTGTACAGACGGATCTCGTTAGTCTAGATATAGAAGACGGTTGTACAGACGGATCTCGTTAGTCTAGATATTGAAGACGGTTGTACAACGACGGATCTCGTTAGTCTAGATATAGAAGACGGTTGTACAGACGGATCTCGTTAGTCTAGATATAGAAGACGGTTGTACAACGACGGATCTCGTTAGTCTAGATATAGAAGGCGGTTGTACAGACGGATCTCGTTAGTCTAGATATAGAAGACGGTTGTACAACCACGGATCTCGATAGTCTAGATATAGAAGACGGTTGTACAGACGGATCCCGTTAGTCTAGATATAGAAGACGGTTGTACAGACGGAGCTCGTTAGTCTAGATATTGAAGACGTTTGTCCAACGACGTATCTCGTTAGTCTAGATATAGAAAATGGTTGTACAGACGGATCTCGTTAGTCTAGATATAGAAGACGGTTGCACAGACGGATCTCGTTAGTCTAGATATTGATGACGGTTGTACAGACGGATCTCGTTAGTCTAGATATAGAAGACAGTTGTACAGACGGATCTCGTTAGTCTAGATATTGAAGACGTTTGTCCAACGACGTATCTCGTTAGTCTAGATAAAGAAGACGGTTGTATAACGAGAGATCTCGTTAGTCTAGATATAGAAGACGGATGTACAGACGGATCTCGTTAGTCTAGATATAGAAAACGGTTGTACAGACGGATCTCGTTAGTCTAGATATAGAAGAGGGTTGTACAACGACGGATCTCGTTAGTCTAGATATTGAAGACGTTTGTCCAACGACGTATCTCGTTAGTATAGATATAGAAGACGGTTGTACAACGAGAGATCTCGTTAGTCTAGATATAGAAGACGGTTGTACAGACGGAGCTCGTTAGTCTAGATATTGAAGACGTTTGTCCAACGACGTATCTCGTTAGTCTAGATATAGAAGACGGTTGTACAGACGGATCTCGTTAGTCTAGATATAGAAGACGGTTGTACAGACGGATCTCGGTAGTCTAGATATAGAAGAGGGTTGTACAACGACGGATCTCGTTAGTCTAGATATTGAAGACGTTTGTCCAACGACGTATCTCGTTAGTCTAGATATAGAAGACGGTTGTACAGACGGATCTCGATAGTCTAGATATAGAAGACGGTTGTACAGACGGATCTCGTTAGTCTAGATATAGAAGACGGTTGTACAGACGGAGCTCGTTAGTCTAGATATTGAAGACGTTTGTCCAACGACGTATCTCGTTAGTCTAGATATAGAAAACGGTTGTACAGACGGATCTCGTTAGTCTAGATATAGAAGACGGTTGCACAGACGGATCTCGTTAGTCTAGATATTCAAGACGTTTGTCCAACGACGTATCTCGTTAGTATAGATATAGAAGACGGTTGTACAACGAGAGATCTCGTTAGTCTAGATATAGAAGACGGTTGTACAGACGGAGCTCGTTAGTCTAGATATTGAAGACGTTTGTCCAACGACGTATCTCGTTAGTCTAGATATAGAAGACGGTTGTACAGACGGATCTCGTTAGTCTAGATATAGAAGACGGTTGTACAGACGGATCTCGTTAGTCTAGATATAGAAGAGGGTTGTACAACGACGGATCTCGTTAGTCTAGATATTGAAGACGTTTGTCCAACGACGTATCTCGTTAGTATAGATATAGAAGACGGTTGTACAGACGGATCTCGTTAGTCTAGATATAGAAGACGGTTGTACAGACGGTTCTCGTTAGTCTAGATATTGAAGACGTTTGTCCAACGACGTATCTCGTTAGTCTAGATAAAGAAGACGGTTGTACAACGAGAGATCTCGTTAGTCTAGATATAGAAGACGGATGTACAGACGGATCTCGTTAGTCTAGATATAGAAAACGGTTGTACACACGGATCTCGTTAGTCTAGATATAGAAGAGGGTTGTACAACGACGGATCTCGTTAGTCTAGATATTGAAGACGTTTGTCCAACGACGTATCTCGTTAGTCTAGATATAGAAGACGGTTGTACAACGACGGATCTCGTTAGTCTAGATATAGAAGACGGTTGTACAGACGGATCTCGTTAGTCTAGGTATTGAAGACGTTTGTCCAACGACGTATCTCGTTAGTCTAGATGTAGAAAACGGTTGTACAGACGGATCTCGTTAGTCTAGATATAGAAGACGGTTGTACAACGACGGATCTCGTTAGTCTAGATATTGAAGACGGTTGTACAGACGGATCTCGTTAGTCTAGATATAGAAGACGGTTGTACAGACGGATCTCGTTAGTCTAGATATTGAAGACGGTTGTACAACGACGGATCTCGTTAGTCTAGATATAGAAGACGGTTGTACAGACGGATCTCGTTAGTCTAGATATAGAAGACGGTTGTACAACGACGGATCTCGTTAGTCTAGATATAGAAGGCGGTTGTACAGACGGATCTCGTTAGTCTAGATATAGAAGACGGTTGTACAACCACGGATCTCGATAGTCTAGATATAGAAGACGGTTGTACAGACGGACCTCGTTAGTCTAGATATAGAAGACGGTTGTACAGACGGAGCTCGTTAGTCTAGATATTGAAGACGTTTGTCCAACGACGTATCTCGTTAGTCTAGATATAGAAAACGGTTGTACAGACGGATCTCGTTAGTCTAGATATAGAAGACGGTTGCACAGACGGATCTCGTTAGTCTAGATATTGATGACGGTTGTACAGACGGATCTCGTTAGTCTAGATATAGAAGACAGTTGTACAGACGGATCTCGTTAGTCTAGATATTGAAGACGTTTGTCCAACGACGTATCTCGTTAGTCTAGATAAAGAAGACGGTTGTACAACGAGAGATCTCGTTAGTCTAGATATAGAAGACGGATGTACAGACGGATCTCGTTAGTCTAGATATAGAAAACGGTTGTACAGACGGATCTCGTTAGTCTAGATATAGAAGAGGGTTGTACAACGACGGATCTCGTTAGTCTAGATATTGAAGACGTTTGTCCAACGACGTATCTCGTTAGTATAGATATAGAAGACGGTTGTACAACGAGAGATCTCGTTAGTCTAGATACAGAAGACGGTTGTACAGACGGAGCTCGTTAGTCTAGATATAGAAGACGGTTGCACAGACGGATCTCGTTAGTCTAGATATTGAAGACGTTTGTCCAACGACGTATCTCGTTAGTCTAGATATAGAAGACGGTTGTACAGACGGATCTCGTTAGTCTAGATATAGAAGACGGTTGTACACACGGATCCCGTTAGTCTAGATATAGAAGACGGTTGTACAGACGGATCTCATTAGTCTAAATATTGAAGACGGTTGTACAGACGGATCTCGATAGTCTAGATATAGAAGACGGTTGTACAGACGGATCTCGTTAGTCTAGATATAGAAGACGGTTGTACAGACGGTTCTCGTTAGTCTAGATATTGAAGACGTTTGTCCAACGACGTATCTCGTTAGTCTAGATATAGAAGACGGTTGTACAGACGGATCTCGTTAGTCTAGATATTGAAGACGTTTGTCCAACGACGTATCTCGTTAGTATAGATATAGAAGACGGTTGTACAACGAGAGATCTCGTTAGTCTAGATATAGAAGAGGGTTGTACAACGACGGATCTCGTTAGTCTAGATATTGAAGACGTTTGTCCAACGACGTATCTCGTTAGTATAGATATAGAAGACGGTTGTACAACGAGAGATCTCGTTAGTCTAGATATAGAAGACGGTTGTACAGACGGAGCTCGTTAGTCTAGATATTGAAGACGTTTGTCCAACGACGTATCTCGTTAGTCTAGATATAGAAGACGGTTGTACAGACGGATCTCGTTAGTCTAGATATTGAAGACGGTTGTACAGACGGATCTCGGTAGTCTAGATATAGAAGAGGGTTGTACAACGACGGATCTCGTTAGTCTAGATATTGAAGACGTTTGTCCAACGACGTATCTCGTTAGTCTAGATATAGAAGACGGTTGTACAGACGGATCTCGTTAGTCTAGATATAGAAGACGGTTGTACAGACGGATCTCGTTAGTCTAGATATTGAAGACGTTTGTCCAACGACGTATCTCGTTAGTATAGATATAGAAGACGGTTGTACAACGAGAGATCTCGTTAGTCTAGATATAGAAGACGGTTGTACAGACGGAGCTCGTTAGTCTAGATATTGAAGACGTTTGTCCAACGACGTATCTCGTTAGTCTAGATATAGAAGACGGTTGTACAGACGGATCTCGTTAGTCTAGATATAGAAGACGGTTGTACAGACGGATCTCGTTAGTCTAGATATAGAAGACGGTTGTACAGACGGTTCTCGTTAGTCTAGATATTGAAGACGTTTGTCCAACGACGTATCTCGTTAGTCTAGATAAAGAAGACGGTTGTACAACGAGAGATCTCGTTAGTCTAGATATAGAAGACGGATGTACAGACGGATCTCGTTAGTCTAGATATAGAAAACGGTTGTACACACGGATCTCGTTAGTCTAGATATAGAAGAGGGTTGTACAACGACGGATCTCGTTAGTCTAGATATTGAAGACGTTTGTCCAACGACGTATCTCGTTAGTCTAGATATAGAAGACGGTTGTACAACGACGGATCTCGTTAGTCTAGATATAGAAGACGGTTGTACAGACGGATCTCGTTAGTCTAGGTATTGAAGACGTTTGTCCAACGACGTATCTCGTTAGTCTAGATGTAGAAAACGGTTGTACAGACGGATCTCGTTAGTCTAGATATAGAAGACGGTTGTACAACGACGGATCTCGTTAGTCTAGATATTGAAGACGGTTGTACAGACGGATCTCGTTAGTCTAGATATAGAAGACGGTTGTACAGACGGATCTCGTTAGTCTAGATATTGAAGACGGTTGTACAACGACGGATCTCGTTAGTCTAGATATAGAAGACGGTTGTACAGACGGATCTCGTTAGTCTAGATATAGAAGACGGTTGTACAACGACGGATCTCGTTAGTCTAGATATAGAAGGCGGTTGTACAGACGGATCTCGTTAGTCTAGATATAGAAGACGGTTGTACAACCACGGATCTCGATAGTCTAGATATAGAAGACGGTTGTACAGACGGACCTCGTTAGTCTAGATATAGAAGACGGTTGTACAGACGGAGCTCGTTAGTCTAGATATTGAAGACGTTTGTCCAACGACGTATCTCGTTAGTCTAGATATAGAAAACGGTTGTACAGACGGATCTCGTTAGTCTAGATATAGAAGACGGTTGCACAGACGGATCTCGTTAGTCTAGATATTGATGACGGTTGTACAGACGGATCTCGTTAGTCTAGATATAGAAGACAGTTGTACAGACGGATCTCGTTAGTCTAGATATTGAAGACGTTTGTCCAACGACGTATCTCGTTAGTCTAGATAAAGAAGACGGTTGTACAACGAGAGATCTCGTTAGTCTAGATATAGAAGACGGATGTACAGACGGATCTCGTTAGTCTAGATATAGAAAACGGTTGTACAGACGGATCTCGTTAGTCTAGATATAGAAGAGGGTTGTACAACGACGGATCTCGTTAGTCTAGATATTGAAGACGTTTGTCCAACGACGTATCTCGTTAGTATAGATATAGAAGACGGTTGTACAACGAGAGATCTCGTTAGTCTAGATACAGAAGACGGTTGTACAGACGGAGCTCGTTAGTCTAGATATAGAAGACGGTTGCACAGACGGATCTCGTTAGTCTAGATATTGATGACGGTTGTACAGACGGATCTCGTTAGTCTAGATATAGAAGACAGTTGTACAGACGGATCTCGTTAGTCTAGATATTGAAGACGTTTGTCCAACGACGTATCTCGTTAGTCTAGATAAAGAAGACGGTTGTACAACGAGAGATCTCGTTAGTCTAGATATAGAAGACGGATGTACAGACGGATCTCGTTAGTCTAGATATAGAAAACGGTTGTACAGACGGATCTCGTTAGTCTAGATATAGAAGAGGGTTGTACAACGACGGATCTCGTTAGTCTAGATAAAGAAGACGGTTGTACAACGAGAGATCTCGTTAGTCTAGATATAGAAGACGGATGTACAGACGGATCTCGTTAGTCTAGATATAGAAAACGGTTGTACAGACGGATCTCGTTAGTCTAGATATAGAAGAGGGTTGTACAACGACGGATCTCGTTAGTCTAGATATTGAAGACGTTTGTCCAACGACGTATCTCGTTAGTATAGATATAGAAGACGGTTGTACAACGAGAGATCTCGTTAGTCTAGATACAGAAGACGGTTGTACAGACGGAGCTCGTTAGTCTAGATATAGAAGACGGTTGCACAGACGGATCTCGTTAGTCTAGATATTGATGACGGTTGTACAGACGGATCTCGTTAGTCTAGATATAGAAGACAGTTGTACAGACGGATCTCGTTAGTCTAGATATTGAAGACGTTTGTCCAACGACGTATCTCGTTAGTCTAGATAAAGAAGACGGTTGTACAACGAGAGATCTCGTTAGTCTAGATATAGAAGACGGATGTACAGACGGATCTCGTTAGTCTAGATATAGAAAACGGTTGTACAGACGGATCTCGTTAGTCTAGATATAGAAGAGGGTTGTACAACGACGGATCTCGTTAGTCTAGATATTGAAGACGTTTGTCCAACGACGTATCTCGTTAGTATAGATATAGAAGACGGTTGTACAACGAGAGATCTCGTTAGTCTAGATATAGAAGACGGTTGTACAGACGGAGCTCGTTAGTCTAGATATTGAAGACGTTTGTCCAACGACGTATCTCGTTAGTCTAGATATAGAAGACGGTTGTACAGACGGATCTCGTTAGTCTAGATATAGAAGACGGTTGTACAGACGGATCTCGGTAGTCTAGATATAGAAGAGGGTTGTACAACGACGGATCTCGTTAGTCTAGATATTGAAGACGTTTGTCCAACGACGTATCTCGTTAGTCTAGATATAGAAGACGGTTGTACAGACGGATCTCGATAGTCTAGATATAGAAGACGGTTGTACAGACGGATCTCGTTAGTCTAGATATAGAAGACGGTTGTACAGACGGAGCTCGTTAGTCTAGATATTGAAGACGTTTGTCCAACGACGTATCTCGTTAGTCCAGATATAGAAAACGGTTGTACAGACGGATCTCGTTAGTCTAGATATAGAAGACGGATGTACAGACGGATCTCGTTAGTCTAGATATAGAAAACGGTTGTACAGACGGATCTCGTTAGTCTAGATATAGAAGAGGGTTGTACAACGACGGATCTCGTTAGTCTAGATATTGAAGACGTTTGTCCAACGACGTATCTCGTTAGTATAGATATAGAAGACGGTTGTACAACGAGAGATCTCGTTAGTCTAGATATAGAAGACGGTTGTACAGACGGAGCTCGTTAGTCTAGATATTGAAGACGTTTGTCCAACGACGTATCTCGTTAGTCTAGATATAGAAGACGGTTGTACAGACGGATCTCGTTAGTCTAGATATAGAAGACGGTTGTACAGACGGATCTCGGTAGTCTAGATATAGAAGAGGGTTGTACAACGACGGATCTCGTTAGTCTAGATATTGAAGACGTTTGTCCAACGACGTATCTCGTTAGTCTAGATATAGAAGACGGTTGTACAGACGGATCTCGATAGTCTAGATATAGAAGACGGTTGTACAGACGGATCTCGTTAGTCTAGATATAGAAGACGGTTGTACAGACGGAGCTCGTTAGTCTAGATATTGAAGACGTTTGTCCAACGACGTATCTCGTTAGTCTAGATATAGAAAACGGTTGTACAGACGGATCTCGTTAGTCTAGATATAGAAGACGGTTGCACAGACGGATCTCGTTAGTCTAGATATTGAAGACGTTTGTCCAACGACGTATCTCGTTAGTCTAGATATAGAAGACGGTTGTACAGACGGATCTCGATAGTCTAGATATAGAAGACGGTTGTACAGACGGATCTCGTTAGTCTAGATATAGAAGACGGTTGTTCAGACGGAGCTCGTTAGTCTAGATATTGAAGACGTTTGTCCAACGACGTATCTCGTTAGTCTAGATATAGAAAACGGTTGTACAGACGGATCTCGTTAGTCTAGATATAGAAGAGGGTTGTACAACGACGGATCTCGTTAGTCTAGATATTGAAGACGTTTGTCCAACGACGTATCTCGTTAGTATAGATATAGAAGACGGTTGTACAACGAGAGATCTCGTTAGTCTAGATATAGAAGACGGTTGTACAGACGGAGCTCGTTAGTCTAGATATTGAAGACGTTTGTCCAACGACGTATCTCGTTAGTCTAGATATAGAAGACGGTTGTACAGACGGATCTCGTTAGTCTAGATATAGAAGACGGTTGTACAGACGGATCTCGGTAGTCTAGATATAGAAGAGGGTTGTACAACGACGGATCTCGTTAGTCTAGATATTGAAGACGTTTGTCCAACGACGTATCTCGTTAGTCTAGATATAGAAGACGGTTGTACAGACGGATCTCGATAGTCTAGATATAGAAGACGGTTGTACAGACGGATCTCGTTAGTCTAGATATAGAAGACGGTTGTACAGACGGAGCTCGTTAGTCTAGATATTGAAGACGTTTGTCCAACGACGTATCTCGTTAGTCTAGATATAGAAAACGGTTGTACAGACGGATCTCGTTAGTCTAGATATAGAAGACGGTTGTACAGACGGAGCTCGTTAGTCTAGATATTGAAGACGTTTGTCCAACGACGTATCTCGTTAGTCCAGATATAGAAAACGGTTGTACAGACGGATCTCGTTAGTCTAGATATAGAAGACGGATGTACAGACGGATCTCGTTAGTCTAGATATAGAAAACGGTTGTACAGACGGATCTCGTTAGTCTAGATATAGAAGAGGGTTGTACAACGACGGATCTCGTTAGTCTAGATATTGAAGACGTTTGTCCAACGACGTATCTCGTTAGTATAGATATAGAAGACGGTTGTACAACGAGAGATCTCGTTAGTCTAGATATAGAAGACGGTTGTACAGACGGAGCTCGTTAGTCTAGATATTGAAGACGTTTGTCCAACGACGTATCTCGTTAGTCTAGATATAGAAGACGGTTGTACAGACGGATCTCGTTAGTCTAGATATAGAAGACGGTTGTACAGACGGATCTCGGTAGTCTAGATATAGAAGAGGGTTGTACAACGACGGATCTCGTTAGTCTAGATATTGAAGACGTTTGTCCAACGACGTATCTCGTTAGTCTAGATATAGAAGACGGTTGTACAGACGGATCTCGATAGTCTAGATATAGAAGACGGTTGTACAGACGGATCTCGTTAGTCTAGATATAGAAGACGGTTGTACAGACGGAGCTCGTTAGTCTAGATATTGAAGACGTTTGTCCAACGACGTATCTCGTTAGTCTAGATATAGAAAACGGTTGTACAGACGGATCTCGTTAGTCTAGATATAGAAGACGGTTGCACAGACGGATCTCGTTAGTCTAGATATTGAAGACGTTTGTCCAACGACGTATCTCGTTAGTCTAGATATAGAAGACGGTTGTACAGACGGATCTCGATAGTCTAGATATAGAAGACGGTTGTACAGACGGATCTCGTTAGTCTAGATATAGAAGACGGTTGTTCAGACGGAGCTCGTTAGTCTAGATATTGAAGACGTTTGTCCAACGACGTATCTCGTTAGTATAGATATAGAAGACGGTTGTACAACGAGAGATCTCGTTAGTCTAGATATAGAAGACGGTTGTACAGACGGAGCTCGTTAGTCTAGATATTGAAGACGTTTGTCCAACGACGTATCTCGTTAGTCTAGATATAGAAGACGGTTGTACAGACGGATCTCGTTAGTCTAGATATAGAAGACGGTTGTACAGACGGATCTCGGTAGTCTAGATATAGAAGAGGGTTGTACAACGACGGATCTCGTTAGTCTAGATATTGAAGACGTTTGTCCAACGACGTATCTCGTTAGTCTAGATATAGAAGACGGTTGTACAGACGGATCTCGATAGTCTAGATATAGAAGACGGTTGTACAGACGGATCTCGTTAGTCTAGATATAGAAGACGGTTGTACAGACGGAGCTCGTTAGTCTAGATATTGAAGACGTTTGTCCAACGACGTATCTCGTTAGTCTAGATATAGAAAACGGTTGTACAGACGGATCTCGTTAGTCTAGATATAGAAGACGGTTGCACAGACGGATCTCGTTAGTCTAGATATTCAAGACGTTTGTCCAACGACGTATCTCGTTAGTATAGATATAGAAGACGGTTGTACAACGAGAGATCTCGTTAGTCTAGATATAGAAGACGGTTGTACAGACGGAGCTCGTTAGTCTAGATATTGAAGACGTTTGTCCAACGACGTATCTCGTTAGTCTAGATATAGAAGACGGTTGTACAGACGGATCTCGTTAGTCTAGATATAGAAGACGGTTGTACAGACGGATCTCGTTAGTCTAGATATAGAAGAGGGTTGTACAACGACGGATCTCGTTAGTCTAGATATTGAAGACGTTTGTCCAACGACGTATCTCGTTAGTATAGATATAGAAGACGGTTGTACAACGAGAGATCTCGTTAGTCTAGATATAGAAGACGGTTGTACAGACGGAGCTCGTTAGTCTAGATATTGAAGACGTTTGTCCAACGACGTATCTCGTTAGTCTAGATATAGAAGACGGTTGTACAGACGGATCTCGTTAGTCTAGATATAGAAGACGGTTGTACAGACGGATCTCGGTAGTCTAGATATAGAAGAGGGTTGTACAACGACGGATCTCGTTAGTCTAGATATTGAAGACGTTTGTCCAACGACGTATCTCGTTAGTCTAGATATAGAAGACGGTTGTACAGACGGATCTCGATAGTCTAGATATAGAAGACGGTTGTACAGACGGATCTCGTTAGTCTAGATATAGAAGACGGTTGTACAGACGGAGCTCGTTAGTCTAGATATTGAAGACGTTTGTCCAACGACGTATCTCGTTAGTCTAGATATAGAAAACGGTTGTACAGACGGATCTCGTTAGTCTAGATATAGAAGACGGTTGCACAGACGGATCTCGTTAGTCTAGATATTCAAGACGTTTGTCCAACGACGTATCTCGTTAGTATAGATATAGAAGACGGTTGTACAACGAGAGATCTCGTTAGTCTAGATATAGAAGACGGTTGTACAGACGGAGCTCGTTAGTCTAGATATTGAAGACGTTTGTCCAACGACGTATCTCGTTAGTCTAGATATAGAAGACGGTTGTACAGACGGATCTCGTTAGTCTAGATATAGAAGACGGTTGTACACACGGATCCCGTTAGTCTAGATATAGAAGACGGTTGTACAGACGGATCTCATTAGTCTAAATATTGAAGACGGTTGTACAGACGGATCTCGATAGTCTAGATATAGAAGACGGTTGTACAGACGGATCTCGTTAGTCTAGATATAGAAGACGGTTGTACAGACGGTTCTCGTTAGTCTAGATATTGAAGACGTTTGTCCAACGACGTATCTCGTTAGTCTAGATAAAGAAGACGGTTGTACAACGAGAGATCTCGTTAGTCTAGATATAGAAGACGGATGTACAGACGGATCTCGTTAGTCTAGATATAGAAAACGGTTGTACACACGGATCTCGTTAGTCTAGATATAGAAGAGGGTTGTACAACGACGGATCTCGTTAGTCTAGATATTGAAGACGTTTGTCCAACGACGTATCTCGTTAGTCTAGATATAGAAGACGGTTGTACAACGACGGATCTCGTTAGTCTAGATATAGAAGACGGTTGTACAGACGGATCTCGTTAGTCTAGGTATTGAAGACGTTTGTCCAACGACGTATCTCGTTAGTCTAGATGTAGAAAACGGTTGTACAGACGGATCTCGTTAGTCTAGATATAGAAGACGGTTGTACAACGACGGATCTCGTTAGTCTAGATATTGAAGACGGTTGTACAGACGGATCTCGTTAGTCTAGATATAGAAGACGGTTGTACAGACGGATCTCGTTAGTCTAGATATTGAAGACGGTTGTACAACGACGGATCTCGTTAGTCTAGATATAGAAGACGGTTGTACAGACGGATCTCGTTAGTCTAGATATAGAAGACGGTTGTACAACGACGGATCTCGTTAGTCTAGATATAGAAGGCGGTTGTACAGACGGATCTCGTTAGTCTAGATATAGAAGACGGTTGTACAACCACGGATCTCGATAGTCTAGATATAGAAGACGGTTGTACAGACGGAGCTCGTTAGTCTAGATATTGAAGACGTTTGTCCAACGACGTATCTCGTTAGTCTAGATATAGAAAACGGTTGTACAGACGGATCTCGTTAGTCTAGATATAGAAGACGGTTGCACAGACGGATCTCGTTAGTCTAGATATTGATGACGGTTGTACAGACGGATCTCGTTAGTCTAGATATAGAAGACAGTTGTACAGACGGATCTCGTTAGTCTAGATATTGAAGACGTTTGTCCAACGACGTATCTCGTTAGTCTAGATAAAGAAGACGGTTGTACAACGAGAGATCTCGTTAGTCTAGATATAGAAGACGGATGTACAGACGGATCTCGTTAGTCTAGATATAGAAAACGGTTGTACAGACGGATCTCGTTAGTCTAGATATAGAAGAGGGTTGTACAACGACGGATCTCGTTAGTCTAGATATTGAAGACGTTTGTCCAACGACGTATCTCGTTAGTATAGATATAGAAGACGGTTGTACAACGAGAGATCTCGTTAGTCTAGATACAGAAGACGGTTGTACAGACGGAGCTCGTTAGTCTAGATATAGAAGACGGTTGCACAGACGGATCTCGTTAGTCTAGATATTGATGACGGTTGTACAGACGGATCTCGTTAGTCTAGATATAGAAGAGGGTTGTACAACGACGGATCTCGTTAGTCTAGATATTGAAGACGTTTGTCCAACGACGTATCTCGTTAGTATAGATATAGAAGACGGTTGTACAACGAGAGATCTCGTTAGTCTAGATATAGAAGACGGTTGTACAGACGGATCTCGTTAGTCTAGATATAGAAGACGGTTGTACAGACGGAGCTCGTTAGTCTAGATATTGAAGACGTTTGTCCAACGACGTATCTCGTTAGTCTAGATATAGAAGACGGTTGTACAGACGGATCTCGTTAGTCTAGATATAGAAGACGGTTGTACAGACGGATCTCGTTAGTCTAGATATAGAAGAGGGTTGTACAACGACGGATCTCGTTAGTCTAGATATTGAAGACGTTTGTCCAACGACGTATCTCGTTAGTATAGATATAGAAGACGGTTGTACAACGAGAGATCTCGTTAGTCTAGATATAGAAGACGGTTGTACAGACGGAGCTCGTTAGTCTAGATATTGAAGACGTTTGTCCAACGACGTATCTCGTTAGTCTAGATATAGAAGACGGTTGTACAGACGGATCTCGTTAGTCTAGATATAGAAGACGGTTGTACAGACGGATCTCGGTAGTCTAGATATAGAAGAGGGTTGTACAACGACGGATCTCGTTAGTCTAGATATTGAAGACGTTTGTCCAACGACGTATCTCGTTAGTCTAGATATAGAAGACGGTTGTACAGACGGATCTCGATAGTCTAGATATAGAAGACGGTTGTACAGACGGATCTCGTTAGTCTAGATATAGAAGACGGTTGTACAGACGGAGCTCGTTAGTCTAGATATTGAAGACGTTTGTCCAACGACGTATCTCGTTAGTCTAGATATAGAAAACGGTTGTACAGACGGATCTCGTTAGTCTAGATATAGAAGACGGTTGCACAGACGGATCTCGTTAGTCTAGATATTCAAGACGTTTGTCCAACGACGTATCTCGTTAGTATAGATATAGAAGACGGTTGTACAACGAGAGATCTCGTTAGTCTAGATATAGAAGACGGTTGTACAGACGGAGCTCGTTAGTCTAGATATTGAAGACGTTTGTCCAACGACGTATCTCGTTAGTCTAGATATAGAAGACGGTTGTACAGACGGATCTCGTTAGTCTAGATATAGAAGACGGTTGTACACACGGATCCCGTTAGTCTAGATATAGAAGACGGTTGTACAGACGGATCTCATTAGTCTAAATATTGAAGACGGTTGTACAGACGGATCTCGATAGTCTAGATATAGAAGACGGTTGTACAGACGGATCTCGTTAGTCTAGATATAGAAGACGGTTGTACAGACGGTTCTCGTTAGTCTAGATATTGAAGACGTTTGTCCAACGACGTATCTCGTTAGTCTAGATAAAGAAGACGGTTGTACAACGAGAGATCTCGTTAGTCTAGATATAGAAGACGGATGTACAGACGGATCTCGTTAGTCTAGATATAGAAAACGGTTGTACACACGGATCTCGTTAGTCTAGATATAGAAGAGGGTTGTACAACGACGGATCTCGTTAGTCTAGATATTGAAGACGTTTGTCCAACGACGTATCTCGTTAGTCTAGATATAGAAGACGGTTGTACAACGACGGATCTCGTTAGTCTAGATATAGAAGACGGTTGTACAGACGGATCTCGTTAGTCTAGGTATTGAAGACGTTTGTCCAACGACGTATCTCGTTAGTCTAGATGTAGAAAACGGTTGTACAGACGGATCTCGTTAGTCTAGATATAGAAGACGGTTGTACAACGACGGATCTCGTTAGTCTAGATATTGAAGACGGTTGTACAGACGGATCTCGTTAGTCTAGATATAGAAGACGGTTGTACAGACGGATCTCGTTAGTCTAGATATTGAAGACGGTTGTACAACGACGGATCTCGTTAGTCTAGATATAGAAGACGGTTGTACAGACGGATCTCGTTAGTCTAGATATAGAAGACGGTTGTACAACGACGGATCTCGTTAGTCTAGATATAGAAGGCGGTTGTACAGACGGATCTCGTTAGTCTAGATATAGAAGACGGTTGTACAACCACGGATCTCGATAGTCTAGATATAGAAGACGGTTGTACAGACGGACCTCGTTAGTCTAGATATAGAAGACGGTTGTACAGACGGAGCTCGTTAGTCTAGATATTGAAGACGTTTGTCCAACGACGTATCTCGTTAGTCTAGATATAGAAAACGGTTGTACAGACGGATCTCGTTAGTCTAGATATAGAAGACGGTTGCACAGACGGATCTCGTTAGTCTAGATATTGATGACGGTTGTACAGACGGATCTCGTTAGTCTAGATATAGAAGACAGTTGTACAGACGGATCTCGTTAGTCTAGATATTGAAGACGTTTGTCCAACGACGTATCTCGTTAGTCTAGATAAAGAAGACGGTTGTACAACGAGAGATCTCGTTAGTCTAGATATAGAAGACGGATGTACAGACGGATCTCGTTAGTCTAGATATAGAAAACGGTTGTACAGACGGATCTCGTTAGTCTAGATATAGAAGAGGGTTGTACAACGACGGATCTCGTTAGTCTAGATATTGAAGACGTTTGTCCAACGACGTATCTCGTTAGTATAGATATAGAAGACGGTTGTACAACGAGAGATCTCGTTAGTCTAGATACAGAAGACGGTTGTACAGACGGAGCTCGTTAGTCTAGATATAGAAGACGGTTGCACAGACGGATCTCGTTAGTCTAGATATTGATGACGGTTGTACAGACGGATCTCGTTAGTCTAGATATAGAAGACAGTTGTACAGACGGATCTCGTTAGTCTAGATATTGAAGACGTTTGTCCAACGACGTATCTCGTTAGTCTAGATAAAGAAGACGGTTGTACAACGAGAGATCTCGTTAGTCTAGATATAGAAGACGGATGTACAGACGGATCTCGTTAGTCTAGATATAGAAAACGGTTGTACAGACGGATCTCGTTAGTCTAGATATAGAAGAGGGTTGTACAACGACGGATCTCGTTAGTCTAGATAAAGAAGACGGTTGTACAACGAGAGATCTCGTTAGTCTAGATATAGAAGACGGATGTACAGACGGATCTCGTTAGTCTAGATATAGAAAACGGTTGTACAGACGGATCTCGTTAGTCTAGATATAGAAGAGGGTTGTACAACGACGGATCTCGTTAGTCTAGATATTGAAGACGTTTGTCCAACGACGTATCTCGTTAGTATAGATATAGAAGACGGTTGTACAACGAGAGATCTCGTTAGTCTAGATACAGAAGACGGTTGTACAGACGGAGCTCGTTAGTCTAGATATAGAAGACGGTTGCACAGACGGATCTCGTTAGTCTAGATATTGATGACGGTTGTACAGACGGATCTCGTTAGTCTAGATATAGAAGACAGTTGTACAGACGGATCTCGTTAGTCTAGATATTGAAGACGTTTGTCCAACGACGTATCTCGTTAGTCTAGATAAAGAAGACGGTTGTACAACGAGAGATCTCGTTAGTCTAGATATAGAAGACGGATGTACAGACGGATCTCGTTAGTCTAGATATAGAAAACGGTTGTACAGACGGATCTCGTTAGTCTAGATATAGAAGAGGGTTGTACAACGACGGATCTCGTTAGTCTAGATATTGAAGACGTTTGTCCAACGACGTATCTCGTTAGTATAGATATAGAAGACGGTTGTACAACGAGAGATCTCGTTAGTCTAGATATAGAAGACGGTTGTACAGACGGAGCTCGTTAGTCTAGATATTGAAGACGTTTGTCCAACGACGTATCTCGTTAGTCTAGATATAGAAGACGGTTGTACAGACGGATCTCGTTAGTCTAGATATAGAAGACGGTTGTACAGACGGATCTCGGTAGTCTAGATATAGAAGAGGGTTGTACAACGACGGATCTCGTTAGTCTAGATATTGAAGACGTTTGTCCAACGACGTATCTCGTTAGTCTAGATATAGAAGACGGTTGTACAGACGGATCTCGATAGTCTAGATATAGAAGACGGTTGTACAGACGGATCTCGTTAGTCTAGATATAGAAGACGGTTGTACAGACGGAGCTCGTTAGTCTAGATATTGAAGACGTTTGTCCAACGACGTATCTCGTTAGTCCAGATATAGAAAACGGTTGTACAGACGGATCTCGTTAGTCTAGATATAGAAGACGGATGTACAGACGGATCTCGTTAGTCTAGATATAGAAAACGGTTGTACAGACGGATCTCGTTAGTCTAGATATAGAAGAGGGTTGTACAACGACGGATCTCGTTAGTCTAGATATTGAAGACGTTTGTCCAACGACGTATCTCGTTAGTATAGATATAGAAGACGGTTGTACAACGAGAGATCTCGTTAGTCTAGATATAGAAGACGGTTGTACAGACGGAGCTCGTTAGTCTAGATATTGAAGACGTTTGTCCAACGACGTATCTCGTTAGTCTAGATATAGAAGACGGTTGTACAGACGGATCTCGTTAGTCTAGATATAGAAGACGGTTGTACAGACGGATCTCGGTAGTCTAGATATAGAAGAGGGTTGTACAACGACGGATCTCGTTAGTCTAGATATTGAAGACGTTTGTCCAACGACGTATCTCGTTAGTCTAGATATAGAAGACGGTTGTACAGACGGATCTCGATAGTCTAGATATAGAAGACGGTTGTACAGACGGATCTCGTTAGTCTAGATATAGAAGACGGTTGTACAGACGGAGCTCGTTAGTCTAGATATTGAAGACGTTTGTCCAACGACGTATCTCGTTAGTCTAGATATAGAAAACGGTTGTACAGACGGATCTCGTTAGTCTAGATATAGAAGACGGTTGCACAGACGGATCTCGTTAGTCTAGATATTGAAGACGTTTGTCCAACGACGTATCTCGTTAGTCTAGATATAGAAGACGGTTGTACAGACGGATCTCGATAGTCTAGATATAGAAGACGGTTGTACAGACGGATCTCGTTAGTCTAGATATAGAAGACGGTTGTTCAGACGGAGCTCGTTAGTCTAGATATTGAAGACGTTTGTCCAACGACGTATCTCGTTAGTCTAGATATAGAAAACGGTTGTACAGACGGATCTCGTTAGTCTAGATATAGAAGAGGGTTGTACAACGACGGATCTCGTTAGTCTAGATATTGAAGACGTTTGTCCAACGACGTATCTCGTTAGTATAGATATAGAAGACGGTTGTACAACGAGAGATCTCGTTAGTCTAGATATAGAAGACGGTTGTACAGACGGAGCTCGTTAGTCTAGATATTGAAGACGTTTGTCCAACGACGTATCTCGTTAGTCTAGATATAGAAGACGGTTGTACAGACGGATCTCGTTAGTCTAGATATAGAAGACGGTTGTACAGACGGATCTCGGTAGTCTAGATATAGAAGAGGGTTGTACAACGACGGATCTCGTTAGTCTAGATATTGAAGACGTTTGTCCAACGACGTATCTCGTTAGTCTAGATATAGAAGACGGTTGTACAGACGGATCTCGATAGTCTAGATATAGAAGACGGTTGTACAGACGGATCTCGTTAGTCTAGATATAGAAGACGGTTGTACAGACGGAGCTCGTTAGTCTAGATATTGAAGACGTTTGTCCAACGACGTATCTCGTTAGTCTAGATATAGAAAACGGTTGTACAGACGGATCTCGTTAGTCTAGATATAGAAGACGGTTGCACAGACGGATCTCGTTAGTCTAGATATTGAAGACGGTTGTCCAACGACGTATCTCGTAAGTCTAGATAAAGAAGACGGTTGTACAACGAGAGATCTCGTTAGTCTAGATATAGAAAACGGTTGTACAGACGGATCTCGTTAGTCTAGATATAGAAGACGGATGTACAGACGGATCTCGTTAGTCTAGATATAGAAAACGGTTGTACAGACGGATCTCGTTAGTCTAGATATAGAAGAGGGTTGTACAACGACGGATCTCGTTAGTCTAGATATTGAAGACGTTTGTCCAACGACGTATCTCGTTAGTATAGATATAGAAGACGGTTGTACAACGAGAGATCTCGTTAGTCTAGATATAGAAGACGGTTGTACAGACGGAGCTCGTTAGTCTAGATATTGAAGACGTTTGTCCAACGACGTATCTCGTTAGTCTAGATATAGAAGACGGTTGTACAGACGGATCTCGTTAGTCTAGATATAGAAGACGGTTGTACAGACGGATCTCGGTAGTCTAGATATAGAAGAGGGTTGTACAACGACGGATCTCGTTAGTCTAGATATTGAAGACGTTTGTCCAACGACGTATCTCGTTAGTCTAGATATAGAAGACGGTTGTACAGACGGATCTCGATAGTCTAGATATAGAAGACGGTTGTACAGACGGATCTCGTTAGTCTAGATATAGAAGACGGTTGTACAGACGGATCTCGTTAGTCTAGATATTGAAGACGTTTGTCCAACGACGTATCTCGTTAGTCTAGATGTAGAAAACGGTTGTACAGACGGATCTCGTTAGTCTAGTTATAGAAGACGGTTGTACAACGACGGATCTCGTTAGTCTAGATATTGAAGACGGTTGTACAGACGGATCTCGTTAGTCTAGATATAGAAGACGGTTGTACAGACGGATCTCGTTAGTCTAGATATAGAAGACGGTTGTACAGACGGATCTCGTTAGTCTAGATATTGAAGACGTTTGTCCAACGACGTATCTCGTTAGTCTAGATATAGAAAACGGTTGTACAGGCGGATCTCGTTAGTCTAGATATAGAAGACGGTTGTACACACGGATCCCGTTAGTCTAGATATAGAAGACGGTTGTACAGACGGATCTCATTAGTCTAAATATTGAAGACGGTTGTACAGACGGATCTCGATAGTCTAGATATAGAAGACGGTTGTACAGACGGATCTCGTTAGTCTAGATATAGAAGAGGGTTGTACAACGACGGATCTCGTTAGTCTAGATATTGAAGACGTTTGTCCAACGACGTATCTCGTTAGTATAGATATAGAAGACGGT
The DNA here is from genome assembly GCA_960531205.1 of Andrena bicolor. Classification (NCBI taxonomy): domain Eukaryota; kingdom Metazoa; phylum Arthropoda; class Insecta; order Hymenoptera; family Andrenidae; genus Andrena; species Andrena bicolor. The sequence goes on along the minus strand of CAUIJW010000120.1, from coordinate 889,571 downwards.
TGTACAACGAGAGATCTCGTTAGTCTAGATACAGAAGACGGTTGTACAGACGGAGCTCGTTAGTCTAGATATAGAAGACGGTTGCACAGACGGATCTCGTTAGTCTAGATATTGAAGACGTTTGTCCAACGACGTATCTCGTTAGTCTAGATATAGAAGACGGTTGTACAGACGGATCTCGTTAGTCTAGATATAGAAGACGGTTGTACACACGGATCCCGTTAGTCTAGATATAGAAGACGGTTGTACAGACGGATCTCATTAGTCTAAATATTGAAGACGGTTGTACAGACGGATCTCGATAGTCTAGATATAGAAGACGGTTGTACAGACGGATCTCGTTAGTCTAGATATAGAAGACGGTTGTACAGACGGTTCTCGTTAGTCTAGATATTGAAGACGTTTGTCCAACGACGTATCTCGTTAGTCTAGATATAGAAGACGGTTGTACAGACGGATCTCGTTAGTCTAGATATTGAAGACGTTTGTCCAACGACGTATCTCGTTAGTATAGATATAGAAGACGGTTGTACAACGAGAGATCTCGTTAGTCTAGATATAGAAGAGGGTTGTACAACGACGGATCTCGTTAGTCTAGATATTGAAGACGTTTGTCCAACGACGTATCTCGTTAGTATAGATATAGAAGACGGTTGTACAACGAGAGATCTCGTTAGTCTAGATATAGAAGACGGTTGTACAGACGGAGCTCGTTAGTCTAGATATTGAAGACGTTTGTCCAACGACGTATCTCGTTAGTCTAGATATAGAAGACGGTTGTACAGACGGATCTCGTTAGTCTAGATATAGAAGACGGTTGTACAGACGGATCTCGGTAGTCTAGATATAGAAGAGGGTTGTACAACGACGGATCTCGTTAGTCTAGATATTGAAGACGTTTGTCCAACGACGTATCTCGTTAGTCTAGATATAGAAGACGGTTGTACAGACGGATCTCGATAGTCTAGATATAGAAGACGGTTGTACAGACGGATCTCGTTAGTCTAGATATAGAAGACGGTTGTACAGACGGAGCTCGTTAGTCTAGATATTGAAGACGTTTGTCCAACGACGTATCTCGTTAGTCTAGATATAGAAAACGGTTGTACAGACGGATCTCGTTAGTCTAGATATAGAAGACGGTTGCACAGACGGATCTCGTTAGTCTAGATATTGAAGACGTTTGTCCAACGACGTATCTCGTTAGTATAGATATAGAAGACGGTTGTACAACGAGAGATCTCGTTAGTCTAGATATAGAAGACGGTTGTACAGACGGAGCTCGTTAGTCTAGATATTGAAGACGTTTGTCCAACGACGTATCTCGTTAGTCTAGATATAGAAGACGGTTGTACAGACGGATCTCGTTAGTCTAGATATAGAAGACGGTTGTACACACGGATCCCGTTAGTCTAGATATAGAAGACGGTTGTACAGACGGATCTCATTAGTCTAAATATTGAAGACGGTTGTACAGACGGATCTCGATAGTCTAGATATAGAAGACGGTTGTACAGACGGATCTCGTTAGTCTAGATATAGAAGACGGTTGTACAGACGGTTCTCGTTAGTCTAGATATTGAAGACGTTTGTCCAACGACGTATCTCGTTAGTCTAGATAAAGAAGACGGTTGTACAACGAGAGATCTCGTTAGTCTAGATATAGAAGACGGATGTACAGACGGATCTCGTTAGTCTAGATATAGAAAACGGTTGTACACACGGATCTCGTTAGTCTAGATATAGAAGAGGGTTGTACAACGACGGATCTCGTTAGTCTAGATATTGAAGACGTTTGTCCAACGACGTATCTCGTTAGTCTAGATATAGAAGACGGTTGTACAACGACGGATCTCGTTAGTCTAGATATAGAAGACGGTTGTACAGACGGATCTCGTTAGTCTAGGTATTGAAGACGTTTGTCCAACGACGTATCTCGTTAGTCTAGATGTAGAAAACGGTTGTACAGACGGATCTCGTTAGTCTAGATATAGAAGACGGTTGTACAACGACGGATCTCGTTAGTCTAGATATTGAAGACGGTTGTACAGACGGATCTCGTTAGTCTAGATATAGAAGACGGTTGTACAGACGGATCTCGTTAGTCTAGATATTGAAGACGGTTGTACAACGACGGATCTCGTTAGTCTAGATATAGAAGACGGTTGTACAGACGGATCTCGTTAGTCTAGATATAGAAGACGGTTGTACAACGACGGATCTCGTTAGTCTAGATATAGAAGGCGGTTGTACAGACGGATCTCGTTAGTCTAGATATAGAAGACGGTTGTACAACCACGGATCTCGATAGTCTAGATATAGAAGACGGTTGTACAGACGGACCTCGTTAGTCTAGATATAGAAGACGGTTGTACAGACGGAGCTCGTTAGTCTAGATATTGAAGACGTTTGTCCAACGACGTATCTCGTTAGTCTAGATATAGAAAACGGTTGTACAGACGGATCTCGTTAGTCTAGATATAGAAGACGGTTGCACAGACGGATCTCGTTAGTCTAGATATTGATGACGGTTGTACAGACGGATCTCGTTAGTCTAGATATAGAAGACAGTTGTACAGACGGATCTCGTTAGTCTAGATATTGAAGACGTTTGTCCAACGACGTATCTCGTTAGTCTAGATAAAGAAGACGGTTGTACAACGAGAGATCTCGTTAGTCTAGATATAGAAGACGGATGTACAGACGGATCTCGTTAGTCTAGATATAGAAAACGGTTGTACAGACGGATCTCGTTAGTCTAGATATAGAAGAGGGTTGTACAACGACGGATCTCGTTAGTCTAGATATTGAAGACGTTTGTCCAACGACGTATCTCGTTAGTATAGATATAGAAGACGGTTGTACAACGAGAGATCTCGTTAGTCTAGATACAGAAGACGGTTGTACAGACGGAGCTCGTTAGTCTAGATATAGAAGACGGTTGCACAGACGGATCTCGTTAGTCTAGATATTGATGACGGTTGTACAGACGGATCTCGTTAGTCTAGATATAGAAGACAGTTGTACAGACGGATCTCGTTAGTCTAGATATTGAAGACGTTTGTCCAACGACGTATCTCGTTAGTCTAGATAAAGAAGACGGTTGTACAACGAGAGATCTCGTTAGTCTAGATATAGAAGACGGATGTACAGACGGATCTCGTTAGTCTAGATATAGAAAACGGTTGTACAGACGGATCTCGTTAGTCTAGATATAGAAGAGGGTTGTACAACGACGGATCTCGTTAGTCTAGATATTGAAGACGTTTGTCCAACGACGTATCTCGTTAGTATAGATATAGAAGACGGTTGTACAACGAGAGATCTCGTTAGTCTAGATATAGAAGACGGTTGTACAGACGGAGCTCGTTAGTCTAGATATTGAAGACGTTTGTCCAACGACGTATCTCGTTAGTCTAGATATAGAAGACGGTTGTACAGACGGATCTCGTTAGTCTAGATATAGAAGACGGTTGTACAGACGGATCTCGGTAGTCTAGATATAGAAGAGGGTTGTACAACGACGGATCTCGTTAGTCTAGATATTGAAGACGTTTGTCCAACGACGTATCTCGTTAGTCTAGATATAGAAGACGGTTGTACAGACGGATCTCGATAGTCTAGATATAGAAGACGGTTGTACAGACGGATCTCGTTAGTCTAGATATAGAAGACGGTTGTACAGACGGAGCTCGTTAGTCTAGATATTGAAGACGTTTGTCCAACGACGTATCTCGTTAGTCTAGATATAGAAAACGGTTGTACAGACGGATCTCGTTAGTCTAGATATAGAAGACGGATGTACAGACGGATCTCGTTAGTCTAGATATAGAAAACGGTTGTACAGACGGATCTCGTTAGTCTAGATATAGAAGAGGGTTGTACAACGACGGATCTCGTTAGTCTAGATATTGAAGACGTTTGTCCAACGACGTATCTCGTTAGTATAGATATAGAAGACGGTTGTACAACGAGAGATCTCGTTAGTCTAGATATAGAAGACGGTTGTACAGACGGAGCTCGTTAGTCTAGATATTGAAGACGTTTGTCCAACGACGTATCTCGTTAGTCTAGATATAGAAGACGGTTGTACAGACGGATCTCGTTAGTCTAGATATAGAAGACGGTTGTACAGACGGATCTCGGTAGTCTAGATATAGAAGAGGGTTGTACAACGACGGATCTCGTTAGTCTAGATATTGAAGACGTTTGTCCAACGACGTATCTCGTTAGTCTAGATATAGAAGACGGTTGTACAGACGGATCTCGATAGTCTAGATATAGAAGACGGTTGTACAGACGGATCTCGATAGTCTAGATATAGAAGACGGTTGTACAGACGGATCTCGTTAGTCTAGATATAGAAGACGGTTGTACAGACGGAGCTCGTTAGTCTAGATATTGAAGACGTTTGTCCAACGACGTATCTCGTTAGTCTAGATATAGAAAACGGTTGTACAGACGGATCTCGTTAGTCTAGATATAGAAGACGGATGTACAGACGGATCTCGTTAGTCTAGATATAGAAAACGGTTGTACAGACGGATCTCGTTAGTCTAGATATAGAAGAGGGTTGTACAACGACGGATCTCGTTAGTCTAGATATTGAAGACGTTTGTCCAACGACGTATCTCGTTAGTCTAGATATAGAAGACGGTTGTACAGACGGATCTCGATAGTCTAGATATAGAAGACGGTTGTACAGACGGATCTCGTTAGTCTAGATATAGAAGACGGTTGTACAGACGGAGCTCGTTAGTCTAGATATTGAAGACGTTTGTCCAACGACGTATCTCGTTAGTCTAGATATAGAAAACGGTTGTACAGACGGATCTCGTTAGTCTAGATATAGAAGACGGATGTACAGACGGATCTCGTTAGTCTAGATATAGAAAACGGTTGTACAGACGGATCTCGTTAGTCTAGATATAGAAGAGGGTTGTACAACGACGGATCTCGTTAGTCTAGATATTGAAGACGTTTGTCCAACGACGTATCTCGTTAGTATAGATATAGAAGACGGTTGTACAACGAGAGATCTCGTTAGTCTAGATATAGAAGACGGTTGTACAGACGGAGCTCGTTAGTCTAGATATTGAAGACGTTTGTCCAACGACGTATCTCGTTAGTCTAGATATAGAAGACGGTTGTACAGACGGATCTCGTTAGTCTAGATATAGAAGACGGTTGTACAGACGGATCTCGGTAGTCTAGATATAGAAGAGGGTTGTACAACGACGGATCTCGTTAGTCTAGATATTGAAGACGTTTGTCCAACGACGTATCTCGTTAGTCTAGATATAGAAGACGGTTGTACAGACGGATCTCGATAGTCTAGATATAGAAGACGGTTGTACAGACGGATCTCGTTAGTCTAGATATAGAAGACGGTTGTACAGACGGAGCTCGTTAGTCTAGATATTGAAGACGTTTGTCCAACGACGTATCTCGTTAGTCTAGATATAGAAAACGGTTGTACAGACGGATCTCGTTAGTCTAGATATAGAAGACGGTTGCACAGACGGATCTCGTTAGTCTAGATATTGAAGACGTTTGTCCAACGACGTATCTCGTTAGTCTAGATATAGAAGACGGTTGTACAGACGGATCTCGATAGTCTAGATATAGAAGACGGTTGCACAGACGGATCTCGTTAGTCTAGATATTGAAGACGTTTGTCCAACGACGTATCTCGTTAGTCTAGATATAGAAAACGGTTGTACAGACGGATCTCGTTAGTCTAGATATAGAAGAGGGTTGTACAACGACGGATCTCGTTAGTCTAGATATTGAAGACGTTTGTCCAACGACGTATCTCGTTAGTATAGATATAGAAGACGGTTGTACAACGAGAGATCTCGTTAGTCTAGATATAGAAGACGGTTGTACAGACGGAGCTCGTTAGTCTAGATATTGAAGACGTTTGTCCAACGACGTATCTCGTTAGTCTAGATATAGAAGACGGTTGTACAGACGGATCTCGTTAGTCTAGATATAGAAGACGGTTGTACAGACGGATCTCGGTAGTCTAGATATAGAAGAGGGTTGTACAACGACGGATCTCGTTAGTCTAGATATTGAAGACGTTTGTCCAACGACGTATCTCGTTAGTCTAGATATAGAAGACGGTTGTACAGACGGATCTCGATAGTCTAGATATAGAAGACGGTTGTACAGACGGATCTCGTTAGTCTAGATATAGAAGACGGTTGTACAGACGGAGCTCGTTAGTCTAGATATTGAAGACGTTTGTCCAACGACGTATCTCGTTAGTCTAGATATAGAAAACGGTTGTACAGACGGATCTCGTTAGTCTAGATATAGAAGACGGTTGCACAGACGGATCTCGTTAGTCTAGATATTGAAGACGGTTGTCCAACGACGTATCTCGTAAGTCTAGATAAAGAAGACGGTTGTACAACGAGAGATCTCGTTAGTCTAGATATAGAAGACGGTTGTACAGACGGATCTCGTTAGTCTAGATACAGAAGACGGTTGCACAGACGGATCTCGTTAGTCTAGATATAGAAGACGGTTGTACAACGACGTATCTCGTTAGTCTAGATATAGAAGACGGTTGTGCAGACGGATCTCGTTAGTCTAGATATTGAAGACGGTTGTACAGACGGACCTCGATAGTCTAGATATAGAAGACGGTTGTACAGACGGATCTCGTTAGTCTAGATATAGAAGACGGTTGTACAGACGGTTCTCGTTAGTCTAGATATTGAAGACGTTTGTCCAACGACGTATCTCGTTAGTCTAGATAAAGAAGACGGTTGTACAACGAGAGATCTCGTTAGTCTAGATATAGAAGACGGATGTACAGACGGATTTCGTTAGTCTAGATATAGAAAACGGTTGTACAGACGGATCTCGTTAGTCTAGATATAGAAGACGGTTGTACAGACGGATCTCGGTAGTCTAGATATAGAAGAGGGTTGTACAACGACGGATCTCGTTAGTCTAGATATTGAAGACGTTTGTCCAACGACGTATCTCGTTAGTCTAGATATAGAAGACGGTTGTACAGACGGATCTCGATAGTCTAGATATAGAAGACGGTTGTACAGACGGATCTCGATAGTCTAGATATAGAAGACGGTTGTACAGACGGATCTCGTTAGTCTAGATATAGAAGACGGTTGTACAGACGGAGCTCGTTAGTCTAGATATTGAAGACGTTTGTCCAACGACGTATCTCGTTAGTCTAGATATAGAAAACGGTTGTACAGACGGATCTCGTTAGTCTAGATATAGAAGACGGATGTACAGACGGATCTCGTTAGTCTAGATATAGAAAACGGTTGTACAGACGGATCTCGTTAGTCTAGATATAGAAGAGGGTTGTACAACGACGGATCTCGTTAGTCTAGATATTGAAGACGTTTGTCCAACGACGTATCTCGTTAGTCTAGATATAGAAGACGGTTGTACAGACGGATCTCGATAGTCTAGATATAGAAGACGGTTGTACAGACGGATCTCGTTAGTCTAGATATAGAAGACGGTTGTACAGACGGAGCTCGTTAGTCTAGATATTGAAGACGTTTGTCCAACGACGTATCTCGTTAGTCTAGATATAGAAAACGGTTGTACAGACGGATCTCGTTAGTCTAGATATAGAAGACGGATGTACAGACGGATCTCGTTAGTCTAGATATAGAAAACGGTTGTACAGACGGATCTCGTTAGTCTAGATATAGAAGAGGGTTGTACAACGACGGATCTCGTTAGTCTAGATATTGAAGACGTTTGTCCAACGACGTATCTCGTTAGTATAGATATAGAAGACGGTTGTACAACGAGAGATCTCGTTAGTCTAGATATAGAAGACGGTTGTACAGACGGAGCTCGTTAGTCTAGATATTGAAGACGTTTGTCCAACGACGTATCTCGTTAGTCTAGATATAGAAGACGGTTGTACAGACGGATCTCGTTAGTCTAGATATAGAAGACGGTTGTACAGACGGATCTCGGTAGTCTAGATATAGAAGAGGGTTGTACAACGACGGATCTCGTTAGTCTAGATATTGAAGACGTTTGTCCAACGACGTATCTCGTTAGTCTAGATATAGAAGACGGTTGTACAGACGGATCTCGATAGTCTAGATATAGAAGACGGTTGTACAGACGGATCTCGTTAGTCTAGATATAGAAGACGGTTGTACAGACGGAGCTCGTTAGTCTAGATATTGAAGACGTTTGTCCAACGACGTATCTCGTTAGTCTAGATATAGAAAACGGTTGTACAGACGGATCTCGTTAGTCTAGATATAGAAGACGGTTGCACAGACGGATCTCGTTAGTCTAGATATTGAAGACGTTTGTCCAACGACGTATCTCGTTAGTCTAGATATAGAAGACGGTTGTACAGACGGATCTCGATAGTCTAGATATAGAAGACGGTTGCACAGACGGATCTCGTTAGTCTAGATATTGAAGACGTTTGTCCAACGACGTATCTCGTTAGTCTAGATATAGAAAACGGTTGTACAGACGGATCTCGTTAGTCTAGATATAGAAGAGGGTTGTACAACGACGGATCTCGTTAGTCTAGATATTGAAGACGTTTGTCCAACGACGTATCTCGTTAGTATAGATATAGAAGACGGTTGTACAACGAGAGATCTCGTTAGTCTAGATATAGAAGACGGTTGTACAGACGGAGCTCGTTAGTCTAGATATTGAAGACGTTTGTCCAACGACGTATCTCGTTAGTCTAGATATAGAAGACGGTTGTACAGACGGATCTCGTTAGTCTAGATATAGAAGACGGTTGTACAGACGGATCTCGGTAGTCTAGATATAGAAGAGGGTTGTACAACGACGGATCTCGTTAGTCTAGATATTGAAGACGTTTGTCCAACGACGTATCTCGTTAGTCTAGATATAGAAGACGGTTGTACAGACGGATCTCGATAGTCTAGATATAGAAGACGGTTGTACAGACGGATCTCGTTAGTCTAGATATAGAAGACGGTTGTACAGACGGAGCTCGTTAGTCTAGATATTGAAGACGTTTGTCCAACGACGTATCTCGTTAGTCTAGATATAGAAAACGGTTGTACAGACGGATCTCGTTAGTCTAGATATAGAAGACGGTTGCACAGACGGATCTCGTTAGTCTAGATATTGAAGACGGTTGTCCAACGACGTATCTCGTAAGTCTAGATAAAGAAGACGGTTGTACAACGAGAGATCTCGTTAGTCTAGATATAGAAGACGGTTGTACAGACGGATCTCGTTAGTCTAGATACAGAAGACGGTTGCACAGACGGATCTCGTTAGTCTAGATATAGAAGACGGTTGTACAACGACGTATCTCGTTAGTCTAGATATAGAAGACGGTTGTGCAGACGGATCTCGTTAGTCTAGATATTGAAGACGGTTGTACAGACGGACCTCGATAGTCTAGATATAGAAGACGGTTGTACAGACGGATCTCGTTAGTCTAGATATAGAAGACGGTTGTACAGACGGTTCTCGTTAGTCTAGATATTGAAGACGTTTGTCCAACGACGTATCTCGTTAGTCTAGATAAAGAAGACGGTTGTACAACGAGAGATCTCGTTAGTCTAGATATAGAAGACGGATGTACAGACGGATTTCGTTAGTCTAGATATAGAAAACGGTTGTAGAGACGGATCTCGTTAGTCTAGATATAGAAGAGGGTTGTACAACGACGGATCTCGTTAGTCTAGATATTGAAGACGTTTGTCCAACGACGTATCTCGTTAGTCTAGATATAGAAGACGGTTGTACAACGACGGATCTCGTTAGTCTATAAAAGAAGACGGTTGTACAGACGGATCTCGTTAGTCTAGATATTGAAGACGTTTGTCCAACGACGTATCTCGTTAGTCTAGATGTAGAAAACGGTTGTACAGACGGATCTCGTTAGTCTAGTTATAGAAGACGGTTGTACAACGACGGATCTCGTTAGTCTAGATATTGAAGACGGTTGTACAGACGGATCTCGTTAGTCTAGATATAGAAGACGGTTGTACAGACGGATCTCGTTAGTCTAGATATAGAAGACGGTTGTACAGACGGATCTCGTTAGTCTAGATATTGAAGACGTTTGTCCAACGACGTATCTCGTTAGTCTAGATATAGAAAACGGTTGTACAGGCGGATCTCGTTAGTCTAGATATAGAAGACGGTTGTACAACGACGGATCTCGTTTGTCTAGATATAGAAGACGGTTGTACAGACGGATCTCGTTAGTCTAGATATAGAAGACGGTTGTACAGACGGATCTCGTTAGTCTAGATATAGAAGAGGGTTGTACAACGACGGATCTCGTTAGTCTAGATATTGAAGACGTTTGTCCAACGACGTATCTCGTTAGTCTAGATATAGAAGACGGTTGTACAACGACGGATCTCGTTAGTCTAGATAAAGAAGACGGTTGTACAGACGGATCTCGTTAGTCTAGATATTGAAGACGTTTGTCCAACGACGTATCTCGTTAGTCTAGATGTAGAAAACGGTTGTACAGACGGATCTCGTTAGTCTAGATATAGAAGACGGTTGTACAACGACGGATCTCGTTAGTCTAGATATTGAAGACGGTTGTACAGACGGATCTCGTTAGTCTAGATATAGAAGACGGTTGTACAACGACGGATCTCGTTAGTCTAGATATAGAAGACGGTTGTACAGACGGATCTCGTTAGTCTAGATATTGAAGACGTTTGTCCAACGACGTATCTCGTTAGTCTAGATATAGAAAACGGTTGTACAGACGGATCTCGTTAGTCTAGATATAGAAGACGGTTGTACAACGACGGATCTCGTTTGTCTAGATATAGAAGACGGTTGTACAGACGGATCTCGTTAGTCTAGATATAGAAGACGGTTGTACAGATGGATCTCGTTAGTCTAGATATAGAAGACGGTTGTACAACGACGGATCTCGTTAGTCTAGATAAAGAAGACGGTTGTACAACGAGAGATGTCGTTAGTCTAGATATAGAAGACGGTTGTACAACGACGGATCTCGTTAGTCTAGATATAGAAGACTGTTGTACAGACGGATCTCGTTAGTCTAGATATTGAAGACGTTTGTCCAACGACGTATCTCGTTAGTCTAGATAAAGAAGACGGTTGTACAACGAGAGATCTCGTTAGTCTAGATATAGAAGACGGATGTACAGACGGATCTCGTTAGTCTAGATATAGAAAACGGTTGTACAGACGGATCTCGTTAGTCTAGATATAGAAGAGGGTTGTACAACGACGGATCTCGTTAGTCTAGATATTGAAGACGTTTGTCCAACGACGTATCTCGTTAGTATAGATATAGAAGACGGTTGTACAGACGGATCTCGGTAGACTAGATATAGAAGAGGGTTGTACAACGACGGATCTCGTTAGTCTAGATATTGAAGACGTTTGTACAGACGGATCTCGTTAGTCTAGATATAGAAGACGGTTGTACAACGACGGATCTCGTTAGTCTAGATATTGAAGACGTTTGTCCAACGACGTATCTCGTTAGTCTAGATATAGAAGACGGTTGTACAGACGGATCTCGTTAGTCTAGATATAGAAGACGGTTGTACAACGACGGATCTCGTTAGTCTAGATATAGAAGACGGTTGTACAGACGGATCTCGGTAGACTAGATATAGAAGAGGGTTGTACAACGACGGATCTCGTTAGTCTAGATATTGAAGACGTTTGTCCAACGACGTATCTCGTTAGTCTAGATATAGAAGACGGTTGTACAACGACGGATCTCGTTAGTCTAGATATAGAAGACGGTTGTACAGACGGATCTCGTTAGTCTAGGTATTGAAGACGTTTGTCCAACGACGTATCTCGTTAGTCTAGATAAAGAAGACGGTTGTACAACGAGAGATCTCGTTAGTCTAGATATAGAAGACGGATGTACAGACGGATTTCGTTAGTCTAGATATAGAAGACGGTTGTGCAGACGGATCTCGTTAGTCTAGATATTGAAGACGGTTGTACAGACGGACCTCGATAGTCTAGATATAGAAGACGGTTGTACAGACGGATCTCGTTAGTCTAGATATAGAAGACGGTTGTGCAGACGGATCTCGTTAGTCTAGATATTGAAGACGGTTGTACAGACGGACCTCGATAGTCTAGATATAGAAGACGGTTGTACAGACGGTTCTCGTTAGTCTAGATATTGAAGACGTTTGTCCAACGACGTATCTCGTTAGTCTAGATAAAGAAGACGGTTGTACAACGAGAGATCTCGTTAGTCTAGATATTGAAGACGGTTGTACAGACGGATCTCGTTAGTCTAGATATTGAAGACGTTTGTCCAACGACGTATCTCGTTAGTCTAGATATAGAAAACGGTTGTACAGGCGGATCTCGTTAGTCTAGATATAGAAGACGGTTGTACAACGACGGATCTCGTTTGTCTAGATATAGAAGACGGTTGTACAGACGGATCTCGTTAGTCTAGATATAGAAGACGGTTGTACAGACGGATCTCGTTAGTCTAGATATAGAAGAGGGTTGTACAACGACGGATCTCGTTAGTCTAGATATTGAAGACGTTTGTCCAACGACGTATCTCGTTAGTCTAGATATAGAAGACGGTTGTACAACGACGGATCTCGTTAGTCTAGATAAAGAAGACGGTTGTACAGACGGATCTCGTTAGTCTAGATATTGAAGACGTTTGTCCAACGACGTATCTCGTTAGTCTAGATGTAGAAAACGGTTGTACAGACGGATCTCGTTAGTCTAGATATAGAAGACGGTTGTACAACGACGGATCTCGTTAGTCTAGATATTGAAGACGGTTGTACAGACGGATCTCGTTAGTCTAGATATAGAAGACGGTTGTACAACGACGGATCTCGTTAGTCTAGATATAGAAGACGGTTGTACAGACGGATCTCGATAGTCTAGATATAGAAGACGGTTGTACAGACGGATCTCGTTAGTCTAGATATAGAAGACGGTTGTACAGACGGTTCTCGTTAGTCTAGATATTGAAGACGTTTGTCCAACGACGTATCTCGTTAGTCTAGATAAAGAAGACGGTTGTACAACGAGAGATCTCGTTAGTCTAGATATAGAAGACGGATGTACAGACGGATTTCGTTAGTCTAGATATAGAAAACGGTTGTAGAGACGGATCTCGTTAGTCTAGATATAGAAGAGGGTTGTACAACGACGGATCTCGTTAGTCTAGATATTGAAGACGTTTGTCCAACGACGTATCTCGTTAGTCTAGATATAGAAGACGGTTGTACAACGACGGATCTCGTTAGTCTATAAAAGAAGACGGTTGTACAGACGGATCTCGTTAGTCTAGATATTGAAGACGTTTGTCCAACGACGTATCTCGTTAGTCTAGATATAGAAGACGGTTGTACAACGACGGATCTCGTTAGTCTAGATATAGAAGACGGTTGTACAGACGGATCTCGTTAGTCTAGGTATTGAAGACGTTTGTCCAACGACGTATCTCGTTAGTCTAGATAAAGAAGACGGTTGTACAACGAGAGATCTCGTTAGTCTAGATATAGAAGACGGATGTACAGACGGATTTCGTTAGTCTAGATATAGAAGACGGTTGTGCAGACGGATCTCGTTAGTCTAGATATTGAAGACGGTTGTACAGACGGACCTCGATAGTCTAGATATAGAAGACGGTTGTACAGACGGATCTCGTTAGTCTAGATATAGAAGACGGTTGTGCAGACGGATCTCGTTAGTCTAGATATTGAAGACGGTTGTACAGACGGACCTCGATAGTCTAGATATAGAAGACGGTTGTACAGACGGTTCTCGTTAGTCTAGATATTGAAGACGTTTGTCCAACGACGTATCTCGTTAGTCTAGATAAAGAAGACGGTTGTACAACGAGAGATCTCGTTAGTCTAGATATTGAAGACGGTTGTACAGACGGATCTCGTTAGTCTAGATATTGAAGACGGTTGTACAGACGGATCTCGTTAGTCTAGATATTGAAGACGTTTGTCCAACGACGTATCTCGTTAGTCTAGATATAGAAAACGGTTGTACAGGCGGATCTCGTTAGTCTAGATATAGAAGACGGTTGTACAACGACGGATCTCGTTTGTCTAGATATAGAAGACGGTTGTACAGACGGACCTCGATAGTCTAGATATAGAAGACGGTTGTACAGACGGATCTCGTTAGTCTAGATATAGAAGACGGTTGTACAGACGGATCTCGTTAGTCTAGATATAGAAGAGGGTTGTACAACGACGGATCTCGTTAGTCTAGATATTGAAGACGTTTGTCCAACGACGGATCTCGTTAGTCTAGATATAGAAGACGGTTGTACAGACGGATCTCGTTAGTCTAGATATTGAAGACGGTTGTACAGACGGACCTCGATAGTCTAGATATAGAAGACGGTTGTACAGACGGATCTCGTTAGTCTAGATATAGAAGACGGTTGTACAGACGGTTCTCGTTAGTCTAGATATTGAAGACGTTTGTCCAACGACGTATCTCGTTAGTCTAGATAAAGAAGACGGTTGTACAACGAGAGATCTCGTTAGTCTAGATATAGAAGACGGATGTACAGACGGATTTCGTTAGTCTAGATATAGAAGACGGTTGTGCAGACGGATCTCGTTAGTCTAGATATTGAAGACGGTTGTACAGACGGACCTCGATAGTCTAGATATAGAAGACGGTTGTACAGACGGATCTCGTTAGTCTAGATATAGAAGACGGTTGTGCAGACGGATCTCGTTAGTCTACAGGGTGTCCCATCTAACACTGGACAGAGCTATATCTCCTAAAGTATTGTTATTAAAAATCTGAAAAAAATAGGGAATGCATGGTACGAGGGGACCATCTTTTTCGCCCGAACGAATTTTTTTTTCGATTATTATTTTAAAAGATACGATGGACAAGTTCGGATTTTCAAATGGCACTAACTTTTTGGAAGTCCTGAGTTGATAGTGCGTTAAAAGACAAAATCAATAGGCTATAATGTATACACTTTATTTCCACTGGTTTTTAAGATATTTCGCTTGCAAATTTCCTGATTTTCAGTGGAAAAACCGTCCCTGGACTGGCAAGGACCGGGGTCAGTTTTACTGTCGTCACGGGTAGCACTGCCTGTTGAAATAGATACCTACCTGCCAAAGGTCTACCCCGGCCCACGGGCTGGACAATTCTTTTCCGTCAGAAATGCAACTTAGGTAGGTACATCTGCAGTATCGAGAAGCGCACCGTTACTTTTATTTCGCACTTGCTTCTACGCTCGGATGACCGGTTCTTTTCGGAGGGATGCAAGTTCGATTGGTTAGGTTAGAAGGTGTGAAAGTTGCTAAACTAAATATCAACCATAGGGAGCAGATTGTATCAGAACCAATCGGATTTGCATCCCTCACAAACGGCTGCTCTCTTGAAGAGGCCTTCTTCACAGAAATACCTCCTCCCCAATGTCCGCCTTCTCTCGCACGGAATACGTCAACGCATGCTACTGTTTTAATATCGGAGCTCGTGTTTATACTCGAGAGGACTACGCGTGGACAGCGGGTTACCCCTTTTCTTCCTGTGTCTCCCCACGAGGAGTATTGACGGTGGATTGTAGGAGCGTAGATGTCTCGATGCCAGTTATTGAATTCAGGAGAGGATAGAAACATTTTATTACAAAACACACATGTACTATAATTAAAGTAAATCGTATTCCTCTCGGGCTGGAGTCGCCCGACGCTCGTCGAAGAGATGCGGCCTGCTACCCCGTGGCGAGGGTTGCCCTTCGCAGGGCCTCACTCGATTTTTATGGCTTTTTCCGGAAAAAGGTACGAATCCTGGGTCGAGCATAGCGAATTAGGGTCGAACCCCGGCAGTCGAGGGTGTCACATTCATTACAGCGTATTAAAAAATTATTTTCTTCGTCGTATCAAAAGGAAAGTGTCGCCGATGGATTCCTTATGTTTTTACGATGAAAATCATACCAAATATCGTGCAAATCGGAGTACTTTGTCACCACCTATTTGTATTCCTTATGTAAAAGTTGTCCGATTTGCACGACATTTGGCATGATTTTCATCGGAAAACCCCAAGGAATCCATCGGCGACACTTCCATATCCATACGATAAAGAATAGAGAATTATTTTATTTTATAAAAAGATACAGGGTAATTCTCTAGCTACGCCTGTCACCCCGTGGCGAGGACAACACCCCGCAGTGCCCATCGAATTTTATGGCTTTCGGTCCTCGGAGGGTTTGGAATATCATTAACACGTGAGATTTTTATGACTTTTTCCGGAAAAAGGTACGAATCCTGGGTCGAGCGTAGCGAATTAGGGTCGAACCCCGGCAGTCGAGGGTCTAATATCCATTACAACGTATTAAGAAATTTTTTTCTTCATCGTATCGAAAGGGAAATGACGCCGATGGATTCCTTATGTTTTTCCGATGAAAATCATACCAAATATCATGCAAATCGGGCTACTTTGACAGAGGCTATTTGTACACCTGATGTAAAAGTTGTCCGATTTGCACGACATTTGGTATGATTTTCATCAGAAAAACATAAGGAATCCATCGGCGGCACTGTGCTTTTGATACGACGAAGAAAATAATTTTTTAATATGCTGTAATGGATGTGACACCCTCGACTGCCGGGGTTCGACCCTAATTCGCTATGCTCGACCCAGGATTCGTACCTTTTTCCGGAAAAAGTCATAAAAATCTCACGTGTTAATGATATTCCAAACCCTCCGAGGACCGAAAGCCATAAAATTCGATGGGCACTGCGGGGTGTTGTCCTCGCCACGGGGTGACAGGCGTAGCGAGAGAATTACCCTGTATCTTTTTATAAAATAATATAATTCTCTATTCTTTATCGTATGGATATGGAAGTGTCGCCGATGGATTCCTTGGGGTTTTCCGATGAAAATCATGCCAAATGTCGTGCAAATCGGACAACTTTTACATAAGGAATACAAGTAGCTTGTGTCAAAGTAGCCCGATTTGCATGATATTTGGTATGATTTTCATCGGAAAAACATAAGGAATCCATCGGCGTCATTTCCCTTTCGATACGATGAAGAAAAAAATTTCTTACGACGTTGTAATGGATATTAGACCCTCGACTGCCGGGGTTCGACCCTAATTCGCTGCGCTCGACCCAGGATTCGTACCTTTTTCCGCAAAAAGCCATAAAAATCGAGTGAGGCCCTGCGAAGGACTGTCCCCGCCACGGGGTACCAGGCCGCATCTCGTCGACGACCGTCGGGCGACTCCTGCCCGAGAGGAATACGATTTACTTTAATTATAATACATGTGTGTTTTGTAATAAAATGTTTCTATCCTCTCCTGAATTCAATAACTGGCATCGAGACATCTACGCTCCTACAATCCACCGTCAATACTCCTCGTGGGGAGACACAGGAAGAAAAGGGGTAACCCGCTGTCCACGCGTAGTCCTCTCGAGTATAAACACGAGCTCCGATATTAAAACAGAAGCATGCGTTGACGTATTCCGTGCGAGAGAAGGCGGGCATTGGGGAGGAGGTATTTCTGTGAAGAAGGCCTCTTCAAGAGAGCAGCCGTTTGTGAGGGATGCAAATCCGATTGGTTCTGATACAATCTGCTCCCTATGGTTGATATTTAGTTTAGCAACTTTCACACCTTCTAACCTAACCAATCGAACTTGCATCCCTCCGAAAAGAACCGGTCATCCGAGCGTAGAAGCAAGTGCGAAATAAAAGTAACGGTGCGCTTCTCGATACTGCAGATATACCTACCTAAGTGGCATTTCTGACGGAAAAGAATTGTCCAGCCCGTGGGCCGGGGTAGACCTTTGGCAGGTAGGTATCTATTTCAAAAGGCAGTGCTACCCGTGACGACAGTAAAACTGACCCCGGTCCTTGCCAGTCCAGGGACGGTTTTTCCACTGAAAATCAGGAAATTTGCAAGCGAAATATCTTAAAAACCAGTGGAAATAAAGTGTATACATTATAGCTTATTGATTTTGTCTTTTAACGCACTATCAACTCAGGACTTCCAAAAAGTTAGTGCCATTTGAAAATCCGAACTTGACCATCGTATCTTTTAAAATAATAATCGAAAAAAAAATTCGTTCGGCCGAAAAAGATGGTCCCCTCGTACCATGCATTCCCTAATTTTTTCAGATTTTTAATAACAATACTTTAGGAGATATAGCTCTGTCCAGTGTTAGCTGGGACACCCTGTAGATATTGAAGACGGTTGTACAGACGGACCTCGATAGTCTAGATATAGAAGACGGTTGTACAGACGGTTCTCGTTAGTCTAGATATTGAAGACGTTTGTCCAACGACGTATCTCGTTAGTCTAGATAAAGAAGACGGTTGTACAACGAGAGATCTCGTTAGTCTAGATATTGAAGACGGTTGTACAGACGGATCTCGTTAGTCTAGATATTGAAGACGTTTGTCCAACGACGTATCTCGTTAGTCTAGATATAGAAAACGGTTGTACAGGCGGATCTCGTTAGTCTAGATATAGAAGACGGTTGTACAACGACGGATCTCGTTTGTCTAGATATAGAAGACGGTTGTACAGACGGATCTCGTTAGTCTAGATATAGAAGACGGTTGTACAGACGGATCTCGTTAGTCTAGATATAGAAGAGGGTTGTACAACGACGGATCTCGTTAGTCTAGATATTGAAGACGTTTGTCCAACGACGTATCTCGTTAGTCTAGATATAGAAGACGGTTGTACAACGACGGATCTCGTTAGTCTAGATAAAGAAGACGGTTGTACAGACGGATCTCGTTAGTCTAGATATTGAAGACGTTTGTCCAACGACGTATCTCGTTAGTCTAGATGTAGAAAACGGTTGTACAGACGGATCTCGTTAGTCTAGATATAGAAGACGGTTGTACAACGACGGATCTCGTTAGTCTAGATATTGAAGACGGTTGTACAGACGGATCTCGTTAGTCTAGATATAGAAGACGGTTGTCCAACGACGTATCTCGTTAGTCTAGATAAAGAAGACGGTTGTACAACGAGAGATCTCGTTAGTCTAGATATAGAAGACGGATGTACAGACGGATTTCGTTAGTCTAGATATAGAAAACGGTTGTAGAGACGGATCTCGTTAGTCTAGATATAGAAGAGGGTTGTACAACGACGGATCTCGTTAGTCTAGATATTGAAGACGTTTGTCCAACGACGTATCTCGTTAGTCTAGATATAGAAGACGGTTGTACAACGACGGATCTCGTTAGTCTATAAAAGAAGACGGTTGTACAGACGGATCTCGTTAGTCTAGATATTGAAGACGTTTGTCCAACGACGTATCTCGTTAGTCTAGATGTAGAAGACGGTTGTACAGACGGATCTCGTTAGTCTAGATATAGAAGACGGTTGTACAGACGGATCTCGTTAGTCTAGATATAGAAGAGGGTTGTACAACGACGGATCTCGTTAGTCTAGATATTGAAGACGTTTGTCCAACGACGTATCTCGTTAGTCTAGATATAGAAGACGGTTGTACAACGACGGATCTCGTTAGTCTAGATAAAGAAGACGGTTGTACAGACGGATCTCGTTAGTCTAGATATTGAAGACGTTTGTCCAACGACGTATCTCGTTAGTCTAGATGTAGAAAACGGTTGTACAGACGGATCTCGTTAGTCTAGATATAGAAGACGGTTGTACAACGACGGATCTCGTTAGTCTAGATATTGAAGACGGTTGTACAGACGGATCTCGTTAGTCTAGATATAGAAGACGGTTGTACAACGACGGATCTCGTTAGTCTAGATATAGAAGACGGTTGTACAGACGGATCTCGATAGTCTAGATATAGAAGACGGTTGTACAGACGGATCTCGTTAGTCTAGATATAGAAGACGGTTGTACAGACGGTTCTCGTTAGTCTAGATATTGAAGACGTTTGTCCAACGACGTATCTCGTTAGTCTAGATAAAGAAGACGGTTGTACAACGAGAGATCTCGTTAGTCTAGATATAGAAGACGGATGTACAGACGGATTTCGTTAGTCTAGATATAGAAAACGGTTGTAGAGACGGATCTCGTTAGTCTAGATATAGAAGAGGGTTGTACAACGACGGATCTCGTTAGTCTAGATATTGAAGACGTTTGTCCAACGACGTATCTCGTTAGTCTAGATATAGAAGACGGTTGTACAACGACGGATCTCGTTAGTCTATAAAAGAAGACGGTTGTACAGACGGATCTCGTTAGTCTAGATATTGAAGACGTTTGTCCAACGACGGATCTCGTTAGTCTAGATATAGAAGACGGTTGTACAGACGGATCTCGATAGTCTAGATATAGAAGACGGTTGTACAGACGGATCTCGTTAGTCTAGATATAGAAGACGGTTGTACAGACGGTTCTCGTTAGTCTAGATATTGAAGACGTTTGTCCAACGACGTATCTCGTTAGTCTAGATAAAGAAGACGGTTGTACAACGAGAGATCTCGTTAGTCTAGATATAGAAGACGGATGTACAGACGGATTTCGTTAGTCTAGATATAGAAAACGGTTGTAGAGACGGATCTCGTTAGTCTAGATATAGAAGAGGGTTGTACAACGACGGATCTCGTTAGTCTAGATATTGAAGACGTTTGTCCAACGACGTATCTCGTTAGTCTAGATATAGAAGACGGTTGTACAACGACGGATCTCGTTAGTCTATAAAAGAAGACGGTTGTACAGACGGATCTCGTTAGTCTAGATATTGAAGACGTTTGTCCAACGACGTATCTCGTTAGTCTAGATGTAGAAAACGGTTGTACAGACGGATCTCGTTAGTCTAGTTATAGAAGACGGTTGTACAACGACGGATCTCGTTAGTCTAGATATTGAAGACGTTTGTCCAACGACGTATCTCGTTAGTCTAGATATAGAAGACGGTTGTACAACGACGGATCTCGTTAGTCTATAAAAGAAGACGGTTGTACAGACGGATCTCGTTAGTCTAGATATTGAAGACGTTTGTCCAACGACGTATCTCGTTAGTCTAGATATAGAAGACGGTTGTACAACGACGGATCTCGTTAGTCTAGATAAAGAAGACGGTTGTACAGACGGATCTCGTTAGTCTAGATATTGAAGACGTTTGTCCAACGACGTATCTCGTTAGTCTAGATGTAGAAAACGGTTGTACAGACGGATCTCGTTAGTCTAGATATAGAAGACGGTTGTACAACGACGGATCTCGTTAGTCTAGATATTGAAGACGGTTGTACAGACGGATCTCGTTAGTCTAGATATAGAAGACGGTTGTACAACGACGGATCTCGTTAGTCTAGATATAGAAGACGGTTGTACAGACGGATCTCGATAGTCTAGATATAGAAGACGGTTGTACAGACGGATCTCGTTAGTCTAGATATAGAAGACGGTTGTACAGACGGTTCTCGTTAGTCTAGATATTGAAGACGTTTGTCCAACGACGTATCTCGTTAGTCTAGATAAAGAAGACGGTTGTACAACGAGAGATCTCGTTAGTCTAGATATAGAAGACGGTTGTACAGACGGATCTCGATAGTCTAGATATAGAAGACGGTTGTACAGACGGATCTCGTTAGTCTAGATATAGAAGACGGTTGTACAGACGGAGCTCGTTAGTCTAGATATTGAAGACGTTTGTCCAACGACGTATCTCGTTAGTCTAGATATAGAAAACGGTTGTACAGACGGATCTCGTTAGTCTAGATATAGAAGACGGTTGCACAGACGGATCTCGTTAGTCTAGATATTGAAGACGGTTGTCCAACGACATATCTCGTAAGTCTAGATAAAGAAGACGGTTGTACAACGAGAGATCTCGTTAGTCTAGATATAGAAGACGGTTGTACAGACGGATCTCGTTAGTCTAGATACAGAAGACGGTTGCACAGACGGATCTCGTTAGTCTAGATATAGAAGACGGTTGTACAACGACGTATCTCGTTAGTCTAGATATAGAAGACGGTTGTGCAGACGGATCTCGTTAGTCTAGATATAGAAGACGGTTGTACAGACGGATCTCGGTAGTCTAGATATAGAAGAGGGTTGTACAGACGGATCTCGTTAGGCTAGATAAAGAAGACGGTTGTACAACGAGAGATCTCGTTAGTCTAGATATAGAAGAGGGTTGTACAGACGGATCTCGTTAGTCTAGATAAAGAAGACGGTTGTACAACGAGAGATCTCGTTAGTCTAGATATAGAAGACGGTTGTACAGACGGATCTCGTTAGTCTAGATACAGAAGACGGTTGCACAGACGGATCTCGTTAGTCTAGATATTGAAGACGGTTGTACAGACGGACCTCGATAGTCTAGATATAGAAGACGGTTGTACAGACGGATCTCGTTAGTCTAGATATAGAAGACGGTTGTACAGACGGTTCTCGTTAGTCTAGATATTGAAGACGTTTGTCCAACGACGTATCTCGTTAGTCTAGATAAAGAAGACGGTTGTACAACGAGAGATCTCGTTAGTCTAGATATAGAAGACGGATGTACAGACGGATTTCGTTAGTCTAGATATAGAAAACGGTTGTACAGACGGATCTCGTTAGTCTAGATATAGAAGAGGGTTGTACAACGACGGATCTCGTTAGTCTAGATGTAGAAAACGGTTGTACAGACGGATCTCGTTAGTCTAGATATAGAAGACGGTTGTACAACGACGGATCTCGTTAGTCTAGATATTGAAGACGGTTGTACAGACGGATCTCGTTAGTCTAGATATAGAAGACGGTTGTACAGACGGATCTCGTTAGTCTAGATATAGAAGACGGTTGTACAGACGGAGCTCGTTAGTCTAGATGTTGAAGACGTTTGTCCAACGACGGATCTCGTTAGTCTAGATATAGAAGACGGTTGTACAGACGGATCTCGTTAGTCTAGATATAGAAGCCGGTTGTACAACGACGGATCTCGTTTGTCTAGATATAGAAGACGGTTGTACAGACGGATCTCGTTAGTCTAGATATAGAAGACGGTTGTACAGACGGATCTCGTTAGTCTAGATATAGAAGAGGGTTGTACAACGACGGATCTCGTTAGTCTAGATATTGAAGACGTTTGTCCAACGACGTATCTCGTTAGTCTAGATATAGAAGACGGTTGTACAACGACGGATCTCGTTAGTCTAGATAAAGAAGACGGTTGTACAGACGGATCTCGTTAGTCTAGATATTGAAGACGTTTGTCCAACGACGTATCTCGTTAGTCTAGATGTAGAAAACGGTTGTACAGACGGATCTCGTTAGTCTAGATATAGAAGACGGTTGTACAACGACGGATCTCGTTAGTCTAGATATTGAAGACGGTTGTACAGACGGATCTCGTTAGTCTAGATATAGAAGACGGTTGCACAGACGGATCTCGTTAGTCTAGATATTGATGACGGTTGTACAGACGGATCTCGTTAGTCTAGATATAGAAGACAGTTGTACAGACGGATCTCGTTAGTCTAGATATAGAAGACGGTTGTACAGACGGTTCTCGTTAGTCTAGATATTGAAGACGTTTGTCCAACGACGTATCTCGTTAGTCTAGATATTGAAGACGTTTGTCCAACGACGGATCTCGTTAGTCTAGATAAAGAAGACGGTTGTACAACGACGGATCTCGTTAGTCTAGATATAGAAGACGGTTGCACAGACG
This sequence comes from Andrena bicolor, assembly GCA_960531205.1. Classification (NCBI taxonomy): domain Eukaryota; kingdom Metazoa; phylum Arthropoda; class Insecta; order Hymenoptera; family Andrenidae; genus Andrena; species Andrena bicolor. Next base: position 865,953 of record CAUIJW010000120.1, on the reverse strand, counting down.
GATCTCGTTAGTCTAGATATTGATGACGGTTGTACAGACGGATCTCGTTAGTCTAGATATAGAAGACAGTTGTACAGACGGATCTCGTTAGTCTAGATATAGAAGACGGTTGTACAGACGGTTCTCGTTAGTCTAGATATAGAAGACAGTTGTACAGACGGATCTCGTTAGTCTAGATATAGAAGACGGTTGTACAGACGGTTCTCGTTAGTCTAGATATTGAAGACGTTTGTCCAACGACGTATCTCGTTAGTCTAGATATTGAAGACGTTTGTCCAACGACGGATCTCGTTAGTCTAGATAAAGAAGACGGTTGTACAACGAGAGATCTCGTTAGTCTAGATATAGAAGACGGTTGTACAACGACGGATATCGTTAGTCTAGATATAGAAGACTGTTGTACAGACGGATCTCGTTAGTCTAGATATTGAAGACGTTTGTCCAACGACGTATCTCGTTAGTCTAGATAAAGAAGACGGTTGTACAACGAGAGATCTCGTTAGTCTAGATATAGAAGACGGATGTACAGACGGATCTCGTTAGTCTAGATATAGAAAACGGTTGTACAGACGGATCTCGTTAGTCTAGATATAGAAGAGGGTTGTACAACGACGGATCTCGTTAGTCTAGATATAGAAGACGGTTGTACAGACGGATCTCGTTAGTCTAGATATAGAAAACGGTTGCACAGACGGATCTCGTTAGTCTAGATATTGATGACGGTTGTACGGACGGATCTCGTTAGTCTAGATATAGAAGACAGTTGTACAGACGGATCTCGTTAGTCTAGATATTGAAGACGTTTGTCCAACGACGTATCTCGTTAGTCTAGATAAAGAAGACGGTTGTACAACGAGAGATCTCGTTAGTCTAGATATAGAAGACGGATGTACAGACGGATCTCGTTAGTCTAGATATAGAAAACGGTTGTACAGACGGATCTCGTTAGTCTAGATATAGAAGAGGGTTGTACAACGACGGATCTCGTTAGTCTAGATATTGAAGACGTTTGTCCAACGACGTATCTCGTTAGTATAGATATAGAAGACGGTTGTACAACGAGAGATCTCGTTAGTCTAGATATAGAAGAGGGTTGTACAACGACGGATCTCGTTAGTCTAGATATTGAAGACGTTTGTCCAACGACGTATCTCGTTAGTCTAGATATAGAAGACGGTTGTACAGACGGATCTCGATAGTCTAGATATAGAAGACGGTTGTACAGACGGATCTCGTTAGTCTAGATATAGAAGACGGTTGTACACGCGGAGCTCGTTAGTCTAGATATTGAAGACGTTTGTCCAACGACGTATCTCGTTAGTCTAGATATAGAAAACGGTTGTACAGACGGATCTCGTTAGTCTAGATATAGAAGACGGTTGCACAGACGGATCTCGTTAGTCTAGATATTGAAGACGGTTGTCCAACGACGTATCTCGTAAGTCTAGATAAAGAAGACGGTTGTACAACGAGAGATCTCGTTAATCTAGATATAGAAGACGGTTGTACAGACGGATCTCGTTAGTCTAGATACAGAAGACGTTTGCACAGACGGATCTCGTTAGTCTAGATATAGAAGACGGTTGTACAACGACGTATCTCGTTAGTCTAGATATAGAAGACGGTTGTGCAGACGGATCTCGTTAGTCTAGATATAGAAGACGGTTGTACAGACGGATCTCGTTAGTCTAGATACAGAAGACGTTTGCACAGACGGATCTCGTTAGTCTAGATATAGAAGACGGTTGTACAACGACGTATCTCGTTAGTCTAGATATAGAAGACGGTTGTGCAGACGGATCTCGTTAGTCTAGATATAGAAGACGGTTGTACAGACGGATCTCGGTAGTCTAGATATAGAAGAGGGTTGTACAGACGGATCTCGTTAGTCTAGATAAAGAAGACGGTTGTACAACGAGAGATCTCGTTAGTCTAGATATAGAAGACGGTTGTACAGACGGATCTCGTTAGTCTAGATACAGAAGACGGTTGCACAGACGGATCTCGTTAGTCTAGATATTGAAGACGGTTGTACAGACGGACCTCGATAGTCTAGATATAGAAGACGGTTGTACAGACGGATCTCGTTAGTCTAGATATAGAAGACGGTTGTACAGACGGTTCTCGTTAGTCTAGATATTGAAGACGTTTGTCCAACGACGTATCTCGTTAGTCTAGATAAAGAAGACGGTTGTACAACGAGAGATCTCGTTAGTCTAGATATAGAAGACGGATGTACAGACGGATTTCGTTAGTCTAGATATAGAAAACGGTTGTAGAGACGGATCTCGTTAGTCTAGATATAGAAGAGGGTTGTACAACGACGGATCTCGTTAGTCTAGATATTGAAGACGTTTGTCCAACGACGTATCTCGTTAGTCTAGATATAGAAGACGGTTGTACAACGACGGATCTCGTTAGTCTAGATAAAGAAGACGGTTGTACAGACGGATCTCGTTAGTCTAGATATTGAAGACGTTTGTCCAACGACGTATCTCGTTAGTCTAGATGTAGAAAACGGTTGTACAGACGGATCTCGTTAGTCTAGTTATAGAAGACGGTTGTACAACGACGGATCTCGTTAGTCTAGATATAGAAGACGGTTGCACAGACGGATCTCGTTAGTCTAGATATTGATGACGGTTGTACAGACGGATCTCGTTAGTCTAGATATAGAAGACAGTTGTACAGACGGATCTCGTTAGTCTAGATATTGAAGACGTTTGTCCAACGACGTATCTCGTTAGTCTAGATAAAGAAGACGGTTGTACAACGACGGATCTCGTTAGTCTAGATATAGAAGACGGTTGCACAGACGGATCTCGTTAGTCTAGATATTGATGACGGTTGTACAGACGGATCTCGTTAGTCTAGATATAGAAGACAGTTGTACAGACGGATCTCGTTAGTCTAGATATAGAAGACGGTTGTACAGACGGTTCTCGTTAGTCTAGATATTGAAGACGTTTGTCCAACGACGTATCTCGTTAGTCTAGATATTGAAGACGTTTGTCCAACGACGGATCTCGTTAGTCTAGATAAAGAAGACGGTTGTACAACGACGGATCTCGTTAGTCTAGATATAGAAGACGGTTGCACAGACGGATCTCGTTAGTCTAGATATTGATGACGGTTGTACAGACGGATCTCGTTAGTCTAGATATAGAAGACAGTTGTACAGACGGATCTCGTTAGTCTAGATATAGAAGACGGTTGTACAGACGGTTCTCGTTAGTCTAGATATAGAAGACAGTTGTACAGACGGATCTCGTTAGTCTAGATATAGAAGACGGTTGTACAGACGGTTCTCGTTAGTCTAGATATTGAAGACGTTTGTCCAACGACGTATCTCGTTAGTCTAGATATTGAAGACGTTTGTCCAACGACGGATCTCGTTAGTCTAGATAAAGAAGACGGTTGTACAACGAGAGATCTCGTTAGTCTAGATATAGAAGACGGTTGTACAACGACGGATATCGTTAGTCTAGATATAGAAGACTGTTGTACAGACGGATCTCGTTAGTCTAGATATTGAAGACGTTTGTCCAACGACGTATCTCGTTAGTCTAGATAAAGAAGACGGTTGTACAACGAGAGATCTCGTTAGTCTAGATATAGAAGACGGATGTACAGACGGATCTCGTTAGTCTAGATATAGAAAACGGTTGTACAGACGGATCTCGTTAGTCTAGATATAGAAGAGGGTTGTACAACGACGGATCTCGTTAGTCTAGATATAGAAGACGGTTGTACAGACGGATCTCGTTAGTCTAGATATAGAAGACGGTTGCACAGACGGATCTCGTTAGTCTAGATATTGATGACGGTTGTACAGACGGATCTCGTTAGTCTAGATATAGAAGACAGTTGTACAGACGGATCTCGTTAGTCTAGATATTGAAGACGTTTGTCCAACGACGTATCTCGTTAGTCTAGATAAAGAAGACGGTTGTACAACGAGAGATCTCGTTAGTCTAGATATAGAAGACGGATGTACAGACGGATCTCGTTAGTCTAGATATTGAAGACGTTTGTCCAACGACGTATCTCGTTAGTCTAGATGTAGAAAACGGTTGTACAGACGGATCTCGTTAGTCTAGTTATAGAAGACGGTTGTACAACGACGGATCTCGTTAGTCTAGATATAGAAGACGGTTGCACAGACGGATCTCGTTAGTCTAGATATTGATGACGGTTGTACAGACGGATCTCGTTAGTCTAGATATAGAAGACAGTTGTACAGACGGATCTCGTTAGTCTAGATATTGAAGACGTTTGTCCAACGACGTATCTCGTTAGTCTAGATAAAGAAGACGGTTGTACAACGACGGATCTCGTTAGTCTAGATATAGAAGACGGTTGCACAGACGGATCTCGTTAGTCTAGATATTGATGACGGTTGTACAGACGGATCTCGTTAGTCTAGATATAGAAGACAGTTGTACAGACGGATCTCGTTAGTCTAGATATAGAAGACGGTTGTACAGACGGTTCTCGTTAGTCTAGATATTGAAGACGTTTGTCCAACGACGTATCTCGTTAGTCTAGATATTGAAGACGTTTGTCCAACGACGGATCTCGTTAGTCTAGATAAAGAAGACGGTTGTACAACGACGGATCTCGTTAGTCTAGATATAGAAGACGGTTGCACAGACGGATCTCGTTAGTCTAGATATTGATGACGGTTGTACAGACGGATCTCGTTAGTCTAGATATAGAAGACAGTTGTACAGACGGATCTCGTTAGTCTAGATATAGAAGACGGTTGTACAGACGGTTCTCGTTAGTCTAGATATAGAAGACAGTTGTACAGACGGATCTCGTTAGTCTAGATATAGAAGACGGTTGTACAGACGGTTCTCGTTAGTCTAGATATTGAAGACGTTTGTCCAACGACGTATCTCGTTAGTCTAGATATTGAAGACGTTTGTCCAACGACGGATCTCGTTAGTCTAGATAAAGAAGACGGTTGTACAACGAGAGATCTCGTTAGTCTAGATATAGAAGACGGTTGTACAACGACGGATATCGTTAGTCTAGATATAGAAGACTGTTGTACAGACGGATCTCGTTAGTCTAGATATTGAAGACGTTTGTCCAACGACGTATCTCGTTAGTCTAGATAAAGAAGACGGTTGTACAACGAGAGATCTCGTTAGTCTAGATATAGAAGACGGATGTACAGACGGATCTCGTTAGTCTAGATATAGAAAACGGTTGTACAGACGGATCTCGTTAGTCTAGATATAGAAGAGGGTTGTACAACGACGGATCTCGTTAGTCTAGATATAGAAGACGGTTGTACAGACGGATCTCGTTAGTCTAGATATAGAAGACGGTTGCACAGACGGATCTCGTTAGTCTAGATATTGATGACGGTTGTACAGACGGATCTCGTTAGTCTAGATATAGAAGACAGTTGTACAGACGGATCTCGTTAGTCTAGATATTGAAGACGTTTGTCCAACGACGTATCTCGTTAGTCTAGATAAAGAAGACGGTTGTACAACGAGAGATCTCGTTAGTCTAGATATAGAAGACGGATGTACAGACGGATCTCGTTAGTCTAGATATAGAAAACGGTTGTACAGACGGATCTCGTTAGTCTAGATATAGAAGAGGGTTGTACAACGACGGATCTCGTTAGTCTAGATATTGAAGACGTTTGTCCAACGACGTATCTCGTTAGTATAGATATAGAAGACGGTTGTACAACGAGAGATCTCGTTAGTCTAGATATAGAAGAGGGTTGTACAACGACGGATCTCGTTAGTCTAGATATTGAAGACGTTTGTCCAACGACGTATCTCGTTAGTCTAGATATAGAAGACGGTTGTACAGACGGATCTCGATAGTCTAGATATAGAAGACGGTTGTACAGACGGATCTCGTTAGTCTAGATATAGAAGACGGTTGTACACGCGGAGCTCGTTAGTCTAGATATTGAAGACGTTTGTCCAACGACGTATCTCGTTAGTCTAGATATAGAAAACGGTTGTACAGACGGATCTCGTTAGTCCAGATATAGAAGACGGTTGCACAGACGGATCTCGTTAGTCTAGATATTGAAGACGGTTGTCCAACGACGTATCTCGTAAGTCTAGATAAAGAAGACGGTTGTACAACGAGAGATCTCGTTAATCTAGATATAGAAGACGGTTGTACAGACGGATCTCGTTAGTCTAGATACAGAAGACGTTTGCACAGACGGATCTCGTTAGTCTAGATATAGAAGACGGTTGTACAACGACGTATCTCGTTAGTCTAGATATAGAAGACGGTTGTGCAGACGGATCTCGTTAGTCTAGATATAGAAGACGGTTGTACAGACGGATCTCGGTAGTCTAGATATAGAAGAGGGTTGTACAGACGGATCTCGTTAGTCTAGATAAAGAAGACGGTTGTACAACGAGAGATCTCGTTAGTCTAGATATAGAAGACGGTTGTACAGACGGATCTCGTTAGTCTAGATACAGAAGACGGTTGCACAGACGGATCTCGTTAGTCTAGATATTGAAGACGGTTGTACAGACGGACCTCGATAGTCTAGATATAGAAGACGGTTGTACAGACGGATCTCGTTAGTCTAGATATAGAAGACGGTTGTACAGACGGTTCTCGTTAGTCTAGATATTGAAGACGTTTGTCCAACGACGTATCTCGTTAGTCTAGATAAAGAAGACGGTTGTACAACGAGAGATCTCGTTAGTCTAGATATAGAAGACGGATGTACAGACGGATTTCGTTAGTCTAGATATAGAAAACGGTTGTAGAGACGGATCTCGTTAGTCTAGATATAGAAGAGGGTTGTACAACGACGGATCTCGTTAGTCTAGATATTGAAGACGTTTGTCCAACGACGTATCTCGTTAGTCTAGATATAGAAGACGGTTGTACAACGACGGATCTCGTTAGTCTAGATAAAGAAGACGGTTGTACAGACGGATCTCGTTAGTCTAGATATTGAAGACGTTTGTCCAACGACGTATCTCGTTAGTCTAGATGTAGAAAACGGTTGTACAGACGGATCTCGTTAGTCTAGTTATAGAAGACGGTTGTACAACGACGGATCTCGTTAGTCTAGATATTGAAGACGGTTGTACAGACGGATCTCGTTAGTCTAGATATAGAAGACGGTTGTACAGACGGATCTCGTTAGTCTAGATATAGAAGACGGTTGTACAGACGGATCTCGTTAGTCTAGATATTGAAGACGTTTGTCCAACGACGTATCTCGTTAGTCTAGATATAGAAAACGGTTGTACAGACGGATCTCGTTAGTCTAGATATAGAAGACGGTTGTACAACGACGGATCTCGTTTGTCTAGATATAGAAGACGGTTGTACAGACGGATCTCGTTAGTCTAGATATAGAAGACGGTTGTACAGACGGATCTCGTTAGTCTAGATATAGAAGAGGGTTGTACAACGACGGATCTCGTTAGTCTAGATATTGAAGACGTTTGTCCAACGACGTATCTCGTTAGTATAGATATAGAAGACGGTTGTACAACGAGAGATCTCGTTAGTCTAGATATAGAAGACGGTTGTACAGACGGAGCTCGTTAGTCTAGATATTGAAGACGTTTGTCCAACGACGTATCTCGTTAGTCTAGATATAGAAGACGGTTGTACAGACGGATCTCGTTAGTCTAGATACAGAAGACGGTTGCACAGACGGATCTCGTTAGTCTAGATATAGAAGACGGTTGTACAACGACGTATCTCGTTAGTCTAGATATAGAAGACGGTTGTGCAGACGGATCTCGTTAGTCTAGATATAGAAGACGGTTGTACAGACGGATCTCGGTAGTCTAGATATAGAAGAGGGTTGTACAGACGGATCTCGTTAGTCTAGATAAAGAAGACGGTTGTACAACGAGAGATCTCGTTAGTCTAGATATAGAAGACGGTTGTACAGACGGATCTCGTTAGTCTAGATACAGAAGACGGTTGCACAGACGGATCTCGTTAGTCTAGATATTGAAGACGGTTGTACAGACGGACCTCGATAGTCTAGATATAGAAGACGGTTGTACAGACGGATCTCGTTAGTCTAGATATAGAAGACGGTTGTACAACGACGGATCTCGTTAGTCTAGATATTGAAGACGTTTGTCCAACGACGTATCTCGTTAGTCTAGATATAGAAGACGGTTGTACAACGACGGATCTCGTTAGTCTAGATAAAGAAGACGGTTGTCCAACGACGTATCTCGTTAGTCTAGATATAGAAGACGGTTGTACAGACGGTTCTCGTTAGTCTAGATATTGAAGACGTTTGTCCAACGACGTATCTCGTTAGTCTAGATAAAGAAGACGGTTGTACAACGAGAGATCTCGTTAGTCTAGATATAGAAGACGGATGTACAGACGGATTTCGTTAGTCTAGATATAGAAAACGGTTGTACAGACGGATCTCGTTAGTCTAGATATAGAAGAGGGTTGTACAACGACGGATCTCGTTAGTCTAGATATTGAAGACGTTTGTCCAACGACGTATCTCGTTAGTCTAGATATAGAAGACGGTTGTACAACGACGGATCTCGTTAGTCTAGATAAAGAAGACGGTTGTACAGACGGATCTCGTTAGTCTAGATATTGAAGACGTTTGTCCAACGACGTATCTCGTTAGTCTAGATGTAGAAAACGGTTGTACAGACGGATCTCGTTAGTCTAGATATAGAAGACGGTTGTACAACGACGGATCTCGTTAGTCTAGATATTGAAGACGGTTGTACAGACGGATCTCGTTAGTCTAGATATAGAAGACGGTTGTACAGACGGATCTCGTTAGTCTAGATATAGAAGACGGTTGTACAGACGGAGCTCGTTAGTCTAGATGTTGAAGACGTTTGTCCAACGACGGATCTCGTTAGTCTAGATATAGAAGACGGTTGTACAGACGGATCTCGTTAGTCTAGATATAGAAGCCGGTTGTACAACGACGGATCTCGTTAGTCTAGATATAGAAGACGGTTGTACAGACGGATCTCGTTAGTCTAGATATGGAAGACGTTTGTCCAACGACGTATCTCGTTAGTCTAGATATAGAAGACGGTTGTACAGACGGATCTCGTTAGTCTAGATATAGAAGACGGTTGTACAACGACGGATCTCGTTAGTCTAGATATAGAAGACGGTTGTACAGACGGATCTCGTTAGTCTAGATATTGAAGACGTTTGTCCAACGACGTATCTCGTTAGTCTAGATATAGAAAACGGTTGTACAGACGGATCTCGTTAGTCTAGATATAGAAGACGGTTGTACAACGACGGATCTCGTTTGTCTAGATATAGAAGACGGTTGTACAGACGGATCTCGTTAGTCTAGATATAGAAGACGGTTGTACAGACGGATCTCGTTAGTCTAGATATAGAAGACGGTTGTACAACGACGGATCTCGTTAGTCTAGATAAAGAAGACGGTTGTACAACGAGAGATCTCGTTAGTCTAGATATAGAAGACGGTTGTACAACGACGGATCTCGTTAGTCTAGATATAGAAGACTGTTGTACAGACGGATCTCGTTAGTCTAGATATTGAAGACGTTTGTCCAACGACGTATCTCGTTAGTCTAGATAAAGAAGACGGTTGTACAACGAGAGATCTCGTTAGTCTAGATATAGAAGACGGATGTACAGACGGATCTCGTTAGTCTAGATATAGAAAACGGTTGTACAGACGGATCTCGTTAGTCTAGATATAGAAGAGGGTTGTACAACGACGGATCTCGTTAGTCTAGATATTGAAGACGTTTGTCCAACGACGTATCTCGTTAGTACAGATATAGAAGACGGTTGTACAGACGGATCTCGGTAGACTAGATATAGAAGAGGGTTGTACAACGACGGATCTCGTTAGTCTAGATATAGAAGACGGTTGTACAACGACGGATCTCGTTAGTCTAGATATTGAAGACGTTTGTCCAACGACGTATCTCGTTAGTCTAGATATAGAAGACGGTTGTACAGACGGATCTCGTTAGTCTAGATATTGAAGACGGTTGTACAACGACGTATCTCGTTAGTCTAGATGTAGAAAACGGTTGTACAGACGGATCTCGTTAGTCTAGATATAGAAGACGGTTGTACAGACGGATCTCGTTAGTCTAGATATAGAAGACGGTTGTACAGACGGAGCTCGTTAGTCTAGATGTTGAAGACGTTTGTCCAACGACGGATCTCGTTAGTCTAGATATAGAAGACGGTTGTACAGACGGATCTCGTTAGTCTAGATATAGAAGACGGTTGTACAACGACGGATCTCGTTAGTCTAGATATAGAAGACGGTTGTACAGACGGATCTCGTTAGTCTAGATATTGAAGACGTTTGTCCAACGACGTATCTCGTTAGTCTAGATATAGAAAACGGTTGTACAGACGGATCTCGTTAGTCTAGATATAGAAGACGGTTGTACAACGACGGATCTCGTTTGTCTAGATATAGAAGACGGTTGTACAGACGGATCTCGTTAGTCTAGATATAGAAGACGGTTGTACAGACGGATCTCGTTAGTCTAGATATAGAAGACGGTTGTACAACGACGGATCTCGTTAGTCTAGATAAAGAAGACGTTTGTACAACGAGAGATCTCGTTAGTCTAGATATAGAAGACGGTTGTACAACGACGGATCTCGTTAGTCTAGATATAGAAGACTGTTGTACAGACGGATCTCGTTAGTCTAGATATTGAAGACGTTTGTCCAACGACGTATCTCGTTAGTCTAGATAAAGAAGACGGTTGTACAACGAGAGATCTCGTTAGTCTAGATATAGAAGACGGATGTACAGACGGATCTCGTTAGTCTAGATATAGAAAACGGTTGTACAGACGGATCTCGTTAGTCTAGATATAGAAGAGGGTTGTACAACGACGGATCTCGTTAGTCTAGATATTGAAGACGTTTGTCCAACGACGTATCTCGTTAGTACAGATATAGAAGACGGTTGTACAGACGGATCTCGGTAGACTAGATATAGAAGAGGGTTGTACAACGACGGATCTCGTTAGTCTAGATATAGAAGACGGTTGTACAACGACGGATCTCGTTAGTCTAGATATTGAAGACGTTTGTCCAACGACGTATCTCGTTAGTCTAGATATAGAAGACGGTTGTACAGACGGATCTCGTTAGTCTAGATATAGAAGACGGTTGTACAACGACGGATCTCGTTAGTCTAGATATAGAAGACGGTTGTACAGACGGATCTCGGTAGACTAGATATAGAAGAGGGTTGTACAACGACGGATCTCGTTAGTCTAGATATTGAAGACGTTTGTCCAACGACGTATCTCGTTAGTCTAGATATAGAAGACGGTTGTACAGACGGATCTCGATAGTCTAGATATAGAAGACGGTTGTACAGACGGATCTCGTTAATCTAGATATAGAAGACGGTTGTACAGACGGAGCTCGTTAGTCTAGATATTGAAGACGTTTGTCCAACGACGTATCTCGTTAGTCTAGATATAGAAAACGGTTGTACAACGACGGATCTCGTTAGTCTAGATATAGAAGACGGTTGTACAGACGGATCTCGTTAGTCTAGATATAGAAGACGGTTGTACAACGACGGATCTCGTTAGTCTAGATATAGAAGGCAGTTGTACAGACGGATCTCGTTAGTCTAGATATAGAAGACGGTTGTACAACCACGGATCTCGATAGTCTAGATATAGAAGACGGTTGTACAGACGGATCCCGTTAGTCTAGATATAGAAGACGGTTGTACAGACGGAGCTCGTTTGTCTAGATATTGAAGACGTTTGTCCAACGACGTATCTCGTTAGTCTAGATATAGAAAATGGTTGTACAGACGGATCTCGTTAGTCTAGATATAGAAGACGGTTGCACAGACGGATCTCGTTAGTCTAGATATTGATGACGGTTGTACAGACGGATCTCGTTAGTCTAGATATAGAAGACGGTTGCACAGACGGATCTCGTTAGTCTAGATATTGAAGACGTTTGTCCAACGACGTATCTCGTTAGTCTAGATAAAGAAGACGGTTGTACAACGAGAGATCTCGTTAGTCTAGATATAGAAGACGGATGTACAGACGGATCTCGTTAGTCTAGATATAGAAAACGGTTGTACAGACGGATCTCGTTAGTCTAGATATAGAAGAGGGTTGTACAACGACGGATCTCGTTAGTCTAGATATAGAAAACGGTTGTACAGACGGATCTCGTTAGTCTAGATATAGAAGAGGGTTGTACAACGACGGATCTCGTTAGTCTAGATATTGAAGACGTTTGTCCAACGACGTATCTCGTTAGTATAGATATAGAAGACGGTTGTACAACGAGAGATCTCGTTAGTCTAGATATAGAAGACGGTTGTACAACGACGGATCTCGTTAGTCTAGATATTGAAGACGTTTGTCCAACGACGTATCTCGTTAGTCTAGATATAGAAGACGGTTGTACAGACGGATCTCGATAGTCTAGATATAGAAGACGGTTGTACAGACGGAGCTCGTTAGTCTAGATATTGAAGACGTTTGTCCAACGACGTATCTCGTTAGTCTAGATATAGAAGACGGTTGTACAGACGGATCTCGATAGTCTAGATATAGAAGACGGTTGTACAGACGGATCTCGTTAGTCTAGATATAGAAGACGGTTGTACAGACGGAGCTCGTTAGTCTAGATATTGAAGACGTTTGTCCAACGACGTATCTCGTTAGTCTAGATATAGAAAACGGTTGTACAGACGGATCTCGTTAGTCTAGATATAGAAGACGGATGTACAGACGGATCTCGTTAGTCTAGATATAGAAAACGGTTGTACAGACGGATCTCGTTAGTCTAGATATAGAAGAGGGTTGTACAACGACGGATCTCGTTAGTCTAGATATTGAAGACGTTTGTCCAACGACGTATCTCGTTAGTATAGATATAGAAGACGGTTGTACAACGAGAGATCTCGTTAGTCTAGATATAGAAGACGGTTGTACAGACGGAGCTCGTTAGTCTAGATATTGAAGACGTTTGTCCAACGACGTATCTCGTTAGTCTAGATATAGAAGACGGTTGTACAGACGGATCTCGTTAGTCTAGATATAGAAGACGGTTGTACAGACGGATCTCGGTAGTCTAGATATAGAAGAGGGTTGTACAACGACGGATCTCGTTAGTCTAGATATTGAAGACGTTTGTCCAACGACGTATCTCGTTAGTCTAGATATAGAAGACGGTTGTACAGACGGATCTCGATAGTCTAGATATAGGAGACGGTTGTACAGACGGATCTCGTTAGTCTAGATATAGAAGACGGTTGTACAGACGGAGCTCGTTAGTCTAGATATTGAAGACGTTTGTCCAACGACGTATCTCGTTAGTCTAGATATAGAAAACGGTTGTACAGACGGATCTCGTTACTCTAGATATAGAAGACGGTTGCACAGACGGATCTCGTTAGTCTAGATATTGAAGACGTTTGTCCAACGACGTATCTCGTTAGTCTAGATATAGAAGACGGTTGTACAGACGGATCTCGATAGTCTAGATATAGAAGACGGTTGTACAGACGGATCTCGTTAGTCTAGATATAGAAGACGGTTGTACAGACGGAGCTCGTTAGTCTAGATATTGAAGACGTTTGTCCAACGACGTATCTCGTTAGTCTAGATATAGAAGACGGTTGTACAGACGGATCTCGTTAGTCTAGATATTGAAGACGATTGTCCAACGACGTATCTCGTTAGTCTAGATATAGAAGACGATTGTCCAACGACGTATCTCGTTAGTCTAGATATAGAAGACGCTTGGACAACGACGGATCTCGTTAGTCTAGATATAGAAGGCGGTTGTACAACGACGGATCTCGTTAGTGTAGATATAGAAGACGGTTGTACAGACGGATCTCGTTAGTCTAGATATAGAAGACGGTTGTACAGACGGATCTCGTTAGTCTAGATATTGAAGACGATTGTCCAACGACGTATCTCGTTAGTCTAGATATAACAGACGGTTGTACAACGACGGATCTCGTTAGTCTAGATATAGAAGACGGTTGTACAACGAGAGCTCTCGTTAGTCTAGATATAGAAGACGGTTGTACAGACGGAGCTCGTTAGTCTAGATATTGAAGACGTTTGTCCAACGACGTATCTCGTTAGTCTAGATATAGAAAACGGTTGTACAGACGGATCTCGTTAGTCTAGATATAGAAGAGGGTTGTACTACGACGGATCTCGGTAGTCTAGATATAGAAGACGGTTGTACAGACAGAGCTCGTTAGTCTAGATATTGAAGACGTTTGTCCAACGACGTATCTCGTTAGTCTAGATATAGAAGATGGTTGTACATCGAGAGATCTCGTTAGTCTAGATATAGAAGAGGGTTGTACAACAACGGATCTCGTTAGTCTTAGATATAGAAGACGGTTGTACATCGAGAGATCTCGTTAGTCTAGATATAGAAGACAGTTGTACAGACGGAGCTCGTTAGTCTAGATATTGAAGACGTTTGTCCAACGACGTATCTCGTTAGTCTAGATATAGAAAACGGTTGTACAGACGGATCTCGTTACTCTAGATATAGAAGACGGTTGCACAGACGGATCTCGTTAGTCTAGATATTGAAGACGTTTGTCCAACGACGTATCTCGTTAGTCTAGATATAGAAGACGGTTGTACAGACGGATCTCGATAGTCTAGATATAGAAGACGGTTGTACAGACGGATCTCGTTAGTCTAGATATAGAAGACGGTTGTACAGACGGAGCTCGTTAGTCTAGATATTGAAGACGTTTGTCCAACGACGTATCTCGTTAGTCTAGATATAGAAGACGGTTGTACAGACGGATCTCGTTAGTCTAGATATTGAAGACGATTGTCCAACGACGTATCTCGTTAGTCTAGATATAGAAGACGATTGTCCAACGACGTATCTCGTTAGTCTAGATATAGAAGACGCTTGGACAACGACGGATCTCGTTAGTCTAGATATAGAAGGCGGTTGTACAACGACGGATCTCGTTAGTGTAGATATAGAAGACGGTTGTACAGACGGATCTCGTTAGTCTAGATATAGAAGACGGTTGTACAGACGGATCTCGTTAGTCTAGATATTGAAGACGATTGTCCAACGACGTATCTCGTTAGTCTAGATATAGAAGACGGTTGTACAGACGGATCTCGATAGTCTAGATATAGGAGACGGTTGTACAGACGGATCTCGTTAGTCTAGATATAGAAGACGGTTGTACAGACGGAGCTCGTTAGTCTAGATATTGAAGACGTTTGTCCAACGACGTATCTCGTTAGTCTAGATATAGAAAACGGTTGTACAGACGGATCTCGTTACTCTAGATATAGAAGACGGTTGCACAGACGGATCTCGTTAGTCTAGATATTGAAGACGTTTGTCCAACGACGTATCTCGTTAGTCTATATCTCGTTAGTCTAGATATAGAAGACGGTTGTACAGACGGATCTCGATAGTCTAGATATAGAAGACGGTTGTACAGACGGATCTCGTTAGTCTAGATATAGAAGACGGTTGTACAGACGGAGCTCGTTAGTCTAGATATTGAAGACGTTTGTCCAACGACGTATCTCGTTAGTCTAGATATAGAAGACGGTTGTACAGACGGATCTCGTTAGTCTAGATATTGAAGACGATTGTCCAACGACGTATCTCGTTAGTCTAGATATAGAAGACGATTGTCCAACGACGTATCTCGTTAGTCTAGATATAGAAGACGCTTGGACAACGACGGATCTCGTTAGTCTAGATATAGAAGGCGGTTGTACAACGACGGATCTCGTTAGTGTAGATATAGAAGACGGTTGTACAGACGGATCTCGTTAGTCTAGATATAGAAGACGGTTGTACAGACGGGTCTCGTTAGTCTAGATATTGAAGACGATTGTCCAACGACGTATCTCGTTAGTCTAGATATAACAGACGGTTGTACAACGACGGATCTCGTTAGTCTAGATATAGAAGACGGTTGTACAACGAGAGCTCTCGTTAGTCTAGATATAGAAGACGGTTGTACAGACGGAGCTCGTTAGTCTAGATATTGAAGACGTTTGTCCAACGACGTATCTCGTTAGTCTAGATATAGAAAACGGTTGTACAGACGGATCTCGTTAGTCTAGATATAGAAGAGGGTTGTACTACGACGGATCTCGGTAGTCTAGATATAGAAGACGGTTGTACAGACAGAGCTCGTTAGTCTAGATATTGAAGACGTTTGTCCAACGACGTATCTCGTTAGTCTAGATATAGAAGATGGTTGTACATCGAGAGATCTCGTTAGTCTAGATATAGAAGAGGGTTGTACAACAACGGATCTCGTTAGTCTTAGATATAGAAGACGGTTGTACATCGAGAGATCTCGTTAGTCTAGATATAGAAGACAGTTGTACAGACGGATCTCGTTAGTCTAGATACAGAAGACGGTTGTACAATGACGGATCTCGTTAGCCTAGATATAGAAGACGGTTGTACAGACGGATGTCGTTAGTCTAGATATAGAAGACGGTTGTACAGACGGATCTCGGTAGTCTAGATATAGAAGACGGTTGTACAGACGGATCCCGTTAGTCTAGATATAGAAGACGGTTGTACAAACGGATCTCGTTAGTCTAGATATAGAAGACGGTTGTACAACGACGGATCTCGTTAGTCTAGATATAGAAGACGGTTGTACAGACGGATCTCTTGAGTCTAGATATAGAAGACGGTTGTACAGACGGATCTCGTTAGTCTAGATATAGAAGACGGTTGTACAGACGGATCTCGTTAGTCTAGATATAGAAGACGGTTGTACAACGACGGATCTCGTTAGTCTGGATATAGAAGACGGTTGTACAGACGGATCTCGTGAGTCTAGATATAGAAGACGGTTGTACAGACGGATCTCGTTAGTCTAGATATAGAAGACGGTTGTACAGACGGATCTCGTTAGTCTAGATATAGAAGACGGTTGTACAGACGGATCTCGTTAGTCTAGATATTGAAGACGATTGTCCAACGACGTATCTCGTTAGTCTAGATATAACAGACGGTTGTACAACGACGGATCTCGTTAGTCTAGATATAGAAGACGGTTGTACAACGACGGATCTCGTTAGTCTAGATATAGAAGACGTTTGTCCAACGACGTATCTCGTTAGTCTAGATATAGAAGACGGTTGGACAACGACGGATCTCGTTAGTCTAGATATAGAAGGCGGTTGTACAACGACGGATCTCGTTAGTCTAGATATAGAAGACGGTTGGACAACGACGGATCACGTTAGTCTAGATATAACAGACGGTTGTACAACGACGGATCTCGTTAGTGTAGATATAGAAGACGGTTGTACAGACGGATCTCGTTAGTCTAGATATAGAAGACGGTTGTACAGACGGATCTCGTTAGACTAGATATAGAAGACGGTTGTACAACGACGGCTCTCGTTAGTCTAGATATAGAAGACGGTTGTACAGACGGATCTCGTTAGTCTAGATATTGAAGACGATTGTCCAACGACGTATCTCGTTAGACTAGATATAGAAGACGGTTGTACAACGACGGCTCTCGTTAGTCTAGATATAGAAGACGGTTGTACAAGCGGATCTCGTTAGTCTAGATATTGAAGACGATTGTCCAACGACGTATCTCGTTAGTCTAGATATAGAAGACGTTTGTCCAACGACGTATCTCGTTAGTCTAGATATAGAAGTCGGTTGTACAGACGGATCTCGTTAGTCTAGATATTGAAGACGTTTGTCCAACGACGTATCTCGTTAGTCTAGATATAGAAGACGGTTGTACAACGACGGATCTCGTTAGTCTAGATATAGAAGACGGTTGTACAACGACGGATCTCGTTAGTCTAGATATAGAAGACGTTTGTCCAACGACGTATCTCGTTAGTCTAGATATAGAAGACGATTGTCCAACGACGTATCTCGTTAGTCTAGATATAGAAGACGCTTGGACAACGACGGATCTCGTTAGTCTAGATATAGAAGACGGTTGTACAACGACGGATCTCGTTAGTCTAGATATAGAAGACGTTTGTCCAACGACGTATCTCGTTAGTCTAGATATAGAAGACGGTTGGACAACGACGGATCTCGTTAGTCTAGATATTGAAGACGATTGTCCAACGACGTATCTCGTTAGTCTAGATATAACAGACGGTTGTCCAACGACGTATCTCGTTAGTCTAGATATAGAAGACGCTTGGACAACGACGGATCTCGTTAGTCTAGATATAGAAGACGATTGTCCAACGACGTATCTCGTTAGTCTAGATATAGAAGACGATTGTCCAACGACGTATCTCGTTAGTCTAGATATAGAAGACGCTTGGACAACGACGGATCTCGTTAGTCTAGATATAGAAGGCGGTTGTACAACGACGGATCTCGTTAGTGTAGATATAGAAGACGGTTGTACAGACGGATCTCGTTAGTCTAGATATAGAAGACGGTTGTACAGACGGATCTCGTTAGTCTAGATATTGAAGACGATTGTCCAACGACGTATCTCGTTAGTCTAGATATAACAGACGGTTGTACAACGACGGATCTCGTTAGTCTAGATATAGAAGACGGTTGTACAACGACGGATCTCGTTAGTCTAGATATAGAAGACGTTTGTCCAACGACGTATCTCGTTAGTCTAGATATAGAAGACGGTTGGACAACGACGGATCTCGTTAGTCTAGATATAGAAGGCGGTTGTACAACGACGGATCTCGTTAGTCTAGATATAGAAGACGGTTGTACAGACGGATCTCGTTAGTCTAGATATAGAAGACGGTTGTACAGACGGATCTCGTTAGTCTAGATATTGAAGACGTTTGTCCAACGACGTATCTCGTTAGTCTAGATATTGAAGACGATTTTCCAACGACGTATCTCGTTAGTCTAGATATTGAAGACGATTGTCCAACGACGTATCTCGTTAGCCTAGATATAAAAGACGGTTGTACAACGACGGATCTCGTTAGTCTAGATATAGAAGACGGTTGGACAACGACGGATCACGTTAGTCTAGATATAACAGACGGTTGTACAACGACGGATCTCGTTAGTGTAGATATAGAAGACGGTTGTACAGACGGATCTCGTTAGTCTAGATATAGAAGACGGTTGTACAGACGGATCTCGTTAGACTAGATATAGAAGACGGTTGTACAACGACGGCTCTCGTTAGTCTAGATATAGAAGACGGTTGTACAGACGGATCTCGTTAGTCTAGATATAACAGACGGTTGTCCAACGACGTATCTCGTTAGTCTAGATATAGAAGACGCTTGGACAACGACGGATCTCGTTAGTCTAGATATAGAAGACGGTTGTACAGACGGATCTCGTTAGTCTAGATATAGAAGACGGTTGTACAGACGGATCTCGTTAGTCTAGATATTGAAGACGTTTGTCCAACGACGTATCTCGTTAGTCTAGATATTGAAGACGATTTTCCAACGACGTATCTCGTTAGTCTAGATATTGAAGACGATTGTCCAACGACGTATCTCGTTAGCCTAGATATAAAAGACGGTTGTACAACGACGGATCTCGTTAGTCTAGATATAGAAGACGGTTGGACAACGACGGATCACGTTAGTCTAGATATAACAGACGGTTGTACAACGACGGATCTCGTTAGTGTAGATATAGAAGACGGTTGTACAGACGGATCTCGTTAGTCTAGATATAGAAGACGGTTGTACAGACGGATCTCGTTAGACTAGATATAGAAGACGGTTGTACAACGACGGCTCTCGTTAGTCTAGATATAGAAGACGGTTGTACAGACGGATCTCGTTAGTCTAGATATTGAAGACGATTGTCCAACGACGTATCTCGTTAGACTAGATATAGAAGACGGTTGTACAACGACGGCTCTCGTTAGTCTAGATATAGAAGACGGTTGTACAAGCGGATCTCGTTAGTCTAGATATTGAAGACGATTGTCCAACGACGTATCTCGTTAGTCTAGATATAGAAGACGTTTGTCCAACGACGTATCTCGTTAGTCTAGATATAGAAGTCGGTTGTACAGACGGATCTCGTTAGTCTAGATATTGAAGACGTTTGTCCAACGACGTATCTCGTTAGTCTAGATATAGAAGACGGTTGTACAACGACGGATCTCGTTAGTCTAGATATAGAAGACGGTTGTACAACGACGGATCTCGTTAGTCTAGATATAGAAGACGTTTGTCCAACGACGTATCTCGTTAGTCTAGATATAGAAGACGATTGTCCAACGACGTATCTCGTTAGTCTAGATATAGAAGACGCTTGGACAACGACGGATCTCGTTAGTCTAGATATAGAAGACGGTTGTACAACGACGGATCTCGTTAGTCTAGATATAGAAGACGTTTGTCCAACGACGTATCTCGTTAGTCTAGATATAGAAGACGGTTGGACAACGACGGATCTCGTTAGTCTAGATATTGAAGACGATTGTCCAACGACGTATCTCGTTAGTCTAGATATAACAGACGGTTGTCCAACGACGTATCTCGTTAGTCTAGATATAGAAGACGCTTGGACAACGACGGATCTCGTTAGTCTAGATATAGAAGACGGTTGTACAACGACGGATCTCGTTAGTCTAGATATAGAAGACGTTTGTCCAAAGACGTATCTCGTTAGTCTAGATATAGAAGACGGTTGGACAACGACGGATCTCGTTAGTCTAGATATTGAAGACGATTGTCCAACGACGTATCTCGTTAGTCTAGATATAACAGACGGTTGTACAACGACGGATCTCGTTAGTGTAGATATAGAAGACGGTTGTACAGACGGATCTCGTTAGTCTAGATATAGAAGACGGTTGTACAGACGGATCTCGTTAGTCTAGATATTGAAGACGATTGTCCAACGGCGTATCTCGTTAGTCTAGATATAACAGACGGTTGTACAACGACGGATCTCGTTAGTCTAGATATAGAAGACGGTTGTACAACGACGGATCTCGTTAGTCTAGATATAGAAGACGTTTGTCCAACGACGTATCTCGTTAGTCTAGATATAGAAGACGGTTGGACAACGACGGATCTCGTTAGTCTAGATATAGAAGGCGGTTGTACAACGACGGATCTCGTTAGTCTAGATATAGAAGACGGTTGTACAGACGGATCTCGTTAGTCTAGATATAGAAGACGGTTGTACAGACGGATCTCGTTAGTCTAGATATTGAAGACGTTTGTCCAACGACGTATCTCGTTAGTCTAGATATTGAAGACGATTTTCCAACGACGTATCTCGTTAGTCTAGATATTGAAGACGATTGTCCAACGACGTATCTCGTTAGCCTAGATATAAAAGACGGTTGTACAACGACGGATCTCGTTAGTCTAGATATAGAAGACGGTTGGACAACGACGGATCACGTTAGTCTAGATATAGAAGACGGTTGTACAGACGGATCTCGTTAGTCTAGATATTGAAGACGTTTGTCCAACGACGTATCTCGTTAGACTAGATATAGAAGACGGTTGTACAACGACGGCTCTCGTTAGTCTAGATATAGAAGACGGTTGTACAGACGGATCTCGTTAGTCTAGATATTGAAGACGATTGTCCAACGACGTATCTCGTTAGTCTAGATATAGAAGACGTTTGTCCAACGACGTATCTCGTTAGTCTAGATATAGAAGACGGTTGTACAGACGGATCTCGTTAGTCTAGATATTGAAGACGTTTGTCCAACGACGTATCTCGTTAGACTAGATATAGAAGACGGTTGTACAACGACGGCTCTCGTTAGTCTAGATATAGAAGACGGTTGTACAGACGGATCTCGTTAGTCTAGATATTGAAGACGATTGTCCAACGACGTATCTCGTTAGTCTAGATATAGAAGACGTTTGTCCAACGACGTATCTCGTTAGTCTAGATATAGAAGACGGTTGTACAGACGGATCTCGTTAGTCTAGATATTGAAGACGATTGTCCAACGACGTATCTCGTTAGTCTAGATATAGAAGACGTTTGTCCATCCCAACAATTCGTTTCTCCACCCTCCACAATACAATTAGTTATCAAAATCGCGAAAAAGTAGTGTACTCGCGAAGCAATCGCGAATAATTTCGATTTTTGATTAATATAATTTCGAAATCGTGTGTCCAACGACGTATCTCGTTAGTCTAGATATAAAAGACGGTTGTACAACGACGGATCTCGTTAGTCTAGATATAGAAGATGGTTGTACAACTTCGGATCTCGTTAGTCTAGATATAGAAGACGGTTGTACAGACGGATCTCGTTAGTCTAGATATTGAAGACGTTTGTACAACTTCGGATCTCGTTCGTCTAGATATAGAAGACGTTTGTCCAACGACGTATCTCGTTAGTCTAGATATAGAAGACGGTTGGACAACGACGGATCACGTTAGTCTAGATATAGAAGACGGTTGTACAGACGGATCTCGTTAGTCTAGATATAGAAGACGTTTGTCCAACGACGTATCTCGTTAGTCTAGATATAGAAGACGGTTGGACAACGACGGATCTCGTTAGTCTAGATATAGAAGGCGGTTGTACAACGACGGATCTCGTTAGTCTAGATATAGAAGGCGGTTGTACAGACGGATCTCGTTAGTCTAGATATAGAAGACGGTTGTACAGACGGATCTCGTTAGTCTAGATATTGAAGACGATTGTCCAACGACGTATCTCGTTAGTCTAGATATAGAAGACGATTGTCCAACGACGTATCTCGTTAGTCTAGATATAGAAGACGCTTGGACAACGACGGATCTCGTTAGTCTAGATATAGAAGGCGGTTGTACAACGACGGATCTCGTTAGTGTAGATATAGAAGACGGTTGTACAGACGGATCTCGTTAGTCTAGATATAGAAGACGGTTGTACAGACGGATCTCGTTAGTCTAGATATTGAAGACGATTGTCCAACGACGTATCTCGTTAGTCTAGATATAACAGACGGTTGTACAACGACGGATCTCGTTAGTCTAGATATAGAAGACGGTTGTACAACGACGGATCTCGTTAGTCTAGATATAGAAGACGTTTGTCCAACGACGTATCTCGTTAGTCTAGATATAGAAGACGGTTGGACAACGACGGATCTCGTTAGTCTAGATATAGAAGGCGGTTGTACAACGACGGATCTCGTTAGTCTAGATATAGAAGACGGTTGTACAGACGGATCTCGTTAGTCTAGATATAGAAGACGGTTGTACAGACGGATCTCGTTAGTCTAGATATTGAAGACGTTTGTCCAACGACGTATCTCGTTAGTCTAGATATTGAAGACGATTTTCCAACGACGTATCTCGTTAGTCTAGATATTGAAGACGATTGTCCAACGACGTATCTCGTTAGCCTAGATATAAAAGACGGTTGTACAACGACGGATCTCGTTAGTCTAGATATAGAAGACGGTTGGACAACGACGGATCACGTTAGTCTAGATATAACAGACGGTTGTACAACGACGGATCTCGTTAGTGTAGATATAGAAGACGGTTGTACAGACGGATCTCGTTAGTCTAGATATAGAAGACGGTTGTACAGACGGATCTCGTTAGACTAGATATAGAAGACGGTTGTACAACGACGGCTCTCGTTAGTCTAGATATAGAAGACGGTTGTACAGACGGATCTCGTTAGTCTAGATATTGAAGACGATTGTCCAACGACGTATCTCGTTAGACTAGATATAGAAGACGGTTGTACAACGACGGCTCTCGTTAGTCTAGATATAGAAGACGGTTGTACAAGCGGATCTCGTTAGTCTAGATATTGAAGACGATTGTCCAACGACGTATCTCGTTAGTCTAGATATAGAAGACGTTTGTCCAACGACGTATCTCGTTAGTCTAGATATAGAAGTCGGTTGTACAGACGGATCTCGTTAGTCTAGATATTGAAGACGTTTGTCCAACGACGTATCTCGTTAGTCTAGATATAGAAGACGGTTGTACAGACGGATCTCGTTAGTCTAGATATTGAAGACGATTGTCCAACGACGTATCTCGTTAGTCTAGATATAGAAGACGATTGTCCAACGACGTATCTCGTTAGTCTAGATATAGAAGACGCTTGGACAACGACGGATCTCGTTAGTCTAGATATAGAAGACGGTTGTACAACGACGGATCTCGTTAGTCTAGATATAGAAGACGTTTGTCCAACGACGTATCTCGTTAGTCTAGATATAGAAGACGGTTGGACAACGACGGATCTCGTTAGTCTAGATATTGAAGACGATTGTCCAACGACGTATCTCGTTAGTCTAGATATAACAGACGGTTGTACAACGACGGATCTCGTTAGTCTAGATATAGAAGACGGTTGTACAACGACGGATCTCGTTAGTCTAGATATAGAAGACGTTTGTCCAACGACGTATCTCGTTAGTCTAGATATAGAAGACGATTGTCCAACGACGTATCTCGTTAGTCTAGATATAGAAGACGCTTGGACAACGACGGATCTCGTTAGTCTAGATATAGAAGACGGTTGTACAACGACGGATCTCGTTAGTCTAGATATAGAAGACGTTTGTCCAACGACGTATCTCGTTAGTCTAGATATAGAAGACGGTTGGACAACGACGGATCTCGTTAGTCTAGATATTGAAGACGATTGTCCAACGACGTATCTCGTTAGTCTAGATATAACAGACGGTTGTACAACGACGGATCTCGTTAGTGTAGATATAGAAGACGGTTGTACAACGACGGCTCTCGTTAGTCTAGATATAGAAGACGGTTGTACAGACGGATCTCGTTAGTCTAGATATTGAAGACGATTGTCCAACGACGTATCTCGTTAGTCTAGATATAGAAGACGTTTGTCCAACGACGTATCTCGTTAGTCTAGATATAGAAGACGGTTGTACAGACGGATCTCGTTAGTCTAGATATTGAAGACGATTGTCCAACGACGTATCTCGTTAGTCTAGATATAGAAGACGTTTGTCCATCCCAACAATTCGTTTCTCCACCCTCCACAATACAATTAGTTATCAAAATCGCGAAAAAGTAGTGTACTCGCGAAGCAATCGCGAATAATTTCGATTTTTGATTAATATAATTTCGAAATCGTGTGTCCAACGACGTATCTCGTTAGTCTAGATATAAAAGACGGTTGTACAACGACGGATCTCGTTAGTCTAGATATAGAAGATGGTTGTACAACTTCGGATCTCGTTAGTCTAGATATAGAAGACGGTTGTACAACGACGGATCTCGTTAGTCTAGATATAGAAGACGTTTGTCCAACGACGTATCTCGTTAGTCTAGATATAGAAGACGGTTGGACAACGACGGATCACGTTAGTCTAGATATAGAAGACGGTTGTACAGACGGATCTCGTTAGTCTAGATATTGAAGACGTTTGTACAACTTCGGATCTCGTTAGTCTAGATATAGAAGGCGTTTGTCCAACGACGTATCTCGTTAGTCTAGATATAGAAGACGGTTGGACAACGATGGATCACGTTAGTCTAGATATAGAAGGCGGTTGTACAGACGGATCTCGTTAGTCTAGATATTGAAGACGTTTGTCCAACGACGTATCTCGTTAGACTAGATATAGAAGACGGTTGTACAACGACGGCTCTCGTTAGTCTAGATATAGAAGACGGTTGTACAGACGGATCTCGTTAGTCTAGATATTGAAGACGATTGTCCAACGACGTATCTCGTTAGTCTAGATATAAAAGACGGTTGTACAACGACGGATCTCGTTAGTCTAGATATAGAAGACGGTTGTACAACTTCGGATCTCGTTAGTCTATATATAGAGGACGGTTGTACAGACGGATCTCGTTAGTCTAGATATTGAAGACGATTGTCCAACGACGTATCTCGTTAGTCTAGATATAGAAGACGGTTGTACAACGACGGATCTCGTTAGTCTAGATATAGAAGACGGTTGTACAACTTCGGATCTCGTTAGTCTATATATAGAAGACGGTTGTACAACGACGGATCACGTTAGTCTAGATATAGAAGACGGTTGTACAGACGGATCTCGTTAGTCTAGATATTGAAGACGTTTGTCCAACGACGTATCTCGTTAGACTAGATATAGAAGACGGTTGGACAACGACGGATCACGTTAGTCTAGATATAGAAGACGGTTGTACAGACGGATCTCGTTAGTCTAGATATTGAAGACGTTTGTCCAACGACGTATCTCGTTAGTCTAGATATAGAAGACGGTTGTACAACGACGGATCTCGTTAGTCTAGACATAGAAGACGGTTGTACAGACGGATCTCGTTAGTCTAGATATTGAAGACGGTTGTACAACGACGGATCTCGTTAGTCTAGATATAGAAGATGGTTGTACAACTTCGGATCTCGTTAGTCTAGATATAGAAGACGGTTGTACAACGACGGATCTCGTTAGTCTAGATATAGAAGACGTTTGTCCAACGACGTATCTCGTTAGTCTAGATATAGAAGACGGTTGGACAACGACGGATCACGTTAGTCTAGATATAGAAGACGGTTGTACAGACGGATCTCGTTAGTCTAGATATTGAAGACGTTTGTACAACTTCGGATCTCGTTAGTCTAGATATAGAAGACGTTTGTCCAACGACGTATCTCGTTAGTCTAGATATAGAAGACGGTTGGACAACGACGGATCACGTTAGTCTAGATATAGAAGACGGTTGTACAGACGGATCTCGTTAGTCTAGATATTGAAGACGTTTGTCCAACGACGTATCTCGTTAGACTAGATATAGAAGACGGTTGTACAACGACGGCTCTCGTTAGTCTAGATATAGAAGACGGTTGTACAGACGGATCTCGTTAGTCTAGATATTGAAGACGATTGTCCAACGACGTATCTCGTTAGTCTAGATATAAAAGACGGTTGTACAACGACGGATCTCGTTAGTCTAGATATAGAAGACGGTTGTACAACTTCGGATCTCGTTAGTCTATATATAGAGGACGGTTGTACAGACGGATCTCGTTAGTCTAGATATTGAAGACGGTTGTACAACGACGGATCTCGTTAGTCTAGATATAGAAGACGGTTGGACAACGACGGATCACGTTAGTCTAGATATAGAAGACGGTTGTACAGACGGATCTCGTTAGTCTAGATATTGAAGACGTTTGTCCAACGACGTATCTCGTTAGACTAGATATAGAAGACGGTTGTACAACGACGGCTCTCGTTAGTCTAGATATTGAAGACGATTGTCCAACGACGGATCTCGTTAGTCTAGATATAGAAGACGTTTGTCCAACGACGTATCTCGTTAGTCTAGATATAGAAGACGGTTGGACAACGACGGATCACGTTAGTCTAGATATAGAAGACGGTTGTACAGACGGATCTCGTTAGTCTAGATATTGAAGACGTTTGTCCAACGACGTATCTCGTTAGTCTAGATATTGAAGACGATTTTCCAACGACGTATCTCGTTAGTCTAGATATTGAAGACGATTGTCCAACGACGTATCTCGTTAGCCTAGATATAAAAGACGGTTGTACAACGACGGATCTCGTTAGTCTAGATATAGAAGACGGTTGTACAGACGGATCTCGTTAGTCTAGATATTGAAGACGTTTGTCCAACGACGTATCTCGTTAGACTAGATATAGAAGACGGTTGTACAACGACGGCTCTCGTTAGTCTAGATATAGAAGACGGTTGTACAGACGGATCTCGTTAGTCTAGATATTGAAGACGATTGTCCAACGACGTATCTCGTTAGTCTAGATATAGAAGACGTTTGTCCAACGACGTATCTCGTTAGTCTAGATATAGAAGACGGTTGTACAGACGGATCTCGTTAGTCTAGATATTGAAGACGTTTGTCCAACGACGTATCTCGTTAGACTAGATATAGAAGACGGTTGTACAACGACGGCTCTCGTTAGTCTAGATATAGAAGACGGTTGTACAGACGGATCTCGTTAGTCTAGATATTGAAGACGATTGTCCAACGACGTATCTCGTTAGTCTAGATATAGAAGAGGTTTGTCCAACGACGTATCTCGTTAGTCTAGATATAGAAGACGGTTGTACAGACGGATCTCGTTAGTCTAGATATTGAAGACGATTGTCCAACGACGTATCTCGTTAGTCTAGATATAGAAGACGTTTGTCCATCCCAACAATTCGTTTCTCCACCCTCCACAATACAATTAGTTATCAAAATCGCGAAAAAGTAGTGTACTCGCGAAGCAATCGCGAATAATTTCAATTTTTGATTAATATAATTTCGAAATCGTGTGTCCAACGACGTATCTCGTTAGTCTAGATATAAAAGACGGTTGTACAACGACGGATCTCGTTAGTCTAGATATAGAAGATGGTTGTACAACTTCGGATCTCGTTAGTCTAGATATAGAAGACGGTTGTACAACGACGGATCTCGTTAGTCTAGATATAGAAGACGTTTGTCCAACGACGTATCTCGTTAGTCTAGATATAGAAGACGGTTGGACAACGACGGATCACGTTAGTCTAGATATAGAAGACGGTTGTACAGACGGATCTCGTTAGTCTAGATATTGAAGACGTTTGTACAACTTCGGATCTCGTTAGTCTAGATATAGAAGACGTTTGTCCAACGACGTATCTCGTTAGTCTAGATATAGAAGACGGTTGGACAACGACGGATCACGTTAGTCTAGATATAGAAGGCGGTTGTACAGACGGATCTCGTTAGTCTAGATATTGAAGACGTTTGTCCAACGACGTATCTCGTTAGACTAGATATAGAAGACGGTTGTACAACGACGGCTCTCGTTAGTCTAGATATAGAAGACGGTTGTACAGACGGATCTCGTTAGTCTAGATATTGAAGACGATTGTCCAACGACGTATCTCGTTAGTCTAGATATAAAAGACGGTTGTACAACGACGGATCTCGTTAGTCTAGATATAGAAGACGGTTGTACAACTTCGGATCTCGTTAGTCTATATATAGAAGACGGTTGTACAACGACGGATCACGTTAGTCTAGATATAGAAGACGGTTGTACAGACGGATCTCGTTAGTCTAGATATTGAAGACGTTTGTCCAACGACGTATCTCGTTAGACTAGATATAGAAGACGGTTGGACAACGACGGATCACGTTAGTCTAGATATAGAAGACGGTTGTACAGACGGATCTCGTTAGTCTAGATATTGAAGACGTTTGTCCAACGACGTATCTCGTTAGACTAGATATAGAAGACGGTTGTACAGACGGATCTCGTTAGTCTCGATATAGAAGACGTTTGTCCATCCCAACATTTCGTTTGTCCACCCTCCACAATACAATTAGTTATCAAAATCGCGAAAAAGAAGTGTACTCGCGAAGCAATCGCGAATAATGTCGATTTTTGATTAATATAACATCGAAATCGTTTGTCCAACGACGGATCTCGTTAGTCTTGATATAGAAGACGGTTGTACAACGACGGATCTCGTTAGTCTAGACATAGAAGACGGTTGTACAGACGGATCTCGTTAGTCTAGATATTGAAGACGGTTGTACAACGACGGATCTCGTTAGTCTAGATATAGAAGATGGTTGTACAACTTCGGATCTCGTTAGTCTAGATATAGAAGACGGTTGTACAACGACGGATCTCGTTAGTCTAGATATAGAAGACGTTTGTCCAACGACGTATCTCGTTAGTCTAGATATAGAAGACGGTTGGACAACGACGGATCACGTTAGTCTAGATATAGAAGACGGTTGTACAGACGGATCTCGTTAGTCTAGATATTGAAGACGTTTGTACAACTTCGGATCTCGTTAGTCTAGATATAGAAGACGTTTGTCCAACGACGTATCTCGTTAGTCTAGATATAGAAGACGGTTGGACAACGACGGATCACGTTAGTCTAGATATAGAAGACGGTTGTACAGACGGATCTCGTTAGTCTAGATATTGAAGACGTTTGTCCAACGACGTATCTCGTTAGACTAGATATAGAAGACGGTTGTACAACGACGGCTCTCGTTAGTCTAGATATAGAAGACGGTTGTACAGACGGATCTCGTTAGTCTAGATATTGAAGACGATTGTCCAACGACGTATCTCGTTAGTCTAGATATAAAAGACGGTTGTACAACGACGGATCTCGTTAGTCTAGATATAGAAGACGGTTGTACAACTTCGGATCTCGTTAGTCTATATATAGAGGACGGTTCTACAGACGGATCTCGTTAGTCTAGATATTGAAGACGATTGTCCAACGACGTATCTCGTTAGTCTAGATATAGAAGACGGTTGTACAACGACGGATCTCGTTAGTCTAGATATAGAAGACGGTTGTACAACTTCGGATCTCGTTAGTCTATATATAGAAGACGGTTGTACAACGACGGATCACGTTAGTCTAGATATAGAAGACGGTTGTACAGACGGATCTCGTTAGTCTAGATATTGAAGACGTTTGTCCAACGACGTATCTCGTTAGACTAGATATAGAAGACGGTTGGACAACGACGGATCACGTTAGTCTAGATATAGAAGACGGTTGTACAGACGGATCTCGTTAGTCTAGATATTGAAGACGTTTGTCCAACGACGTATCTCGTTAGACTAGATATAGAAGACGGTTGTACAGACGGATCTCGTTAGTCTCGATATAGAAGACGTTTGTCCATCCCAACATTTCGTTTGTCCACCCTCCACAATACAATTAGTTATCAAAATCGCGAAAAAGAAGTGTACTCGCGAAGCAATCGCGAATAATGTCGATTTTTGATTAATATAACATCGAAATCGTTTGTCCAACGACGGATCTCGTTAGTCTTGATATAGAAGACGGTTGTACAACGACGGATCTCGTTAGTCTAGACATAGAAGACGGTTGTACAGACGGATCTCGTTAGTCTAGATATTGAAGACGGTTGTACAACGACGGATCTCGTTAGTCTAGATATAGAAGACGGTTGGACAACGACGGATCACGTTAGTCTAGATATAGAAGACGGTTGTACAGACGGATCTCGTTAGTCTAGATATTGAAGACGTTTGTCCAACGACGTATCTCGTTAGACTAGATATAGAAGACGGTTGTACAACGACGGCTCTCGTTAGTCTAGATATAGAAGACGGTTGTACAGACGGATCTCGTTAGTCTAGATATTGAAGACGATTGTCCAACGACGTATCTCGTTAGACTAGATATAGAAGACGGTTGTACAACGACGGCTCTCGTTAGTCTAGATATAGAAGACGGTTTTACAGACGGATCTCGTTAGTCTAGATATTGAAGACGATTGTCCAACGACGTATCTCGTTAGTCTAGATATAGAAGACGTTTGTCCAACGACGTATCTCGTTAGTCTAGATATAGAAGACGGTTGTACAGACGGATCTCGTTAGTCTAGATATTGAAGACGATTGTCCAACGACGTATCTCGTTAGTCTAGATATAACAGACGGTTGTACAACGACGGATCTCGTTAGTCTAGATATAGAAGACGGTTGGACAACGACGGATCTCGATAGTCTAGATATAGAAGGCGGTTGTACAACGACGGATCTCGTTAGTCTAGATATAGAAGACGGTTGTACAGACGGATCTCGTTAGTCTAGATATAGAAGACGGTTGTACAGACGGATCTCGTTAGTCTAGATATTGAAGACGTTTGTCCAACGACGTATCTCGTTAGTCTAGATATTGAAGACGATTTTCCAACGACGTATCTCGTTAGTCTAGATATTGAAGACGATTGTCCAACGACGTATCTCGTTAGCCTAGATATAAAAGACGGTTGTACAACGACGGATCTCGTTAGTCTAGATATAGAAGACGGTTGTACAGACGGATCTCGTTAGTCTAGATATTGAAGACGTTTGTCCAACGACGTATCTCGTTAGACTAGATATAGAAGACGGTTGTACAACGACGGCTCTCGTTAGTCTAGATATAGAAGACGTTTGTACAGACGGATCTCGTTAGTCTAGATATTGAAGACGATTGTCCAACGACGTATCTCGTTAGTCTAGATATAGAAGACGTTTGTCCAACGACGTATCTCGTTAGTCTAGATATAGAAGACGGTTGTACAGACGGATCTCGTTAGTCTAGATATTGAAGACGTTTGTCCAACGACGTATCTCGTTAGACTAGATATAGAAGACGGTTGTACAACGACGGCTCTCGTTAGTCTAGATATAGAAGACGGTTGTACAGACGGATCTCGTTAGTCTAGATATTGAAGACGATTGTCCAACGACGTATCTCGTTAGTCTAGATATAGAAGACGTTTGTCCAACGACGTATCTCGTTAGTCTAGATATAGAAGACGGTTGTACAGACGGATCTCGTTAGTCTAGATATTGAAGACGATTGTCCAACGACGTATCTCGTTAGTCTAGATATAGAAGACGTTTGTCCATCCCAACAATTCGTTTCTCCACCCTCCACAATACAATTAGTTATCAAAATCGCGAAAAAGTAGTGTACTCGCGAAGCAATCGCGAATAATTTCGATTTTTGATTAATATAATTTCGAAATCGTGTGTCCAACGACGTATCTCGTTAGTCTAGATATAGAAGACGGTTGGACAACGACGGATCACGTTAGTCTAGATATAGAAGACGGTTGTACAGACGGATCTCGTTAGTCTAGATATTGAAGACGTTTGTCCAACGACGTATCTCGTTAGACTAGATATAGAAGACGGTTGTACAACGACGGCTCTCGTTAGTCTAGATATAGAAGACGGTTGTACAGACGGATCTCGTTAGTCTAGATATTGAAGACGATTGTCCAACGACGTATCTCGTTAGTCTAGATATAAAAGACGGTTGTACAACGACGGATCTCGTTAGTCTAGATATAGAAGACGGTTGTACAACTTCGGATCTCGTTAGTCTATATATAGAGGACGGTTGTACAGACGGATCTCGTTAGTCTAGATATTGAAGACGATTGTCCAACGACGTATCTCGTTAGTCTAGATATAGAAGACGGTTGTACAACGACGGATCTCGTTAGTCTAGATATAGAAGACGGTTGTACAACTTCGGATCTCGTTAGTCTATATATAGAAGACGGTTGTACAACGACGGATCACGTTAGTCTAGATATAGAAGACGGTTGTACAGACGGATCTCGTTAGTCTAGATATTGAAGACGTTTGTCCAACGACGTATCTCGTTAGACTAGATATAGAAGACGGTTGGACAACGACGGATCACGTTAGTCTAGATATAGAAGATGGTTGTACAGACGGATCTCGTTAGTCTAGATATTGAAGACGTTTGTCCAACGACGTATCTCGTTAGACTAGATATAGAAGACGGTTGTACAGACGGATCTCGTTAGTCTCGATATAGAAGACGTTTGTCCATCCCAACATTTCGTTTGTCCACCCTCCACAATACAATTAGTTATCAAAATCGCGAAAAAGAAGTGTACTCGCGAAGCAATCGCGAATAATGTCGATTTTTGATTAATATAACATCGAAATCGTTTGTCCAACGACGGATCTCGTTAGTCTTGATATAGAAGACGGTTGTACAACGACGGATCTCGTTAGTCTAGACATAGAAGACGGTTGTACAGACGGATCTCGTTAGTCTAGATATTGAAGACGGTTGTACAACGACGGATCTCGTTAGTCTAGATATAGAAGACGGTTGGACAACGACGGATCACGTTAGTCTAGATATAGAAGACGGTTGTACAGACGGATCTCGTTAGTCTAGATATTGAAGACGTTTGTCCAACGACGTATCTCGTTAGACTAGATATAGAAGACGGTTGTACAACGACGGCTCTCGTTAGTCTAGATATAGAAGACGGTTGTACAGACGGATCTCGTTAGTCTAGATATTGAAGACGATTGTCCAACGACGTATCTCGTTAGACTAGATATAGAAGACGGTTGTACAACGACGGCTCTCGTTAGTCTAGATATAGAAGACGGTTGTACAGACGGATCTCGTTAGTCTAGATATTGAAGACGATTGTCCAACGACGTATCTCGTTAGACTAGATATAGAAGACGGTTGTACAACGACGGCTTTCGTTAGTCTAGATATAGAAGACGGTTGTACAGACGGATCTCGTTAGTCTAGATATTGAAGACGTTTGTCCAACGACGTATCTCGTTAGTCTAGATATTGAAGACGATTTTCCAACGACGTATCTCGTTAGTCTAGATATTGAAGACGATTGTCCAACGACGTATCTCGTTAGCCTAGATATAAAAGACGGTTGTACAACGACGGATCTCGTTAGTCTAGATATAGAAGACGGTTGGACAACGACGGATCTCGTTAGTCTAGATATAAAAGACGGTTGTACAACGACGGATCTCGTTAGTCTAGATATAGAAGACGGTTGTACAACTTCGGATTTCGTTAGTCTAGATATAGAAGACGTTGATCCAACGACGTATCTCGTTAGTCTAGATATAGAAGACGGTTGGACAACGACGGATCACGTTAGTCTAGATATAGAAGACGGTTGTACAGACGGATCTCGTTAGTCTAGATATTGAAGACGTTTGTCCAACGACGTATCTCGTTAGACTAGATATAGAAGACGGTTGTACAACGACGGCTCTCGTTAGTCTAGATATAGAAGACGGTTGTACAGACGGATCTCGTTAGTCTAGATATTGAAGACGATTGTCCAACGACGTATCTCGTTAGTCTAGATATAGAAGACGTTTGTCCAACGACGTATCTCGTTAGTCTAGATATAGAAGACGGTTGTACAGACGGATCTCGTTAGTCTAGATATTGAAGACGATTGTCCAACGACGTATCTCGTTAGACTAGATATAGAAGCCGGTTGGACAACGACGGATCACGTTAGTCTAGATATAAAAGACGGTTGTACAACGACGGATCTCGTTAGTCTAGATATAGAAGACGGTTGTACAACTTCGGATCTCGTTAGTCTATATATAGAGGACGGTTGTACAGACGGATCTCGTTAGTCTAGATATTGAAGACGATTGTCCAACGACGTATCTCGTTAGTCTAGATATAGAAGACGGTTGTACAACGACGGATCTCGTTAGTCTAGATATAGAAGACGGTTGTACAACTTCGGATCTCGTTAGTCTATATATAGAAGACGGTTGTACAACGACGGATCACGTTAGTCTAGATATAGAAGACGGTTGTACAGACGGATCTCGTTAGTCTAGATATTGAAGACGTTTGTCCAACGACGTATCTCGTTAGACTAGATATAGAAGACGGTTGGACAACGACGGATCACGTTAGTCTAGATATAGAAGACGGTTGTACAGACGGATCTCGTTAGTCTAGATATTGAAGACGGTTGTACAACGACGGATCTCGTTAGTCTAGATATAGAAGACGGTTGGACAACGACGGATCACGTTAGTCTAGATATAGAAGACGGTTGTACAGACGGATCTCGTTAGTCTAGATATTGAAGACGTTTGTCCAACGACGTATCTCGTTAGTCTAGATATAGAAGACGGTTGGACAACGACGGATCACGTTAGTCTAGATATAGAAGACGGTTGTACAGACGGATCTCGTTAGTCTCGATATAGAAGACGTTTGTCCATCCCAACATTTCGTTTGTCCACCCTCCACAATACAATTAGTTATCAAAATCGCGAAAAAGAAGTGTACTCGCGAAGCAATCGCGAATAATGTCGATTTTTGATTAATATAACATCGAAATCGTTTGTCCAACGACGGATCTCGTTAGTCTTGATATAGAAGACGGTTGTACAACGACGGATCTCGTTAGTCTAGACATAGAAGACGGTTGTACAGACGGATCTCGTTAGTCTAGATATTGAAGACGGTTGTACAACGACGGATCTCGTTAGTCTAGATATAGAAGACGGTTGGACAACGACGGATCACGTTAGTCTAGATATAGAAGACGGTTGTACAGACGGATCTCGTTAGTCTAGATATTGAAGACGTTTGTCCAACGACGTATCTCGTTAGACTAGATATAGAAGACGGTTGTACAACGACGGCTCTCGTTAGTCTAGATATAGAAGACGGTTGTACAGACGGATCTCGTTAGTCTAGATATTGAAGACGATTGTCCAACGACGTATCTCGTTAGACTAGATATAGAAGACGGTTGTACAGACGGATCTCGTTAGTCTCGATATAGAAGACGTTTGTCCATCCCAACATTTCGTTTGTCCACCCTCCACAATACAATTAGTTATCAAAATCGCGAAAAAGAAGTGTACTCGCGAAGCAATCGCGAATAATGTCGATTTTTGATTAATATAACATCGAAATCGTTTGTCCAACGACGGATCTCGTTAGTCTTGATATAGAAGACGGTTGTACAACGACGGATCTCGTTAGTCTAGACATAGAAGACGGTTGTACAGACGGATCTCGTTAGTCTAGATATTGAAGACGGTTGTACAACGACGGATCTCGTTAGTCTAGATATAGAAGACGGTTGGACAACGACGGATCACGTTAGTCTAGATATAGAAGACGGTTGTACAGACGGATCTCGTTAGTCTAGATATTGAAGACGTTTGTCCAACGACGTATCTCGTTAGACTAGATATAGAAGACGGTTGTACAACGACGGCTCTCGTTAGTCTAGATATAGAAGACGGTTGTACAGACGGATCTCGTTAGTCTAGATATTGAAGACGATTGTCCAACGACGTATCTCGTTAGTCTAGATATAAAAGACGGTTGTACAACGACGGATCTCGTTAGTCTAGATATAGAAGACGGTTGTACAACTTCGGATCTCGTTAGTCTATATATAGAGGACGGTTGTACAGACGGATCTCGTTAGTCTAGATATTGAAGACGATTGTCCAACGACGTATCTCGTTAGTCTAGATATAGAAGACGGTTGTACAACGACGGATCTCGTTAGTCTAGATATAGAAGACGGTTGTACAACTTCGGATCTCGTTAGTCTATATATAGAAGACGGTTGTACAACGACGGATCACGTTAGTCTAGATATAGAAGACGGTTGTACAGACGGATCTCGTTAGTCTAGATATTGAAGACGTTTGTCCAACGACGTATCTCGTTAGACTAGATATAGAAGACGGTTGGACAACGACGGATCACGTTAGTCTAGATATAGAAGACGGTTGTACAGACGGATCTCGTTAGTCTAGATATTGAAGACGTTTGTCCAACGACGTATCTCGTTAGACTAGATATAGAAGACGGTTGTACAGACGGATCTCGTTAGTCTCGATATAGAAGACGTTTGTCCATCCCAACATTTCGTTTGTCCACCCTCCACAATACAATTAGTTATCAAAATCGCGAAAAAGAAGTGTACTCGCGAAGCAATCGCGAATAATGTCGATTTTTGATTAATATAACATCGAAATCGTTTGTCCAACGACGGATCTCGTTAGTCTTGATATAGAAGACGGTTGTACAACGACGGATCTCGTTAGTCTAGACATAGAAGACGGTTGTACAGACGGATCTCGTTAGTCTAGATATTGAAGACGGTTGTACAACGACGGATCTCGTTAGTCTAGATATAGAAGACGGTTGGACAACGACGGATCACGTTAGTCTAGATATAGAAGACGGTTGTACAGACGGATCTCGTTAGTCTAGATATTGAAGACGATTGTCCAACGACGTATCTCGTTAGTCTAGATATAGAAGACGTTTGTCCATCCCAACAATTCGTTTCTCCACCCTCCACAATACAATTAGTTATCAAAATCGCGAAAAAGTAGTGTACTCGCGAAGCAATCGCGAATAATTTCGATTTTTGATTAATATAATTTCGAAATCGTGTGTCCAACGACGTATCTCGTTAGTCTAGATATAAAAGACGGTTGTACAACGACGGATCTCGTTAGTCTAGATATAGAAGATGGTTGTACAACTTCGGATCTCGTTAGTCTAGATATAGAAGACGGTTGTACAACGACGGATCTCGTTAGTCTAGATATAGAAGACGTTTGTCCAACGACGTATCTCGTTAGTCTAGATATAGAAGACGGTTGGACAACGACGGATCACGTTAGTCTAGATATAGAAGACGGTTGTACAGACGGATCTCGTTAGTCTAGATATTGAAGACGTTTGTCCAACGACATATCTCGTTAGACTAGATATAGAAGACGGTTGTACAACGACGGCTCTCGTTAGTCTAGATATAGAAGACGGTTGTACAGACGGATCTCGTTAGTCTAGATATTGAAGACGATTGTCCAACGACGTATCTCGTTACTCTAGATATAGAAGACGGTTGGACAACGACGGATCTCGTTAGTCTAGATATAGAAGGCGGTTGTACAACGACGGATCTCGTTAGTCTAGATATAGAAGACGGTTGTACAGACGGTTCTCGTTAGTCTAGATATAGAAGACGGTTGTACAGACGGATCTCGTTAGTCTAGATATTGAAGACGTTTGTCCAACGACGTATCTCGTTAGTCTAGATATTGAAGACGATTTTCCAACGACGTATCTCGTTAGTCTAGATATTGAAGACGATTGTCCAACGACGTATCTCGTTAGCCTAGATATAAAAGACGGTTGTACAACGACGGATCTCGTTAGTCTAGATATAGAAGACGGTTGTACAGACGGATCTCGTTAGTCTAGATATTGAAGACGTTTGTCCAACGACGTATCTCGTTAGACTAGATATAGAAGACGGTTGTACAACGACGGCTCTCGTTAGTCTAGATATAGAAGACGGTTGTACAGACGGATCTCGTTAGTCTAGATATTGAAGACGATTGTCCAACGACGTATCTCGTTAGTCTAGATATAGAAGACGTTTGTCCAACGACGTATCTCGTTAGTCTAGATATAGAAGACGGTTGTACAGACGGATCTCGTTAGTCTAGATATTGAAGACGTTTGTCCAACGACGTATCTCGTTAGACTAGATATAGAAGACGGTTGTACAACGACGGCTCTCGTTAGTCTAGATATAGAAGACGGTTGTACAGACGGATCTCGTTAGTCTAGATATTGAAGACGATTGTCCAACGACGTATCTCGTTAGTCTAGATATAGAAGAGGTTTGTCCAACGACGTATCTCGTTAGTCTAGATATAGAAGACGGTTGTACAGACGGATCTCGTTAGTCTAGATATTGAAGACGATTGTCCAACGACGTATCTCGTTAGTCTAGATATAGAAGACGTTTGTCCATCCCAACAATTCGTTTCTCCACCCTCCACAATACAATTAGTTATCAAAATCGCGAAAAAGTAGTGTACTCGCGAAGCAATCGCGAATAATTTCAATTTTTGATTAATATAATTTCGAAATCGTGTGTCCAACGACGTATCTCGTTAGTCTAGATATAAAAGACGGTTGTACAACGACGGATCTCGTTAGTCTAGATATAGAAGATGGTTGTACAACTTCGGATCTCGTTAGTCTAGATATAGAAGACGGTTGTACAACGACGGATCTCGTTAGTCTAGATATAGAAGACGTTTGTCCAACGACGTATCTCGTTAGTCTAGATATAGAAGACGGTTGGACAACGACGGATCACGTTAGTCTAGATATAGAAGACGGTTGTACAGACGGATCTCGTTAGTCTAGATATTGAAGACGTTTGTACAACTTCGGATCTCGTTAGTCTAGATATAGAAGACGTTTGTCCAACGACGTATCTCATTAGTCTAGATATAGAAGACGGTTGGACAACGACGGATCACGTTAGTCTAGATATAGAAGGCGGTTGTACAGACGGATCTCGTTAGTCTAGATATTGAAGACGTTTGTCCAACGACGTATCTCGTTAGACTAGATATAGAAGACGGTTGTACAACGACGGCTCTCGTTAGTCTAGATATAGAAGACGGTTGTACAGACGGATCTCGTTAGTCTAGATATTGAAGACGATTGTCCAACGACGTATCTCGTTAGTCTAGATATAAAAGACGGTTGTACAACGACGGATCTCGTTAGTCTAGATATAGAAGACGGTTGTACAACTTCGGATCTCGTTAGTCTATATATAGAGGACGGTTGTACAGACGGATCTCGTTAGTCTAGATATTGAAGACGATTGTCCAACGACGTATCTCGTTAGTCTAGATATAGAAGACGGTTGTACAACGACGGATCTCGTTAGTCTAGATATAGAAGACGGTTGTACAACTTCGGATCTCGTTAGTCTATATATAGAAGACGGTTGTACAACGACGGATCACGTTAGTCTAGATATAGAAGACGGTTGTACAGACGGATCTCGTTAGTCTAGATATTGAAGACGTTTGTCCAACGACGTATCTCGTTAGACTAGATATAGAAGACGGTTGGACAACGACGGATCACGTTAGTCTAGATATAGAAGACGGTTGTACAGACGGATCTCGTTAGTCTAGATATTGAAGACGTTTGTCCAACGACGTATCTCGTTAGACTAGATATAGAAGACGGTTGTACAGACGGATCTCGTTAGTCTCGATATAGAAGACGTTTGTCCATCCCAACATTTCGTTTGTCCACCCTCCACAATACAATTAGTTATCAAAATCGCGAAAAAGAAGTGTACTCGCGAAGCAATCGCGAATAATGTCGATTTTTGATTAATATAACATCGAAATCGTTTGTCCAACGACGGATCTCGTTAGTCTTGATATAGAAGACGGTTGTACAACGACGGATCTCGTTAGTCTAGACATAGAAGACGGTTGTACAGACGGATCTCGTTAGTCTAGATATTGAAGACGGTTGTACAACGACGGATCTCGTTAGTCTAGATATAGAAGATGGTTGTACAACTTCGGATCTCGTTAGTCTAGATATAGAAGACGGTTGTACAACGACGGATCTCGTTAGTCTAGATATAGAAGACGTTTGTCCAACGACGTATCTCGTTAGTCTAGATATAGAAGACGGTTGGACAACGACGGATCACGTTAGTCTAGATATAGAAGACGGTTGTACAGACGGATCTCGTTAGTCTAGATATTGAAGACGTTTGTACAACTTCGGATCTCGTTAGTCTAGATATAGAAGACGTTTGTCCAACGACGTATCTCGTTAGTCTAGATATAGAAGACGGTTGGACAACGACGGATCACGTTAGTCTAGATATAGAAGACGGTTGTACAGACGGATCTCGTTAGTCTAGATATTGAAGACGTTTGTCCAACGACGTATCTCGTTAGACTAGATATAGAAGACGGTTGTACAACGACGGCTCTCGTTAGTCTAAATATAGAAGACGGTTGTACAGACGGATCTCGTTAGTCTAGATATTGAAGACGATTGTCCAACGACGTATCTCGTTAGTCTAGATATAAAAGACGGTTGTACAACGACGGATCTCGTTAGTCTAGATATAGAAGACGGTTGTACAACTTCGGATCTCGTTAGTCTATATATAGAGGACGGTTGTACACACGGATCTCGTTAGTCTAGATATTGAAGACGATTGTCCAACGACGTATCTCGTTAGTCTAGATATAGAAGACGGTTGTACAACGACGGATCTCGTTAGTCTAGATATAGAAGACGGTTGTACAACTTCGGATCTCGTTAGTCTATATATAGAAGACGGTTGTACAACGACGGATCACGTTAGTCTAGATATAGAAGACGGTTGTACAGACGGATCTCGTTAGTCTAGATATTGAAGACGTTTGTCCAACGACGTATCTCGTTAGACTAGATATAGAAGACGGTTGGACAACGACGGATCACGTTAGTCTAGATATAGAAGACGGTTGTACAGACGGATCTCGTTAGTCTAGATATTGAAGACGTTTGTCCAACGACGTATCTCGTTAGACTAGATATAGAAGACGGTTGTACAGACGGATCTCGTTAGTCTCGATATAGAAGACGTTTGTCCATCCCAACATTTCGTTTGTCCACCCTCCACAATACAATTAGTTATCAAAATCGCGAAAAAGAAGTGTACTCGCGAAGCAATCGCGAATAATGTCGATTTTTGATTAATATAACATCGAAATCGTTTGTCCAACGACGGATCTCGTTAGTCTTGATATAGAAGACGGTTGTACAACGACGGATCTCGTTAGTCTAGACATAGAAGACGGTTGTACAGACGGATCTCGTTAGTCTAGATATTGAAGACGGTTGTACAACGACGGATCTCGTTAGTCTAGATATAGAAGACGGTTGGACAACGACGGATCACGTTAGTCTAGATATAGAAGACGGTTGTACAGACGGATCTCGTTAGTCTAGATATTGAAGACGTTTGTCCAACGACGTATCTCGTTAGACTAGATATAGAAGACGGTTGTACAACGACGGCTCTCGTTAGTCTAGATATAGAAGACGGTTGTACAGACGGATCTCGTTAGTCTAGATATTGAAGACGATTGTCCAACGACGTATCTC
This sequence comes from Andrena bicolor, assembly GCA_960531205.1. NCBI lineage: Eukaryota > Metazoa > Arthropoda > Insecta > Hymenoptera > Andrenidae > Andrena > Andrena bicolor. The sequence continues at coordinate 823,690 of CAUIJW010000120.1, read as the reverse complement.
GTTAGACTAGATATAGAAGACGGTTGTACAACGACGGCTCTCGTTAGTCTAGATATAGAAGACGGTTTTACAGACGGATCTCGTTAGTCTAGATATTGAAGACGATTGTCCAACGACGTATCTCGTTAGTCTAGATATAGAAGACGTTTGTCCAACGACGTATCTCGTTAGTCTAGATATAGAAGACGGTTGTACAGACGGATCTCGTTAGTCTAGATATTGAAGACGATTGTCCAACGACGTATCTCGTTAGTCTAGATATAACAGACGGTTGTACAACGACGGATCTCGTTAGTCTAGATATAGAAGACGGTTGGACAACGACGGATCTCGTTAGTCTAGATATAGAAGGCGGTTGTACAACGACGGATCTCGTTAGTCTAGATATAGAAGACGGTTGTACAGACGGATCTCGTTAGTCTAGATATAGAAGACGGTTGTACAGACGGATCTCGTTAGTCTAGATATTGAAGACGTTTGTCCAACGACGTATCTCGTTAGTCTAGATATTGAAGACGATTTTCCAACGACGTATCTCGTTAGTCTAGATATTGAAGACGATTGTCCAACGACGTATCTCGTTAGCCTAGATATAAAAGACGGTTGTACAACGACGGATCTCGTTAGTCTAGATATAGAAGACGGTTGTACAGACGGATCTCGTTAGTCTAGATATTGAAGACGTTTGTCCAACGACGTATCTCGTTAGACTAGATATAGAAGACGGTTGTACAACGACGGCTCTCGTTAGTCTAGATATAGAAGACGTTTGTACAGACGGATCTCGTTAGTCTAGATATTGAAGACGATTGTCCAACGACGTATCTCGTTAGTCTAGATATAGAAGACGTTTGTCCAACGACGTATCTCGTTAGTCTAGATATAGAAGACGGTTGTACAGACGGATCTCGTTAGTCTAGATATTGAAGACGTTTGTCCAACGACGTATCTCGTTAGACTAGATATAGAAGACGGTTGTACAACGACGGCTCTCGTTAGTCTAGATATAGAAGACGGTTGTACAGACGGATCTCGTTAGTCTAGATATTGAAGACGATTGTCCAACGACGTATCTCGTTAGTCTAGATATAGAAGACGTTTGTCCAACGACGTATCTCGTTAGTCTAGATATAGAAGACGGTTGTACAGACGGATCTCGTTAGTCTAGATATTGAAGACGATTGTCCAACGACGTATCTCGTTAGTCTAGATATAGAAGACGTTTGTCCATCCCAACAATTCGTTTCTCCACCCTCCACAATACAATTAGTTATCAAAATCGCGAAAAAGTAGTGTACTCGCGAAGCAATCGCGAATAATTTCGATTTTTGATTAATATAATTTCGAAATCGTGTGTCCAACGACGTATCTCGTTAGTCTAGATATAGAAGACGGTTGGACAACGACGGATCACGTTAGTCTAGATATAGAAGACGGTTGTACAGACGGATCTCGTTAGTCTAGATATTGAAGACGTTTGTCCAACGACGTATCTCGTTAGACTAGATATAGAAGACGGTTGTACAACGACGGCTCTCGTTAGTCTAGATATAGAAGACGGTTGTACAGACGGATCTCGTTAGTCTAGATATTGAAGACGATTGTCCAACGACGTATCTCGTTAGTCTAGATATAAAAGACGGTTGTACAACGACGGATCTCGTTAGTCTAGATATAGAAGACGGTTGTACAACTTCGGATCTCGTTAGTCTATATATAGAGGACGGTTGTACAGACGGATCTCGTTAGTCTAGATATTGAAGACGATTGTCCAACGACGTATCTCGTTAGTCTAGATATAGAAGACGGTTGTACAACGACGGATCTCGTTAGTCTAGATATAGAAGACGGTTGTACAACTTCGGATCTCGTTAGTCTATATATAGAAGACGGTTGTACAACGACGGATCACGTTAGTCTAGATATAGAAGACGGTTGTACAGACGGATCTCGTTAGTCTAGATATTGAAGACGTTTGTCCAACGACGTATCTCGTTAGACTAGATATAGAAGACGGTTGGACAACGACGGATCACGTTAGTCTAGATATAGAAGATGGTTGTACAGACGGATCTCGTTAGTCTAGATATTGAAGACGTTTGTCCAACGACGTATCTCGTTAGACTAGATATAGAAGACGGTTGTACAGACGGATCTCGTTAGTCTCGATATAGAAGACGTTTGTCCATCCCAACATTTCGTTTGTTCACCCTCCACAATACAATTAGTTATCAAAATCGCGAAAAAGAAGTGTACTCGCGAAGCAATCGCGAATAATGTCGATTTTTGATTAATATAACATCGAAATCGTTTGTCCAACGACGGATCTCGTTAGTCTTGATATAGAAGACGGTTGTACAACGACGGATCTCGTTAGTCTAGACATAGAAGACGGTTGTACAGACGGATCTCGTTAGTCTAGATATTGAAGACGGTTGTACAACGACGGATCTCGTTAGTCTAGATATAGAAGACGGTTGGACAACGACGGATCACGTTAGTCTAGATATAGAAGACGGTTGTACAGACGGATCTCGTTAGTCTAGATATTGAAGACGTTTGTCCAACGACGTATCTCGTTAGACTAGATATAGAAGACGGTTGTCCAACGACGTATCTCGTTAGACTAGATATAGAAGACGGTTGTACAACGACGGCTCTCGTTAGTCTAGATATAGAAGACGGTTGTACAGACGGATCTCGTTAGTCTAGATATTGAAGACGATTGTCCAACGACGTATCTCGTTAGTCTAGATATAAAAGACGGTTGTACAACGACGGATCTCGTTAGTCTAGATATAGAAGACGGTTGTACAACTTCGGATCTCGTTAGTCTATATATAGAGGACGGTTGTACAGACGGATCTCGTTAGTCTAGATATTGAAGACGATTGTCCAACGACGTATCTCGTTAGTCTAGATATAGAAGACGGTTGTACAACGACGGATCTCGTTAGTCTAGATATAGAAGACGGTTGTACAACTTCGGATCTCGTTAGTCTATATATAGAAGACGGTTGTACAACGACGGATCACGTTAGTCTAGATATAGAAGACGGTTGTACAGACGGATCTCGTTAGTCTAGATATTGAAGACGTTTGTCCAACGACGTATCTCGTTAGACTAGATATAGAAGACGGTTGGACAACGACGGATCACGTTAGTCTAGATATAGAAGATGGTTGTACAGACGGATCTCGTTAGTCTAGATATTGAAGACGTTTGTCCAACGACGTATCTCGTTAGACTAGATATAGAAGACGGTTGTACAGACGGATCTCGTTAGTCTCGATATAGAAGACGTTTGTCCATCCCAACATTTCGTTTGTCCACCCTCCACAATACAATTAGTTATCAAAATCGCGAAAAAGAAGTGTACTCGCGAAGCAATCGCGAATAATGTCGATTTTTGATTAATATAACATCGAAATCGTTTGTCCAACGACGGATCTCGTTAGTCTTGATATAGAAGACGGTTGTACAACGACGGATCTCGTTAGTCTAGACATAGAAGACGGTTGTACAGACGGATCTCGTTAGTCTAGATATTGAAGACGGTTGTACAACGACGGATCTCGTTAGTCTAGATATAGAAGACGGTTGGACAACGACGGATCACGTTAGTCTAGATATAGAAGACGGTTGTACAGACGGATCTCGTTAGTCTAGATATTGAAGACGTTTGTCCAACGACGTATCTCGTTAGACTAGATATAGAAGACGGTTGTACAACGACGGCTCTCGTTAGTCTAGATATAGAAGACGGTTGTACAGACGGATCTCGTTAGTCTAGATATTGAAGACGATTGTCCAACGACGTATCTCGTTAGACTAGATATAGAAGACGGTTGTACAACGACGGCTCTCGTTAGTCTAGATATAGAAGACGGTTGTACAGACGGATCTCGTTAGTCTAGATATTGAAGACGATTGTCCAACGACGTATCTCGTTAGACTAGATATAGAAGACGGTTGTACAACGACGGCTCTCGTTAGTCTAGATATAGAAGACGGTTGTACAGACGGATCTCGTTAGTCTAGATATTGAAGACGTTTGTCCAACGACGTATCTCGTTAGTCTAGATATTGAAGACGATTTTCCAACGACGTATCTCGTTAGTCTAGATATTGAAGACGATTGTCCAACGACGTATCTCGTTAGCCTAGATATAAAAGACGGTTGTACAACGACGGATCTCGTTAGTCTAGATATAGAAGACGGTTGGACAACGACGGATCTCGTTAGTCTAGATATAAAAGACGGTTGTACAACGACGGATCTCGTTAGTCTAGATATAGAAGACGGTTGTACAACTTCGGATTTCGTTAGTCTAGATATAGAAGACGTTGATCCAACGACGTATCTCGTTAGTCTAGATATAGAAGACGGTTGGACAACGACGGATCACGTTAGTCTAGATATAGAAGACGGTTGTACAGACGGATCTCGTTAGTCTAGATATTGAAGACGTTTGTCCAACGACGTATCTCGTTAGACTAGATATAGAAGACGGTTGTACAACGACGGCTCTCGTTAGTCTAGATATAGAAGACGGTTGTACAGACGGATCTCGTTAGTCTAGATATTGAAGACGATTGTCCAACGACGTATCTCGTTAGTCTAGATATAGAAGACGTTTGTCCAACGACGTATCTCGTTAGTCTAGATATAGAAGACGGTTGTACAGACGGATCTCGTTAGTCTAGATATTGAAGACGATTGTCCAACGACGTATCTCGTTAGACTAGATATAGAAGACGGTTGGACAACGACGGATCACGTTAGTCTAGATATAAAAGACGGTTGTACAACGACGGATCTCGTTAGTCTAGATATAGAAGACGGTTGTACAACTTCGGATCTCGTTAGTCTATATATAGAGGACGGTTGTACAGACGGATCTCGTTAGTCTAGATATTGAAGACGATTGTCCAACGACGTATCTCGTTAGTCTAGATATAGAAGACGGTTGTACAACGACGGATCTCGTTAGTCTAGATATAGAAGACGGTTGTACAACTTCGGATCTCGTTAGTCTATATATAGAAGACGGTTGTACAGACGGATCTCGTTAGTCTAGATATTGAAGACGTTTGTCCAACGACGTATCTCGTTAGACTAGATATAGAAGACGGTTGGACAACGACGGATCACGTTAGTCTAGATATAGAAGACGGTTGTACAGACGGATCTCGTTAGTCTAGATATTGAAGACGTTTGTCCAACGACGTATCTCGTTAGACTAGATATAGAAGACGGTTGGACAACGACGGATCACGTTAGTCTAGATATAGAAGACGGTTGTACAGACGGATCTCGTTAGTCTAGATATTGAAGACGTTTGTCCAACGACGGATCTCGTTAGTCTTGATATAGAAGACGGTTGTACAACGACGGATCTCGTTAGTCTAGACATAGAAGACGGTTGTACAGACGGATCTCGTTAGTCTAGATATTGAAGACGGTTGTACAACGACGGATCTCGTTAGTCTAGATATAGAAGACGGTTGGACAACGACGGATCACGTTAGTCTAGATATAGAAGACGGTTGTACAGACGGATCTCGTTAGTCTAGATATTGAAGACGTTTGTCCAACGACGTATCTCGTTAGACTAGATATAGAAGACGGTTGTACAACGACGGCTCTCGTTAGTCTAGATATAGAAGACGGTTGTACAGACGGATCTCGTTAGTCTAGATATTGAAGACGATTGTCCAACGACGTATCTCGTTAGACTAGATATAGAAGACGGTTGTACAACGACGGCTCTCGTTAGTCTAGATATAGAAGACGGTTGTACAGACGGATCTCGTTAGTCTAGATATTGAAGACGATTGTCCAACGACGTATCTCGTTAGTCTAGATATAGAAGACGTTTGTCCAACGACGTATCTCGTTAGTCTAGATATAGAAGACGGTTGTACAGACGGATCGCGTTAGTCTAGATATTGAAGACGATTGTCCAACGACGTATCTCGTTAGTCTAGATATAACAGACGGTTGTACAACGACGGATCTCGTTAGTCTAGATATAGAAGACGGTTGGACAACGACGGATCTCGTTAGTCTAGATATAGAAGGCGGTTGTACAACGACGGATCTCGTTAGTCTAGATATAGAAGACGGTTGTACAGACGGATCTCGTTAGTCTAGATATAGAAGACGGTTGTACAGACGGATCTCGTTAGTCTAGATATTGAAGACGTTTGTCCAACGACGTATCTCGTTAGTCTAGATATTGAAGACGATTTTCCAACGACGTATCTCGTTAGTCTAGATATTGAAGACGATTGTCCAACGACGTATCTCGTTAGCCTAGATATAAAAGACGGTTGTACAACGACGGATCTCGTTAGTCTAGATATAGAAGACGGTTGGACAACGACGGATCTCGTTAGTCTAGATATAAAAGACGGTTGTACAACGACGGATCTCGTTAGTCTAGATATAGAAGACGGTTGTACAACTTCGGATTTCGTTAGTCTAGATATAGAAGACGTTGATCCAACGACGTATCTCGTTAGTCTAGATATAGAAGACGGTTGGACAACGACGGATCACGTTAGTCTAGATATAGAAGACGGTTGTACAGACGGATCTCGTTAGTCTAGATATTGAAGACGTTTGTCCAATGACGTATCTCGTTAGACTAGATATAGAAGACGGTTGTACAACGACGGCTCTCGTTAGTCTAGATATAGAAGACGGTTGTACAGACGGATCTCGTTAGTCTAGATATTGAAGACGATTGTCCAACGACGTATCTCGTTAGTCTAGATATAGAAGACGTTTGTCCAACGACGTATCTCGTTAGTCTAGATATAGAAGACGGTTGTACAGACGGATCTCGTTAGTCTAGATATTGAAGACGATTGTCCAACGACGTATCTCGTTAGTCTAGATATAGAAGACGTTTGTCCATCCCAACAATTCGTTTCTCCACCCTCCACAATACAATTAGTTATCAAAATCGCGAAAAAGTAGTGTACACGCGAAGCAATCGCGAATAATTTCGATTTTTGATTAATATAATTTCGAAATCGTGTGTCCAACGACGTATCTCGTTAGTCTAGATATAAAAGACGGTTGTACAACGACGGATCTCGTTAGTCTAGATATAGAAGATGGTTGTACAACTTCGGATCTCGTTAGTCTAGATATAGAAGACGGTTGTACAACGACGGATCTCGTTAGTCTAGATATTATAGAAGACGTTTGTCCAACGACGTATCTCGTTAGTCTAGATATAGAAGACGGTTGGACAACGACGGATCACGTTAGTCTAGATATAGAAGACGGTTGTACAGACGGATCTCGTTAGTCTAGATATTGAAGACGTTTGTACAACTTCGGATCTCGTTAGTCTAGATATAGAAGACGTTTGTCCAACGACGTATCTCGTTAGTCTAGATATAGAAGACGGTTGGACAACGACGGCTCTCGTTAGTCTAGATATAGAAGACGGCTGTACAGACGGATCTCGTTATTCTCGATATAGAAGACGTTTGTACAACGACGGATCTCGTTAGTGTAGATATAGAAGACGGTTGTACAGACGGATCTCGTTAGTCTAGATATAGAAGACGGTTGTACAGACGGATCTCGTTAGTCTAGATATAAAAGACGGTTGTACAACGACGGATCTCGTTAGTCTAGATATAGAAGACGGTTGTACAACTTCGGATCTCGTTAGTCTAGACATAGAAGACGGTTGTACAGACGGATCTCGTTAGTCTAGATATTGAAGACGGTTGTACAACGACGGATCTCGTTAGTCTAGATATAGAAGACGGTTGGACAACGACGGATCACGTTAGTCTAGATATAGAAGACGGTTGTACAGACGGATCTCGTTAGTCTAGATATTGAAGACGTTTGTCCAACGACGTATCTCGTTAGACTAGATATAGAAGACGGTTGTACAACGACGGCTCTCGTTAGTCTAGATATAGAAGACGGTTGTACAGACGGATCTCGTTAGTCTAGATATTGAAGACGATTGTCCAACGACGTATCTCGTTAGACTAGATATAGAAGACGGTTGTACAACGACGGCTCTCGTTAGTCTAGATATAGAAGACGGTTGTACAGACGGATCTCGTTAGTCTAGATATTGAAGACGATTGTCCAACGACGTATCTCGTTAGTCTAGATATAGAAGACGTTTGTCCAACGACGTATCTCGTTAGTCTAGATATAGAAGACGGTTGTACAGACGGATCGCGTTAGTCTAGATATTGAAGACGATTGTCCAACGACGTATCTCGTTAGTCTAGATATAACAGACGGTTGTACAACGACGGATCTCGTTAGTCTAGATATAGAAGACGGTTGGACAACGACGGATCTCGTTAGTCTAGATATAGAAGGCGGTTGTACAACGACGGATCTCGTTAGTCTAGATATAGAAGACGGTTGTACAGACGGATCTCGTTAGTCTAGATATAGAAGACGGTTGTACAGACGGATCTCGTTAGTCTAGATATTGAAGACGTTTGTCCAACGACGTATCTCGTTAGTCTAGATATTGAAGACGATTTTCCAACGACGTATCTCGTTAGTCTAGATATTGAAGACGATTGTCCAACGACGTATCTCGTTAGCCTAGATATAAAAGACGGTTGTACAACGACGGATCTCGTTAGTCTAGATATAGAAGACGGTTGGACAACGACGGATCTCGTTAGTCTAGATATAAAAGACGGTTGTACAACGACGGATCTCGTTAGTCTAGATATAGAAGACGGTTGTACAACTTCGGATTTCGTTAGTCTAGATATAGAAGACGTTGATCCAACGACGTATCTCGTTAGTCTAGATATAGAAGACGGTTGGACAACGACGGATCACGTTAGTCTAGATATAGAAGACGGTTGTACAGACGGATCTCGTTAGTCTAGATATTGAAGACGTTTGTCCAATGACGTATCTCGTTAGACTAGATATAGAAGACGGTTGTACAACGACGGCTCTCGTTAGTCTAGATATAGAAGACGGTTGTACAGACGGATCTCGTTAGTCTAGATATTGAAGACGATTGTCCAACGACGTATCTCGTTAGTCTAGATATAGAAGACGTTTGTCCAACGACGTATCTCGTTAGTCTAGATATAGAAGACGGTTGTACAGACGGATCTCGTTAGTCTAGATATTGAAGACGATTTTCCAACGACGTATCTCGTTAGTCTAGATATTGAAGACGATTGTCCAACGACGTATCTCGTTAGCCTAGATATAAAAGACGGTTGTACAACGACGGATCTCGTTAGTCTAGATATAGAAGACGGTTGGACAGCGACGGATCTCGTTAGTCTAGATATAGATGGCGGTTGTACAACGACGGATCTCGTTAGTCTAGATATAGAAGACGGTTGTACAGACGGATCTCGTTAGTCTAGATATAGAAGACGGTTGTACAGACGGATCTCGTTAGTCTAGATATTGAAGACGTTTGTCCAACGACGTATCTCGTTAGTCTAGATATTGAAGACGATTTTCCAACGACGTATCTCGTTAGTCTAGATATTGAAGACGATTGTCCAACGACGTATCTCGTTAGCCTAGATATAAAAGACGGTTGTACAACGACGGATCTCGTTAGTCTAGATATAGAAGACGGTTGGACAGCGACGGATCTCGTTAGTCTAGATATAAAAGACGGTTGTACAACGACGGATCTCGTTAGTCTAGATATAGAAGACGGTTGTACAACTTCGGATCTCGTTAGTCTAGATATAGAAGACGTTGGTCCAACGACGTATCTCGTTAGTCTAGATATAGAAGACGGTTGGACAACGACGGATCACGTTAGTCTAGATATAGAAAACGGTTGTACAGACGGATCTCGTTAGTCTAGATATTGAAGACGTTTGTCCAACGACGTATCTCGTTAGACTAGATATAGAAGACGGTTGTACAACGATGGCTCTCGTTAGTCTAGATATAGAAGACGGTTGTACAGACGGATCTCGTTAGTCTAGATATTGAAGACGATTGTCCAACGACGTATCTCGTTAGTCTAGATATAGAAGACGTTTGTCGAACGACGTATCTCGTTAGTCTAGATATAGAAGACGGTTGTACAGACGGATCTCGTTAGTCTAGATATTGAAGACGATTGTCCAACGACGTATCTCGTTAGTCTAGATATAGAAGACGTTTGTCCATCCCAACAATTCGTTTCTCCACCCTCCACAATACAATTAGTTATCAAAATCGCGAAAAAGTAGTGTACTCGCGAAGCAATCGCGAATAATTTCGATTTTTGATTAATATAATTTCGAAATCGTGTGTCCACCGACGTATCTCGTTAGTCTAGATATAAAAGCCGGTTGTACAACAACGGATCTCGTTAGTCTAGATATAGAAGATGGTTGTACAACTTCGGATCTCGTTAGTCTAGATATAGAAGACGGTTGTACAACGACGGATCTCGTTAGTCTAGATATAGAAGACGTTTGTCCAACGACGTATCTCGTTAGTCTAGATATAGAAGACGGTTGGATAACGACGGATCACGTTAGTCTAGATATAGAAGACGGTTGTACAGACGGATCTCGTTAGTCTAGATATTGAAGACGTTTGTACAACTTCGGATCTCGTTAGTCTAGATATAGAAGACGTTTGTCCAACGACGTATCTCGTTAGTCTAGATATAGAAGACGGTTGGACAACGACGGATCACGTTAGTCTAGATATAGAAGACGGTTGTACAGACGGATCTCGTTAGTCTAGATATTGAAGACGTTTGTCCAACGACGTATCTCGTTAGACTAGATATAGAAGACGGTTGTACAACGACGGCTCTCGTTAGTCTAGATATAGAAGACGGTTGTACAGACGGATCTCGTTAGTCTAGATATTGAAGACGATTGTCCAGCGACGTATCTCGTTAGTCTAGATATAGAAGACGGTTGTACAACGACGGCTCTCGTTAGTCTAGATATAGAAGACGGTTGTACAGACGGATCTCGTTAGTCTAGATATTGAAGACGATTGTCCAACGACGTATCTCGTTAGTCTAGATATAGAAGAGGGATGGACAACGACGGATCTCGTTAGTCTAGATATAGAAGACGGTTGTACAACTTCGGATCTCGTTAGTCTAGATATAGAAGACGGTTGTACAACGACGGATCTCGTTAGTCTAGATATAGAAGACGTTTGTCCAACGACGTATCTCGTTAGTCTAGATATAGAAGACGGTTGTACAACTTCGGATTTCGTTAGTCTAGATATAGAAGACGTTGATCCAACGACGTATCTCGTTAGTCTAGATATAGAAGACGGTTGGACAACGACGGATCACGTTAGTCTAGATATAGAAGACGGTTGTACAGACGGATCTCGTTAGTCTAGATATTGAAGACGTTTGTCCAATGACGTATCTCGTTAGACTAGATATAGAAGACGGTTGTACAACGACGGCTCTCGTTAGTCTAGATATAGAAGACGGTTGTACAGACGGATCTCGTTAGTCTAGATATTGAAGACGATTGTCCAACGACGTATCTCGTTAGTCTAGATATAGAAGACGTTTGTCCAACGACGTATCTCGTTAGTCTAGATATAGAAGACGGTTGTACAGACGGATCTCGTTAGTCTAGATATAGAAGACGGTTGTACAGACGGATCTCGTTAGTCTAGATATTGAAGACGTTTGTCCAACGACGTATCTCGTTAGTCTAGATATTGAAGACGATTTTCCAACGACGTATCTCGTTAGTCTAGATATTGAAGACGATTGTCCAACGACGTATCTCGTTAGCCTAGATATAAAAGACGGTTGTACAACGACGGATCTCGTTAGTCTAGATATAGAAGACGGTTGGACAGCGACGGATCTCGTTAGTCTAGATATAAAAGACGGTTGTACAACGACGGATCTCGTTAGTCTAGATATAGAAGACGGTTGTACAACTTCGGATCTCGTTAGTCTAGATATAGAAGACGTTGGTCCAACGACGTATCTCGTTAGTCTAGATATAGAAGACGGTTGGACAACGACGGATCACGTTAGTCTAGATATAGAAAACGGTTGTACAGACGGATCTCGTTAGTCTAGATATTGAAGACGTTTGTCCAACGACGTATCTCGTTAGACTAGATATAGAAGACGGTTGTACAACGACGGCTCTCGTTAGTCTAGATATAGAAGACGGTTGTACAGACGGATCTCGTTAGTCTAGATATTGAAGACGATTGTCCAACGACGTATCTCGTTAGTCTAGATATAGAAGACGTTTGTCGAACGACGTATCTCGTTAGTCTAGATATAGAAGACGGTTGTACAGACGGATCTCGTTAGTCTAGATATTGAAGACGATTGTCCAACGACGTATCTCGTTAGTCTAGATATAGAAGACGTTTGTCCATCCCAACAATTCGTTTCTCCACCCTCCACAATACAATTAGTTATCAAAATCGCGAAAAAGTAGTGTACTCGCGAAGCAATCGCGAATAATTTCGATTTTTGATTAATATAATTTCGAAATCGTGTGTCCACCGACGTATCTCGTTAGTCTAGATATAAAAGCCGGTTGTACAACAACGGATCTCGTTAGTCTAGATATAGAAGATGGTTGTACAACTTCGGATCTCGTTAGTCTAGATATAGAAGACGGTTGTACAACGACGGATCTCGTTAGTCTAGATATAGAAGACGTTTGTCCAACGACGTATCTCGTTAGTCTAGATATAGAAGACGGTTGGACAACGACGGATCACGTTAGTCTAGATATAGAAGACGGTTGTACAGACGGATCTCGTTAGTCTAGATATTGAAGACGTTTGTACAACTTCGGATCTCGTTAGTCTAGATATAGAAGACGTTTGTCCAACGACGTATCTCGTTAGTCTAGATATAGAAGACGGTTGGACAACGAGGGATCACGTTAGTCTAGATATAGAAGACGGTTGTACAGACGGATCTCGTTAGTCTAGATATTGAAGACGTTTGTCCAACGACGTATCTCGTTAGACTAGATATAGAAGACGGTTGTACAACGACGGCTCTCGTTAGTCTAGATATAGAAGACGGTTGTACAGACGGATCTCGTTAGTCTAGATATAGAAGACGGTTGTACAGACGGATCTCGTTAGTCTAGATATTGAAGACGTTTGTCCAACGACGTATCTCGTTAGTCTAGATATTGAAGACGATTTTCCAACGACGTATCTCGTTAGTCTAGATATTGAAGACGATTGTCCAACGACGTATCTCGTTAGCCTAGATATAAAAGACGGTTGTACAACGACGGATCTCGTTAGTCTAGATATAGAAGACGGTTGGACAACGACGGATCTCGTTAGTCTAGATATAAAAGACGGTTGTACAACGACGGATCTCGTTAGTCTAGATATAGAAGACGGTTGTACAACTTCGGATTTCGTTAGTCTAGATATAGAAGACGTTGATCCAACGACGTATCTCGTTAGTCTAGATATAGAAGACGGTTGTACAACGACGGATCTCGTTAGTCTAGATATAGAAGACGTTTGTCCAACGACGTATCTCGTTAGTCTAGATATAGAAGACGGTTGGACAACGACGGATCACGTTAGTCTAGATATAGAAGACGGTTGTACAGACGGATCTCGTTAGTCTAGATATTGAAGACGTTTGTACAACTTCGGATCTCGTTAGTCTAGATATAGAAGACGTTTGTCCAACGACGTATCTCGTTAGTCTAGATATAGAAGACGGTTGGACAACGACGGATCACGTTAGTCTAGATATAGAAGACGGTTGTACAGACGGATCTCGTTAGTCTAGATATTGAAGACGTTTGTCCAACGACGTATCTCGTTAGACTAGATATAGAAGACGGTTGTACAACGACGGCTCTCGTTAGTCTAGATATAGAAGACGGTTGTACAGACGGATCTCGTTAGTCTAGATATAGAAGACGGTTGTACAGACGGATCTCGTTAGTCTAGATATTGAAGACGTTTGTCCAACGACGTATCTCGTTAGTCTAGATATTGAAGACGATTTTCCAACGACGTATCTCGTTAGTCTAGATATTGAAGACGATTGTCCAACGACGTATCTCGTTAGCCTAGATATAAAAGACGGTTGTACAACGACGGATCTCGTTAGTCTAGATATAGAAGACGGTTGGACAACGACGGATCTCGTTAGTCTAGATATAGAAGACGGTTGTACAGACGGATCTCGTTAGTCTAGATATTGAAGACGTTTGTCCAATGACGTATCTCGTTAGACTAGATATAGAAGACGGTTGTACAACGACGGCTCTCGTTAGTCTAGATATAGAAGACGGTTGTACAGACGGATCTCGTTAGTCTAGATATTGAAGACGATTGTCCAACGACGTATCTCGTTAGTCTAGATATAGAAGACGTTTGTCCAACGACGTATCTCGTTAGTCTAGATATAGAAGACGGTTGTACAGACGGATCTCGTTAGTCTAGATATTGAAGACGATTGTCCAACGACGTATCTCGTTAGTCTAGATATAGAAGACGTTTGTCCATCCCAACAATTCGTTTCTCCACCCTCCACAATACAATTAGTTATCAAAATCGCGAAAAAGTAGTGTACACGCGAAGCAATCGCGAATAATTTCGATTTTTGATTAATATAATTTCGAAATCGTGTGTCCAACGACGTATCTCGTTAGTCTAGATATAAAAGACGGTTGTACAACGACGGATCTCGTTAGTCTAGATATAGAAGATGGTTGTACAACTTCGGATCTCGTTAGTCTAGATATAGAAGACGGTTGTACAACGACGGATCTCGTTAGTCTAGATATAGAAGACGTTTGTCCAACGACGTATCTCGTTAGTCTAGATATAGAAGACGGTTGGACAACGACGGATCACGTTAGTCTAGATATAGAAGACGGTTGTACAGACGGATCTCGTTAGTCTAGATATTGAAGACGTTTGTACAACTTCGGATCTCGTTAGTCTAGATATAGAAGACGTTTGTCCAACGACGTATCTCGTTAGTCTAGATATAGAAGACGGTTGGACAACGACGGCTCTCGTTAGTCTAGATATAGAAGACGGCTGTACAGACGGATCTCGTTATTCTCGATATAGAAGACGTTTGTACAACGACGGATCTCGTTAGTGTAGATATAGAAGACGGTTGTACAGACGGATCTCGTTAGTCTAGATATAGAAGACGGTTGTACAGACGGATCTCGTTAGTCTAGATATAGAAGACGGTTGTACAACGACGGATTTCGTTAGTCTAGATATAGAAGACGTTGATCCAACGACGTATCTCGTTAGTCTAGATATAGAAGACGGTTGGACAACGACGGATCACGTTAGTCTAGATATAGAAGACGGTTGTACAGACGGATCTCGTTAGTCTAGATATTGAAGACGTTTGTCCAACGACGTATCTCGTTAGACTAGATATAGAAGACGGTTGTACAACGACGGCTCTCGTTAGTCTAGATATAGAAGACGGTTGTACAGACGGATCTCGTTAGTCTAGATATTGAAGACGGTTGGACAACGACGGATCTCGTTAGTCTAGATATAAAAGGCGGTTGTACAACGACGGATCTCGTTAGTCTAGATATAGAAGACGGTTGTACAACTTCGGATCTCGTTAGTCTAGATATAGAAGACGTTGGTCCAACGACGTATCTCGTTAGTCTAGATATAGAAGACGGTTGGACAACGACGGATCACGTTAGTCTAGATATAGAAGACGGTTGTACAGACGGATCTCGTTAGTCCAGATATTGAAGACGTTTGTCCAACGACGTATCTCGTTAGACTAGATATAGAAGACGGTTGTACAACGACGGCTCTCGTTAGTCTAGATATAGAAGGCGGTTGTACAGACGGATCTCGTTAGTCTAGATATTGAAGACGATTGTCCAACGACGTATCTCGTAAGTCTAGATATAGAAGACGTTTGTCCAACGACGCATCTCGTTAGTCTAGATGTAGAAGACGGTTGTACAGACGGATCTCGTTAGTCTCGATATAGAAGACGTTTGTACAACGACGGATCTCGTTAGTGTAGATATAGAAGACGGTTGTACAGACGGATCTCGTTAGTCTAGATATAGAAGACGGTTGTACAGACGGATCTCGTTAGTCTAGATATTGAAGACGATTGTTCAACGACGGATCTCGTTAGTCTAGATATTGAAGACGATTGTCCAACGACGTATCTCGTTAGTCTAGATATAACAGACGGTTGTACAACGACGGATCTCGTTAGTCTAGATATAGAAGACGGTTGTACAACGACGGATCTCGTTAGTCTAGATATAGAAGACGTTTGTCCAACGACGTATCTCGTTAGTCTAGATATAGAAGACGGTTGGACAACGACGGATCTCGTTAGTCTAGATATAGATGGCGGTTGTACAACGACGGATCTCGTTAGTCTAGATATAGAAGACGGTTGTACAGACGGATCTCGTTAGTCTAGATATAGAAGACGGTTGTACAGACGGATCTCGTTAGTCTAGATATTGAAGACGTTTGTCCAACGACGTATCTCGTTAGTCTAGATATTGAAGACGATTTTCCAACGACGTATCTCGTTAGTCTAGATATTGAAGACGATTGTCCAACGACGTATCTCGTTAGCCTAGATATAAAAGACGGTTGTACAACGACGGATCTCGTTAGTCTAGATATAGAAGACGGTTGGACAGCGACGGATCTCGTTAGTCTAGATATAAAAGACGGTTGTACAACGACGGATCTCGTTAGTCTAGATATAGAAGACGGTTGTACAACTTCGGATCTCGTTAGTCTAGATATAGAAGACGTTGGTCCAACGACGTATCTCGTTAGTCTAGATATAGAAGACGGTTGGACAACGACGGATCACGTTAGTCTAGATATAGAAAACGGTTGTACAGACGGATCTCGTTAGTCTAGATATTGAAGACGTTTGTCCAACGACGTATCTCGTTAGACTAGATATAGAAGACGGTTGTACAACGACGGCTCTCGTTAGTCTAGATATAGAAGACGGTTGTACAGACGGATCTCGTTAGTCTAGATATTGAAGACGATTGTCCAACGACGTATCTCGTTAGTCTAGATATAGAAGACGTTTGTCGAACGACGTATCTCGTTAGTCTAGATATAGAAGACGGTTGTACAGACGGATCTCGTTAGTCTAGATATTGAAGACGATTGTCCAACGACGTATCTCGTTAGTCTAGATATAGAAGACGTTTGTCCATCCCAACAATTCGTTTCTCCACCCTCCACAATACAATTAGTTATCAAAATCGCGAAAAAGTAGTGTACTCGCGAAGCAATCGCGAATAATTTCGATTTTTGATTAATATAATTTCGAAATCGTGTGTCCACCGACGTATCTCGTTAGTCTAGATATAAAAGCCGGTTGTACAACAACGGATCTCGTTAGTCTAGATATAGAAGATGGTTGTACAACTTCGGATCTCGTTAGTCTAGATATAGAAGACGGTTGTACAACGACGGATCTCGTTAGTCTAGATATAGAAGACGTTTGTCCAACGACGTATCTCGTTAGTCTAGATATAGAAGACGGTTGGACAACGACGGATCACGTTAGTCTAGATATAGAAGACGGTTGTACAGACGGATCTCGTTAGTCTAGATATTGAAGACGTTTGTACAACTTCGGATCTCGTTAGTCTAGATATAGAAGACGTTTGTCCAACGACGGCTCTCGTTAGTCTAGATATAGAAGACGGTTGTACAGACGGATCTCGTTAGTCTAGATATTGAAGACGATTGTCCAGCGACGTATCTCGTTAGTCTAGATATAGAAGACGGTTGTACAACGACGGCTCTCGTTAGTCTAGATATAGAAGACGGTTGTACAGACGGATCTCGTTAGTCTAGATATTGAAGACGATTGTCCAACGACGTATCTCGTTAGTCTAGATATAGAAGAGGGATGGACAACGACGGATCTCGTTAGTCTAGATATAGAAGACGGTTGTACAACTTCGGATCTCGTTAGTCTAGATATAGAAGACGGTTGTACAACGACGGATCTCGTTAGTCTAGATATAGAAGACGTTTGTCCAACGACGTATCTCGTTAGTCTAGATATAGAAGACGGTTGTACAGACGGATCTCGTTAGTCTAGATATTGAAGACGATTGTCCAACGACGTATCTCGTTAGTCTAGATATAGAAGACGTTTGTCCAACGACGCATCTCGTTAGTCTAGATGTAGAAGACGTTTGTCCAACGACGTATCTCGTTAGTCTAGATATTGAAGACGATTTTCCAACGACGTATCTCGTTAGTCTAGATATTGAAGACGATTGTCCAACGACGTATCTCGTTAGCCTAGAGATAAAAGACGGTTGTACAACGACGGATCTCGTTAGTCTAGATATAGAAGACGGTTGTACAACTTCGGATCTCGTTAGTCTAGATATAGAAGACGGTTGTACAACGACGGATCTCGTTAGACTAGATATAGAAGACGGTTGTACAACGACGGCTCTCGTTAGTCTAGATATAGAAGACGGTTGTACAGACGGATCTCGTTAGTCTAGATATTGAAGACGATTGTCCAACGACGTATCTCGTTAGTCTAGATATAGAAGACGTTTGTCCAACGACGTATCTCGTTAGTCTAGATATAGAAGACGGTTGGACAACGACGGATCTCGTTAGTCTAGATATAGAAGGCGGCTGTACAACGACGGATCTCGTTAGTCTAGATATTGAAGACGATTGTCCAACGACGTATCTCGTTAGTCTAGATATAACAGACGGTTGTACAACGACGGATCTGGTTAGTCTAGATATAGAAAACGGTTGTACAGACGGATCTCGTTAGTCTATATATAGAAGACGGTTGTACAGACGGATCTCGTTAGTCTAGATATTGAAGACGTTTGTCCAACGACGTATCTCGTTAGACTAGATATAGAAGACGGTTGTACAACGACGGCTCTCGTTAGTCTAGATATAGAAGACGGTTGTACAGACGGATCTCGTTAGGCTAGATATTGAAGACGATTGTCCAACGACGTATCTCGTTAGTCTAGATATAGAAGACGGTTGTACAACGACGGCTCTCGTTAGTCTAGATATAGAAGACGGTTGTACAGACGGATCTCGTTAGTCTAGATATTGAAGACGATTGTCCAACGACGTATCTCGTTAGTCTAGATATAGAAGAGGGATGGACAACGACGGATCTCGTTAGTCTAGATATAGAAGACGGTTGTACAACTTCGGATCTCGTTAGTCTAGATATAGAAGACGGTTGTACAACGACGGATCTCGTTAGTCTAGATATAGAAGACGTTTGTCCAACGACGTATCTCGTTAGTCTAGATATAGAAGACGGTTGTACAGACGGATCTCGTTAGTCTAGATATTGAAGACGATTGTCCAACGACGTATCTCGTTAGTCTAGATATAGAAGACGTTTGTCCAACGACGCATCTCGTTAGTCTAGATGTAGAAGACGTTTGTCCAACGACGTATCTCGTTAGTCTAGATATTGAAGACGATTTTCCAACGACGTATCTCGTTAGTCTAGATATTGAAGACGATTGTCCAACGACGTATCTCGTTAGCCTAGAGATAAAAGACGGTTGTACAACGACGGATCTCGTTAGTCTAGATATAGAAGACGGTTGTACAACTTCGGATCTCGTTAGTCTAGATATAGAAGACGGTTGTACAACGACGGATCTCGTTAGTCTAGATATAGAAGACCGTTTGTCCAACGACGTATCTCGTTAGTCTAGATATAGAAGACGGTTGGACAACGACGGATCACGTTAGTCTAGATATAGAAGACGGTTGTACAGACGGATCTCGTTAGTCTAGATATTGAAGACGTTTGTCCAACGAGGTATCTCGTTAGACTAGATATAGAAGACGGTTGTTTAACGACGGCTCTCGTTAGTCTAGATATAGAAGACGGTTGTACAGACGGATCTCGTTAGTCTAGATATTGAAGACGATTGTCCAACGACGTATCTCGTTAGTCTAGATATAGAAGACGTTTGTCCAACGACGTATCTCGTTAGTCTAGATATAGAAGACGGTTGTACAGACGGATCTCGTTAGTCTAGATATTGAAGACGATTGTCCAACGGCGTATCTCGTTAGTCTAGATATAGAAGACGTTTGTCCAACGACGTATCTCGTTAGTCTAGATATAGAAGACGGTTGGACAACGACGGATCTCGTTAGTCTAGATATAGAAGGCGGCTGTACAACGACGGATCTCGTTAGTGTAGATATAGAAGACGGTTGTACAGACGGATCTCGTTAGTCTAGATATAGAAGACGATTGTACAGACGGATCTCGTTAGTCTAGATATTGAAGACGATTGTTCAACGACGGATCTCGTTAGTCTAGATATTGAAGACGATTGTCCAACGACGTATCTCGTTAGTCTAGATATAACAGACGGTTGTACAACGACGGATCTGGTTAGTCTAGATATAGAAAACGGTTGTACAGACGGATCTCGTTAGTCTATATATAGAAGACGGTTGTACAACGACGGATCTCGTTAGTCTAGATATAGAAGACGTTTGTCCAACGACGTATCTCGTTAGTCTAGATATGGAAGACGGTTGGACAACGACGGATCTCGTTAGTCTAGATATAGAAGACGGTTGTACAGACGGATCTCGTTAGTCTAGATATAGAAGACGGTTGTACAGACGGATCTCGTTAGTCTAGATATAGAAAACGGTTGTACAGACGGATCTCGTTAGTCTAGATACAGAAGACGTTTGTCCATCCCAACAATTCGTTTCTCCACCCTCCACAATACAATTAGTTATCAAAATCGCGAAAAAGTAGTGTACTCGCGAAGCAATCACGAATAATTTCGATTTTTCGTTAATATAACATCGAAATCGTTTGTCCAACGACAGATCTCGTTAGTCTAGATATAGAAAACGGTTGTACAGACGGATCTCGTTAGTCTAGATATAGAAGACGGTTGTACAGACGGATCTCGTTAGTCTAGATATAGAAAACGGTTGTACAGACGGATCTCGTTAGTCTATATATAGAAGACGGTTGTACAACGACGGATCTCGTTAGTCTAGATATAGAAGACGTTTGTCCAACGACGTATCTCGTTAGTCTAGATATAGAAGACGGTTGGACAACGAGGGATCTCGTTAGTCTAGATATAGAAAACGGTTGTACAGACGGATCTCGTTAGTCTAGATATAGAAGACGTTTGTCCATCCCAACAATTCGTTTCTCCACCCTCCACAATACAATTAGTTATCAAAATCGCGAAAAAGAAGTGTACTCGCGAAGCAACCGCGAATAATTTCGATTTTTGATTAATATAACATCGAAATCGTGTGTCCAACGACGGATCTCGTTAGTCTAGATATAGAAGACGGTTGTACAACGACGGATCTCGTTAGTCTATACATAGAAGACGGTTGTACAACGTCGGATCTCGTTATTATAGACATAGAAGACGGTTGTACAGACGGATCTCGTTAGTCTAGATATAGAAAACGGTTGTACAGACGGATCTCGTTAGTCTCGATATAGATGACGTTTGTCCATCCCAACATTTCGTTTGTCCACCCTCCACAATACAATTAGTTATCAAAATCGCGAAAAAGAAGTGTACTCGCGAAGCAATCGCGAATAATTTCGATTTTTGATTAATATAACATCGAAATCGTTTGTCCAACGACGGATCTCGTTAGTCTAGATATAGAAGACGGTTGTACAACTTCGGATCTCGTTAGTCTATATATAGAAGACGGTTGTACAACGACGGATCTCGTTAGTCTAGATATAGAAGACGGTTGTACAACTTCGGATCTCGTTAGTCTATATATAGAAGACGGTTGTACAACGACGGATCTCGTTAGTCTAGATATAGGAGACGTTTGTCCAACGACGTATCTCGTTAGACTAGATATAGAAGACGGTTGTACAACGACGGCTCTCGTTAGTCTAGATATAGAAGACGGTTGTACAGACGGATCTCGTTAGACTAGATATTGAAGACGATTGTCCAACGACGTATCTCGTTAGTCTAGATATAGAAGACGTTTGTCCAATGACGTATCTCGTTAGTCTAGATATAGAAGACGGTTGGACAACGACGGATCTCGTTAGTCTAGATATAGAAGGCGTTTGTCCAACGACGTATCTCGTTAGTCTAGATAAAGAAGACGGTTGTACAGACGGATCTCGTTAGTCTAGATATAGAAGACGTTTGTCCAACGACGTATCTCGTTAGTCTAGATATAGAAGACGGTTGGACAACGACGGATCACGTTAGTCTAGATATAGAAGGCGGTTGTACAACTTCGGATCTCGTTAGTCTAGATATAGAAGACGGTTGTACAACTTCGGATCTCGTTAGTCTATATATAGAAGACGGTTGTACAACGACGGATCTCGTTAGTCTATATATAGAAGACGGTTATACAACGACGGATCTCGTTAGTCTAGATATAGAAGACGTTTGTCCAACGACGTATCTCGTTAGACTAGATATAGAAGACGGTTGTACAGACGGATCTCGTTAGACTAGATATTGAAGACGATTGTCCAACGACGTATCTCGTTAGTCTAGATATAGAAGACGTTTGTCCAACGACGTATCTCGTTAGTCTAGATATAGAAGACGGTTGTACAGACGGATCTCGTTAGTCTAGATATTGAAGACGATTGTCCAACGGCGTATCTCGTTAGTCTAGATATAGAAGACGTTTGTCCAACGACGTATCTCGTTAGTCTAGATATAGAAGACGGTTGGACAACGACGGATCTCGTTAGTCTAGATATAGAAGGCGGCTGTACAACGACGGATCTGGTTAGTGTAGATATAGAAGACGGTTGTACAGACGGATCTCGTTAGTCTAGATATAGAAGACGATTGTACAGACGGATCTCGTTAGTCTAGATATTGAAGACGATTGTTCAACGACGGATCTCGTTAGTCTAGATATTGAAGACGATTGTCCAACGACGTATCTCGTTAGTCTAGATATAGAAGACGTTTGTCCAATGACGTATCTCGTTAGTCTAGATGTAGAAGACGGTTGGACAACGACGGATCTCGTTAGTCTAGATATAGAAGGCGGTTGTACAACGACGGATCTCGTTAGTCTAGATAAAGAAGACGGTTGTACAGACGGATCTCGTTAGTCTAGATATAGAAGACGTTTGTCCAACGACGTATCTCGTTAGTCTAGATATAGAAGACGGTTGGACAACGACGGATCACGTTAGTCTAGATATAGAAGGCGGTTGTACAACTTCGGATCTCGTTAGTCTAGATATAGAAGACGGTTGTACAACTTCGGATCTCGTTAGTCTATATATAGAAGACGGTTGTACAACGACGGATCTCGTTAGTCTAGATATTGAAGACGTTTGTCCAACGACGTATCTCGTTAGTCTAGATATAGAAGACGTTTGTCCAACGACGTATCTCGTTAGTCTAGATATAGAAGACGGTTGGACAACGACGGATCTCGTTAGTCTAGATATAGAAGGCGGTTGTACAACGACGGATCTCGTTAGTCTATATATAGAAGACGGTTGTACAGACGGATCTCGTTAGTCTAGATATAGAGGACGGTTGTACAGACGGATCTCGTTAGTCTAGATATTGAAGACGATTGTCCAACGACGTATCTCGTTAGTCTAGATATAAAAGACGGTTGTACAACGACGGATCTCGTTAGTCTAGATATAGAAGACGGTTGTACAACTTCGGATCTCGTTAGTCTATATATAGAAGACGGTTGTACAACGACGGATCTCGTTAGTCTAGATATAGAAGACGTTTGTCCAACGACGTATCTCGTTAGACTAGATATAGAAGACGGTTGTACAACGACGGCTCTCGTTAGTCTAGATATAGAAGACGGTTGTACAGACGGATCTCGTTAGACTAGATATTGAAGACGATTGTCCAACGACGTATCTCGTTAGTCTAGATATAGAAGACGTTTGTCCAACGACGTATCTCGTTAGTCTAGATATAGAAGACGGTTGTACAGACGGATCTCGTTAGTCTAGATATTGAAGACGATTGTCCAACGGCGTATCTCGTTAGTCTAGATATAGAAGACGTTTGTCCAACGACGTATCTCGTTAGTCTAGATATAGAAGACGGTTGGACAACGACGGATCTCGTTAGTCTAGATATAGAAGGCGGCTGTACAACGACGGATCTCGTTAGTGTAGATATAGAAGACGGTTGTACAGACGGATCTCGTTAGTCTAGATATAGAAGACGATTGTACAGACGGATCTCGTTAGTCTAGATATTGAAGACGGTTGTACAGACGGATCTCGTTAGTCTAGATATAGAAAACGGTTGTACAGACGGATCTCGTTAGTCTATATATAGAAGACGGTTGTACAACGACGGATCTCGTTAGTCTAGATATAGAAGACGTTTGTCCAACGACGTATCTCGTTAGTCTAGATATAGAAGACGGTTGGACAACGACGGATCTCGTTTGTCTAGATATAGAAGACGGTTGTACAGACGGATCTCGTTAGTCTAGATACAGAAGACGTTTGTCCATCCCAACAATTCGTTTCTCCACCCTCCACAATACAATTAGTTATCAAAATCGCGAAAAAGTAGTGTACTCGCGAAGCAATCACGAATAATTTCGATTTTTCGTTAATATAACATCGAAATCGTTTGTCCAACGACAGATCTCGTTAGTCTAGATATAGAAAACGGTTGTACAGACGGATCTCGTTAGTCTAGATATAGAAGACGGTTGTACAGACGGATCTCGTTAGTCTAGATATAGAAAACGGTTGTACAGACGGATCTCGTTAGTCTATATATAGAAGACGGTTGTACAACGACGGATCTCGTTAGTCTAGATATAGAAGACGTTTGTCCATCCCAACATATCGTTTGTCCACCCTCCACAATACAATTAGTTATCAAAATCGCGAAAAAGAAGTGTACTCGCGAAGCAACCGCGAATAATTTCGATTTTTGATTAATATAACATCGAAATCGTGTGTCCAACGACGGATCTCGTTAGTCTAGATATAGAAGACGGTTGTACAACGACGGATCTCGTTATTCTATACATAGAAGACGGTTGTACAACGTCGGATCTCGTTATTATAGACATAGAAGACGGTTGTACAGACGGATCTCGTTAGTCTAGATATAGAAAACGGTTGTACAGACGGATCTCGTTAGTCTCGATATAGATGACGTTTGTCCATCCCAACATTTCGTTTGTCCACCCTCCACAATACAATTAGTTATCAAAATCGCGAAAAAGAAGTGTACTCGCGAAGCAATCGCGAATAATTTCGATTTTTGATTAATATAACATCGAAATCGTTTGTCCAACGACGGATCTCGTTAGTCTAGATATAGAAGACGGTTGTACAACTTCGGATCTCGTTAGTCTATATATAGAAGACGGTTGTACAACGACGGATCTCGTTAGTCTAGATATAGAAGACGGTTGTACAACGACGGATCTCGTTAGTCTAGATATAGGAGACGTTTGTCCAACGACGTATCTCGTTAGACTAGATATAGAAGACGGTTGTACAACGACGGCTCTCGTTAGTCTAGATATAGAAGACGGTTGTACAGACGGATCTCGTTAGACTAGATATTGAAGACGATTGTCCAACGACGTATCTCGTTAGTCTAGATATAGAAGACGTTTGTCCAATGACGTATCTCGTTAGTCTAGATATAGAAGACGGTTGGACAACGACGGATCTCGTTAGTCTAGATATAGAAGGCGTTTGTCCAACGACGTATCTCGTTAGTCTAGATAAAGAAGACGGTTGTACAGACGGATCTCGTTAGTCTAGATATAGAAGACGTTTGTCCAACGACGTATCTCGTTAGTCTAGATATAGAAGACGGTTGGACAACGACGGATCACGTTAGTCTAGATATAGAAGGCGGTTGTACAACTTCGGATCTCGTTAGTCTAGATATAGAAGACGGTTGTACAACTTCGGATCTCGTTAGTCTATATATAGAAGACGGTTGTACAACGACGGATCTCGTTAGTCTAGATATTGAAGACGTTTGTCCAACGACGTATCTCGTTGGTCTAGATATAGAAGACGTTTGTCCAACGACGTATCTCGTTAGTCTAGATATAGAAGACGGTTGGACAACGACGGATCTCGTTAGTCTAGATATAGAAGGCGGTTGTACAACGACGGATCTCGTTAGTCTATATATAGAAGACGGTTGTACAGACGGATCTCGTTAGTCTAGATATAGAGGACGGTTGTACAGACGGATCTCGTTAGTCTAGATATTGAAGACGATTGTCCAACGACGTATCTCGTTAGTCTAGATATAAAAGACGGTTGTACAACGACGGATCTCGTTAGTCTAGATATAGAAGACGGTTGTACAACTTCGGATCTCGTTAGTCTATATATAGAAGACGGTTATACAACGACGGATCTCGTTAGTCTAGATATAGAAGACGTTTGTCCAACGACGTATCTCGTTAGACTAGATATAGAAGACGGTTGTACAACGACGGCTCTCGTTAGTCTAGATATAGAAGACGGTTGTACAGACGGATCTCGTTAGACTAGATATTGAAGACGATTGTCCAACGACGTATCTCGTTAGTCTAGATATAGAAGACGTTTGTCCAACGACGTATCTCGTTAGTCTAGATATAGAAGACGGTTGTACAGACGGATCTCGTTAGTCTAGATATTGAAGACGATTGTCCAACGGCGTATCTCGTTAGTCTAGATATAGAAGACGTTTGTCCAACGACGTATCTCGTTAGTCTAGATATAGAAGACGGTTGGACAACGACGGATCTCGTTAGTCTAGATATAGAAGGCGGCTGTACAACGACGGATCTGGTTAGTGTAGATATAGAAGACGGTTGTACAGACGGATCTCGTTAGTCTAGATATAGAAGACGATTGTACAGACGGATCTCGTTAGTCTAGATATTGAAGACGATTGTTCAACGACGGATCTCGTTAGTCTAGATATTGAAGACGATTGTCCAACGACGTATCTCGTTAGTCTAGATATAACAGACGGTTGTACAACGACGGATCTGGTTAGTCTAGATATAGAAAACGGTTGTACAGACGGATCTCGTTAGTCTATATATAGAAGACGGTTGTACAACGACGGATCTCGTTAGTCTAGATATAGAAGACGTTTGTCCAACGACGTATCTCGTTAGTCTAGATATAGAAGACGGTTGGACAACGACGGATCTCGTTAGTCTAGATATAGAAGACGGTTGTACAGACGGATCTCGTTAGTCTAGATATAGAAGACGGTTGTACAGACGGATCTCGTTAGTCTAGATATAGAAAACGGTTGTACAGACGGATCTCGTTAGTCTAGATACAGAAGACGTTTGTCCATCCCAACAATTCGTTTCTCCACCCTCCACAATACAATTAGTTATCAAAATCGCGAAAAAGTAGTGTACTCGCGAAGCAATCACGAATAATTTCGATTTTTCGTTAATATAACATCGAAATCGTTTGTCCAACGACAGATCTCGTTAGTCTAGATATAGAAAACGGTTGTACAGACGGATCTCGTTAGTCTAGATATAGAAGACGGTTGTACAGACGGATCTCGTGAGTCTAGATATAGAAAACGGTTGTACAGACGGATCTCGTTAGTCTATATATAGAAGACGGTTGTACAACGACGGATCTCGTTAGTCTAGATATAGAAGACGTTTGTCCAACGACGTATCTCGTTAGTCTAGATATAGAAGACGGTTGGACAACGACGGATCTCGTTAGTCTAGATATAGAAGACGGTTGTACAGACGGATCTCGTTAGTCTAGATACAGAAGACGTTTGTCCATCCCAACAATTCGTTTCTCCACCCTCCACAATACAATTAGTTATCAAAATCGCGAAAAAGTAGTGTACTCGCGAAGCAATCACGAGTAATTTCGATTTTTCGTTAATATAACATCGAAATCGTTTGTCCAACGACAGATCTCGTTAGTCTAGATATAGAAAACGGTTGTACAGACGGATCTCGTTAGTCTAGATATAGAAGACGTTTGTCCATCCCAACATATCGTTTGTCCACCCTCCACAATACAATTAGTTATCAAAATCGCGAAAAAGAAGTGTACCCTCGAAGCAACCGCGAATAATTTCGATTTTTGATTAATATAACATCGAAATCGTGTGTCCAACGACGGATCTCGTTAGTCTAGATATAGAAGACGGTTGTACAACGACGGATCTCGTTAGTCTATACATAGAAGACGGTTGTACAACGTCGGATCTCGTTATTATAGACATAGAAGACGGTTGTACAGACGGATCTCGTTAGTCTAGATATAGAAAACGGTTGTACAGACGGATCTCGTTAGTCTCGATATAGATGACGTTTGTCCATCCCAACATTTCGTTTGTCCACCCTCCACAATACAATTAGTTATCAAAATCGCGAAAAAGAAGTGTACTCGCGAAGCAATCGCGAATAATTTCGATTTTTGATTAATATAACATCGAAATCGTTTGTCCAACGACGGATCTCGTTAGTCTAGATATAGAAGACGGTTGTACAACTTCGGATCTCGTTAGTCTATATATAGAAGACGGTTGTACAACGACGGATCTCGTTAGTCTAGATATAGAAGACGGTTGTACAACTTCGGATCTCGTTAGTCTATATACAGGGTCATCGTTTAATCCTGCAACCCGCGCGCGCGCGAACTTGTAAAATGGCAACACCGCCTCACGGACGCATTCCACTACAACCATGCACCGGCCCAGCAGAGGGCTGCCAGCGACCGCTGGATAAGAGTGATGCCCGAGCTTCGAAAATTTTAGCGTCGCAAAAAGCTAGGTATTGGGAATATCCCGGCCCAGGTAATCGAGCCGCGCGCTCCGCTTTTATGATCGGTTTACCACTTGCACCCCAGATTACTGTAATGAGGTTTGAAAATAATGTCAACTGATCTTGTACCCGTCTCAATTTCAAAATTTTTAGGTACGACAGGGTTGACCGTGGCGCTATACCCTTGTACGGAAAGATTTTTCGCCACCCTTCAAACAATAGATTCTGAGGTCTGCAGAACTAACACATAATTGAATAAAAATTTAATTTCTCAATTTATGAAAGTAATGATACAGAAACAACTAGCCTATTGTTTATCAACACCACAAATTTTAAAAACAGCGTTAAATACATTATCAAATAAACAGTTTGCAAAAGCTTTTTAAACAATTATGGTTGAAAAATTGATAAAAGAAAAATTAAGTAAACGTAAAATATGTTAAATTATCCATCATTAAGTGGGAATAATTTTTCCTCATTTTTCTGCGCAAATTGTATTCCGATATCTCTTATAGTTGAAAAGTTATACGAAAAAGGCCCCAAATTTTTCATCCTGAGCCGGAAAATTCTGAATAGTTCTTTGCAACGTTAATTTGAAAGAGACCAGCCCAAAATTCTCGAAGCTCGGGCATCACTACTGTCCAGCGGTCGCTAGCAGCTCTCCGAACATCGGGACGGTGCATGGTTGTAGTGGAATGCGTCCGTGAGGCGGTGTTGCCATTTTACAAGTTCGCGCGCGCGCGGGTTGCAGGATTAAACGATGACCCTGTATAGAAGACGGTTGTACAACGACGGATCTCGTTAGTCTAGATATAGGAGACGTTTGTCCAACGACGTATCTCGTTAGACTAGATATAGAAGACGGTTGTACAACGACGGCTCTCGTTAGTCTAGATATAGAAGACGGTTGTACAGACGGATCTCGTTAGACTAGATATTGAAGACGATTGTCCAACGACGTATCTCGTTAGTCTAGATATAGAAGACGGTTGGACAACGACGGATCACGTTAGTCTAGATATAGAAGGCGGTTGTACAACTTCGGATCTCGTTAGTCTAGATATAGAAGACGGTTGTACAACTTCGGATCTCGTTAGTCTATATATAGAAGACGGTTGTACAACGACGGATCTCGTTAGTCTAGATATTGAAGACGTTTGTCCAACGACGTATCTCGTTAGTCTAGATATAGAAGACGTTTGTCCAACGACGTATCTCGTTAGTCTAGATATAGAAGACGGTTGGACAACGACGGATCTCGTTAGTCTAGATATAGAAGGCGGTTGTACAACGACGGATCTCGTTAGTCTATATATAGAAGACGGTTGTACAGACGGATCTCGTTAGTCTAGATATAGAGGACGGTTGTACAGACGGATCTCGTTAGTCTAGATATTGAAGACGATTGTCCAACGACGTATCTCGTTAGTCTAGATATAAAAGACGGTTGTACAACGACGGATCTCGTTAGTCTAGATATAGAAGACGGTTGTACAACTTCGGATCTCGTTAGTCTATATATAGAAGACGGTTGTACAACGACGGATCTCGTTAGTCTAGATATAGAAGACGTTTGTCCAACGACGTATCTCGTTAGACTAGATATAGAAGACGGTTGTACAACGACGGCTCTCGTTAGTCTAGATATAGAAGACGGTTGTACAGACGGATCTCGTTAGACTAGATATTGAAGACGATTGTCCAACGACGTATCTCGTTAGTCTAGATATAGAAGACGTTTGTCCAACGACGTATCTCGATGGTCTAGATATAGGAGACGGTTAGACAACGACGGATCTCGTTAGTCTAGATATAGAAGGCGGTTGTACAACGACGGATCTCGTTAGTCTAGATAAAGAAGACGGTTGTACAGACGGATCTCGTTAGTCTAGATATAGAACACAGTTGTACAGACGGATCTCGTTAGTCTAGATATTGAAGACGATTGTTCAACGACGTATCTCGTTAGTCTAGATATAAAAGACGGTTGTACAACGACGGATCTCGTTAGTCTAGATATAGAAGACGGTTGTACAACTTCGGATCTCGTTAGTATATATATAGAAGACGGTTGTACAACGACGGATCTCGTTAGTCTAGATATTGAAGACGATTGTCCAACGACGTATCTCCTTAGTCTAGATATAGAAGACGGATGGACAACGACGGATCTCGTTAGTCTAGATATAGAAGACGGTTGTACAACGACGGATCTCGTTAGTCTAGATATAGAAGACGTTTGTCCAACGACGTATCTCGTTAGTCTAGATTTAGAAGACGGTTGTACAGACGGATCTCGTTAGTCTAGATATTGAAGACGATTGTCCAACGACGTATCTCGTTAGTCTAGATATAGAAGACGGTTGGACAACGACGGATCACGTTAGTCTAGATATAGAAGACGTTTGTCCAACGACGTATCTCGTTAGTCTAGATATAGAAGACGGTTGTACAGACGGATCTCGTTAGTCTAGATATTGAAGACGATTGTCCAACGACGTATCTCGTTAGTCTAGATATAGAAGACGTTTGTCCAACGACGCATCTCGTTAGTCTAGATGTAGAAGACGGTTGTACAGACGGATCTCGTTAGTCTCGATATAGAAGACGTTTGTACAACGACGGATCTCGTTAGTGTAGATATAGAAGACGGTTGTACAGACGGATCTCGTTAGTCTAGATATAGAAGACGGTTGTACAGACGGATCTCGTTAGTCTAGATATTGAAGACGATTGTTCAACGACGGATCTCGTTAGTCTAGATATTGAAGACGATTGTCCAACGACGTATCTCGTTAGTCTAGATATAACAGACGGTTGTACAACGACGGATCTCGTTAGTCTAGATATAGAAGACGGTTGTACAACTTCGGATCTCGTTAGTCTAGATATAGAAGACGGTTGTACAACGACGGATCTCGTTAGTCTAGATATAGAAGACGTTTGTCCAACGACGTATCTCGTTAGTCTAGATATAGAAGACGGTTGTACAGACGGATCTCGTTAGTCTAGATATTGAAGACGATTGTCCAACGACGTATCTCGTTAGTCTAGATATAGAAGACGGTTGGACAACGACGGATCACGTTAGTCTAGATATAGAAGACGGTTGCACAGACGGATCTCGTTAGTCTAGATATTGAAGACGTTTGTCCAACGAGGTATCTCGTTAGACTAGATATAGAAGACGGTTGTTTAACGACGGCTCTCGTTAGTCTAGATATAGAAGACGGTTGTACAGACGGATCTCGTTAGTCTAGATATTGAAGACGATTGTCCAACGACGTATCTCGTTAGTCTAGATATAGAAGACGTTTGTCCAACGACGTATCTCGTTAGTCTAGATATAGAAGACGGTTGTACAGACGGATCTCGTTAGTCTAGATATTGAAGACGATTGTCCAACGGCGTATCTCGTTAGTCTAGATATAGAAGACGTTTGTCCAACGACGTATCTCGTTAGTCTAGATATAGAAGACGGTTGGACAACGACGGATCTCGTTAGTCTAGATATAGAAGGCGGCTGTACAACGACGGATCTCGTTAGTGTAGATATAGAAGACGGTTGTCCATCCCAACATATCGTTTGTCCACCCTCCACAATACAATTAGTTATCAAAATCGCGAAAAAGAAGTGTACTCGCGAAGCAACCGCGAATAATTTCGATTTTTGATTAATATAACATCGAAATCGTGTGTCCAACGACGGATCTCGTTAGTCTAGATATAGAAGACGGTTGTACAACGACGGATCTCGTTAGTCTATACATAGAAGACGGTTGTACAACGTCGGATCTCGTTATTATAGACATAGAAGACGGTTGTACAGACGGATCTCGTTAGTCTAGATATAGAAAACGGTTGTACAGACGGATCTCGTTAGTCTCGATATAGGTGACGTTTGTCCATCCCAACATTTCGTTTGTCCACCCTCCACAATACAATTAGTTATCAAAATCGCGAAAAAGAAGTGTACTCGCGAAGCAATCGCGAATAATTTCGATTTTTGATTAATATAACATCGAAATCGTTTGTCCAACGACGGATCTCGTTAGTCTAGATATAGAAGACGGTTGTACAACTTCGGATCTCGTTAGTCTATATATAGAAGACGGTTGTACAACGACGGATCTCGTTAGTCTAGATATAGAAGACGGTTGTACAACTTCGGATCTCGTTAGTCTATATATAGAAGACGGTTGTACAACGACGGATCTCGTTAGTCTAGATATAGGAGACGTTTGTCCAACGACGTATCTCGTTAGACTAGATATAGAAGACGGTTGTACAACGACGGCTCTCGTTAGTCTAGATATAGAAGACGGTTGTACAACTTCGGATCTCGTTAGTCTATATATAGAAGACGGTTGTACAACGACGGATCTCGTTAGTCTAGATATAGAAGGCGGTTGTACAACGACGGATCTCGTTAGTGTAGATATAGAAGACGGTTGTACAGACGGATCTCGTTAGTCTAGATATAGAAGACGGTTGTACAGACGGATCTCGTTAGTCTAGATATTGAAGACGATTGTTCAACGACGGATCTCGTTAGTCTATATATTGAAGACGATTGTCCAACGACGTATCTCGTTAGTCTAGATATAACAGACGGTTGTACAGACGGATCTCGTTAGTCTCGATATAGAAGACGTTTGTCCATCCCAACATTTCGTTTGTCCACCCTCCACAATACAATTAGTTATCAAAATCGCGAAAAAGAAGTGTACTCGCGAAGCAATCGCGAATAATTTCGATTTTTGATTAATATAACATCGAAATCGTTTGTCCAACGACGGATCTCGTTAGTCTAGATATAGAAGACGGTTGTACAACTTCGGATCTCGTTAGTCTATATATAGAAGACGGTTGTACAACGACGGATCTCGTTAGTCTAGATATAGAAGACGGTTGTACAACTTCGGATCTCGTTAGTCTATATATAGAAGACGGTTGTACAACGACGGATCTCGTTAGTCTAGATATAGAAGACGTTTGTCCAACGACGTATCTCGTTAGACTAGATATAGAACACGGTTGTACAACGACGGCTCTCGTTAGTCTAGATATAGAAGACGGTTGTACAGACGGATCTCGTTAGACTAGATATTGAAGACGATTGTCCAACGACGTATCTCGTTAGTCTAGATATAGAAGACGTTTGTCCAATGACGTATCTCGTTAGTCTAGATATAGAAGACGGTTGGACAACGACGGATCTCGTTAGTCTAGATATAGAAGGCGGTTGTACAACGACGGATCTCGTTAGTCTAGATAAAGAAGACGGTTGTACAGACGGATCTCGTTAGTCTAGATATTGAAGACGATTGTCCAACGACGTATCTCGTTAGTCTAGATATAGAAGACGGATGGACAACGACGGATCTCGTTAGTCTAGATATAGAAGACGGTTGTACAACTTCGGATCTCGTTAGTCTAGATATAGAAGACGGTTGTACAACGACGGATCACGTTAGTCTAGATATAGAAGACGTTTGTCCAACGACGTATCTCGTTAGTCTAGATATAGAAGACGGTTGTACAGACGGATCTCGTTAGTCTAGATATTGAAGACGATTGTCCAACGACGTATCTCGTTAGTCTAGATATAGAAGACGTTTGTCCAACGACGCATCTCGTTAGTCTAGATGTAGAAGACGGTTGTACAGACGGATCTCGTTAGTCTCGATATAGAAGACGTTTGTACAACGACGGATCTCGTTAGTGTAGATATAGAAGACGGTTGTACAGACGGATCTCGTTAGTCTAGATATAGAAGACGGTTGTACAGACGGATCTCGTTAGTCTAGATATTGAAGACGATTGTTCAACGACGGATCTCGTTAGTCTAGATATTGAAGACGATTGTCCAACGACGTATCTCGTTAGTCTAGATATAACAGACGGTTGTACAACGACGGATCTCGTTAGTCTAGATATAGAAGACGGTTGTACAACGACGGATCTCGTTAGTCTAGATATAGAAGGCGTTTGTCCAACGACGTATCTCGTTAGTCTAGATATAGAAGACGGTTGGACAACGACGGATCTCGTTAGTCTAGATATAGAAGGCGGTTGTACAACGACGGATCTCGTTAGTCTAGATATAGAAGACGGTTGTACAGACGGATCTCGTTAGTCTAGATATAGAAGACGGTTGTACAACTTCGGATCTCGTTAGTCTAGATATAGAAGACGGTTGTACAACGACGGATCTCGTTAGTCTAGATATAGAAGACCGTTTGTCCAACGACGTATCTCGTTAGTCTAGATATAGAAGACGGTTGGACAACGACGGATCACGTTAGTCTAGACATAGAAGACGGTTGTACAGACGGATCTCGTTAGTCTAGATATTGAAGACGTTTGTCCAACGAGGTATCTCGTTAGACTAGATATAGAAGACGGTTGTTTAACGACGGCTCTCGTTAGTCTAGATATAGAAGACGGTTGTACAGACGGATCTCGTTAGTCTAGATATTGAAGACGATTGTCCAACGACGTATCTCGTTAGTCTAGATATAGAAGACGTTTGTCCAACGACGTATCTCGTTAGTCTAGATATAGAAGACGTTTGTCCAACGACGTATCTCGTTAGTCTAGATATAGAAGACGGTTGGACAACGACGGATCTCGTTAGTCTAGATATAGAAGGCGGCTGTACAACGACGGATCTCGTTAGTGTAGATATAGAAGACGGTTGTACAGACGGATCTCGTTAGTCTAGATATAGAAGACGATTGTACAGACGGATCTCGTTAGTCTAGATATTGAAGACGATTGTTCAACGACGGATCTCGTTAGTCTAGATATTGAAGACGATTGTCCAACGACGTATCTCGTTAGTCTAGATATAACAGACGGTTGTACAACGACGGATCTGGTTAGTCTAGATATAGAAAACGGTTGTACAGACGGATCTCGTTAGTCTATATATAGAAGACGGTTGTACAACGACGGATCTCGTTAGTCTAGATATAGAAGACGTTTGTCCAACGACGTATCTCGTTAGTCTAGATATAGAAGACGGTTGGACAACGACGGATCTCGTTAGTCTAGATATAGAAGACGGTTGTACAGACGGATCTCGTTAGTCTAGATATAGAAGACGGTTGTACAGACGGATCTCGTTAGTCTAGATATAGAAAACGGTTGTACAGACGGATCTCGTTAGTCTAGATACAGAAGACGTTTGTCCATCCCAACAATTCGTTTCTCCACCCTCCACAATACAATTAGTTATCAAAATCGCGAAAAAGTAGTGTACTCGCGAAGCAATCACGAATAATTTCGATTTTTCGTTAATATAACATCGAAATCGTTTGTCCAACGACAGATCTCGTTATTCTAGATATAGAAAACGGTTGTACAGACGGATCTCGTTAGTCTAGATATAGAAGACGTTTGTCCATCCCAACATATCGTTTGTCCACCCTCCACAATACAATTAGTTATCAAAATCGCGAAAAAGAAGTGTACTCGCGAAGCAACCGCGAATAATTTCGATTTTTGATTAATATAACATCGAAATCGTGTGTCCAACGACGGATCTCGTTAGTCTAGATATAGAAGACGGTTGTACAACGACGGATCTCGTTAGTCTATACATAGAAGACGGTTGTACAACGTCGGATCTCGTTATTATAGACATAGAAGACGGTTGTACAGACGGATCTCGTTAGTCTAGATATAGAAAACGGTTGTACAGACGGATCTCGTTAGTCTCGATATAGATGACGTTTGTCCATCCCAACATTTCGTTTGTCCACCCTCCACAATACAATTAGTTATCAAAATCGCGAAAAAGAAGTGTACTCGCGAAGCAACCGCGAATAATTTCGATTTTTGATTAATATAACATCGAAATCGTTTGTCCAACGACGGATCTCGTTAGTCTAGATATAGAAGACGTTTGTCCAACGACGTATCTCGTTAGACTAGATATAGAAGACGGTTGTACAACGACGGCTCTCGTTAGTCTAGATATAGAAGACGGTTGTACAGACGGATCTCGTTAGACTAGATATTGAAGACGATTGTCCAACGACGTATCTCGTTAGTCTAGATATAGAAGACGTTTGTCCAATGACGTATCTCGTTAGTCTAGATATAGAAGACGGTTGGACTACGACGGATCTCGTTAGTCTAGATATAGAAGGCGGTTGTACAACGACGGATCTCGTTAGTCTAGATAAAGAAGACGGTTGTATAGACGGATCTCGTTAGTCTAGATATAGAAGACGTTTGTCCAACGACGTATCTCGTTAGTCTAGATATAGAAGACGGTTGGACAACGACGGATCACGTTAGTCTAGATATAGAAGGCGGTTGTACAACTTCGGATCTCGTTAGTCTAGATATAGAAGACGGTTGTACAACTTCGGATCTCGTTAGTCTATATATAG
This sequence comes from Andrena bicolor, assembly GCA_960531205.1. Taxonomy (NCBI): domain Eukaryota; kingdom Metazoa; phylum Arthropoda; class Insecta; order Hymenoptera; family Andrenidae; genus Andrena; species Andrena bicolor. The sequence continues at coordinate 786,468 of CAUIJW010000120.1, read as the reverse complement.
AAGACGGTTGTACAACGACGGATCTCGTTAGTCTAGATATTGAAGACGTTTGTCCAACGGCGTATCTCGTTAGTCTAGATATAGAAGACGTTTGTCCAACGACGTATCTCGTTAGTCTAGATATAGAAGACGTTTGTCCAATGACGTATCTCGTTAGTCTAGATATAGAAGACGGTTGGACTACGACGGATCTCGTTAGTCTAGATATAGAAGGCGGTTGTACAACGACGGATCTCGTTAGTCTAGATAAAGAAGACGGTTGTACAGACGGATCTCGTTAGTCTAGATATAGAAGACGTTTGTCCAACGACGTATCTCGTTAGTCTAGATATAGAAGACGGTTGGACAACGACGGATCTCGTTAGTCTAGATATAGAAGGCGGTTGTACAACGACGGATCTCGTTAGTCTATATATAGAAGACGGTTGTACAGACGGATCTCGTTAGTCTAGATATAGAGGACGGTTGTACAGACGGATCTCGTTAGTCTAGATATTGAAGACGATTGTCCAACGACGTATCTCGTTAGTCTAGATATAAAAGACGGTTGTACAACGACGGATCTCGTTAGTCTAGATATAGAAGACGGTTGTACAACTTCGGATCTCGTTAGTCTATATATAGAAGACGGTTGTACAACGACGGATCTCGTTAGTCTAGATATAGAAGACGTTTGTCCAATGACGTATCTCGTTAGTCTAGATATAGAAGACGGTTGGACTACGACGGATCTCGTTAGTCTAGATATAGAAGGCGGTTGTACAACGACGGATCTCGTTAGTCTAGATAAAGAAGACGGTTGTACAGACGGATCTCGTTAGTCTAGATATAGAAGACGTTTGTCCAACGACGTATCTCGTTAGTCTAGATATAGAAGACGGTTGGACAACGACGGATCTCGTTAGTCTAGATATAGAAGGCGGTTGTACAACGACGGATCTCGTTAGTCTATATATAGAAGACGGTTGTACAGACGGATCTCGTTAGTCTAGATATAGAGGACGGTTGTACAGACGGATCTCGTTAGTCTAGATATTGAAGACGATTGTCCAACGACGTATCTCGTTAGTCTAGATATAAAAGACGGTTGTACAACGACGGATCTCGTTAGTCTAGATATAGAAGGCGGTTGTACAACGACGGATCTCGTTAGTCTATATATAGAAGACGGTTGTACAGACGGATCTCGTTAGTCTAGATATAGAGGACGGTTGTACAGACGGATCTCGTTAGTCTAGATATTGAAGACGATTGTCCAACGACGTATCTCGTTAGTCTAGATATAAAAGACGGTTGTACAACGACGGATCTCGTTAGTCTAGATATAGAAGACGGTTGTACAACTTCGGATCTCGTTAGTCTATATATAGAAGACGGTTGTACAACGACGGATCTCGTTAGTCTAGATATAGAAGACGTTTGTCCAATGACGTATCTCGTTAGTCTAGATATAGAAGACGGTTGGACTACGACGGATCTCGTTAGTCTAGATATAGAAGGCGGTTGTACAACGACGGATCTCGTTAGTCTAGATAAAGAAGACGGTTGTACAGACGGATCTCGTTAGTCTAGATATAGAAGACGTTTGTCCAACGACGTATCTCGTTAGTCTAGATATAGAAGGCGGTTGTACAACGACGGATCTCGTTAGTCTATATATAGAAGACGGTTGTACAGACGGATCTCGTTAGTCTAGATATAGAGGACGGTTGTACAGACGGATCTCGTTAGTCTAGATATTGAAGACGATTGTCCAACGACGTATCTCGTTAGTCTAGATATAAAAGACGGTTGTACAACGACGGATCTCGTTAGTCTAGATATAGAAGACGGTTGTACAACTTCGGATCTCGTTAGTCTATATATAGAAGACGGTTGTACAACGACGGATCTCGTTAGTCTAGATATAGAAGACGTTTGTCCAATGACGTATCTCGTTAGTCTAGATATAGAAGACGGTTGGACTACGACGGATCTCGTTAGTCTAGATATAGAAGGCGGTTGTACAACGACGGATCTCGTTAGTCTAGATAAAGAAGACGGTTGTACAGACGGATCTCGTTAGTCTAGATATAGAAGACGTTTGTCCAACGACGTATCTCGTTAGTCTAGATATAGAAGACGGTTGGACAACGACGGATCTCGTTAGTCTAGATATAGAAGGCGGTTGTACAACGACGGATCTCGTTAGTCTATATATAGAAGACGGTTGTACAGACGGATCTCGTTAGTCTAGATATAGAGGACGGTTGTACAGACGGATCTCGTTAGTCTAGATATTGAAGACGATTGTCCAACGACGTATCTCGTTAGTCTAGATATAAAAGACGGTTGTACAACGACGGATCTCGTTAGTCTAGATATAGAAGACGGTTGTACAACTTCGGATCTCGTTAGTCTAGATATAGAAGACGGTTGTACAACGACGGATCTCGTTAGTCTAGATATTGAAGACGATTGTTCAACGACGGATCTCGTTAGTCTAGATATTGAAGACGATTGTCCAACGACGTATCTCGTTAGTCTAGATATAAAAGACGGTTGTACAACGACGGATCTCGTTAGTCTAGATAAAGAAGACGGTTGTACAACGACGGATCTCGTTAGTCTAGATATAGAAGACGGTTGTACAACTTCGGATCTCGTTAGTCTATATATAGAAGACGGTTGTACAACGACGGATCTCGTTAGTCTAGATATAGAAGACGTTTGTCCAGCGACGTATCTCGTTAGTCTAGATATAGAAGGCGGTTGTACAACGACGGATCTCGTTAGTCTATATATAGAAGACGGTTGTACAGACGGATCTCGTTAGTCTAGATATAGAGGACGGTTGTACAGACGGATCTCGTTAGTCTAGATATTGAAGACGATTGTCCAACGACGTATCTCGTTAGTCTAGATATAAAAGACGGTTGTACAACGACGGATCTCGTTAGTCTAGATATAGAAGACGGTTGTACAACTTCGGATCTCGTTAGTCTATATATAGAAGACGGTTGTACAACGACGGATCTCGTTAGTCTAGATATAGAAGACGTTTGTCCAATGACGTATCTCGTTAGTCTAGATATAGAAGACGGTTGGACTACGACGGATCTCGTTAGTCTAGATATAGAAGGCGGTTGTACAACGACGGATCTCGTTAGTCTAGATAAAGAAGACGGTTGTACAGACGGATCTCGTTAGTCTAGATATAGAAGACGTTTGTCCAACGACGTATCTCGTTAGTCTAGATATAGAAGACGGTTGGACAACGACGGATCTCGTTAGTCTAGATATAGAAGGCGGTTGTACAACGACGGATCTCGTTAGTCTATATATAGAAGACGGTTGTACAGACGGATCTCGTTAGTCTAGATATAGAGGACGGTTGTACAGACGGATCTCGTTAGTCTAGATATTGAAGACGATTGTCCAACGACGTATCTCGTTAGTCTAGATATAAAAGACGGTTGTACAACGACGGATCTCGTTAGTCTAGATATAGAAGACGGTTGTACAACTTCGGATCTCGTTAGTCTATATATAGAAGACGGTTGTACAACGACGGATCTCGTTAGTCTAGATATAGAAGACGTTTGTCCAACGACGTATCTCGTTAGACTAGATATAGAAGACGGTTGTACAACGACGGCTCTCGTTAGTCTAGATATAGAAGACGGTTATACAGACGGATCTCGTTAGACTAGATATTGAAGACGATTGTCCAACGACGTATCTCGTTAGTCTAGATATAGAAGACGTTTGTCCAACGACGTATCTCGTTAGTCTAGATATAGAAGACGGTTGGACAACGACGGATCTCGTTAGTCTAGATATAGAAGGCGGTTGTACAACGACGGATCTCGTTAGTCTAGATAAAGAAGACGGTTGTACAGACGGATCTCGTTAGTCTAGATATAGAACACAGTTGTACAGACGGATCTCGTTAGTCTAGATATTGAAGACGATTGTTCAACGACGTATCTCGTTAGTCTAGATATAAAAGACGGTTGTACAACGACGGATCTCGTTAGTCTAGATATAGAAGACGGTTGTACAACTTCGGATCTCGTTAGTATATATATAGAAGACGGTTGTACAACGACGGATCTCGTTAGTCTAGATATTGAAGACGTTTGTCCAACGACGTATCTCGTTAGTCTAGATATAGAAGACGTTTGTCCAACGACGTATCTCGTTAGTCTAGATATAGAAGACGTTTGTACAGACGGATCTCGTTAGTCTAGATACAGAAGACGTTTGTCCATCCCAACAATTCGTTTCTCCACCCTCCACAATACAATTAGTTATCAAAATCGCGAAAAAGTAGTGTACTCGCAAAGCAATCACGAATAATTTCGATTTTTCGTTAATATAACATCGAAATCGTTTGTCCAACGACAGATCTCGTTAGTCTAGATATAGAAAACGGTTGTACAGACGGATCTCGTTAGTCTAGATATAGAAGACGTTTGTCCATCCCAACATATCGTTTGTCCACCCTCCACAATACAATTAGTTATCAAAATCTCGAAAAATAAGTGTACTCGCGAAGCAACCGCGAATAATTTCGATTTTTGATTAATATAACATCGAAATCGTGTGTCCAACGACGGATCTCGTTAGTCTAGATATAGAAGACGGTTGTACAACGACGGATCTCGTTAGTCTATACATAGAAGACGGTTGTACAACGTCGGATCTCGTTATTATAGACATAGAAGACGGTTGTACAGACGGATCTCGTTAGTCTAGATATAGAAAACGGTTGTACAGACGGATCTCGTTAGTCTCGATATAGATGACGTTTGTCCATCCCAACATTTCGTTTGTCCACCCTCCACAATACAATTAGTTATCAAAATCGCGAAAAAGAAGTGTACTCGCGAAGCAATCGCGAATAATTTCGATTTTTGATTAATATAACATCGAAATCGTTTGTCCAACGACGGATCTCGTTAGTCTAGATATAGAAGACGGTTGTACAACTTCGGATCTCGTTAGTCTATATATAGAAGACGGTTGTACAACGACGGATCTCGTTAGTCTAGATATAGAAGACGGTTGTACAACTTCGGATCTCGTTAGTCTATATATAGAAGACGGTTGTACAACGACGGATCTCGTTAGTCTAGATATAGGAGACGTTTGTCCAACGACGTATCTCGTTAGACTAGATATAGAAGACGGTTGTACAACGACGGCTCTCGTTAGTCTAGATATAGAAGACGGTTGTACAGACGGATCTCGTTAGACTAGATATTGAAGACGATTGTCCAACGACGTATCTCGTTAGTCTAGATATAGAAGACGTTTGTCCAATGACGTATCTCGTTAGTCTAGATATAGAAGACGGTTGGACAACGACGGATCTCGTTAGTCTAGATATAGAAGGCGGTTGTACAACGACGGATCTCGTTAGTCTAGATAAAGAAGACGGTTGTACAGACGGATCTCGTTAGTCTAGATATAGAAGACGTTTGTCCAACGACGTATCTCGTTAGTCTAGATATAGAAGACGGTTGGACAACGACGGATCACGTTAGTCTAGATATAGAAGGCGGTTGTACAACTTCGGATCTCGTTAGTCTAGATATAGAAGACGGTTGTACAACTTCGGATCTCGTTAGTCTATATATAGAAGACGGTTGTACAACGACGGATCTCGTTAGTCTAGATATAGAAGGCGGTTGTACAACGACGGATCTCGTTAGTGTAGATATAGAAGACGGTTGTACAGACGGATCTCGTTAGTCTAGATATAGAAGACGGTTGTACAGACGGATCTCGTTAGTCTAGATATTGAAGACGATTGTTCAACGACGGATCTCGTTAGTCTATATATTGAAGACGATTGTCCAACGACGTATCTCGTTAGTCTAGATATAACAGACGGTTGTACAACGACGGATCTCGTTAGTCTAGATACAGAAGACGGTTGTACAACGACGGATCTCGTTAGTCTAGATATAGAAGACGTTTGTCCAACGACGTATCTCGTTAGTCTAGATATAGAAGACGGTTGTACAACGACGGCTCTCGTTAGTCTAGATATAGAAGACGGTTGTACAGACGGATCTCGTTAGTCTAGATATTGAAGACGATTGTCCAACGACGTATCTCGTTAGTCTAGATATTGAAGACGATTGTCCAACGACGTATCTCGTTAGCCTAGATATAAAAGACGGTTGTACAACGACGGATCTCGTTAGTCTAGATATAGAAGACGGTTGTACAACTTCGGATCCCGTTAGTCTAGATATAGAAGACGGTTGTACAACGACGGATCTCGTTAGTCTAGATATAGAAGACCGTTTGTCCAACGACGTATCTCGTTAGTCTAGATATAGAAGACGGTTGGACAACGACGGATCACGTTAGTCTAGATATAGAAGACGGTTGTACAGACGGATCTCGTTAGTCTAGATATTGAAGACGATTGTCCAACGACGTATCTCGTTAGTCTAGATATAGAAGACGTTTGTCCAACGACGTATCTCGTTAGTCTAGATATAGAAGACGGTTGTACAGACGGATCTCGTTAATCTAGATATTGGAGACGGTTGTACAACGACGGATCTCGTTAGTCTAGATATAGAAGACGTTTGTCCAACGACGTATCTCGTTAGACTAGATATAGAAGACGGTTGTACAACGACGGCTCTCGTTAGTCTAGATATAGAAGACGGTTGTACAGACGGATCTCGTTAGACTAGATATTGAAGACGATTGTCCAACGACGTATCTCGTTAGTCTAGATATAGAGGACGGTTGTACAGACGGATCTCGTTAGTCTAGATATTGAAGACGATTGTCCAACGACGTATCTCGTTAGTCTAGATATAAAAGACGGTTGTACAACGACGGATCTCGTTAGTCTAGATATAGAAGACGGTTGTACAACTTCGGATCTCGTTAGTCTATATATAGAAGACGGTTGTACAACGACGGATCTCGTTAGTCTAGATATAGAAGACGTTTGTCCAACGACGTATCTCGTTAGACTAGATATAGAAGACGGTTGTACAACGACGGCTCTCGTTAGTCTAGATATAGAAGACGGTTGTACAGACGGATCTCGTTAGACTAGATATTGAAGACGATTGTCCAACGACGTATCTCGTTAGTCTAGATATAGAAGACGTTTGTCCAACGACGTATCTCGATGTTCTAGATATAGGAGGCGGTTAGACAACGACGGATCTCGTTAGTCTAGATATAGAAGGCGGTTGTACAACGACGGATCTCGTTAGTCTAGATAAAGAAGACGGTTGTACAGACGGATCTCGTTAGTCTAGATATAGAACACAGTTGTACAGACGGATCTCGTTAGTCTAGATATTGAAGACGATTGTTCAACGACGTATCTCGTTAGTCTAGATATAAAAGACGGTTGTACAACGACGGATCTCGTTAGTCTAGATATAGAAGACGGTTGTACAACTTCGGATCTCGTTAGTATATATATAGAAGACGGTTGTACAACGACGGATCTCGTTAGTCTAGATATTGAAGACGTTTGTCCAACGACGTATCTCGTTAGTATATATATAGAAGACGGTTGTACAACGACGGATCTCGTTAGTCTAGATATTGAAGACGTTTGTCCAACGACGTATCTCGTTAGTCTAGATATAGAAGACGTTTGTCCAACGACGTATCTCGTTAGTCTATATATAGAAGACGGTTGTACAGACGGATCTCGTTAGTCTAGATATAGAAGACGGTTGTACAGACGGATCTCGTTAGTCTAGATATTGAAGACGATTGTTCAACGACGGATCTCGTTAGTCTAGATATTGAAGACGATTGTCCAACGACGTATCTCGTTAGTCTAGATATAACAGACGGTTGTACAACGACGGATCTCGTTAGTCTAGATATAGAAGACGGTTGTACAACGACGGATCTCGTTAGTCTAGATATAGAAGGCGTTTGTCCAACGACGTATCTCGTTAGTCTAGATATAGAAGACGGTTGGACAACGACGGATCTCGTTAGTCTAGATATAGAAGGCGGTTGTACAACGACGGATCTCGTTAGTCTAGATATAGAAGACGGTTGTACAGACGGATCTCGTTAGTCTAGATATTGAAGACGATTGTTCAACGACGTATCTCGTTAGTCTAGATATAAAAGACGGTTGTACAACGACGGATCTCGTTAGTCTAGATATAGAAGACGGTTGTACAACTTCGGATCTCGTTAGTATATATATAGAAGACGGTTGTACAACGACGGATCTCGTTAGTCTAGATATTGAAGACGTTTGTCCAACGACGTATCTCGTTAGTATATATATAGAAGACGGTTGTACAACGACGGATCTCGTTAGTCTAGATATAGAAGACGGTTGTACAGACGGATCTCGTTAGACTAGATATTGAAGACGATTGTCCAACGACGTATCTCGTTAGTCTAGATATAGAAGACGTTTGTCCAACGACGTATCTCGATGTTCTAGATATAGGAGACGGTTAGACAACGACGGATCTCGTTAGTCTAGATATAGAAGGCGGTTGTACAACGACGGATCTCGTTAGTCTAGATAAAGAAGACGGTTGTACAGACGGATCTCGTTAGTCTAGATATAGAACACAGTTGTACAGACGGATCTCGTTAGTCTAGATATTGAAGACGATTGTTCAACGACGTATCTCGTTAGTCTAGATATAAAAGACGGTTGTACAACGACGGATCTCGTTAGTCTAGATATAGAAGACGGTTGTACAACTTCGGATCTCGTTAGTATATATATAGAAGACGGTTGTACAACGACGGATCTCGTTAGTCTAGATATTGAAGACGTTTGTCCAACGACGTATCTCGTTAGTATATATATAGAAGACGGTTGTACAACGACGGATCTCGTTAGTCTAGATATTGAAGACGTTTGTCCAACGACGTATCTCGTTAGTCTAGATATAGAAGACGTTTGTCCAACGACGTATCTCGTTAGTCTATATATAGAAGACGGTTGTACAGACGGATCTCGTTAGTCTAGATATAGAAGACGGTTGTACAGACGGATCTCGTTAGTCTAGATATTGAAGACGATTGTTCAACGACGGATCTCGTTAGTCTAGATATTGAAGACGATTGTCCAACGACGTATCTCGTTAGTCTAGATATAACAGACGGTTGTACAACGACGGATCTCGTTAGTCTAGATATAGAAGACGGTTGTACAACGACGGATCTCGTTAGTCTAGATATAGAAGGCGTTTGTCCAACGACGTATCTCGTTAGTCTAGATATAGAAGACGGTTGGACAACGACGGATCTCGTTAGTCTAGATATAGAAGGCGGTTGTACAACGACGGATCTCGTTAGTCTAGATATAGAAGACGGTTGTACAGACGGATCTCGTTAGTCTAGATATAGAAGACGGTTGTACAGACGGATCTCGTTAGTCTAGATATTGAAGACGTTTGTCCAACGACGTATCTCGTTAGTCTAGATATTGAAGACGATTTTCCAACGACGTATCTCGTTAGTCTAGATATTGAAGACGATTGTCCAACGACGTATCTCGTTAGCCTAGAGATAAAAGACGGTTGTACAACGACGGATCTCGTTAGTCTAGATATAGAAGACGGTTGTACAACTTCGGATCTCGTTAGTCTAGATATAGAAGACGGTTGTACAACGACGGATCTCGTTAGTCTAGATATAGAAGACCGTTTGTCCAACGACGTATCTCGTTAGTCTAGATATAGAAGACGGTTGGACAACGACGGATCACGTTAGTCTAGATATAGAAGACGGTTGTACAGACGGATCTCGTTAGTCTAGATATTGAAGACGTTTGTCCAACGAGGTATCTCGTTAGACTAGATATAGAAGACGGTTGTTTAACGACGGCTCTCGTTAGTCTAGATATAGAAGACGGTTGTACAGACGGATCTCGTTAGTCTAGATATTGAAGACGATTGTCCAACGACGTATCTCGTTAGTCTAGATATAGAAGACGTTTGTCCAACGACGTATCTCGTTAGTCTAGATATAGAAGACGGTTGTACAGACGGATCTCGTTAGTCTAGATATTGAAGACGATTGTCCAACGGCGTATCTCGTTAGTCTAGATATAGAAGACGTTTGTCCAACGACGTATCTCGTTAGTCTAGATATAGAAGACGGTTGGACAACGACGGATCTCGTTAGTCTAGATATAGAAGGCGGCTGTACAACGACGGATCTCGTTAGTGTAGATATAGAAGACGGTTGTACAGACGGATCTCGTTAGTCTAGATATAGAAGACGATTGTACAGACGGACCTCGTTAGTCTAGATATTGAAGACGATTGTTCAACGACGGATCTCGTTAGTCTAGATATTGAAGACGATTGTCCAACGACGTATCTCGTTAGTCTAGATATAACAGACGGTTGTACAACGACGGATCTGGTTAGTCTAGATATAGAAAACGGTTGTACAGACGGATCTCGTTAGTCTATATATAGAAGACGGTTGTACAACGACGGATCTCATTAGTCTAGATATAGAAGACGTTTGTTCAACGACGTATCTCGTTAGTCTAGATATAGAAGACGGTTGGACAACGACGGATCTCGTTAGTCTAGATATAGAAGACGGTTGTACAGACGGATCTCGTTAGTCTAGATATAGAAGACGGTTGTACAGACGGATCTCGTTAGTCTAGATATAGAAAACGGTTGTACAGACGGATCTCGTTAGTCTAGATACAGAAGACGTTTGTCCATCCCAACAATTCGTTTCTCCACCCTCCACAATACAATTAGTTATCAAAATCGCGAAAAAGTAGTGTACTCGCGAAGCAATCACGAATAATTTCGATTTTTGATTAATATAACATCGAAATCGTGTGTCCAACGACGGATCTCGTTAGTCTAGATATAGAAGACGGTTGTACAACGACGGATCTCGTTAGTCTATACATAGAAGACGGTTGTACAACGTCGGATCTCGTTATTATAGACATAGAAGACGGTTGTACAGACGGATCTCGTTAGTCTAGATATAGAAGACGGTTGTACAGACGGATCTCGTTAGTCTCGATATAGATGACGTTTGTCCATCCCAACATTTCGTTTGTCCACCCTCCACAATACAATTAGTTATCAAAATCGCGAAAAAGAAGTGTACTCGCGAAGCAATCGCGAATAATTTCGATTTTTGATTAATATAACATCGAAATCGTTTGTCCAACGACGGATCTCGTTAGTCTAGATATAGAAGACGGTTGTACAACTTCGGATCTCGTTAGTCTATATATAGAAGACGGTTGTACAACGACGGATCTCGTTAGTCTAGATATAGAAGACGGTTGTACAACTTCGGATCTCGTTAGTCTATATATAGAAGACGGTTGTACAACGACGGATCTCGTTAGTCTAGATATAGGAGACGTTTGTCCAACGACGTATCTCGTTAGACTAGATATAGAAGACGGTTGTACAACGACGGCTCTCGTTAGTCTAGATATAGAAGACGGTTGTACAGACGGATCTCGTTAGACTAGATATTGAAGACGATTGTCCAACGACGTATCTCGTTAGTCTAGATATAGAAGACGTTTGTCCAATGACGTATCTCGTTAGTCTAGATATAGAAGACGGTTGGACAACGACGGATCTCGTTAGTCTAGATATAGAAGGCGGTTGTACAACGACGGATCTCGTTAGTCTAGATAAAGAAGACGGTTGTACAGACGGATCTCGTTAGTCTAGATATAGAAGACGTTTGTCCAACGACGTATCTCGTTAGTCTAGATATAGAAGACGGTTGGACAACGACGGATCACGTTAGTCTAGATATAGAAGGCGGTTGTACAGACGGATCTCGTTAGTCTAGATATAGAAGACGGTTGTACAGACGGATCTCGTTAGTCTAGATATAGAAGGCGGTTGTACAACGACGGATCTCGTTAGTGTAGATATAGAAGACGGTTGTACAGACGGATCTCGTTAGTCTAGATATAGAAGACGGTTGTACAGACGGATCTCGTTAGTCTAGATATTGAAGACGATTGTTCAACGACGGATCTCGTTAGTCTATATATTGAAGACGATTGTCCAACGACGTATCTCGTTAGTCTAGATATAACAGACGGTTGTACAGACGGATCTCGTTAGTCTCGATATAGAAGACGTTTGTCCATCCCAACATTTCGTTTGTCCACCCTCCACAATACAATTAGTTATCAAAATCGCGAAAAAGAAGTGTACTCGCGAAGCAATCGCGAATAATTTCGATTTTTGATTAATATAACATCGAAATCGTTTGTCCAACGACGGATCTCGTTAGTCTAGATATAGAAGACGGTTGTACAACTTCGGATCTCGTTAGTCTATATATAGAAGACGGTTGTACAACGACGGATCTCGTTAGTCTAGATATAGAAGACGGTTGTACAACTTCGGATCTCGTTAGTCTATATATAGAAGACGGTTGTACAACGACGGATCTCGTTAGTCTAGATATAGAAGACGTTTGTCCAACGACGTATCTCGTTAGACTAGATATAGAAGACGGTTGTACAACGACGGCTCTCGTTAGTCTAGATATAGAAGACGGTTGTACAGACGGATCTCGTTAGACTAGATATTGAAGACGATTGTCCAACGACGTATCTCGTTATTCTAGATATAGAAGACGTTTGTCCAATGACGTATCTCGTTAGTCTAGATATAGAAGACGGTTGGACAACGACGGATCTCGTTAGTCTAGATATAGAAGACGATTGTACAGACGGACCTCGTTAGTCTAGATATTGAAGACGATTGTTCAACGACGGATCTCGTTAGTCTAGATATTGAAGACGATTGTCCAACGACGTATCTCGTTAGTCTAGATATAACAGACGGTTGTACAACGACGGATCTGGTTAGTCTAGATATAGAAAACGGTTGTACAGACGGATCTCGTTAGTCTATATATAGAAGACGGTTGTACAACGACGGATCTCATTAGTCTAGATATAGAAGACGTTTGTCCAACGACGTATCTCGTTAGTCTAGATATAGAAGACGGTTGGACAACGACGGATCTCGTTAGTCTAGATATAGAAGACGGTTGTACAGACGGATCTCGTTAGTCTAGATATAGAAGACGGTTGTACAGACGGATCTCGTTAGTCTAGATATAGAAAACGGTTGTACAGACGGATCTCGTTAGTCTAGATACAGAAGACGTTTGTCCATCCCAACAATTCGTTTCTCCACCCTCCACAATACAATTAGTTATCAAAATCGCGAAAAAGTAGTGTACTCGCGAAGCAATCACGAATAATTTCGATTTTTCGTTAATATAACATCGAAATCGTTTGTCCAACGACAGATCTCGTTAGTCTAGATATAGAAAACGGTTGTACAGACGGATCTCGTTAGTCTAGATATAGAAGACGTTTGTCCATCCCAACATATCGTTTGTCCACCCTCCACAATACAATTAGTTATCAAAATCGCGAAAAAGAAGTGTACTCGCGAAGCAACCGCGAATAATTTCGATTTTTGATTAATATAACATCGAAATCGTGTGTCCAACGACGGATCTCGTTAGTCTAGATATAGAAGACGGTTGTACAACGACGGATCTCGTTAGTCTATACATAGAAGACGGTTGTACAACGTCGGATCTCGTTATTATAGACATAGAAGACGGTTGTACAGACGGATCTCGTTAGTCTAGATATAGAAGACGGTTGTACAGACGGATCTCGTTAGTCTCGATATAGATGACGTTTGTCCATCCCAACATTTCGTTTGTCCACCCTCCACAATACAATTAGTTATCAAAATCGCGAAAAAGAAGTGTACTCGCGAAGCAATCGCGAATAATTTCGATTTTTGATTAATATAACATCGAAATCGTTTGTCCAACGACGGATCTCGTTAGTCTAGATATAGAAGACGGTTGTACAACTTCGGATCTCGTTAGTCTATATATAGAAGACGGTTGTACAACGACGGATCTCGTTAGTCTAGATATAGAAGACGGTTGTACAACTTCGGATCTCGTTAGTCTATATATAGAAGACGGTTGTACAACGACGGATCTCGTTAGTCTAGATATAGGAGACGTTTGTCCAACGACGTATCTCGTTAGACTAGATATAGAAGACGGTTGTACAACGACGGCTCTCGTTAGTCTAGATATAGAAGACGGTTGTACAGACGGATCTCGTTAGACTAGATATTGAAGACGATTGTCCAACGACGTATCTCGTTAGTCTAGATATAGAAGACGTTTGTCCAATGACGTATCTCGTTAGTCTAGATATAGAAGACGGTTGGACAACGACGGATCTCGTTAGTCTAGATATAGAAGGCGGTTGTACAACGACGGATCTCGTTAGTCTAGATAAAGAAGACGGTTGTACAGACGGATCTCGTTAGTCTAGATATAGAAGACGTTTGTCCAACGACGTATCTCGTTAGTCTAGATATAGAAGACGGTTGGACAACGACGGATCACGTTAGTCTAGATATAGAAGGCGGTTGTACAGACGGATCTCGTTAGTCTAGATATAGAAGACGGTTGTACAGACGGATCTCGTTAGTCTAGATATAGAAGGCGGTTGTACAACGACGGATCTCGTTAGTGTAGATATAGAAGACGGTTGTACAGACGGATCTCGTTAGTCTAGATATAGAAGACGGTTGTACAGACGGATCTCGTTAGTCTAGATATTGAAGACGATTGTTCAACGACGGATCTCGTTAGTCTATATATTGAAGACGATTGTCCAACGACGTATCTCGTTAGTCTAGATATAACAGACGGTTGTACAGACGGATCTCGTTAGTCTCGATATAGAAGACGTTTGTCCATCCCAACATTTCGTTTGTCCACCCTCCACAATACAATTAGTTATCAAAATCGCGAAAAAGAAGTGTACTCGCGAAGCAATCGCGAATAATTTCGATTTTTGATTAATATAACATCGAAATCGTTTGTCCAACGACGGATCTCGTTAGTCTAGATATAGAAGACGGTTGTACAACTTCGGATCTCGTTAGTCTATATATAGAAGACGGTTGTACAACGACGGATCTCGTTAGTCTAGATATAGAAGACGGTTGTACAACTTCGGATCTCGTTAGTCTATATATAGAAGACGGTTGTACAACGACGGATCTCGTTAGTCTAGATATAGAAGACGTTTGTCCAACGACGTATCTCGTTAGACTAGATATAGAAGACGGTTGTACAACGACGGCTCTCGTTAGTCTAGATATAGAAGACGGTTGTACAGACGGATCTCGTTAGACTAGATATTGAAGACGATTGTCCAACGACGTATCTCGTTATTCTAGATATAGAAGACGTTTGTCCAATGACGTATCTCGTTAGTCTAGATATAGAAGACGGTTGGACAACGACGGATCTCGTTAGTCTAGATATAGAAGGCGGTTGTACAACGACGGATCTCGTTAGTCTAGATAAAGAAGACGGTTGTACAGACGGATCTCGTTAGTCTAGATATTGAAGACGATTGTCCAACGACGTATCTCGTTAGTCTAGATATAGAAGACGGATGGACAACGACGGATCTCGTTAGTCTAGATATAGAAGACGGTTGTACAACTTCGGATCTCGTTAGTCTAGATATAGAAGACGGTTGTACAACGACGGATCTCGTTAGTCTAGATATAGAAGACGTTTGTCCAACGACGTATCCCGTTAGTCTAGATATAGAAGACGGTTGTACAGACGGATCTCGTTAGTCTAGATATTGAAGACGATTGTCCAACGACGTATCTCGTTAGTCTAGATATAGAAGACGTTTGTCCAACGACGCATCTCGTTAGTCTAGATGTAGAAGACGGTTGTACAGACGGATCTCGTTAGTCTCGATATAGAAGACGTTTGTACAACGACGGATCTCGTTAGTGTAGATATAGAAGACGGTTGTACAGACGGATCTCGTTAGTCTAGATATAGAAGACGGTTGTACAGACGGATCTCGTTAGTCTAGATATTGAAGACGATTGTTCAACGACGGATCTCGTTAGTCTAGATATTGAAGACGATTGTCCAACGACGTATCTCGTTAGTCTAGATATAACAGACGGTTGTACAACGACGGATGTCGTTAGTCTAGATATAGAAGACGGTTGTACAACGACGGATCTCGTTAGTCTAGATATAGAAGGCGTTTGTACAACGACGGATCTCGTTAGTCTAGATAAAGAAGACGGTTGTACAGACGGATCTCGTTAGTCTAGATATAGAAGACGTTTGTCCAACGACGTATCTCGTTAGTCTAGATATAGAAGACGGTTGGACAACGACGGATCACGTTAGTCTAGATATAGAAGGCGGTTGTACAACTTCGGATCTCGTTAGTCTAGATATAGAAGACGGTTGTACAACTTCGGATCTCGTTAGTCTATATATAGAAGACGGTTGTACAACGACGGATCTCGTTAGTCTAGATATAGAAGGCGGTTGTACAACGACGGATCTCGTTAGTGTAGATATAGAAGACGGTTGTACAGACGGATCTCGTTAGTCTAGATATAGAAGACGGTTGTACAACGACGGATCTCGTTAGTCTAGATACAGAAGACGGTTGTACAGACGGATCTCGTTAGTCTAGATATTGAAGACGATTGTCCAACGACGTATCTCGTTAGTCTAGATATAGAAGACGGATGGACAACGACGGATCTCGTTAGTCTAGATATAGAAGACGGTTGTACAACTTCGGATCTCGTTAGTCTAGATATAGAAGACGGTTGTACAACGACGGATCTCGTTAGTCTAGATATAGAAGACGGTTGTACAACTTCGGATCTCGTTAGTCTATATATAGAAGACGGTTGTACAACGACGGATCTCGTTAGTCTAGATATAGAAGACGGTTGTACAACTTCGGATCTCGTTAGTCTATATATAGAAGACGGTTGTACAACGACGGATCTCGTTAGTCTAGATATAGGAGACGTTTGTCCAACGACGTATCTCGTTAGACTAGATATAGAAGACGGTTGTACAACGACGGCTCTCGTTAGTCTAGATATAGAAGACGGTTGTACAGACGGATCTCGTTAGACTAGATATTGAAGACGATTGTCCAACGACGTATCTCGTTAGTCTAGATATAGAAGACGTTTGTCCAATGACGTATCTCGTTAGTCTAGATATAGAAGACGGTTGGACAACGACGGATCTCGTTAGTCTAGATATAGAAGGCGGTTGTACAACCACGGATCTCGTTAGTCTAGATAAAGAAGACGGTTGTACAGACGGATCTCGTTAGTCTAGATATAGAAGACGTTTGTCCAACGACGTATCTCGTTAGTCTAGATATAGAAGACGGTTGGACAACGACGGATCACGTTAGTCTAGATATAGAAGGCGGTTGTACAACTTCGGATCTCGTTAGTCTAGATATAGAAGACGGTTGTACAACTTCGGATCTCGTTAGTCTATATATAGAAGACGGTTGTACAACGACGGATCTCGTTAGTCTAGATATAGAAGGCGGTTGTACAACGACGGATCTCGTTAGTGTAGATATAGAAGACGGTTGTACAGACGGATCTCGTTAGTCTAGATATAGAAGACGGTTGTACAGACGGATCTCGTTAGTCTAGATATTGAAGACGATTGTTCAACGACGGATCTCGTTAGTCTATATATTGAAGACGATTGTCCAACGACGTATCTCGTTAGTCTAGATATAACAGACGGTTGTACAGACGGATCTCGTTAGTCTCGATATAGAAGACGTTTGTCCATCCCAACATTTCGTTTGTCCACCCTCCACAATACAATTAGTTATCAAAATCGCGAAAAAGAAGTGTACTCGCGAAGCAATCGCGAATAATTTCGATTTTTGATTAATATAACATCGAAATCGTTTGTCCAACGACGGATCTCGTTAGTCTAGATATAGAAGACGGTTGTACAACTTCGGATCTCGTTAGTCTATATATAGAAGACGGTTGTACAACGACGGATCTCGTTAGTCTAGATATAGAAGACGGTTGTACAACTTCGGATCTCGTTAGTCTATATATAGAAGACGGTTGTACAACGACGGATCTCGTTAGTCTAGATATAGAAGACGTTTGTCCAACGACGTATCTCGTTAGACTAGATATAGAAGACGGTTGTACAACGACGGCTCTCGTTAGTCTAGATATAGAAGACGGTTGTACAGACGGATCTCGTTAGACTAGATATTGAAGACGATTGTCCAACGACGTATCTCGTTAGTCTAGATATAGAAGACGTTTGTCCAATGACGTATCTCGTTAGTCTAGATATAGAAGACGGTTGGACAACGACGGATCTCGTTAGTCTAGATATAGAAGGCGGTTGTACAACGACGGATCTCGTTAGTCTAGATAAAGAAGACGGTTGTACAGACGGATCTCGTTAGTCTAGATATTGAAGACGATTGTCCAACGACGTATCTCGTTAGTCTAGATATAGAAGACGGATGGACAACGACGGATCTCGTTAGTCTAGATATAGAAGACGGTTGTACAACTTCGGATCTCGTTAGTCTAGATATAGAAGACGGTTGTACAACGACGGATCTCGTTAGTCTAGATATAGAAGACGTTTGTCCAACGACGTATCTCGTTAGTCTAGATATAGAAGACGGTTGTACAGACGGATCTCGTTAGTCTAGATATTGAAGACGATTGTCCAACGACGTATCTCGTTAGTCTAGATATAGAAGACGTTTGTCCAACGACGCATCTCGTTAGTCTAGATGTAGAAGACGGTTGTACAGACGGATCTCGTTAGTCTCGATATAGAAGACGTTTGTACAACGACGGATCTCGTTAGTGTAGATATAGAAGACGGTTGTACAGACGGATCTCGTTAGTCTAGATATAGAAGACGGTTGTACAGACGGATCTCGTTAGTCTAGATATTGAAGACGATTGTTCAACGACGGATCTCGTTAGTCTAGATATTGAAGACGATTGTCCAACGACGTATCTCGTTAGTCTAGATATAACAGACGGTTGTACAACGACGGATCTCGTTAGTCTAGATATAGAAGACGGTTGTACAACGACGGATCTCGTTAGTCTAGATATAGAAGGCGTTTGTACAACGACGGATCTCGTTAGTCTAGATAAAGAAGACGGTTGTACAGACGGATCTCGTTAGTCTAGATATAGAAGACGTTTGTCCAACGACGTATCTCGTTAGTCTAGATATAGAAGACGGTTGGACAACGACGGATCACGTTAGTCTAGATATAGAAGGCGGTTGTACAACTTCGGATCTCGTTAGTCTAGATATAGAAGACGGTTGTACAACTTCGGATCTCGTTAGTCTATATATAGAAGACGGTTGTACAGACGGATCTCGTTAGTCTAGATATAGAAGACGGTTGTACAGACGGATCTCGTTAGTCTAGATATTGAAGACGATTGTCCAGCGACGGATCTCGTTAGTGTAGATATAGAAGACGGTTGTACAGACGGATCTCGTTAGTCTAGATATAGAAGACGGTTGTACAGACGGATCTCGTTAGTCTAGATATTGAAGACGTTTGTCCAACGAGGTATCTCGTTAGACTAGATATAGAAGACGGTTGTTTAACGACGGCTCTCGTTAGTCTAGATATAGAAGACGGTTGTACAGACGGATCTCGTTAGTCTAGATATTGAAGACGATTGTCCAACGACGTATCTCGTTAGTCTAGATATAGAAGACGTTTGTCCAACGACGTATCTCGTTAGTCTAGATATAGAAGACGGTTGTACAGACGGATCTCGTTAGTCTAGATATAGAAGACGGTTGTACAACTTCGGATCTCGTTAGTCTATATATAGAAGACGGTTGTACAACGACGGATCTCGTTAGTCTAGATATAGAAGACGTTTGTCCAACGACGTATCTCGTTAGACTAGATATAGAAGACGGTTGTACAACGACGGCTCTCGTTAGTCTAGATATAGAAGACGGTTGTACAGACGGATCTCGTTAGACTAGATATTGAAGACGATTGTCCAACGACGTATCTCGTTAGTCTAGATATAGAAGACGTTTGTCCAACGACGTATCTCGATGGTCTAGATATAGGAGACGGTTAGACAACGACGGATCTCGTTAGTCTAGATATAGAAGGCGGTTGTACAACGACGGATCTCGTTAGTCTAGATAAAGAAGACGGTTGTACAGACGGATCTCGTTAGTCTAGATATAGAACACAGTTGTACAGACGGATCTCGTTAGTCTAGATATTGAAGACGATTGTTCAACGACGTATCTCGTTAGTCTAGATATAAAAGACGGTTGTACAACGACGGATCTCGTTAGTCTAGATATAGAAGACGGTTGTACAACTTCGGATCTCGTTAGTATATATATAGAAGACGGTTGTACAACGACGGATCTCGTTAGTCTAGATATTGAAGACGTTTGTCCAACGACGTATCTCGTTAGTATATATATAGAAGACGGTTGTACAACGACGGATCTCGTTAGTCTAGATATTGAAGACGTTTGTCCAACGACGTATCTCGTTAGTCTAGATATAGAAGACGTTTGTCCAACGACGTATCTCGTTAGTCTATATATAGAAGACGGTTGTACAGACGGATCTCGTTAGTCTAGATATAGAAGACGGTTGTACAGACGGATCTCGTTAGTCTAGATATTGAAGACGATTGTTCAACGACGGATCTCGTTAGTCTAGATATTGAAGACGATTGTCCAACGACGTATCTCGTTAGTCTAGATATAACAGACGGTTGTACAACGACGGATCTCGTTAGTCTAGATATAGAAGACGGTTGTACAACGACGGATCTCGTTAGTCTAGATATAGAAGGCGTTTGTCCAACGACGTATCTCGTTAGTCTAGATATAGAAGACGGTTGGACAACGACGGATCTCGTTAGTCTAGATATAGAAGGCGGTTGTACAACGACGGATCTCGTTAGTCTAGATATAGAAGACGGTTGTACAGACGGATCTCGTTAGTCTAGATATAGAAGACGGTTGTACAGACGGATCTCGTTAGTCTAGATATTGAAGACGTTTGTCCAACGACGTATCTCGTTAGTCTAGATATTGAAGACGATTTTCCAACGACGTATCTCGTTAGTCTAGATATTGAAGACGATTGTCCAACTACGTATCTCGTTAGCCTAGAGATAAAAGACGGTTGTACAACGACGGATCTCGTTAGTCTAGATATAGAAGACGGTTGTACAACTTCGGATCTCGTTAGTCTAGATATAGAAGACGGTTGTACAACGACGGATCTCGTTAGTCTAGATATAGAAGACCGTTTGTCCAACGACGTATCTCGTTAGTCTAGATATAGAAGACGGTTGGACAACGACGGATCACGTTAGTCTAGATATAGAAGACGGTTGTACAGACGGATCTCGTTAGTCTAGATATTGAAGACGTTTGTCCAACGAGGTATCTCGTTAGACTAGATATAGAAGACGGTTGTTTAACGACGGCTCTCGTTAGTCTAGATATAGAAGACGGTTGTACAGACGGATCTCGTTAGTCTAGATATTGAAGACGATTGTCCAACGACGTATCTCGTTAGTCTAGATATAGAAGACGTTTGTCTAACGACGTATCTCGTTAGTCTAGATATAGAAGACGGTTGTACAACGACGGATCTCGTTAGTCTATACATAGAAGACGGTTGTACAACGACGGATCTCGTTATTATAGACATAGAAGACGGTTGTACAGACGGATCTCGTTAGTCTAGATATAGAAGACGGTTGTACAGACGGATCTCGTTAGTCTCGATATAGATGACGTTTGTCCATCCCAACATTTCGTTTGTCCACACTCCACAATACAATTAGTTATCAAAATCGCGAAAAAGAAGTGTACTCGCGAAGCAATCGCGAATAATTTCGATTTTTGATTAATATAACATCGAAATCGTTTGTCCAACGACGGATCTCGTTAGTCTAGATATAGAAGACGGTTGTACAACCTCGGATCTCGTTAGTCTATATATAGAAGACGGTTGTACAACGACGGATCTCGTTAGTCTAGATATAGAAGACGGTTGTACAACTTCGGATCTCGTTAGTCTATATATAGAAGACGGTTGTACAACGACGGATCTCGTTAGTCTAGATATAGGAGACGTTTGTCCAACGACGTATCTCGTTAAACTAGATATAGAAGACGGTTGTACAACGACGGCTCTCGTTAGTCTAGATATAGAAGACGGTTGTACAGACGGATCTCGTTAGACTAGATATTGAAGACGATTGTCCAACGACGTATCTCGTTAGTCTAGATATAGAAGACGTTTGTCCAATGACGTATCTCGTTAGTCTAGATATAGAAGACGGTTGGACAACGACGTATCTCGTTAGTCTAGATATAGAAGACGGTTGGACAACGACGGATCACGTTAGTCTAGATATAGAAGGCGGTTGTACAGACGGATCTCGTTAGTCTAGATATAGAAGACGGTTGTACAGACGGATCTCGTTAGTCTAGATATAGAAGGCGGTTGTACAACGACGGATCTCGTTAGTGTAGATATAGAAGACGGTTGTACAGACGGATCTCGTTAGTCTAGATATAGAAGACGGTTGTACAGACGGATCTCGTTAGTCTAGATATTGAAGACGATTGTTCAACGACGGATCTCGTTAGTCTATATATTGAAGACGATTGTCCAACGACGTATCTCGTTAGTCTAGATATAACAGACGGTTGTACAGACGGATCTCGTTAGTCTCGATATAGAAGACGGTTGTACAACTTCGGATCTCGTTAGTCTATATATAGAAGACGGTTGTACAACGACGGATCTCGTTAGTCTAGATATAGAAGACGTTTGTCCAACGACGTATCTCGTTAGACTAGATATAGAAGACGGTTGGACAACGACGGATCACGTTAGTCTAGATATAGAAGGCGGTTGTACAGACGGATCTCGTTAGTCTAGATATAGAAGACGGTTGTACAGACGGATCTCGTTAGTCTAGATATAGAAGGCGGTTGTACAACGACGGATCTCGTTAGTGTAGATATAGAAGACGGTTGTACAGACGGATCTCGTTAGTCTAGATATAGAAGACGGTTGTACAGACGGATCTCGTTAGTCTAGATATTGAAGACGATTGTTCAACGACGGATCTCGTTAGTCTATATATTGAAGACGATTGTCCAACGACGTATCTCGTTAGTCTAGATATAACAGACGGTTGTACAGACGGATCTCGTTAGTCTCGATATAGAAGACGTTTGTCCATCCCAACATTTCGTTTGTCCATCCTCCACAATACAATTAGTTATCAAAATCGCGAAAAAGAAGTGTACTCGCGAAGCAATCGCGAATAATTTCGATTTTTGATTAATATAACATCGAAATCGTTTGTCCAACGACGGATCTCGTTAGTCTAGATATAGAAGACGGTTGTACAACTTCGGATCTCGTTAGTCTATATATAGAAGACGGTTGTACAACGACGGATCTCGTTAGTCTAGATATAGAAGACGGTTGTACAACTTCGGATCTCGTTAGTCTATATATAGAAGACGGTTGTACAACGACGGATCTCGTTAGTCTAGATATAGAAGACGTTTGTCCAACGACGTATCTCGTTAGACTAGATATAGAAGACGGTTGTACAACGACGGCTCTCGTTAGTCTAGATATAGAAGACGGTTGTACAGACGGATCTCGTTAGACTAGATATTGAAGACGATTGTCCAACGACGTATCTCGTTATTCTAGATATAGAAGACGTTTGTCCAATGACGTATCTCGTTAGTCTAGATATAGAAGACGGTTGGACAACGACGGATCTCGTTAGTCTAGATATAGAAGGCGGTTGTACAACGACGGATCTCGTTAGTCTAGATAAAGAAGACGGTTGTACAGACGGATCTCGTTAGTCTAGATATTGAAGACGATTGTCCAACGACGTATCTCGTTAGTCTAGATATAGAAGACGGATGGACAACGACGGATCTCGTTAGTCTAGATATAGAAGACGGTTGTACAACTTCGGATCTCGTTAGTCTAGATATAGAAGACGGTTGTACAACGACGGATCTCGTTAGTCTAGATATAGAAGACGTTTGTCCAACGACGTATCCCGTTAGTCTAGATATAGAAGACGGTTGTACAGACGGATCTCGTTAGTCTAGATATTGAAGACGATTGTCCAACGACGTATCTCGTTAGTCTAGATATAGAAGACGTTTGTCCAACGACGTATCTCGTTAGACTAGATATAGAAGACGGTTGTACAACGACGGCTCTCGTTAGTCTAGATATAGAAGACGGTTGTACAGACGGATCTCGTTAGTCTAGATATTGAAGACGATTGTCCAACGACGTATCTCGTTAGTCTAGATATAGAAGACGGATGGACAACGACGGATCTCGTTAGTATATATATAGAAGACGGTTGTACAACGACGGATCTCGTTAGTCTAGATATTGAAGACGTTTGTCCAACGACGTATCTCGTTAGTCTAGATATAGAAGACGTTTGTCCAACGACGTATCTCGTTAGTCTATATATAGAAGACGGTTGTACAGACGGATCTCGTTAGTCTAGATATAGAAGACGGTTGTACAGACGGATCTCGTTAGTCTAGATATTGAAGACGATTGTTCAACGACGGATCTCGTTAGTCTAGATATTGAAGACGATTGTCCAACGACGTATCTCGTTAGTCTAGATATAACAGACGGTTGTACAACGACGGATCTCGTTAGTCTAGATATAGATGACGGTTGTACAACGACGGATCTCGTTAGTCTAGATATAGAAGGCGTTTGTCCAACGACGTATCTCGTTAGTCTAGATATAGAAGACGGTTGGACAACGACGGATCTCGTTAGTCTAGATATAGAAGGCGGTTGTACAACGACGGATCTCGTTAGTCTAGATATAGAAGACGGTTGTACAGACGGATCTCGTTAGTCTAGATATAGAAGACGTTTGTACAGACGGATCTCGTTAGTCTAGATATTGAAGACGTTTGTCCAACGACGTATCTCGTTAGTCTAGATATTGAAGACGATTTTCCAACGACGTATCTCGTTAGTCTAGATATTGAAGACGATTGTCCAACGACGTATCTCGTTAGCCTAGAGATAAAAGACGGTTGTACAACGACGGATCTCGTTAGTCTAGATATAGAAGACGGTTGTACAACTTCGGATCTCGTTAGTCTAGATATAGAAGACGGTTGTACAACGACGGATCTCGTTAGTCTAGATATAGAAGACCGTTTGTCCAACGACGTATCTCGTTAGTCTAGATATAGAAGACGGTTGGACAACGACGGATCACGTTAGTCTAGATATAGAAGACGGTTGTACAGACGGATCTCGTTAGTCTAGATATTGAAGACGTTTGTCCAACGAGGTATCTCGTTAGACTAGATATAGAAGACGGTTGTTTAACGACGGCTCTCGTTAGTCTAGATATAGAAGACGGTTGTACAGACGGATCTCGTTAGTCTAGATATTGAAGACGATTGTCCAACGACGTATCTCGTTAGTCTAGATATAGAAGACGTTTGTCCAACGACGTATCTCGTTAGTCTAGATATAGAAGACGGTTGTACAGACGGATCTCGTTAGTCTAGATATTGAAGACGATTGTCCAACGGCGTATCTCGTTAGTCTAGATATAGAAGACGTTTGTCCAACGACGTATCTCGTTAGTCTAGATATAGAAGACGGTTGGACAACGACGGATCTCGTTAGTCTAGATATAGAAGGCGGCTGTACAACGACGGATCTCGTTAGTGTAGATATAGAAGACGGTTGTACAGACGGATCTCGTTAGTCTAGATATAGAAGACGATTGTACAGACGGACCTCGTTAGTCTAGATATTGAAGACGATTGTTCAACGACGGATCTCGTTAGTCTAGATATTGAAGACGATTGTCCAACGACGTATCTCGTTAGTCTAGATATAACAGACGGTTGTACAACGACGGATCTGGTTAGTCTAGATATAGAAAACGGTTGTACAGACGGATCTCGTTAGTCTATATATAGAAGACGGTTGTACAACGACGGATCTCATTAGTCTAGATATAGAAGACGTTTGTCCAACGACGTATCTCGTTAGTCTAGATATAGAAGACGGTTGGACAACGACGGATCTCGTTAGTCTAGATATAGAAGACGGTTGTACAGACGGATCTCGTTAGTCTAGATATAGAAGACGGTTGTACAGACGGATCTCGTTAGTCTAGATATAGAAAACGGTTGTACAGACGGATCTCGTTAGTCTAGATACAGAAGACGTTTGTCCATCCCAACAATTCGTTTCTCCACCCTCCACAATACAATTAGTTATCAAAATCGCGAAAAAGTAGTGTACTCGCGAAACAATCACGAATAATTTCGATTTTTCGTTAATATAACATCGAAATCGTTTGTCCAACGACAGATCTCGTTAGTCTAGATATAGAAAACGGTTGTACAGACGGATCTCGTTAGTCTAGATATAGAAGACGTTTGTCCATCCCAACATATCGTTTGTCCACCCTCCACAATACAATTAGTTATCAAAATCGCGAAAAAGAAGTGTACTCGCGAAGCAACCGCGAATAATTTCGATTTTTGATTAATATAACATCGAAATCGTGTGTCCAACGACGGATCTCGTTAGTCTAGATATAGAAGACGGTTGTACAACGACGGATCTCGTTAGTCTATACATAGAAGACGGTTGTACAACGTCGGATCTCGTTATTATAGACATAGAAGACGGTTGTACAGACGGATCTCGTTAGTCTAGATATAGAGGACGGTTGTACAGACGGATCTCGTTAGTCTCGATATAGATGACGTTTGTCCATCCCAACATTTCGTTTGTCCACACTCCACAATACAATTAGTTATCAAAATCGCGAAAAAGAAGTGTACTCGCGAAGCAATCGCGAATAATTTCGATTTTTGATTAATATAACATCGAAATCGTTTGTCCAACGACGGATCTCGTTAGTCTAGATATAGAAGACGGTTGTACAACTTCGGATCTCGTTAGTCTATATATAGAAGACGGTTGTACAACGACGGATCTCGTTAGTCTAGATATAGAAGACGGTTGTACAACTTCGGATCTCGTTAGTCTATATATAGAAGACGGTTGTACAACGACGGATCTCGTTAGTCTAGATATAGGAGACGTTTGTCCAACGACGTATCTCGTTAGACTAGATATAGAAGACGGTTGTACAACGACGGCTCTCGTTAGTCTAGATATAGAAGACGGTTGTACAGACGGATCTCGTTAGACTAGATATTGAAGACGATTGTCCAACGACGTATCTCGTTAGTCTAGATATAGAAGACGTTTGTCCAATGACGTATCTCGTTAGTCTAGATATAGAAGACGGTTGGACAACGACGGATCTCGTTAGTCTAGATATAGAAGGCGGTTGTACAACGACGGATCTCGTTAGTCTAGATAAAGAAGACGGTTGTACAGACGGATCTCGTTAGTCTAGATATAGAAGACGTTTGTCCAACGACGTATCTCGTTAGTCTAGATATAGAAGACGGTTGGACAACGACGGATCACGTTAGTCTAGATATAGAAGGCGGTTGTACAGACGGATCTCGTTAGTCTAGATATAGAAGACGGTTGTACAGACGGATCTCGTGTTGTGCCCTGCGTGATGGCTCGCAAGGCTGGTACTGGATTTGGTGATATCGTAGGTTCGGGAGTGAACAAAAGATTAGGATCTACTGGGTGAACTACACCAAGTTGGTTAAATTTAGAGACTAAGTCTTTATTCAGAGACTAACTAATACTAGACTGAGGTTTACAGGAGTGTCAGCCGTGTTAACAGGTCGAGTGTCAAGTCTAGAATCCTCCTCTTTTTGGAATCGCATTGGTTTTATATCCTTCTTGGGCGTGGTACGCGTTACTATGCTCGGTCGCAGCGAGGCGTTCACGTGTTGCTGACATTGTAAGATTGGTCGCTAGCCGTCTTAGCTTCGAAACATCTCGAACGTTTATATAACGTAATATAATATGTGTAATATGTCTAACACGTGGGCTTGGGCGTTGCCTGGGCACAACATCCCTCCCCCCTAAGGGAGGAAAAGCCATAGCTTTTTCTTACGATACGTCTTAACAATATTTGTCTACATTTGACTATAATATATTTGTATACAATGGTTATGATGTGTATTGTTACGTCTTAACAATATTTGTCTACATTTGACTATAATATATTTGTATACAATGGTTATGATGTGTCAAAGGGAACTGGTGGAAGAAGTTCCTTCCTTACTAACTATATTAATTATCGCTTCGGGTTTTTGCGTGGTTTTGTCGTGACTTGTGTTTTCCGTTTTACAATGTCGCGGTGTTCTCGCTTTGAAATGTACAATACATTTATAGAGTGCAATGATACATAATGTAATTGTTATGAATCCCGTTATCGATGATAGCGTAAAGAAGCTGTAGTGATACTCGGTTGGTATAATCTCGGGTTTTTCTAGGTCGTTTTGTAAGTCGTCTAATTTTTTGCTAACTTTATTCAATTCTTCTGGGTGTTTGATTATTCTTTTTAGCTCGAAATTTGTGTTACGATATGAATTTACAGTGGTTTGTGGCAGTGTGAATTCGTCTAGTGATAAATTGTAACCAGGTAAGTAGTTCCATATTTTTTCTATACCGTATTGTTTTCCGGTTTCTATCGTAAATTCGGCCGTAGTGATAGTACATTTATTTCTTATTGTTATTATACCAGAGTCCTTAATACTATACATATTTGTGCCTTTATCGTCGCAAGTCGCTGCTAATTGTATCGGTTTTGGTGTGACGTAAATCCATGCGCCTGGTTGTTGTAATTCTATTAGGATTGTATGGTTCAAAGTCATGATTCGTATCTTACAATTGTTCGGTTTTTCTGTTAGTTTGGTGTACAACTGTACTTCGCAGGGTCCGTATGGTATCGCTTTGAATATCGGGTGGTTAGATGTGCAGAGATATAAATCGTTTATCGTTTTACATTTCGATAAGTCCTGTTCGCTTAACTGTATATAATCTTGCACCGAGGTGTCGAGTACTACGTAGGAATTGAGGGATTCTATGTACGCGTAGAATGATTCGTTTATCTTAGTGGGTACTGGGTGTACTTTGCTTAATTTGAATTTTTTCGCGTTTAGTAGTGGGATATCTAGTATTACAGTAATTGATTTAGTGTCCGAAAAGGCAGAAAGTGTAAGGATTTCATATAAAACGTGCATGTTTTCTAATTTTATACTTATGGGGAAGTCTAGTCCTTGCGGTATATAAGCTAGTGCAGAAGTGAGGTAGGTTATGATTTGCGCTGGTGGTATTAATCGGGGGTTTAAAATCCCTTTCTTTATATCCATTATGAATTCTAGTAGGTCTTGTGTGTCGCGTAGGAGTGTTTCTGCCACGCTATTTATTAATATGAGGTTTTCGTCTATGGTTTCTCGAAATCTAGTTATGTCGGTCGTCTGTTGTAGTAAGTATTGAATTTGCCAAGTCGCGTTTAAAAGGGTTTTTTCGTTTTCCTGTATGTTGTATATAGTCTCGTTTAAGAGTTCGGTGTTAGCTCTTACAATTTGCATTTGTCCTTTGATCGTATTTTTCAATCTAATGTCTTGTCGTTTGAGGAATTCTATTTGGTCATTGATTTTCTTTCTATCTTCGGAATCCATTAATCCGAAGAGTGATTTACCTATGTAACCTAATCCGTCTATCAGTCCGCGACGCTGTTTTGGTGCGGAGCTTATGGTCTGTTGGACGTAAGTTATGAGCTTAGCTACTCGGTCTACTTTGCCTTGAATTTTTGTACCGAATGTTTTACAGAATTTTTGTAAGTTGTCCGTAGAAGGTGTTTTACATTGAGACAGTATGTCGTGTAGTGTTTCCTGGAGGTTTGCTTCTCGTCGGTAAATGTGGGATATATCTATGTGTAGTATTAGTTTCCAACTATCTCGGTAGATTTGTAGGTCGCCTATGTTTTCGAAGTAAATGCCTGGGTGATCTTGGAATTCTTTTATAGCGAAGTCTGAGTCGGGGGTCGTCCCTCCTATTACTAGTATCGTCATTTGTAGGGCGGTAATCCTGCAAAATATAATTATGAGGTGTAATTGTCGTTACGTTTCGTCGGTTGCGAAGTCTTTCTTGTGCGTGCGCGAGATAAATTTTTGCTGCGTGGACAGTCTGTCCTTCTTATCCGCTCTTAGGTTGAAGTGGGGGTGAAGTGCATAGGACTCGATTTTCTCTGTAGCCTCTTGTTACGTTTTAGTCGCCAACATGATTTCCATCATGGATGTCCCTTACGAGATCGTGTTATTTTTATTGGTAGGTCTGTTGGTGTTGTGTATCTTTATGCTGAGCGTGGGGTGTGAGAGTTCGTGCCTTCTTTCTTTTTCAGAGCTTGGAACATCCGGCTCCGCCGGGATTTGTCAGTATTGGCTATCGGCGCGTTGTGCGCGAATATCGGGCAGATCGGCGGCTTTTTTTCCAAAAGAACGCGTTATGGATGGTCTTCGAAGACTCGTGGGGGGTACGGGACTTGTTTGGTAAGTTTTCTAGCGCTTTTGTATTTCAGTGTTGTTCGTCCCTGGTTGTATACCCTATTTTAATTCTTTCGTGTCTGGTTATTGTTCCAGCACGCCACGGGGATATTTTTGTAGTGGCCGCCTCTTCCCGCGTTTCGTGGGGTCTTCCTGACTCGTCGGACGACGAGTTCGAGCCCGTGCTACACACGCCTTAGTGCTTGTACTTCTTTAATATTCTAAAAGAATATATTTTTATTCGTTCTTTTAACCCTACACCTGTGTTATGCTTAGAGTAAATTTTTATTTCCTTCCTTTCGTCCCATTCGGTCTGGTCTTCCGTGATAAAGTTCTTTAGGTATTCTGCTAGCGTACGATGGCTTCTTTCTAGGGCTCCGTTTGATTGAGGGTGATATGCCGTGGTTTGTATTTTTTCGATTTTAAGCAATTTACATACGTTTTTGAACACTTGGCTAAGGAAATTGGTTCCTTGATCGGTTAACACTCGTTGTGGAATTCCGTATTCGCAGATTATTCTTGTGACGAATTCTTTTGCTACTGTGTTTGCTTCCTGATCTTCGAGGGGTATAGCTTTGCTGAATTTGGTTAACAAGTCTTGAAAGGTTAGTATGTATTTGTTTCGTCTACTTGTCTCGGGTAAAGGTCCTACTATATCCAGTGCGCATTTTTCGAATGGTTCTGTGGGAGTGTCTGTAATTACCATGGGAGCTTTGGTTATTCTTGTTAATTTATTTTTCTGACATTTTTCGCATTTGGAGATGTATTTTTCAACGTCTTGGCGCATTCCTGGCCACGAATGATTTAATTTTATACGTTCCAGGGTTCGTTTTATTCCTAAATGTCCGCCTAAGGGAGTGTCATGAAATTCGCGCAGTATTTGATTTTTATCGTCCTCCGTATATGTTATTTCGCTCTTTTCTTCTTCTGACTGGGATTCGTTTTCTTCGTCGGCGTTTTCGCTGGCGACGGCTAGTGTTTCTGTGTTGAGTTTTCGCTTCGTCCCTCGCGTAATCGCGAACATTCTACTGAGGGCGTCTGCGTTTTTATTTGTCTTTCCCGCTTTGTATTCTATGGTGTAATCGTATTCCGCTAGCTTCAATTTCCATCTCATTAATCTTGAGCCGGGATCCTTTACGTTAAAAAGCCAAGTAAGAGGTTTATGGTCTGTTACGATTTTAAATTTTGTGCCGTATACATAAGGTCTAAAATGTTGCGTTGCCCATACTATGGCCAACAATTCTTTTTCTATGGTGCTATAATTTTCTTCTGCCTTATTTAGTATTCTACTTGCGTATGCTATGGGTAGGTCTTGACCTATCTTTCCCTGTGATAATACTGCTCCTATTGCTTTTCCGGAAGCGTCTGTTGTAAGAACGAATGGTTTCGTGAAATCGGGGTATTGCAGTATCGGTGCTGTTGTTAACTTTTCCTTTAATATCTCGAAGGCTTCCTGCTCTTGTGCAGTCCATCTGTATGCTTGGTCTTTCTTTAATAATTGCGTCAAAGGTTTCGCGATTTGTGAAAAATGTTCTATGAATCTCCTATAATATCCGGCTAGGCCTAAGAAGGATTGTATATCTTTAGTTCTTTTGGGTATTGGAAAGTTTTTTACCGCGTCGAGTTTCGTAGGGTCTGGTTTGATACCGCTCTCACTTATCACGTGACCAAGGTATATCGTTTCCTTTCGTAGAAATTCGCATTTGTTGGGTTGAAGTTTCAGGCCACTCTCGCGTATACGTTCGAATACTAGTTCTAGACGATCTTGGTGTTCTTTCAGTGAACGTCCATAGACGACAATATCGTCTAAATACACGAAACATTTTATTCCTTGTAATCCAGATAATACGGTATTCATTAGTCTTTGGAATGTCGCGGGAGCGTTTTTAAGCCCGAACGGCATTCTATTATATTCAAAATGGCCGTATGGTGTCGAAAATGCCGTTTTCTCACGATCTTCCTTTTTCATGGCTATTTGATGGAATCCTGACGCTAAATCTAAGGTTGAGAAATATTTTGCTCCTCCTAATTGATCTAGAATGTCCGTTATATTCGGTAGGGGGTATGAGTCGCCTACCGTCGCGTCGTTCACTTGCCTCAAATCTGCTACTACTCTGAGTTTGCGTTTTCCTGAAGCGTCTGGTTTTTTAGGAACTACCAGCAATGGGACGTTCCACTGGCTGACGCTTGGACTAATTATTCCTTCTTCTACCATTTCCTGAACTTGTCTATTTACTTCCTCTTTATGCGCTTGAGGTAATCTATACGGTTTTACGTATATAGGTTTAGTATCTGGGATTAGGGTAATCGAATGCTCTGCCATCGTGGTGTATCCTAATTTGTCTCCTTCTAGGCAGAATATTTCATTATACTTCTCACATAGCTCGAGTAAGCTGGTTTCTTCTTCTTTATTTAGGTGATCTGTTCTAAGGTTTTCGCGCAGGGTTTGCATTCTATTTCTCCCGTGTACGGCGTGTACTATGTACGTCGGTGTGTCGCACTCCTTGTCGCAATTCGCGTCAGTCGGGTCAGTTTCATAGCCCGTCAGTGTTTGTAACGTCACTGTTGGCATATTGATAAGGACTTCGTCCGCGGTAGTGTTCATTACGCTTATTGCACATTTCCCGTTCTGGCCTACTGTTAACGAGTTTCCTATAAATACTCCTGGTTTAATAGATTGTCTTTCCACTATACCTTCGCCTTTATCAGTTGTTCTAGCTAGGAGAATGGTTTCAGATCGCGGTTTTAAAACTACGTTCCTTCCTGAGTAGGGGAATTGTATTCCGTATATCTCTATTCCTAGGTTTGCCCGGATGCATACTTCGTGTTTAGCCATAAAATCTTGTCCTAGGATTCCGTCTGCTTCTAATGGGAAGTCGTCTTTAACTAATCGGCAAGGATGCGTTACTGTTTTATTTCCGATTTCTATGTTTAATTGTACTAGACACAGCGTTTTGATTTCCATAGGGGCTATTCCTCGCAAGGATACTATTTCGTCTTCGGCTTGAACATCGCCCTTTACTTTACCTATCTTTATTAATGTAATATCGGCTCCTGTGTCTACTAACATATTCGCTCTTTCCTTTTCTAGTTCCGGCGCTCTAATTTCGATCGTATTTTCGAGTTGGGATGTCACTACCATATTTGCTCGGTACGATTCTACCCTAGATCCTGCGTTTGTTTGTCTGTCATCGGCTGTCCCGCGGCTCGTGGTAGGGGAATTTTGATTTTCGTTGGATGATTCTCGACCCGGAGTTCTATTAAAATTTTGTCTGGTATCTTCGCGTCTGTAATTCGTATTCGTATAGCGCGGTCTGTAGTCTCGTCCGTTTGCTCTTTCCCTAGCTCTGCATTCTTTGATTAGATGTCCCGGTTTTTTACAGTAATGGCAGACCATGGTGACGCGCTGAACTTCCCTTTTTACTGTCGTCTGTTGCGTCGGGGAGTTTTCTCGAGGCATACTTAATCGCGTATAGCAATTTCTTGCTAAATGTCCCAATTTATTACATCGATCACAGCGCGGTACGTTTGATCCTTCCCTTCCCTTGGGGTGATTACCGAATTTCCTGTAATTTCGCGAGGTGTTTAAACCCATCGCTTGTTCCTCTTCTATAGCGGCGGCTATTGCTGCGTTCAACGTTGCATAGTTACGAGACCTTATGATCGTTCTCAGTTTTACATTTAACCCGAGGGTGAAAACGTCTAGGGCGCGCTCTTGTACTGATTCTGTTAACGCGTTATTTACTTCATCGCTGTTCCCTGGTTTTACCGATAATTCAGATAGTTCTCCAGCTAATTCTTCTACTCTACACGCGAATAATTTTACGCTTTCGCCTTCTCGTTGGTGGCAGGCATGGAATTCTGCCCCAACTGCTCCTATGGACCTTTTGTCTACGAATAAGGAAGTTAGGATGTCTTTTAATTTATCAAAAGTATCTACTTCTTTGTACTCTAGTACCTTGGCTGCTTTGCCTTTAATTTTCGTACCTATCACCGTTTTCAAGAATCTTGGCAGATCATTCTCGGGCACAAATTCTGCGGCACTTGTATAAGACTTCAGAAATTCTGCTAGCTCGTCCGACGATTTTCCTATGAATTTATCTACTAGCGACAGCGCGGTGGATAATCTTTTTACGTCCGGTAGTGGAACCAAGAGGCTGCTTCCAGCATTTAGTGACATTTTTCTATCTTCTGTCTCTTCTATATCTAACAAGCTAAAGTCCGCTAGCACTATCGGGAATTCTCTATTCGGCGTTACAAAGTTTTCTGGGGACGATTCGGCACTTGAATCGTCGTTTTTCTTAACGCTTAATCGTAACGGCGACGGTCGTCGTGTTCGGCGAGACGGTCGTGAATAGTCTATAGAAGGTAGGAGATCTAGTTCCTCTCGTATGAAGGTTAGTTTTTTATCAAAAAATGATTCGAACGATCTTGACAAGCTTTTCTGACCCGGAAGTTTGAATTGATTTGCGCGTTCGTCTTCTATAGACATGCATGTACCGTTTCTATATTTTGATAGGACTCTGGTTTACAATAATTAGTTTCACGGTATTCGGTTACTCACAACGCTACTCTTTTCCACATGTCGACGGCTCGGTCAGGCGTCCTCTCGTCCGTGAACCGTAGATGGTGATAAGAGACGAATCGGATCCAGCAAGGTCGATCCGTACAGCTGTTCACTGCGTGCTCCGACGGCTGCTTCCTTCGCACGGCTCTCCGTCCGTCCTTCAGGTGCGGCTTCGACTCGTTCCTCGGTCCCCAAAGTACTTCTCGTGCGTCCTGGTCCTCGGATTTGCGACGTCCTCGAAGATGGGTTTGGTGTTAGTCAAATGGTCAATTCACCCGTTCACTCTCAGGCTGATTTTACTCGTCACTAGGCTCGTCGGCGTTCGGACTGCGTCGAACGTTTTTCTCAAAGGCCGTTCCTCGGTCCTCTGTACTACCTCGGTAGAGACGATTGCCAGTTCTAGCCTGTTCGATTGCGATGATCAGATAATATTGTCGGAGGTAGTTCAACCTCTGTCGACGTTGATCAATCGGTTGCGTCAAGGCTCGGTAAAATTTTTTACGATGCACAATCCCACCGCTGCCACCAATTTGTTGTGCCCTGCGTGATGGCTCGCAAGGCTGGTACGGGATTTGGTGATATCGTAGGTTCGGGAGTGAACAAAAGATTAGGATCTACTGGGTGAACTACACCAAGTTGGTTAAATTTAGAGACTAAGTCTTTATTCAGAGACTAACTAATACTAGACTGAGGTTTACAGGAGTGTCAGCCGTGTTAACAGGTCGAGTGTCAAGTCTAGAATCCTCCTCTTTTTGGAATCGCATTGGTTTTATATCCTTCTTGGGCGTGGTACGCGTTACTATGCTCGGTCGCAGCGAGGCGTTCACGTGTTGCTGACATTGTAAGATTGGTCGCTAGCCGTCTTAGCTTCGAAACATCTCGAACGTTTATATAACGTAATATAATATGTGTAATATGTCTAACACGTGGGCTTGGGCGTTGCCTGGGCACAACACTCGTTAGTCTAGATATAGAAGGCGGTTGTACAACGACGGATCTCGTTAGTGTAGATATAGAAGACGGTTGTACAGACGGATCTCGTTAGTCTAGATATAGAAGACGGTTGTACAGACGGATCTCGTTAGTCTAGATATTGAAGACGATTGTTCAACGACGGATCTCGTTAGTCTATATATTGAAGACGATTGTCCAACGACGTATCTCGTTAGTCTAGATATAACAGACGGTTGTACAGACGGATCTCGTTAGTCTCGATATAGAAGACGTTTGTCCATCCCAACATTTCGTTTGTCCATCCTCCACAATACAATTAGTTATCAAAATCGCGAAAAAGAAGTGTACTCGCGAAGCAATCGCGAATAATTTCGATTTTTGATTAATATAACATCGAAATCGTTTGTCCAACGACGGATCTCGTTAGTCTAGATATAGAAGACGGTTGTACAACTTCGGATCTCGTTAGTCTATATATAGAAGACGGTTGTACAACGACGGATCTCGTTAGTCTAGATATAGAAGACGGTTGTACAACTTCGGATCTCGTTAGTCTATATATAGAAGACGGTTGTACAACGACGGATCTCGTTAGTCTAGATATAGAAGACGTTTGTCCAACGACGTATCTCGTTAGACTAGATATAGAAGACGGTTGTACAACGACGGCTCTCGTTAGTCTAGATATAGAAGACGGTTGTACAGACGGATCTCGTTAGACTAGATATTGAAGACGATTGTCCAACGACGTATCTCGTTATTCTAGATATAGAAGACGTTTGTCCAATGACGTATCTCGTTAGTCTAGATATAGAAGACGGTTGGACAACGACGGATCTCGTTAGTCTAGATATAGAAGGCGGTTGTACAACGACGGATCTCGTTAGTCTAGATAAAGAAGACGGTTGTACAGACGGATCTCCTTAGTCTAGATATTGAAGACGATTGTCCAACGACGTATCTCGTTAGTCTAGATATAGAAGACGGATGGACAACGACGGATCTCGTTAGTCTAGATATAGAAGACGGTTGTACAACTTCGGATCTCGTTAGTCTAGATATAGAAGACGGTTGTACAACGACGGATCTCGTTAGTCTAGATATAGAAGACGTTTGTCCAACGACGTATCCCGTTAGTCTAGATATAGAAGACGGTTGTACAGACGGATCTCGTTAGTCTAGATATTGAAGACGATTGTCCAACGACGTATCTCGTTAGTCTAGATATAGAAGACGTTTGTCCAACGACGCATCTCGTTAGTCTAGATGTAGAAGACGGTTGTACAGACGGATCTCGTTAGTCTCGATATAGAAGACGTTTGTACAACGACGGATCTCGTTAGTGTAGATATAGAAGACGGTTGTACAGACGGATCTCGTTAGTCTAGATATAGAAGACGGTTGTACAGACGGATCTCGTTAGTCTAGATATTGAAGACGATTGTTCAACGACGGATCTCGTTAGTCTAGATATTGAAGACGATTGTCCAACGACGTATCTCGTTAGTCTAGATATAACAGACGGTTGTACAACGACGGATCTCGTTAGTCTAGATATAGAAGACGGTTGTACAACGACGGATCTCGTTAGTCTAGATATAGAAGGCGTTTGTACAACGACGGATCTCGTTAGTCTAGATAAAGAAGACGGTTGTACAGACGGATCTCGTTAGTCTAGATATAGAAGACGTTTGTCCAACGACGTATCTCGTTAGTCTAGATATAGAAGACGGTTGGACAACGACGGATCACGTTAGTCTAGATATAGAAGGCGGTTGTACAACTTCGGATCTCGTTAGTCTAGATATAGAAGACGGTTGTACAACTTCGGATCTCGTTAGTCTATATATAGAAGACGGTTGTACAACGACGGATCTCGTTAGTCTAGATATAGAAGGCGGTTGTACAACGACGGATCTCGTTAGTGTAGATATAGAAGACGGTTGTACAGACGGATCTCGTTAGTCTAGATATAGAAGACGGTTGTACAGACGGATCTCGTTAGTCTAGATATTGAAGACGATTGTTCAACGACGGATCTCGTTACTCTATATATTGAAGACGATTGTCCAACGACGTATCTCGTTAGTCTAGATATAACAGACGGTTGTACAGACGGATCTCGTTAGGCTCGATATAGAAGACGTTCGTCCATCCCAACATTTCGTTTGTCCACCCTCCACAATACAATTAGTTATCAAAATCGCGAAAAAGAAGTGTACTCGCGAAGCAATCGCGAATAATTTCGATTTTTGATTAATATAACATCGAAATCGTTTGTCCAACGACCGATCTCGTTAGTCTAGATATAGAAGACGATTGTCCAACGACGTATCTCGTTAGTCTAGATATAGAAGACGTTTGTCCAATGACGTATCTCGTTAGTCTAGATATAGAAGACGGTTGGACAACGACGGATCTCGTTAGTCTAGATATAGAAGGCGGTTGTACAACGACGGATCTCGTTAGTCTAGATAAAGAAGACGGTTGTACAGACGGATCTCGTTAGTCTAGATATTGAAGACGATTGTCCAACGACGTATCTCGTTAGTCTAGATATAGAAGACGGATGGACAACGACGGATCTCGTTAGTCTAGATATAGAAGACGGTTGTACAACTTCGGATCTCGTTAGTCTAGATATAGAAGACGGTTGTACAACGACGGATCTCGTTAGTCTAGATATAGAAGACGTTTGTCCAACGACGTATCTCGTTAGTCTAGATATAGAAGACGGTTGTACAGACGGATCTCGTTAGTCTAGATATTGAAGACGATTGTCCAACGACGTATCTCGTTAGTCTAGATATAGAAGACGTTTGTCCAACGACGCATCTCGTTAGTCTAGATGTAGAAGACGGTTGTACAGACGGATCTCGTTAGTCTCGATATAGAAGACGTTTGTACAACGACGGATCTCGTTAGCGTAGATATAGAAGACGGTTGTACAGACGGATCTCGTTAGTCTAGATATAGAAGACGGTTGTACAGACGGATCTCGTTAGTCTAGATATTGAAGACGATTGTTCAACGACGGATCTCGTTAGCCTAGATATTGAAGACGATTGTCCAACGACGTATCTCGTTAGTCTAGATATAACAGACGGTTGTACAACGACGGATCTCGTTAGTCTAGATATAGAAGACGGTTGTACAACTTCGGATCTCGTTAGTCTAGATATAGAAGACGGTTGTACAACGACGGATCTCGTTAGTCTAGATATAGAAGACGTTTGTCCAACGACGTATCTCGTTAGTCTAGATATAGAAGACGGTTGTACAGACGGATCTCGTTAGTCTAGATATTGAAGACGATTGTCCAACGACGTATCCCGTTAGTCTAGATATAGAAGACGGTTGGGCAACGACGGATCACGTTAGTCTAGATATAGAAGACGGTTGTACAGACGGATCTCGTTAGTCTAGATATTGAAGACGTTTGTCCAACGAGGTATCTCGTTAGACTAGATATAGAAGACGGTTGTTTAACGACGGCTCTCGTTAGTCTAGATATAGAAGACGGTTGTACAGACGGATCTCGTTAGTCTAGATATTGAAGACGATTGTCCAACGACGTATCTCGTTAGTCTAGATATAGAAGACGTTTGTCCAACGACGTATCTCGTTAGTCTAGATATAGAAGACGGTTGTACAGACGGATCTCGTTAGTCTAGATATTGAAGACGATTGTCCAACGGCGTATCTCGTTAGTCTAGATATAGAAGACGTTTGTCCAACGACGTATCTCGTTAGTCTAGATATAGAAGACGGTTGGACAAAGACGGATCTCGTTAGTCTAGATATAGAAGGCGGCTGTACAACGACGGATCTCGTTAGTGTAGATATAGAAGACGGTTGTACAGACGGATCTCGTTAGTCTAGATATAGAAGACGATTGTACAGACGGACCTCGTTAGTCTAGATATTGAAGACGATTGTTCAACGACGGATCTCGTTAGTCTAGATATTGAAGACGATTGTCCAACGACGTATCTCGTTAGTCTAGATATAACAGACGGTTGTACAACGACGGATCTGGTTAGTCTAGATATAGAAACCGGTTGTACAGACGGATCTCGTTAGTCTATATATAGAAGACGGTTGTACAACGACGGATCTCGTTAGTCTAGATATAGAAGACGTTTGTCCAACGACGTATCTCGTTAGTCTAGATATAGAAGACGGTTGGACAACGACGGATCTCGTTAGTCTAGATATAGAAGACGGTTGTACAGACGGATCTCGTTAGTTTAGATATAGAAGACGGTTGTACAGACGGATCTCGTTAGTCTAGATATAGAAAACGGTTGTACAGACGGATCTCGTTAGTCTAGATACAGAAGACGTTTGTCCATCCCAACAATTCGTTTCTCCACCCTCCACAATACAATTAGTTATCAAAATCGCGAAAAAGTAGTGTACTCGCGAAGCAATCACGAATAATTTCGATTTTTCGTTAATATAACATCGAAATCGTTTGTCCAACGACAGATCTCGTTAGTCTAGATATAGAAGACGGTTGTACAGACGGATCTCGTTAGTCTAGATATAGAAGACGATTGTACAGACGGACCTCGTTAGTCTAGATATTGAAGACGATTGTTCAACGACGGATCTCGTTAGTCTAGATATTGAAGACGATTGTCCAACGACGTATCTCGTTAGTCTAGATATAACAGACGGTTGTACAACGACGGATCTGGTTAGTCTAGATATAGAAACCGGTTGTACAGACGGATCTCGTTAGTCTATATATAGAAGACGGTTGTACAACGACGGATCTCGTTAGTCTAGATATAGAAGACGTTTGTCCAACGACGTATCTCGTTAGTCTAGATATAGAAGACGGTTGTACAACGACGGATCTCGTTAGTCTATACATAGAAGACGGTTGTACAACGTCGGATCTCGTTATTATAGACATAGAAGACGGTTGTACAGACGGATCTCGTTAGTCTAGATATAGAAAACGGTTGTACAGACGGATCTCGTTAGTCTCGATATAGGTGACGTTTGTCCATCCCAACATTTCGTTTGTCCACCCTCCACAATACAATTAGTTATCAAAATCGCGAAAAAGAAGTGTACTCGCGAAGCAATCGCGAATAATTTCGATTTTTGATTAATATAACATCGAAATCGTTTGTCCAACGACGGATCTCGTTAGTCTAGATATAGAAGACGGTTGTACAACTTCGGATCTCGTTAGTCTATATATAGAAGACGGTTGTACAACGACGGATCTCGTTAGTCTAGATATAGAAGACGGTTGTACAACTTCGGATCTCGTTAGTCTATATATAGAAGACGGTTGTACAACGACGGATCTCGTTAGTCTAGATATAGGAGACGTTTGTCCAACGACGTATCTCGTTAGACTAGATATAGAAGACGGTTGTACAACGACGGCTCTCGTTAGTCTAGATATAGAAGACGGTTGTACAACTTCGGATCTCGTTAGTCTATATATAGAAGACGGTTGTACAACGACGGATCTCGTTAGTCTAGATATAGAAGGCGGTTGTACAACGACGGATCTCGTTAGTGTAGATATAGAAGACGGTTGTACAGACGGATCTCGTTAGTCTAGATATAGAAGACGGTTGTACAGACGGATCTCGTTAGTCTAGATATTGAAGACGATTGTTCAACGACGGATCTCGTTAGTCTATATATTGAAGACGATTGTCCAACGACGTATCTCGTTAGTCTAGATATAGAAGACGGATGGACAACGACGGATCTCGTTAGTCTAGATATAGAAGACGGTTGTACAACTTCGGATCTCGTTAGTCTAGATATAGAAGACGGTTGTACAACGACGGATCTCGTTAGTCTAGATATAGAAGACGTTTGTCCAACGACGTATCTCGTTAGTCTAGATATAGAAGACGGTTGTACAGACGGATCTCGTTAGTCTAGATATTGAAGACGATTGTCCAACGACGTATCTCGTTAGTCTAGATATAGAAGACGTTTGTCCAACGACGCATCTCGTTAGTCTAGATGTAGAAGACGGTTGTACAGACGGATCTCGTTAGTCTCGATATAGAAGACGTTTGTACAACGACGGATCTCGTTAGTGTAGATATAGAAGACGGTTGTACAGACGGATCTCGTTAGTCTAGATATAGAAGACGGTTGTACAGACGGATCTCGTTAGTCTAGATATTGAAGACGATTGTTCAACGACGGATCTCGTTAGTCTAGATATTGAAGACGATTGTCCAACGACGTATCTCGTTAGTCTAGATATAACAGACGGTTGTACAACGACGGATCTCGTTAGTCTAGATATAGAAGACGGTTGTACAACGACGGATCTCGTTAGTCTAGATATAGAAGGCGTTTGTACAACGACGGATCTCGTTAGTCTAGATAAAGAAGACGGTTGTACAGACGGATCTCGTTAGTCTAGATATAGAAGACGTTTGTCCAACGACGTATCTCGTTAGTCTAGATATAGAAGACGGTTGTACAACTTCGGATCTCGTTAGTCTATATATAGAAGACGGTTGTACAACGACGGATCTCGTTAGTCTAGATATAGAAGGCGGTTGTACAACGACGGATCTCGTTAGTGTAGATATAGAAGACGGTTGTACAGACGGATCTCGTTAGTCTAGATATAGAAGACGGTTGTACAGACGGATCTCGTTAGTCTAGATATTGAAGACGATTGTTCAACGACGGATCTCGTTAGTCTATATATTGAAGACGATTGTCCAACGACGTATCTCGTTAGTCTAGATATAGAAGACGGTTGGACAACGACGTATCTCGTTAGTCTAGATATAGAAGACGGTTGTACAGACGGATCTCGTTAGTCTAGATATTGAAGACGATTGTCCAACGGCGTATCTCGTTAGTCTAGATATAGAAGACGTTTGTCCAACGACGTATCTCGTTAGTCTAGATATAGAAGACGGTTGTACAGACGGATCTCGTTAGTCTAGATATAGAAGACGGTTGTACAGACGGATCTCGTTAGTCTAGATATTGAAGACGATTGTCCAGCGACGGATCTCGTTAGTGTAGATATAGAAGACGGTTGTACAGACGGATCTCGTTAGTCTAGATATAGAAGACGGTTGTACAGACGGATCTCGTTAGTCTAGATATTGAAGACGTTTGTCCAACGAGGTATCTCGTTAGACTAGATATAGAAGACGGTTGTTTAACGACGGCTCTCGTTAGTCTAGATATAGAAGACGGTTGTACAGACGGATCTCGTTAGTCTAGATATTGAAGACGATTGTCCAACGACGTATCTCGTTAGTCTAGATATAGAAGACGTTTGTCCAACGACGTATCTCGTTAGTCTAGATATAGAAGACGGTTGTACAGACGGATCTCGTTAGTCTAGATATTGAAGACGATTGTCCAACGGCGTATCTCGTTAGTCTAGATATAGAAGACGTTTGTCCAACGACGTATCTCGTTAGTCTAGATATAGAAGACGGTTGGACAACGACGGATCTCGTTAGTCTAGATATAGAAGGCGGCTGTACAACGACGGATCTCGTTAGTGTAGATATAGAAAACGGTTGTACAGACGGATCTCGTTAGTCTAGATATAGAAGACGTTTGTCCATCCCAA
The DNA here is from genome assembly GCA_960531205.1 of Andrena bicolor. NCBI lineage: Eukaryota > Metazoa > Arthropoda > Insecta > Hymenoptera > Andrenidae > Andrena > Andrena bicolor. The sequence continues at coordinate 742,855 of CAUIJW010000120.1, read as the reverse complement.
CATATCGTTTGTCCACCCTCCACAATACAATTAGTTATCAAAATCGCGAAAAAGAAGTGTACTCGCGAAGCAACCGCGAATAATTTCGATTTTTGATTAATATAACATCGAAATCGTGTGTCCAACGACGGATCTCGTTAGTCTAGATATAGAAGACGGTTGTACAACGACGGATCTCGTTAGTCTATACATAGAAGACGGTTGTACAACGTCGGATCTCGTTATTATAGACATAGAAGACGGTTGTACAGACGGATCTCGTTAGTCTAGATATAGAAAACGGTTGTACAGACGGATCTCGTTAGTCTCGATATAGATGACGTTTGTCCATCCCAACATTTCGTTTGTCCACCCTCCACAATACAATTAGTTATCAAAATCGCGAAAAAGAAGTGTACTCGCGAAGCAACCGCGAATAATTTCGATTTTTGATTAATATAACATCGAAATCGTTTGTCCAACGACGGATCTCGTTAGTCTAGATATAGAAGACGTTTGTCCAACGACGTATCTCGTTAGACTAGATATAGAAGACGGTTGTACAACGACGGCTCTCGTTAGTCTAGATATAGAAGACGGTTGTACAGACGGATCTCGTTAGACTAGATATTGAAGACGATTGTCCAACGACGTATCTCGTTAGTCTAGATATAGAAGACGTTTGTCCAATGACGTATCTCGTTAGTCTAGATATAGAAGACGGTTGGACTACGACGGATCTCGTTAGTCTAGATATAGAAGGCGGGTGTACAACGACGGATCTCGTTAGTCTAGATAAAGAAGACGGTTGTATAGACGGATCTCGTTAGTCTAGATATAGAAGACGTTTGTCCAACGACGTATCTCGTTAGTCTAGATATAGAAGACGGTTGGACAACGACGGATCACGTTAGTCTAGATATAGAAGGCGGTTGTACAACTTCGGATCTCGTTAGTCTAGATATAGAAGACGGTTGTACAACTTCGGATCTCGTTAGTCTATATATAGAAGACGGTTGTACAACGACGGATCTCGTTAGTCTAGATATTGAAGACGTTTGTCCAACGGCGTATCTCGTTAGTCTAGATATAGAAGACGTTTGTCCAACGACGTATCTCGTTAGTCTAGATATAGAAGACGTTTGTCCAATGACGTATCTCGTTAGTCTAGATATAGAAGACGGTTGGACTACGACGGATCTCGTTAGTCTAGATATAGAAGGCGGTTGTACAACGACGGATCTCGTTAGTCTAGATAAAGAAGACGGTTGTACAGACGGATCTCGTTAGTCTAGATATAGAAGACGTTTGTCCAACGACGTATCTCGTTAGTCTAGATATAGAAGACGGTTGTACAACGACGGATCTCGTTAGTCTAGATATAGAAGACGTTTGTCCAATGACGTATCTCGTTAGTCTAGATATAGAAGACGGTTGGACTACGACGGATCTCGTTAGTCTAGATATAGAAGGCGGTTGTACAACGACGGATCTCGTTAGTCTAGATAAAGAAGACGGTTGTACAACGACGGATCTCGTTAGTCTAGATATAGAAGACGGTTGTACAACTTCGGATCTCGTTAGTCTATATATAGAAGACGGTTGTACAACGACGGATCTCGTTAGTCTAGATATAGGAGACGTTTGTCCAACGACGTATCTCGTTAGACTAGATATAGAAGACGGTTGTACAACGACGGCTCTCGTTAGTCTAGATATAGAAGACGGTTGTACAGACGGATCTCGTTAGACTAGATATTGAAGACGATTGTCCAACGACGTATCTCGTTAGTCTAGATATAGAAGACGTTTGTCCAATGACGTATCTCGTTAGTCTAGATATAGAAGACGGTTGGACAACGACGGATCTCGTTAGTCTAGATATAGAAGGCGGTTGTACAACGACGGATCTCGTTAGTCTAGATAAAGAAGACGGTTGTACAGACGGATCTCGTTAGTCTAGATATAGAAGACGTTTGTCCAACGACGTATCTCGTTAGTCTAGATATAGAAGACCGTTTGTCCAACGACGTATCTCGTTAGTCTAGATATAGAAGACGGTTGGACAACGACGGATCACGTTAGTCTAGATATAGAAGACGGTTGTACAACGACGGATCCCGTTAGTCTAGATATAGAAGACGGTTGTACAACGACGGATCTCGTTAGTCTAGATATAGAAGACCGTTTGTCCAACGACGTATCTCGTTAGTCTAGATATAGAAGACGGTTGGACAACGACGGATCACGTTAGTCTAGATATAGAAGACGGTTGTACAGACGGATCTCGTTAGTCTAGATATTGAAGACGTTTGTCCAACGACGTATCTCGTTAGACTAGATATAGAAGACGGTTGTACAACGACGGCTCTCGTTAGTCTAGATATAGAAGACGGTTGTACAGACGGATCTCGTTAGTCTAGATATTGAAGACGATTGTCCAACGACGTATCTCGTTAGTCTAGATATAGAAGACGTTTGTCCAACGACGTATCTCGTTAGTCTAGATATAGAAGACGGTTGTACAGACGGATCTCGTTAGTCTAGATATTGAAGACGTTTGTCCAACGACGTATCTCGTTAGACTAGATATAGAAGACGGTTGTCCAACGACGTATCTCGTTAGTCTAGATATAACAGACGGTTGTACAACGACGGATCTCGTTAGTCTAGATACAGAAGACGGTTGTACAACGACGGATCTCGTTAGTCTAGATATAGAAGACGTTTGTCCAACGACGTATCTCGTTAGTCTAGATATAGAAGACGGTTGTACAACGACGGCTCTCGTTAGTCTAGATATAGAAGACGGTTGTACAGACGGATCTCGTTAGTCTAGATATTGAAGACGATTGTCCAACGACGTATCTCGTTAGTCTAGATATTGAAGACGATTGTCCAACGACGTATCTCGTTAGCCTAGATATAAAAGACGGTTGTACAACGACGGATCTCGTTAGTCTAGATATAGAAGACGGTTGTACAACTTCGGATCCCGTTAGTCTAGATATAGAAGACGGTTGTACAACGACGGATCTCGTTAGTCTAGATATAGAAGACCGTTTGTCCAACGACGTATCTCGTTAGTCTAGATATAGAAGACGGTTGGACAACGACGGATCACGTTAGTCTAGATATAGAAGACGGTTGTACAGACGGATCTCGTTAGTCTAGATATTGAAGACGTTTGTCCAACGACGTATCTCGTTAGACTAGATATAGAAGACGGTTGTACAACGACGGCTCTCGTTAGTCTAGATATAGAAGACGGTTGTACAGACGGATCTCGTTAGTCTAGATATTGAAGACGATTGTCCAACGACGTATCTCGTTAGTCTAGATATAGAAGACGTTTGTCCAACGACGTATCTCGTTAGTCTAGATATAGAAGACGGTTGTACAGACGGATCTCGTTAGTCTAGATATTGAAGACGATTGTCCAACGGCGTATCTCGTTAGTCTAGATATAGAAGACGTTTGTCCAACGACGTATCTCGTTAGTCTAGATATAGAAGACGGTTGGACAACGACGGATCTCGTTAGTCTAGATATAGAAGGCGGCTGTACAACGACGGATCTCGTTAGTGTAGATATAGAAGGCGGTTGTACAACGACGGATCTCGTTAGTGTAGATATAGAAGACGGTTGTACAGACGGATCTCGTTAGTCTAGATATAGAAGACGGTTGTACAGACGGATCTCGTTAGTCTAGATATTGAAGACGATTGTTCAACGACGGATCTCGTTAGTCTATATATTGAAGACGATTGTCCAACGACGTATCTCGTTAGTCTAGATATAACAGACGGTTGTACAACGACGGATCTCGTTAGTCTAGATACAGAAGACGGTTGTACAACGACGGATCTCGTTAGTCTAGATATAGAAGACGTTTGTCCAACGACGTATCTCGTTAGTCTAGATATAGAAGGCGGTTGTACAACGACGGATCTCGTTAGTGTAGATATAGAAGACGGTTGTACAGACGGATCTCGTTAGTCTAGATATAGAAGACGGTTGTACAGACGGATCTCGTTAGTCTAGATATTGAAGACGATTGTTCAACGACGGATCTCGTTAGTCTAGATATTGAAGACGATTGTCCAACGACGTATCTCGTTAGTCTAGATATTGAAGACGATTGTCCAACGACGTATCTCGTTAGCCTAGATATAAAAGACGGTTGTACAACGACGGATCTCGTTAGTCTAGATATAGAAGACGGTTGTACAACTTCGGATCCCGTTAGTCTAGATATAGAAGACGGTTGTACAACGACGGATCTCGTTAGTCTAGATATAGAAGACCGTTTGTCCAATGACGTATCTCGTTAGTCTAGATATAGAAGACGGTTGGACAACGACGGATCACGTTAGTCTAGATATAGAAGACGGTTGTACAGACGGATCTCGTTAGTCTAGATATTGAAGACGTTTGTCCAACGACGTATCTCGTTAGACTAGATATAGAAGACGGTTGTACAACGACGGCTCTCGTTAGTCTAGATATAGAAGACGGTTGTACAGACGGATCTCGTTAGTCTAGATATTGAAGACGATTGTCCAACGACGTATCTCGTTAGTCTAGATATAGAAGACGTTTGTCCAACGACGTATCTCGTTAGTCTAGATATAGAAGACGGTTGTACAGACGGATCTCGTTAATCTAGATATTGAAGACGTTTGTCCAACGACGTATCTCGTTAGTCTAGATATAGAAGACGGTTGTACAGACGGATCTCGTTAGTCTAGATATTGAAGACGATTGTCCAACGACGTATCTCGTTAGTCTAGATATAGAAGACGTTTGTCCAACGACGTATCTCGTTAGTCTAGATATAGAAGACGGTTGGACAACGACGGATCTCGTTAGTCTAGATATAGAAGGCGGTTGTACAACGACGGATCTCGTTAGTGTAGATATAGAAGACGGTTGTACAGACGGATCTCGTTAGTCTAGATATAGAAGACGGTTGTACAGACGGATCTCGTTAGTCTAGATATAGAAGACGGTTGTACAGACGGATCTCGTTAGTCTAGATATAGAAAACGGTTGTACAGACGGATCTCGTTAGTCTAGATATAGAAGACGTTTGTCCATCCCAACAATTCGTTTCTCCACCCTCCACAATACAATTAGTTATCAAAATCGCGAAAAAGTAGTGTACTCGCGAAGCAATCACGAATAATTTCGATTTTTCGTTAATATAACATCGAAATCGTTTGTCCAACGACAGATCTCGTTAGTCTAGATATAGAAAACGGTTGTACAGAGGGATCTCGTTAGTCTAGATATAGATGACGTTTGTCCATCCCAACATATCGTTTGTCCACCCTCCACAATACAATTAGTTATCAAAATCGCGAAAAAGTAGTGTACTCGCGAAGCAATCGCGAATAATTTCGATTTTTGATTAATATAATTTCGAAATCGTGTGTCCAACGACGTATCTCGTTAGTCTAGATATAAAAGACGGTTGTACAACGACGGATCTCGTTAGTCTAGATATAGAAGATGGTTGTACAACTTCGGATCTCGTTAGTCTAGATATAGAAGACGGTTGTACAACGACGGATCTCGTTAGTCTAGATATAGAAGACGTTTGTCCAACGACGTATCTCGTTAGTCTAGATATAGAAGACGGTTGGACAACAACGGATCACGTTAGTCTAGATATAGAAGACGGTTGTACAGACGGATCTCGTTAGTCTAGATATTGAAGACGTTTGTCCAACGACGTATCTCGTTAGACTAGATATAGAAGACGGTTGTACAACGACGGCTCTCGTTAGTCTAGATATAGAAGACGGTTGTACAGACGGATCTCGTTAGTCTAGATATTGAAGACGATTGTCCAACGACGTATCTCGTTAGTCTAGATATAGAAGACGTTTGTCCAACGACGCATCTCGTTAGTCCAGATGTAGAAGACGGTTGTACAGACGGATCTCGTTAGTCTAGATATTGAAGACGTTTGTCCAACGACGTATCTCGTTAGTCTAGATATAGAAGACGGTTGGACAACGACGGATCTCGTTAGTCTAGATATAAAAGACGGTTGTACAACGACGGATCTCGTTAGTCTAGATATAGAAGACGGTTGTACAACTTCGGATCTCGTTAGTCTAGATATAGAAGACGTTTGTCCAACGACGTATCTCGTTAGTCTAGAGATAGAAGACGGTTGGACAACGACGGATCACGTTAGTCTAGATATAGAAGACGGTTGTACAGACGGATCTCGTTAGTCTAGATATTGAAGACGTTTGTCCAACGACGTATCTCGTTAGACTAGATATAGAAGACGGTTGTACAACGACGGCTCTCGTTAGTCTAGATATAGAAGACGGTTGTACAGACGGATCTCGTTAGTCTAGATATTGAAGACGATTGTCCAACGACGTATCTCGTTAGTCTAGATATAGAAGACGTTTGTCCAACGACGTATCTCGTTAGTCTAGATATAGAAGACGGTTGTACAGACGGATCTCGTTAGTCTAGATATTGAAGACGATTGTCCAACGACGTATCTCGTTAGTCTAGATATAGAAGACGGTTGGACAACGACGGATCTCGTTAGTCTAGATATAAAAGACGGTTGTACAACGACGGATCTCGTTAGTCTAGATATAGCAGACGGTTGTACAACTTCGGATCTCGTTAGTCTAGATATAGAAGACGGTTGTACAGACGGATCTCGTTAGTCTAGATATAGAAAACGGTTGTACAGACGGATCTCGTTAGTCTAGATATAGAAGACGTTTGTCCATCCCAACAATTCGTTTCTCCACCCTCCACAATACAATTAGTTCTCAAAATCGCGAAAAAGTAGTGTACTCGCGAAGCAATCGCGAATAATTTCGATTTTTGATTAATATAATTTCGAAATCGTGTGTCCAACGACGTATCTCGTTAGTCTAGATATAAAAGACGGTTGTACAACGACGGATCTCGTTAGTCTAGATATAGAAGATGGTTGTACAACTTCGGATCTCGTTAGTCTAGATATAGAAGACGGTTGTACAACGACGGATCTCGTTAGTCTAGATATAGAAGACGTTTGTCCAACGTCGTATCTCGTTAGTCTAGAGATAGAAGAAGGTTGGACAACGACGGATCACGTTAGTCTAGATATAGAAGACGGTTGTACAGACGGATCTCGTTAGTCTAGATATTGAAGACGTTTGTCCAACGACGTGTCTCGTTAGACTAGATATAGAAGACGGTTGTACAACGACGGCTCTCGTTAGTCTAGATATAGAAGACGGTTGTACAGACGGATCTCGTTAGTCTAGATATTGAAGACGATTGTCCAACGACGTATCTCGTTAGTCTAGATATAGAAGACGTTTGTCCAACGACGTATCTCGTTAGTCTAGATATAGAAGACGGTTGTACAGACGGATCTCGTTAGTCTAGATATTGAAGACGATTGTCCAACGACGTATCTCGTTAGTCTAGATATAGAAGACGGTTGGACAACGACGGATCTCGTTAGTCTAGATATAAAAGACGGTTGTACAACTTCGGATCTCGTTAGTCTAGATATTGAAGACGATTGTCCAACGACGTATCTCGTTAGTCTAGATATAGAAGACGTTTGTCCAACGACGTATCTCGTTAGTCTAGATATAGAAGACGGTTGGACAACGACGGATCTCGTTAGTCTAGATATAGAAGGCGGTTGTACAACGACGGATCTCGTTAGTCTAGATATAGAAGACGGTTGGACAACGACGGATCTCGTTAGTCTAGATATAGAAGGCGGTTGTACAGACGGATCTCGTTAGTCTAGATATTGAAGACGTTTGTCCAACGACGTATCTCGTTAGACTAGATATAGAAGACGGTTGTACAACGACGGCTCTCGTTAGTCTAGATATAGAAGACGGTTGTACAGACGGATCTCGTTAGTCTAGATATTGAAGACGATTGTCCAACGACGTATCTCGTTAGTCTAGATATAGAAGACGTTTGTCCAACGACGCATCTCGTTAGTCTAGATGTAGAAGACGGTTGTACAGACGGATCTCGTTAGTCTAGATATAGAGGACGGTTGTACAGACGGATCTCGTTAGTCTAGATATAGAAGACGGTTGTACAACTTCGGATCTCGTTAGTCTAGATATAGAAGACGGTTGTACAACGACGGATCTCGTTAGTCTAGATATAGAAGACGGTTGTACAACGACGGATCTCGTTAGTCTAGATATAGAAGACCGTTTGTCCAACGACGTATCTCGTTAGTCTAGATATAGAAGACGGTTGGCCAACGACGGATCACGTTAGTCTAGATATAGAAGACGGTTGTACAGACGGATCTCGTTAGTCTAGATATTGAAGACGTTTGTCCAACGACGTATCTCGTTAGACTAGATATAGAAGACGGTTGTACAACGACGGCTCTCGTTAGTCTAGATATAGAAGACGGTTGTACAGACGGATCTCGTTAGTCTAGATATAGAAGACGGTTGTACAGACGGATCTCGTTAGTCTAGATATAGAAAACGGTTGTACAGACGGATCTCGTTAGTCTAGATATAGAAGACGTTTGTCCATCCCAACAATTCGTTTCTCCACCCTCCACAATACAATTAGTTATCAAAATCGCGAAAAAGTAGTGTACTCGCGAAGCAATCACGAATAATTTCGATTTTTCGTTAATATAACATCGAAATCGTTTGTCCAACGACAGATCTCGTTAGTCTAGATATAGAAAACGGTTGTACAGACGGATCTCGTTAGTCTAGATATAGAAGACGTTTGTCCAACGACGTATCTCGTTAGTCTAGATATAGAAGACGGTTGGACAACAACGGATCACGTTAGTCTAGATATAGAAGACGGTTGTACAGACGGATCTCGTTAGTCTAGATATTGAAGACGTTTGTCCAACGACGTATCTCGTTAGACTAGATATAGAAGACGGTTGTACAACGACGGCTCTCGTTAGTCTAGATATAGAAGACGGTTGTACAGACGGATCTCGTTAATCTAGATATTGAAGACGATTGTCCAACGACGTATCTCGTTAGTCTAGATATAGAAGACGTTTGTCCAACGACGCATCTCGTTAGTCTAGATGTAGAAGACGGTTGTACAGACGGATCTCGTTAGTCTAGATATAGAGGACGGTTGTACAGACGGATCTCGTTAGTCTAGATATTGAAGACGATTGTCCAACGACGTATCTCGTTAGTCTAGATATAAAAGACTGTTGTACAACGACGGATCTCGTTAGTCTAGATATAGAAGACGGTTGTACAACTTCGGATCTCGTTAGTCTATATATAGAAGACGGTTGTACAACGACGGATCTCGTTAGTCTAGATATAGAAGACGTTTGTCCAACGACGTATCTCGTTAGACTATATATAGAAGACGGTTGTACAACGACGGCTCTCGTTAGTCTAGATATAGAAGACGGTTGTACAGACGGATCTCGTTAGACTAGATATTGAAGACGATTGTCCAACGACGTATCTCGTTAGTCTAGATATAGAAGACGTTTGTCCAACGACGTATCTCGTTAGTCTAGATATAGAAGACGGTTGGACAACGACGGATCTCGTTAGTCTAGATTTAGAAGGCGGTTGTACAACGACGGATCTCGTTAGTCTAGATAAAGAAGACGGTTGTACAGACGGATCTCGTTAGTCTAGATATAGAACACAGTTGTACAGACGGATCTCGTTAGTCTAGATATTGAAGACGATTGTTCAACGACGTATCTCGTTAGTCTAGATATAAAAGACGGTTGTACAACGACGGATCTCGTTAGTCTAGATATAGAAGACGGTTGTACAACTTCGGATCTCGTTAGTATATATATAGAAGACGGTTGTACAACGACGGATCTCGTTAGTCTAGATATTGAAGACGTTTGTCCAACGACGTATCTCGTTAGTCTAGATATAGAAGACGTTTGTCCAACGACGTATCTCGTTAGTCTAGATATAGAAGACGGTTGGACAACGACGGATCTCGTTAGTCTCGATATAGAAGACGTTTGTACAACGACGGATCTCGTTAGTCTATATATAGAAGACGGTTGTACAGACGGATCTCGTTAGTCTAGATATAGAAGACGGTTGTACAGACGGATCTCGTTAGTCTAGATATTGAAGACGATTGTTCAACGACGGATCTCGTTAGTCTAGATATTGAAGACGATTGTCCAACGACGTATCTCGTTAGTCTAGATATAACAGACGGTTGTACAACGACGGATCTCGTTAGTCTAGATATAGAAGACGGTTGTCCAACGACGTATCTCGTTAGTCTAGATATAGAAGACGGTTGGACAACGACGGATCTCGTTAGTCTAGATATAGAAGACGTTTGTCCAACGACGTATCTCGTTAGTCTAGATATAGAAGACGGTTGGACAACGACGGATCTCGTTAGTCTAGATATAGAAGGCGGTTGTACAACGACGGATCTCGTTAGTGTAGATATAGAAGACGGTTGTACAGACGGATCTCGTTAGTCTAGATATAGAAGACGGTTGTACAGACGGATCTCGTTAGTCTAGATATAGAAGACGGTTGTACAGACGGATCTCGTTAGTCTAGATATAGAAAACGGTTGTACAGACGGATCTCGTTAGTCTAGATATAGAAGACGTTTGTCCATCCCAACAATTCGTTTCTCCACCCTCCACAATACAATTAGTTATCAAAATCGCGAAAAAGTAGTGTACTCGCGAAGCAATCACGAATAATTTCGATTTTTCGTTAATATAACATCGAAATCGTTTGTCCAACGACAGATCTCGTTAGTCTAGATATAGAAAACGGTTGTACAGAGGGATCTCGTTAGTCTAGATATAGATGACGTTTGTCCATCCCAACATATCGTTTGTCCACCCTCCACAATACAATTAGTTATCAAAATCGCGAAAAAGTAGTGTACTCGCGAAGCAATCGCGAATAATTTCGATTTTTGATTAATATAATTTCGAAATCGTGTGTCCAACGACGTATCTCGTTAGTCTAGATATAAAAGACGGTTGTACAACGACGGATCTCGTTAGTCTAGATATAGAAGATGGTTGTACAACTTCGGATCTCGTTAGTCTAGATATAGAAGACGGTTGTACAACGACGGATCTCGTTAGTCTAGATATAGAAGACGTTTGTCCAACGACGTATCTCGTTAGTCTAGATATAGAAGACGGTTGGACAACAACGGATCACGTTAGTCTAGATATAGAAGACGTTTGTACAGACGGATCTCGTTAGTCTAGATATTGAAGACGTTTGTCCAACGACGTATCTCGTTAGACTAGATATAGAAGACGGTTGTACAACGACGGCTCTCGTTAGTCTAGATATAGAAGACGGTTGTACAGACGGATCTCGTTAGTCTAGATATTGATGACGATTGTCCAACGACGTATCTCGTTAGTCTAGATATAGAAGACGTTTGTCCAACGACGCATCTCGTTAGTCTAGATGTAGAAGACGGTTGGTACAGACGGATCTCGTTAGTCTAGATATTGAAGACGTTTGTCCAACGACGTATCTCGTTAGTCTAGATATAGAAGACGGTTGGACAACGACGGATCTCGTTAGTCTAGATATAAAAGACGGTTGTACAACGACGGATCTCGTTAGTCTAGATATAGAAGACGGTTGTACAACTTCGGATCTCGTTAGTCTAGATATAGGAGACGATTGTACAACGACGGATCTCGTTAGTCTAGATATAGAAGACCGTTTGTCCAACGACGTATCTCGTTAGTCTAGATATAGAAGACGGTTGGACAACGACGGGTCACGTTAGTCTAGATATAGAAGACGGTTGTACAGACGGATCTCGTTAGTCTAGATATTGAAGACGTTTGTCCAACGAGGTATCTCGTTAGACTAGATATAGAAGACGGTTGTTTAACGACGGCTCTCGTTAGTCTAGATATAGAAGACGGTTGTACAGACGGATCTCGTTAGTCTAGATATTGAAGACGATTGTCCAACGACGTATCTCGTTAGTCTAGATATAGAAAACGGTTGTACAGACGGATCTCGTTAGTCTAGATACAGAAGACGTTTGTCCATCCCAACAATTCGTTTCTCCACCCTCCACAATACAATTAGTTATCAAAATCGCGAAAAAGTAGTGTACTCGCGAAGCAATCACGAATAATTTCGATTTTTCGTTAATATAACATCGAAATCGTTTGTCCAACGACAGATCTCGTTAGTCTAGATATAGAAAACGGTTGTACAGACGGATCTCGTTAGTCTAGATATAGAAGACGTTTGTCCATCCCAACATATCGTTTGTCCACCCTCCACAATACAATTAGTTATCAAAATCGCGAAAAAGAAGTGTACTCGCGAAGCAACCGCGAATAATTTCGATTTTTGATTAATATAACATCGAAATCGTGTGTCCAACGACGGATCTCGTTAGTCTAGATATAGAAGACGGTTGTACAACGACGGATCTCGTTAGTCTATACATAGAAGACGGTTGTACAACGTCGGATCTCGTTATTATAGACATAGAAGACGGTTGTACAGACGGATCTCGTTAGTCTAGATATAGAAAACGGTTGTACAGACGGATCTCGTTAGTCTCGATATAGATGACGTTTGTCCATCCCAACATTTCGTTTGTCCACCCTCCACAATACAATTAGTTATCAAAATCGCGAAAAAGAAGTGTACTCGCGAAGCAATCGCGAATAATTTCGATTTTTGATTAATATAACATCGAAATCGTTTGTCCAACGACGGATCTCGTTAGTCTAGATATAGAAGACGGTTGTACAACTTCGGATCTCGTTAGTCTATATATAGAAGACGGTTGTACAACGACGGATCTCGTTAGTCTAGATATAGAAGACGGTTGTACAACTTCGGATCTCGTTAGTCTATATATAGAAGACGGTTGTACAACGACGGATCTCGTTATTCTAGATATAGAAGACGGTTGTACAACTTCGGATCTCGTTAGTCTATATATAGAAGACGGTTGTACAACGACGGATCTCGTTAGTCTAGATATAGGAGACGATTGTCCAACGACGTATCTCGTTAGTCTAGATATAGAAGACGTTTGTCCAATGACGTATCTCGTTAGTCTAGATATAGAAGACGGTTGGACAACGACGGATCTCGTTAGTCTAGATATAGAAGGCGGTTGTACAACGACGGATCTCGTTAGTCTAGATAAAGAAGACGGTTGTACAGACGGATCTCGTTAGTCTAGATATAGAAGACGTTTGTCCAACGACGTATCTCGTTAGTCTAGATATAGAAGACGATTGTTCAACGACGGATCTCGTTAGTCTATATATTGAAGACGATTGTCCAACGACGTATCTCGTTAGTCTAGATATAACAGACGGTTGTACAACGACGGATCTCGTTAGTCTAGATACAGAAGACGGTTGTACAACGACGGATCTCGTTAGTCTAGATATAGAAGACGTTTGTCCAACGACGTATCTCGTTAGTCTAGATATAGAAGACGGTTGTACAACGACGGCTCTCGTTAGTCTAGATATAGAAGACGGTTGTACAGACGGATCTCGTTAGTCTAGATATTGAAGACGATTGTCCAACGACGTATCTCGTTAGTCTAGATATAGAAGACGGATGGACAACGACGGATCTCGTTAGTCTAGATATAGAAGACGGTTGTACAACTTCGGATCTCGTTAGTCTAGATATAGAAGACGGTTGTACAACGACGTATCTCGTTAGTCTAGATATTGAAGACGATTGTCCAACGACGTATCTCGTTAGCCTAGATATAAAAGACGGTTGTACAACGACGGATCTCGTTAGTCTAGATATAGAAGACGGTTGTACAACTTCGGATCCCGTTAGTCTAGATATAGAAGACGGTTGTACAACGACGGATCTCGTTAGTCTAGATATAGAAGGCGGTTGTACAACGACGGATCTCGTTAGTCTAGCTAAAGAAGACGGTTGTACAGACGGATCTCGTTAGTCTAGATATAGAAGACGTTTGTCCAACGACGTATCTCGTTAGTCTAGATATAGAAGACGGTTGGACAACGACGGATCACGTTAGTCTAGATATAGAAGGCGGTTGTACAACTTCGGATCTCGTTAGTCTAGATATAGAAGACGGTTGTACAACTTCGGATCTCGTTAGTCTATATATAGAAGACGGTTGTACAACGACGGATCTCGTTAGTCTAGATATAGAAGGCGGTTGTACAACGACGGATCTCGTTAGTGTAGATATAGAAGACGGTTGTACAGACGGATCTCGTTAGTCTAGATATAGAAGACGGTTGTACAGACGGATCTCGTTAGTCTAGATATTGAAGACGATTGTTCAACGACGGATCTCGTTAGTCTATATATTGAAGACGATTGTCCAACGACGTATCTCGTTAGTCTAGATATAACAGACGGTTGTACAACGACGGATCTCGTTAGTCTAGATATAGAAGACGGTTGGACAACGACGGATCTCGTTAGTCTAGATATAGAAGGCGGTTGTACAACGACGGATCTCGTTAGTGTAGATATAGAAGACGGTTGTACAGACGGATCTCGTTAGTCTAGATATAGAAGACGGTTGTACAGACGGATCTCGTTAGTCTAGATATAGAAGACGGTTGTACAGACGGATCTCGTTAGTCTAGATATAGAAAACGGTTGTACAGACGGATCTCGTTAGTCTAGATATAGAAGACGTTTGTCCATCCCAACAATTCGTTTCTCCACCCTCCACAATACAATTAGTTATCAAAATCGCGAAAAAGTAGTGTACTCGCGAAGCAATCACGAATAATTTCGATTTTTCGTTAATATAACATCGAAATCGTTTGTCCAACGACAGATCTCGTTAGTCTAGATATAGAAAACGGTTGTACAAAGGGATCTCGTTAGTCTAGATATAGAAGACGTTTGTCCATCCCAACATATCGTTTGTCCACCCTCCACAATACAATTAGTTATCAAAATCGCGAAAAAGTAGTGTACTCGCGAAGCAACCGCGAATAATTTCGATTTTTGATTAATATAACATCGAAATCGTGTGTCCAACGACGGATCTCGTTAGTCTAGATATAGAAGACGGTTGTACAACGACGGATCTCGTTAGTCTATACATAGAAGACGGTTGTACAACGTCGGATCTCGTTATTATAGACATAGAAGACGGTTGTACAGACGGATCTCGTTAGTCTAGATATAGAAAACGGTTGTACAGACGGATCTCGTTAGTCTCGATATAGATGACGTTTGTCCATCCCAACATTTCGTTTGTCCACCCTCCACAATACAATTAGTTATCAAAATCGCGAAAAAGAAGTGTACTCGCGAAGCAATCGCGAATAATTTCGATTTTAGATTAATATAACATCGAAATCGTTTGTCCAACGACGGATCTCGTTAGTCTAGATATAGAAGACCGTTTGTCCAATGACGTATCTCGTTAGTCTAGATATAGAAGACGGTTGGACAACGACGGGTCACGTTAGTCTAGATATAGAAGACGGTTGTACAGACGGATCTCGTTAGTCTAGATATTGAAGACGTTTGTCCAACGAGGTATCTCGTTAGACTAGATATAGAAGACGGTTGTTTAACGACGGCTCTCGTTAGTCTAGATATAGAAGACGGTTGTACAGACGGATCTCGTTAGTCTAGATATTGAAGACGATTGTCCAACGACGTATCTCGTTAGTCTAGATATAGAAAACGGTTGTACAGACGGATCTCGTTAGTCTAGATACAGAAGACGTTTGTCCATCCCAACAATTCGTTTCTCCACCCTCCACAATACAATTAGTTATCAAAATCGCGAAAAAGTAGTGTACTCGCGAAGCAATCACGAATAATTTCGATTTTTCGTTAATATAACATCGAAATCGTTTGTCCAACGACAGATCTCGTTAGTCTAGATATAGAAAACGGTTGTACAGACGGATCTCGTTAGTCTAGATATAGAAGACGTTTGTCCATCCCAACATATCGTTTGTCCACCCTCCACAATACAATTAGTTATCAAAATCGCGAAAAAGAAGTGTACTCGCGAAGCAACCGCGAATAATTTCGATTTTTGATTAATATAACATCGAAATCGTGTGTCCAACGACGGATCTCGTTAGTCTAGATATAGAAGACGGTTGTACAACGACGGATCTCGTTAGTCTATACATAGAAGACGGTTGTACAACGTCGGATCTCGTTATTATAGACATAGAAGACGGTTGTACAGACGGATCTCGTTAGTCTAGATATAGAAAACGGTTGTACAGACGGATCTCGTTAGTCTCGATATAGATGACGTTTGTCCATCCCAACATTTCGTTTGTCCACCCTCCACAATACAATTAGTTATCAAAATCGCGAAAAAGAAGTGTACTCGCGAAGCAATCGCGAATAATTTCGATTTTTGATTAATATAACATCGAAATCGTTTGTCCAACGACGGATCTCGTTAGTCTAGATATAGAAGACGGTTGTACAACTTCGGATCTCGTTAGTCTATATATAGAAGACGGTTGTACAACGACGGATCTCGTTAGTCTAGATATAGATGACGGTTGTACAACTTCGGATCTCGTTAGTCTATATATAGAAGACGGTTGTACAACGACGGATCTCGTTAGTCTAGATATAGAAGACGGTTGTACAACTTCGGATCTCGTTAGTCTATATATAGAAGACGGTTGTACAACGACGGATCTCGTTAGTCTAGATATAGGAGACGATTGTCCAACGACGTATCTCGTTAGTCTAGATATAGAAGACGTTTGTCCAATGACGTATCTCGTTAGTCTAGATATAGAAGACGGTTGGACAACGACGGATCTCGTTAGTCTAGATATAGAAGGCGGTTGTACAACGACGGATCTCGTTAGTCTAGATAAAGAAGACGGTTGTACAGACGGATCTCGTTAGTCTAGATATAGAAGACGTTTGTCCAACGACGTATCTCGTTAGTCTAGATATAGAAGACGATTGTTCAACGACGGATCTCGTTAGTCTATATATTGAAGACGATTGTCCAACGACGTATCTCGTTAGTCTAGATATAACAGACGGTTGTACAACGACGGATCTCGTTAGTCTAGATACAGAAGACGGTTGTACAACGACGGATCTCGTTAGTCTAGATATAGAAGACGTTTGTCCAACGACGTATCTCGTTAGTCTAGATATAGAAGACGGTTGTACAACGACGGCTCTCGTTAGTCTAGATATAGAAGACGGTTGTACAGACGGATCTCGTTAGTCTAGATATTGAAGACGATTGTCCAACGACGTATCTCGTTAGTCTAGATATTGAAGACGATTGTCCAACGACGTATCTCGTTAGCCTAGATATAAAAGACGGTTGTACAACGACGTATCTCGTTAGTCTAGATATAGAAGACGGTTGTACAACTTCGGATCCCGTTAGTCTAGATATAGAAGACGGTTGTACAACGACGGATCTCGTTAGTCTAGATATAGAAGGCGGTTGTACAACGACGGATCTCGTTAGTCTAGCTAAAGAAGACGGTTGTACAGACGGATCTCGTTAGTCTAGATATAGAAGACGTTTGTCCAACGACGTATCTCGTTAGTCTAGATATAGAAGACGGTTGGACAACGACGGATCACGTTAGTCTAGATATAGAAGGCGGTTGTACAACTTCGGATCTCGTTAGTCTAGATATAGAAGACGGTTGTACAACTTCGGATCTCGTTAGTCTATATATAGAAGACGGTTGTCCAACGACGGATCTCGTTAGTCTAGATATAGAAGACGGTTGTACAGACGGATCTCGTTAGTCTAGATATTGAAGACGATTGTTCAACGACGGATCTCGTTAGTCTATATATTGAAGACGATTGTCCAACGACGTATCTCGTTAGTCTAGATATAACAGACGGTTGTACAACGACGGATCTCGTTAGTCTAGATATAGAAGACGGTTGGACAACGACGGATCTCGTTAGTCTAGATATAGAAGGCGGTTGTACAACGACGGATCTCGTTAGTGTAGATATAGAAGACGGTTGTACAGACGGATCTCGTTAGTCTAGATATAGAAGACGGTTGTACAGACGGATCTCGTTAGTCTAGATATAGAAGACGGTTGTACAGACGGATCTCGTTAGTCTAGATATAGAAAACGGTTGTACAGACGGATCTCGTTAGTCTAGATATAGAAGACGTTTGTCCATCCCAACAATTCGTTTCTCCACCCTCCACAATACAATTAGTTATCAAAATCGCGAAAAAGTAGTGTACTCGCGAAGCAATCACGAATAATTTCGATTTTTCGTTAATATAACATCGAAATCGTTTGTCCAACGACAGATCTCGTTAGTCTAGATATAGAAAACGGTTGTACAAAGGGATCTCGTTAGTCTAGATATAGAAGACGTTTGTCCATCCCAACATATCGTTTGTCCACCCTCCACAATACAATTAGTTATCAAAATCGCGAAAAAGTAGTGTACTCGCGAAGCAACCGCGAATAATTTCGATTTTTGATTAATATAACATCGAAATCGTGTGTCCAACGACGGATCTCGTTAGTCTAGATATAGAAGACGGTTGTACAACGACGGATCTCGTTAGTCTATACATAGAAGACGGTTGTACAACGTCGGATCTCGTTATTATAGACATAGAAGACGGTTGTACAGACGGATCTCGTTAGTCTAGATATAGAAAACGGTTGTACAGACGGATCTCGTTAGTCTCGATATAGATGACGTTTGTCCATCCCAACATTTCGTTTGTCCACCCTCCACAATACAATTAGTTATCAAAATCGCGAAAAAGAAATGTACTCGCGAAGCAATCGCGAATAATTTCGATTTTTGATTAATATAACATCGAAATCGTTTGTCCAACGACGGATCTCGTTAGTCTAGATATAGAAGACGGTTGTACAACTTCGGATCTCGTTAGTCTATATATAGAAGAAGGTTGTACAACGACGGATCTCGTTAGTCTAGATATAGAAGACGGTTGTACAACTTCGGATCTCGTTAGTCTATATATAGAAGACGGTTGTACAACGACGGATCTCGTTAGTCTAGATATAGGAGACGTTTGTCCAACGACGTATCTCGTTAGACTAGATATAGAAGACGGTTGTACAACGACGGCTCTCGTTAGTCTAGATATAGAAGACGGTTGTACAGACGGATCTCGTTAGACTAGATATTGAAGACGATTGTCCAACGACGTATCTCGTTAGTCTAGATATAGAAGACGTTTGTCCAATGACGTATCTCGTTAGTCTAGATATAGAAGACGGTTGGACAACGACGGATCTCGTTAGTCTAGATATAGAAGGCGGTTGTACAACGACGGATCTCGTTAGTCTAGATAAAGAAGACGGTTGTACAGACGGATCTCGTTAGTCTAGATATAGAAGACGTTTGTCCAACGACGTATCTCGTTAGTCTAGATATTGAAGACAATTGTCCAACGACGTATCTCGTTAGTCTAGATATAAAAGACGGTTGTACAACGACGGATCTCGTTAGTCTAGATATAGAAGACGGTTGTACAACTTCGGATCTCGTTAGTCTATATATAGAAGACGGTTGTACAACGACGGATCTCGTTAGTCTAGATATAGAAGACGTTTGTCCAACGACGTATCTCGTTAGACTAGATATAGAAGACGGTTGTACAACGACGGCTCTCGTTAGTCTAGATATAGAAGACGGTTGTACAGACGGATCTCGTTAGACTAGATATTGAAGACGATTGTCCAACGACGTATCTCGTTAGTCTAGATATAGAAGACGTTTGTCCAACGACGTATCTCGTTAGTCTAGATATAGTAGACGGTTGGACAACGACGGATCTCGTTAGTCTAGATATAGAAGGCGGTTGTACAACGACGGATCTCGTTAGTCTAGATAAAGAAGACGGTTGTACAGACGGATCTCGTTAGTCTAGATATAGAACACAGTTGTACAGACGGATCTCGTTAGTCTAGATATTGAAGACGATTGTTCAACGACGTATCTCGTTAGTCTAGATATAAAAGACGGTTGTACAACGACGGATCTCGTTAGTCTAGATATAGAAGACGGTTGTACAACTTCGGATCTCGTTAGTATATATATAGAAGACGGTTGTACAACGACGGATCTCGTTAGTCTAGATATTGAAGACGTTTGTCCAACGACGTATCTCGTTAGTCTAGATATAGAAGACGTTTGTCCAACGACGTATCTCGTTAGTCTAGATATAGAAGACGGTTGGACATCGACGGATCTCGTTAGTCTCGATATAGAAGACGTTTGTACAACGACGGATCTCGTTAGTCTATATATAGAAGACGGTTGTACAGACGGATCTCGTTAGTCTAGATATAGAAGACGGTTGTACAGACGGATCTCGTTAGTCTAGATATTGAAGACGATTGTTCAACGACGGATCTCGTTAGTCTAGATATTGAAGACGATTGTCCAACGACGTATCTCGTTAGTCTAGATATAACAGACGGTTGTACAACGACGGATCTCGTTAGTCTAGATATAGAAGACGGTTGTACAACGACGGATCTCGTTAGTCTAGATATAGAAGGCGTTTGTCCAACGACGTATCTCGTTAGTCTAGATATAGAAGACGGTTGGACAACGACGGATCTCGTTAGTCTAGATATAGAAGGCGGTTGTACAACGACGGATCTCGTTAGTCTAGATATAGAAGACGGTTGTACAGACGGATCTCGTTAGTCTAGATATAGAAGACGGTTGTACAACGACGGATCTCGTTAGTCTAGATTTAGAAGACGTTTGTCCGACGTCGTATCTCGTTAGTCTAGAGATAGAAGAAGGTTGGACAACGACGGATCACGTTAGTCTAGATATAGAAGACGGTTGTACAGACGGATCTCGTTAGTCTAGATATTGAAGACGTTTGTCCAACGACGTGTCTCGTTAGACTAGATATAGAAGACGGTTGTACAACGACGGCTCTCGTTAGTCTAGATATAGAAGACGGTTGTACAGACGGATCTCGTTAGTCTAGATATTGAAGACGATTGTCCAACGACGTATCTCGTTAGTCTAGATATAGAAGACGTTTGTCCAACGACGTATCTCGTTAGTCTAGATATAGAAGACGGTTGTACAGACGGATCTCGTTAGTCTAGATATTGAAGACGATTGTCCAACGACGTATCTCGTTAGTCTAGATATAGAAGACGGTTGGACAACGACGGATCTCGTTAGTCTAGATATAAAAGACGGTTGTACAACGACGGATCTCGTTAGTCTAGATATAGAAGACGGTTGTACAACTGCGGATCTCGTTAGTCTAGATATAGAAGACGGTTGTACAACGACGGATCTCGTTAGTCTAGATATAGAAGACGTTTGTCCAACGACGTATCTCGTTAGTCTAGATATAGAAGACGGTTGGACAACGAGGGATCACGTTAGTCTAGATATAGAAGACGGTTGTACAACTTCGGATCCCGTTAGTCTAGATAAAGAAGACGGTTGTACAGACGGATCTCGTTAGTCTAGATATAGAAGACGTTTGTCCAACGACGTATCTCGTTAGTCTAGATATAGAAGACGGTTGGACAACGACGGATCACGTTAGTCTAGATATAGAAGGCGGTTGTACAACTTCGGATCTCGTTAGTCTAGATATAGAAGACGGTTGTACAACTTCGGATCTCGTTAGTCTATATATAGAAGACGGTTGTACAACGACGGATCTCGTTAGTCTAGATATAGAAGGCGGTTGTACAACGACGGATCTCGTTAGTGTAGATATAGAAGACGGTTGTACAGACGGATCTCGTTAGTCTAGATATAGAAGACGGTTGTACAGACGGATCTCGTTAGTCTAGATATTGAAGACGATTGTTCAACGACGGATCTCGTTAGTCTATATATTGAAGACGATTGTCCAACGACGTATCTCGTTAGTCTAGATATAACAGACGGTTGTACAACGACGGATCTCGTTAGTC
The DNA here is from genome assembly GCA_960531205.1 of Andrena bicolor. NCBI lineage: Eukaryota > Metazoa > Arthropoda > Insecta > Hymenoptera > Andrenidae > Andrena > Andrena bicolor. The sequence goes on along the minus strand of CAUIJW010000120.1, from coordinate 720,930 downwards.
TAGATACAGAAGACGGTTGTACAACGACGGATCTCGTTAGTCTAGATATAGAAGACGTTTGTCCAACGACGTATCTCGTTAGTCTAGATATAGAAAACGGTTGTACAGACGGATCTCGTTAGTCTAGATATAGAAGACGTTTGTCCATCCCAACAATTCGTTTCTCCACCCTCCACAATACAATTAGTTATCAAAATCGCGAAAAAGTAGTGTACTCGCGAAGCAATCACGAATAATTTCGATTTTTCGTTAATATAACATCGAAATCGTTTGTCCAACGACAGATCTCGTTAGCCTAGATATAGAAGACGGTTGTTCGGACGGATCTCGTTAGTCTAGATATAGAAGACGGTTGTACAACGACGGATCTCGTTAGTCTAGATATAGAAGGCGGTTGTACAACGACGGCTCTCGTTAGTCTAGATATAGAAGACGGTTGTACAGACGGATCTCGTTAGTCTAGATATAGAAGACGGTTGTACAACGACGGATCTCGTTAGTCTAGATATATAAGACGGTTGTACAGACGGATCTCGTTAGTCTAGATATAGAAGACGTTTGTCCATCCCAACCTTTCCTTTATCCACCTTCCACAATACAATTATTTATCAAAATCGCGAAAAAGAAGTGTACTCGCGAAGCAATCGCGAATAAATTCGATTTTTGATTAATATATCATCGAAATCGTTTGTCCAACGACGGATCTCGTTAGTCTAGATATAGAAGGCGGTTGTACAACGACGGATCTCGTTAGTCTAGATATAGAAGACGGTTGTTCGGACGGATCTCGTTAGTCTAGATATAGAAGACGGTTGTACAACGACGGATCTCGTTAGTCTAGATATAGAAGGCGGTTGTCCAACGACGTATCTCGTTAGTCTAGATATAGAAGACGGTTGGACAACGACGGATCTCGTTAGTCTAGATATAGAAGACGGTTGTACAGACGGATCTCGTTAGTCTAGATATAGAAGACGGTTGTACAACGACGGCTCTCGTTAGTCTAGATATAGAAGACGGTTGTACAGACGGATCTCGTTAGTCTAGATATTGAAGACGATTGTCCAACGACGTATCTCGTTAGTCTAGATATTGAAGACGATTGTCCAACGACGTATCTCGTTAGCCTAGATATAAAAGACGGTTGTACAACGACGGATCTCGTTAGTCTAGATATAGAAGACGGTTGTACAACTTCGGATCCCGTTAGTCTAGATATAGAAGACGGTTGTACAACGACGGATCTCGTTAGTCTAGATATAGAAGACCGTTTGTCCAACGACGTATCTCGTTAGTCTAGATATAGAAGACGGTTGGACAACGACGGATCACGTTAGTCTAGATATAGAAGACGGTTGTACAGACGGATCTCGTTAGTCTAGATATTGAAGACGTTTGTCCAACGACGTATCTCGTTAGACTAGATATAGAAGACGGTTGTACAACGACGGCTCTCGTTAGTCTAGATATAGAAGACGGTTGTACAGACGGATCTCGTTAGTCTAGATATTGAAGACGATTGTCCAACGACGTATCTCGTTAGTCTAGATGTAGAAGACGTTTGTCCAACGACGTATCTCGTTAGTCTAGATATAGAAGACGGTTGTACAGACGGATCTCGTTAATCTAGATATTGAAGACGTTTGTCCAACGACGTATCTCGTTAGTCTAGATATAGAAGACGGTTGTACAGACGGATCTCGTTAGTCTAGATATTGAAGACGATTGTCCAACGACGTATCTCGTTAGTCTAGATATAGAAGAAGTTTGTCCAACGACGTATCTCGTTAGTCTAGATATAGAAGACGGTTGGACAACGACGGATCTCGTTAGTCTAGATATAGAAGGCGGTTGTACAACGACGGATCTCGTTAGTGTAGATATAGAAGACGGTTGTACAGACGGATCTCGTTAGTCTAGATATAGAAGACGGTTGTACAGACGGATCTCGTTAGTCTAGATATAGAAGACGGTTGTACAGACGGATCTCGTTAGTCTAGATATAGAAAACGGTTGTACAGACGGATCTCGTTAGTCTAGATATAGAAGACGTTTGTCCATCCCAACAATTCGTTTCTCCACCCTCCACAATACAATTAGTTATCAAAATCGCGAAAAAGTAGTGTACTCGCGAAGCAATCGCGAATAATTTCGATTTTTGATTAATATAATTTCGAAATCGTGTGTCCAACGACGTATCTCGTTAGTCTAGATATAAAAGACGGTTGTACAACGACGGATCTCGTTAGTCTAGATATAGAAGATGGTTGTACAACTTCGGATCTCGTTAGTCTAGATATAGAAGACGGTTGTACAACGACGGATCTCGTTAGTCTAGATATAGAAGACGTTTGTCCAACGACGTATCTCGTTAGTCTAGATATAGAAGACGGTTGGACAACAACGGATCACGTTAGTCTAGATATAGAAGACGGTTGTACAGACGGATCTCGTTAGTCTAGATATTGAAGACGTTTGTCCAACAACGTATCTCGTTAGACTAGATATAGAAGACGGTTGTACAACGACGGCTCTCGTTAGTCTAGATATAGAAGACGGTTGTACACACGGATCTCGTTAGTCTAGATATAGAAGACGGTTGTACAGACGGATCTCGTTAGTCTAGATATAGAAAACGGTTGTACAGACGGATCTCGTTAGTCTAGATATAGAAGACGTTTGTCCATCCCAACAATTCGTTTCTCCACCCTCCACAATACAATTAGTTATCAAAATCGCGAAAAAGTAGTGTACTCGCGAAGCAACCGCGAATAATTTCGATTTTTGATTAATATAACATCGAAATCGTGTGTCCAACGACGGATCTCGTTAGTCTAGATATAGAAGACGGTTGTACAACGACGGATCTCGTTAGTCTAGATATAGAAGACGGTTGTACAACTTCGGATCTCGTTAGTCTAGATATAGAAGACGTTTGTCCAACGACGTATCTCGTTAGTCTAGAGATAGAAGACGGTTGGACAACGACGGATCACGTTAGTCTAGATATAGTAGACGGTTGGACAACGACGGATCTCGTTAGTCTAGATATAGAAGGCGGTTGTACAACGACGGATCTCGTTAGTCTAGATAAAGAAGACGGTTGTACAGACGGATCTCGTTAGTCTAGATATAGAACACAGTTGTACAGACGGATCTCGTTAGTCTAGATATTGAAGACGATTGTTCATCGACGTATCTCGTTAGTCTAGATATAAAAGACGGTTGTACAACGACGGATCTCGTTAGTCTAGATATAGAAGACGGTTGTACAACTTCGGATCTCGTTAGTATATATATAGAAGACGGTTGTACAACGACGGTTCTCGTTAGTCTAGATATTGAAGACGTTTGTCCAACGACGTATCTCGTTAGTCTAGATATAGAAGACGTTTGTCCAACGACGTATCTCGTTAGTCTAGATATAGAAGACGGTTGGACATCGACGGATCTCGTTAGTCTCGATATAGAAGACGTTTGTACAACGACGGATCTCGTTAGTCTATATATAGAAGACGGTTGTACAGACGGATCTCGTTAGTCTAGATATAGAAGACGGTTGTACAGACGGATCTCGTTGGTCTAGATATTGAAGACGATTGTTCAACGACGGATCTCGTTAGTCTAGATATTGAAGACGATTGTCCAACGACGTATCTCGTTAGTCTAGATATAACAGACGGTTGTACAACGACGGATCTCGTTAGTCTAGATATAGAAGACGGTTGTACAACGACGGATCTCGTTAGTCTAGATATAGAAGGCGTTTGTCCAACGACGTATCTCGTTAGTCTAGATATAGAAGACGGTTGGACAACGACGGATCTCGTTAGTCTAGATATAGAAGGCGGTTGTACAACGACGGATCTCGTTAGTCTAGATATAGAAGACGGTTGTACAGACGGATCTCGTTAGTCTAGATATAGAAGACGGTTGTACAACGACGGATCTCGTTAGTCTAGATTTAGAAGACGTTTGTCCAACGTCGTATCTCGTTAGTCTAGAGATAGAAGAAGGTTGGACAACGACGGATCACGTTAGTCTAGATATAGAAGACGGTTGTACAGACGGATCTCGTTAGTCTAGATATTGAAGACGTTTGTCCAACGACGTGTCTCGTTAGACTAGATATAGAAGACGGTTGTACAACGACGGCTCTCGTTAGTCTAGATATAGAAGACGGTTGTACAGACGGATCTCGTTAGTCTAGATATTGAAGACGATTGTCCAACGACGTATCTCGTTAGTCTAGATATAGAAGACGTTTGTCCAACGACGTATCTCGTTAGTCTAGATATAGAAGACGGTTGTACAGACGGATCTCGTTAGTCTAGATATTGAAGACGATTGTCCAACGACGTATCTCGTTAGTCTAGATATAGAAGACGGTTGGACAACGACGGATCTCGTTAGTCTAGATATAAAAGACGGTTGTACAACGACGGATCTCGTTAGTCTAGATATAGAAGACGGTTGTACAACTGCGGATCTCGTTAGTCTAGATATAGAAGACGGTTGTACAACGACGGATCTCGTTAGTCTAGATATAGAAGACGTTTGTCCAACGACGTATCTCGTTAGTCTAGATATAGAAGACGGTTGGACAACGAGGGATCACGTTAGTCTAGATATAGAAGACGGTTGTACAACTTCGGATCCCGTTAGTCTAGATATAGAAGACGGTTGTACAACGACGGATCTCGTTAGTCTAGATATAGAAGACCGTTTGTCCAACGACGTATCTCGTTAGTCTAGATATAGAAGACGGTTGGACAACGACGGATCACGTTAGTCTAGGTATAGAAGACGGTTGTACAGACGGATCTCGTTAGTCTAGATATTGAAGACGTTTGTCCAACGACGTATCTCGTTAGACTAGATATAGAAGACGGTTGTACAGACGGATCTCGTTAGTCTAGATATTGAAGACGATTGTCCAACGACGTATCTCGTTAGTCTAGATATAGAAGACGTTTGTCCAACGACGTATCTCGTTAGTCTAGATATAGAAGACGGTTGGACAACGACGGATCTCGTTAGTCTAGATATAGAAGGCGGTTGTACAACGACGGATCTCGTTAGTGTAGATATAGAAGACGGTTGTACAGACGGATCTCGTTAGTCTAGATATAGAAGACGGTTGTACAGACGGATCTCGTTAGTCTAGATATAGAAGACGGTTGTACAGACGGATCTCGTTAGTCTAGATATAGAAAACGGTTGTACAGACGGATCTCGTTAGTCTAGATATAGAAGACGTTTGTCCATCCCAACAATTCGTTTCTCCACCCTCCACATTACAATTAGTTATCAAAATCGCGAAAAAGTAGTGTACTCGCGAAGCAATCACGAATAATTTCGATTTTTCGTTAATATAACATCGAAATCGTTTGTCCAACGACAGATCTCGTTAGTCTAGATATAGAAAACGGTTGTACAGACGGATCTCGTTAGTCTAGATATAGAAGACGTTTGTCCATCCCAACATATCGTTTGTCCACCCTTCCTCAATACAATTAGTTATCAAAATCGCGAAAAAGAAGTGTACTCGCGAAGCAACCGCGAATAATTTCGATTTTTGATTAATATAACATCGAAATCGTGTGTCCAACGACGGATCTCGTTAGTCTAGATATAGAAGACGGTTGTACAGACGGATCTCGTTAGTCTAGATATAGAAGACGGTTGTACAGACGGATCTCGTTAGTGTAGATATAGAAGACGGTTGTACAGACGGATCTCGTTAGTCTAGATATAGAAGACGTTTGTCCATCCCAACAATTCGTTTCTCCACCCTCCACAATACAATTAGTTATCAAAATCGCGAAAAAGTAGTGTACTCGCGAAGCAATCGCGAATAATTTCGATTTTTGATTAATATAATTTCGAAATCGTGTGTCCAACGACGTATCTCGTTAGTCTAGATATAAAAGACGGTTGTACAACGACGGATCTCGTTAGTCTAGATATAGAAGATGGTTGTACAACTTCGGATCTCGTTAGTCTAGATATAGAAGACGGTTGTACAACGACGGATCTCGTTAGTCTAGATATAGAAGACGTTTGTCCAACGACGTATCTCGTTAGTCTAGATATAGAAGACGGTTGGACAACAACGGATCACGTTAGTCTAGATGTAGAAGACGGTTGTACAGACGGATCTCGTTAGTCTAGATATTGAAGACGTTTGTCCAACGACGTATCTCGTTAGTCTAGATATAGAAGACGGTTGGACAACGACGGATCTCGTTAGTCTAGATATAAAAGACGGTTGTACAACGACGGATCTCGTTAGTCTAGATATAGAAGACGGTTGTACAACTTCGGATCTCGTTAGTCTAGATATAGAAGACGTTTGTCCAACGACGTATCTCGTTAGTCTAGAGATAGAAGACGGTTGGACAACGACGGATCACGTTAGTCTAGATATAGAAGACGGTTGTACAGACGGATCTCGTTAGTCTAGATATAGAAGACGGTTGTACAGACGGATCTCGTTAGTCTAGATATAGAAGACGGTTGTACAGACGGATCTCGTTAGTCTAGATATAGAAAACGGTTGTACAGACGGATCTCGTTAGTCTAGATATAGAAGACGTTTGTCCATCCCAACAATTCGTTTCTCCACCCTCCACAATACAATTAGTTATCAAAATCGCGAAAAAGTAGTGTACTCGCGAAGCAATCACAAATAATTTCGATTTTTCGTTAATATAACATCGAAATCGTTTGTCCAACGACAGATCTCGTTAGTCTAGATATAGAAAACGGTTGTACAGACGGATCTCTTTAGTCTAGATATAGAAGACGTTTGTCCATCCCAACATATCGTTTGTCCACCCTTCCTCAATACAATTAGTTATCAAAATCGCGAAAAAGAAGTGTACTCGCGAAGCAACCGCGAATAATTTCGATTTTTGATTAATATAACATCGAAATCGTGTGTCCAACGACGGATCTCGTTAGTCTAGATATAGAAGACGGTTGTACAGACGGATCTCGTTAGTCTAGATATAGAAGACGGTTGTACAGACGGATCTCGTTAGTCTAGATATAGAAAACGGTTGTACAGACGGATCTCGTTAGTCTAGATATAGAAGACGTTTGTCCATCCCAACAATTCGTTTCTCCACCCTCCACAATACAATTAGATATCAAAATCGCGAAAAAGTAGTGTACTCGCGAAGCAATCGCGAATAATTTCGATTTTTGATTAATATAATTTCGAAATCGTGTGTCCAACGACGTATCTCGTTAGTCTAGATATAAAAGACGGTTGTACAACGACGGATCTCGTTAGTCTAGATATAGAAGATGGTTGTACAACTTCGGATCTCGTTAGTCTAGATATAGAAGACGGTTGTACAACGACGGATCTCGTTAGTCTAGATATAGAAGACGTTTGTCCAACGACGTATCTCGTTAGTCTAGATATAGAAGACGGTTGGACAACAACGGATCACGTTAGTCTAGATATAGAAGACGGTTGTACAGACGGATCTCGTTAGTCTAGATATTGAAGACGTTTGTCCAACGACGTATCTCGTTAGACTAGATATAGAAGACGGTTGTACAACGACGGCTCTCGTTAGTCTAGATATAGAAGACGGTTGTACAGACGGATCTCGTTAGTCTAGATATTGAAGACGATTGTCCAACGACGTATCTCGTTAGTCTAGATATAGAAGACGTTTGTCCAACGACGCATCTCGTTAGTGTAGATGTAGAAGACGGTTGTACAGACGGATCTCGTTAGTCTAGATATAGAGGACGGTTGTACAGACGGATCTCGTTAGTCTAGATATTGAAGACGATTGTCCAACGACGTATCTCGTTAGTCTAGATATAAAAGACGGTTGTACAACGACGGATCTCGTTAGTCTAGATATAGAAGACGGTTGTACAACTTCGGATCTCGTTAGTCTATATATAGAAGACGGTTGTACAACGACGGATCTCGTTAGTCTAGATATAGAAGACGTTTGTCCAACGACGTATCTCGTTAGACTAGATATAGAAGACGGTTGTACAACGACGGCTCTCGTTAGTCTAGATATAGAAGACGGTTGTACAGACGGATCTCGTTAGACTAGATATTGAAGACGATTGTCCAACGACGTATCTCGTTAGTCTAGATATAGAAGACGTTTGTCCAACGACGTATCTCGTTAGTCTAGATATAGTAGACGGTTGGACAACGACGGATCTCGTTAGTCTAGATATAGAAGGCGGTTGTACAACGACGGATCTCGTTAGTGTAGATAAAGAAGACGGTTGTACAGACGGATCTCGTTAGTCTAGATATAGAACACAGTTGTACAGACGGATCTCGTTAGTCTAGATATTGAAGACGATTGTTCAACGACGTATCTCGTTAGTCTAGATATAAAAGACGGTTGTACAACGACGGATCTCGTTAGTCTAGATATAGAAGACGGTTGTACAACTTCGGATCTCGTTAGTCTAGATATAGAAGACGGTTGTACAGACGGATCTCGTTAGTCTAGATATAGAAGACGGTTGTACAGACGGATCTCGTTAGTCTAGATATTGAAGACGATTGTTCAACGACGGATCTCGTTAGTCTATATATTGAAGACGATTGTCCAACGACGTATCTCGTTAGTCTAGATATAACAGACGGTTGTACAACGACGGATCTCGTTAGTCTAGATACAGAAGACGGTTGTACAACGACGGATCTCGTTAGTCTAGATATAGAAGACGGTTGTACAGACGGATCTCGTTAGTCTAGATATAGAAGACGTTTGTCCATCCCAACATATCGTTTGTCCACCCTCCACAATACAATTAGTTATCAAAATCGCGAAAAAGAAGTGTACTCGCGAAGCAACCGCGAATAATTTCGATTTTTGATTAATATAACATCGAAATCGTGTGTCCAACGACGGATCTCGTTAGTCTAGATATAGTAGACGGTTGGACAACGACGGATCTCGTTAGTCTAGATATAGAAGGCGGTTGTACAACGACGGATCTCGTTAGTCTAGATAAAGAAGGCGGTTGTACAACGACGGATCTCGTTAGTGTAGATATAGAAGACGGTTGTACAGACGGATCTCGTTAGTCTAGATATAGAAGACGGTTGTACAGACGGATCTCGTTAGTCTAGATATTGAAGACGATTGTTCAACGACGGATCTCGTTAGTCTATATATTGAAGACGATTGTCCAACGACGTATCTCGTTAGTCTAGATATAACAGACGGTTGTACAACGACGGATCTCGTTAGTCTAGATACAGAAGACGGTTGTACAACGACGGATCTCGTTAGTCTAGATATAGAAGACGTTTGTCCAACGACGTATCTCGTTAGTCTAGATATAGAAGACGGTTGTACAACGACGGCTCTCGTTAGTCTAGATATAGAAGACGGTTGTACAGACGGATCTCGTTAGTCTAGATATTGAAGACGATTGTCCAACGACGTATCTCGTTAGTCTAGATATTGAGGACGATTGTCCAACGACGTATCTCGTTAGCCTAGATATAAAAGACGGTTGTACAACGACGGATCTCGTTAGTCTAGATATAGAAGACGGTTGTACAACTTCGGATCCCGTTAGTCTAGATATAGAAGACGGTTGTACAACGACGGATCTCGTTAGTCTAGATATAGAAGACCGTTTGTCCAACGACGTATCTCGTTAGTCTAGATATAGAAGACGGTTGGACAACGACGGATCACGTTAGTCTAGATATAGAAGACGGTTGTACAGACGGATCTCGTTAGTCTAGATATTGAAGACGTTTGTCCAACGACGTATCTCGTTAGACTAGATATAGAAGACGGTTGTACAACGACGGCTCTCGTTAGTCTAGATATAGAAGACGGTTGTACAGACGGATCTCGTTAGTCTAGATATTGAAGACGATTGTCCAACGACGTATCTCGTTAGTCTAGATATAGAAGACGTTTGTCCAACGACGTATCTCGTTAGTCTAGATATAGAAGACGGTTGTACAGACGGATCTCGTTAATCTAGATATTGAAGACGTTTGTCCAACGACGTATCTCGTTAGTCTAGATATAGAAGACGGTTGTACAGACGGATCTCGTTAGTCTAGATATTGAAGACGATTGTCCAACGACGTATCTCGTTAGTCTAGATATAGAAGACGTTTGTCCAACGACGTATCTCGTTAGTCTAGATATAGAAGACGGTTGGACAACGACGGATCTCGTTAGTCTAGATATAGAAGGCGGTTGTACAACGACGGATCTCGTTAGTGTAGATATAGAAGACGGTTGTACAGACGGATCTCGTTAGTCTAGATATAGAAGACGGTTGTACAGACGGATCTCGTTAGTCTAGATATAGAAGACGGTTGTACAGACGGATCTCGTTAGTCTAGATATAGAAAACGGTTGTACAGACGGATCTCGTTAGTCTAGATATAGAAGACGTTTGTCCATCCCAACAATTCGTTTCTCCACCCTCCACAATACAATTAGTTATCAAAATCGCGAAAAAGTAGTGTACTCGCGAAGCAATCACGAATAATTTCGATTTTTCGTTAATATAACATCGAAATCGTTTGTCCAACGACAGATCTCGTTAGTCTAGATATAGAAAACGGTTGTACAGAGGGATCTCGTTAGTCTAGATATAGAAGACGTTTGTCCATCCCAACATATCGTTTGTCCACCCTCCACAATACAATTAGTTATCAAAATCGCGAAAAAGTAGTGTACTCGCGAAGCAACCGCGAATAATTTCGATTTTTGATTAATATAACATCGAAATCGTGTGTCCAACGACGGATCTCGTTAGTCTAGATATAGAAGACGGTTGTACAACGACGGATCTCGTTAGTCTATACATAGAAGACGGTTGTACAACGTCGGATCTCGTTATTATAGACATAGAAGACGGTTGTACAGACGGATCTCGTTAGTCTAGATATAGAAAACGGTTGTACAGACGGATCTCGTTAGTCTCGATATAGATGACGTTTGTCCATCCCAACATTTCGTTTGTCCACCCTCCACAATACAATTAGTTATCAAAATCGCGAAAAAGAAGTGTACTCGCGAAGCAATCGCGAATAATTTCGATTTTTGATTAATATAACATCGAAATCGTTTGTCCAACGACGGATCTCGTTAGTCTAGATATAGAAGACGGTTGTACAACTTCGGATCTCGTTAGTCTATATATAGAAGACGGTTGGACAACGACGGATCTCGTTAGTCTAGATATAAAAGACGGTTGTACAACGACGGATCTCGTTAGTCTAGATATAGAAGACGGTTGTACAACTTCGGATCTCGTTAGTCTATATATAGAAGACGGTTGTACAACGACGGATCTCGTTAGTCTAGATATAGAAGACGTTTGTCCAACGACGTATCTCGTTAGACTAGATATAGAAGACGGTTGTACAACGACGGCTCTCGTTAGTCTAGATATAGAAGACGGTTGTACAGACGGATCTCGTTAGACTAGATATTGAAGACGATTGTCCAACGACGTATCTCGTTAGTCTAGATATAGAAGACGTTTGTCCAACGACGTATCTCGTTAGTCTAGATATAGTAGACGGTTGGACAACGACGGATCTCGTTAGTCTAGATATAGAAGACGGTTGTACAACTTCGGATCTCGTTAGTCTAGATATAGAAGACGTTTGTCCAACGACGTATCTCGTTAGTCTAGAGATAGAAGACGGTTGGACAACGACGGATCACGTTAGTCTAGATATAGAAGACGGTTGTACAGACGGATCTCGTTAGTCTAGATATAGAAGACGGTTGTACAGACGGATCTCGTTAGTCTAGATATAGAAGACGGTTGTACAGACGGATCTCGTTAGTCTAGATATAGAAAACGGTTGTACAGACGGATCTCGTTAGTCTAGATATAGAAGACGTTTGTCCATCCCAACAATTCGTTTCTCCACCCTCCACAATACAATTAGTTATCAAAATCGCGAAAAAGTAGTGTACTCGCGAAGCAATCACGAATAATTTCGATTTTTCGTTAATATAACATCGAAATCGTTTGTCCAACGACAGATCTCGTTAGTCTAGATATAGAAAACGGTTGTACAGACGGATCTCGTTAGTCTAGATATAGAAGACGTTTGTCCATCCCAACATATCGTTTGTCCACCCTTCCTCAATACAATTAGTTATCAAAATCGCGAAAAAGAAGTGTACTCGCGAAGCAACCGCGAATAATTTCGATTTTTGATTAATATAACATCGAAATCGTGTGTCCAACGACGGATCTCGTTAGTCTAGATATAGAAGACGGTTGTACAGACGGATCTCGTTAGTCTAGATATAGAAGACGGTTGTACAGACGGATCTCGTTAGTCTAGATATAGAAAACGGTTGTACAGACGGATCTCGTTAGTCTAGATACAGAAGACGTTTGTCCATCCCAACAATTCGTTTCTCCACCCTCCACAATACAATTAGTTATCAAAATCGCGAAAAAGTAGTGTACTCGCGAAGCAATCGCGAATAATTTCGATTTTTGATTAATATAATTTCGAAATCGTGTGTCCAACGACGTATCTCGTTAGTCTAGATATAAAAGACGGTTGTACAACGACGGATCTCGTTAGTCTAGATATAGAAGATGGTTGTACAACTTCGGATCTCGTTAGTCTAGATATAGAAGACGGTTGTACAACGACGGATCTCGTTAGTCTAGATATAGAAGACGTTTGTCCAACGACGTATCTCGTTAGTCTAGATATAGAAGACGGTTGGACAACAACGGATCACGTTAGTCTAGATATAGAAGACGGTTGTACAGACGGATCTCGTTAGTCTAGATATTGAAGACGTTTGTCCAACGACGTATCTCGTTAGACTAGATATAGAAGACGGTTGTACAACGACGGCTCTCGTTAGTCTAGATATAGAAGACGGTTGTACAGACGGATCTCGTTAGTCTAGATATTGAAGACGATTGTCCAACGACGTATCTCGTTAGTCTAGATATAGAAGACGTTTGTCCAACGACGCATCTCGTTAGTCTAGATGTAGAAGACGGTTGTACAGACGGATCTCGTAAGTCTAGATATAGAGGACGGTTGTACAGACGGATCTCGTTAGTCTAGATATTGAAGACGATTGTCCAACGACGTATCTCGTTAGTCTAGATATAAAAGACGGTTGTACAACGACGGATCTCGTTAGTCTAGATATAGAAGACGGTTGTACAACTTCGGATCTCGTTAGTCTATATATAGAAGACGGTTGTACAACGACGGATCTCGTTAGTCTAGATATAGAAGACGTTTGTCCAACGACGTATCTCGTTAGACTAGATATAGAAGACGGTTGTACAACGACGGCTCTCGTTAGTCTAGATATAGAAGACGGTTGTACAGACGGATCTCGTTAGACTAGATATTGAAGACGATTGTCCAACGACGTATCTCGTTAGTCTAGATATAGAAGACGTTTGTCCAACGACGTATCTCGTTAGTCTAGATATAGTAGACGGTTGGACAACGACGGATCTCGTTAGTCTAGATATAGAAGGCGGTTGTACAACGACGGATCTCGTTAGTCTAGATAAAGAAGACGGTTGTACAGACGGATCTCGTTAGTCTAGATATAGAACACAGTTGTACAGACGGATCTCGTTAGTCTAGATATTGAAGACGATTGTTCAACGACGTATCTCGTTAGTCTAGATATAAAAGACGGTTGTACAACGACGGATCTCGTTAGTCTAGATATAGAAGACGGTTGTACAACTTCGGATCTCGTTAGTATATATATAGAAGACGGTTGTACAACGACGGATCTCGTTAGTCTAGATATTGAAGACGTTTGTCCAACGACGTATCTCGTTAGTCTAGATATAGAAGACGTTTGTCCATCCCAACATATCGTTTGTCCACCCTCCACAATACAATTAGTTATCAAAATCGCGAAAAAGAAGTGTACTCGCGAAGCAACCGCGAATAATTTCGATTTTTGATTAATATAACATCGAAATCGTGTGTCCAACGACGGATCTCGTTAGTCTAGATATAGTAGACGGTTGGACAACGACGGATCTCGTTAGTCTAGATATAGAAGGCGGTTGTACAACGACGGATCTCGTTAGTCTAGATAAAGAAGACGGTTGTACAGACGGATCTCGTTAGTCTAGATATAGAACACAGTTGTACAGACGGATCTCGTTAGTCTAGATATTGAAGACGATTGTTCAACGACGTATCTCGTTAGTCTAGATATAAAAGACGGTTGTACAACGACGGATCTCGTTAGTCTAGATATAGAAGACGGTTGTACAACTTCGGATCTCGTTAGTATATATATAGAAGACGGTTGTACAACGACGGATCTCGTTAGTCTAGATATTGAAGACGTTTGTCCAACGACGTATCTCGTTAGTCTAGATATAGAAGACGTTTGTCCATCCCAACATATCGTTTGTCCACCCTCCACAATACAATTAGTTATCAAAATCGCGAAAAAGAAGTGTACTCGCGAAGCAACCGCGAATAATTTCGATTTTTGATTAATATAACATCGAAATCGTGTGTCCAACGACGGATCTCGTTAGTGTAGATATAGAAGACGGTTGTACAACGACGGATCTCGTTAGTCTATACATAGAAGACGGTTGTACAACGTCGGATCTCGTTATTATAGACATAGAAGACGGTTGTACAGACGGATCTCGTTAGTCTAGATATAGAAAACGGTTGTACAGACGGATCTCGTTAGTCTCGATATAGATGACGTTTGCCCATCCCAACATTTCGTTTGTCCACCCTCCACAATACAATTAGTTATCAAAATCGCGAAAAAGAAGTGTACTCGCGAAGCAATCGCGAATAATTTCGATTTTTGATTAATATAACATCGAAATCGTTTGTCCAACGACGGATCTCGTTAGTCTAGATATAGAAGACGGTTGTACAACTTCGGATCTCGTTAGTCTATATATAGAAGACGGTTGTACAACGACGGATCTCGTTAGTCTAGATATAGAAGACGGTTGTACAACTTCGGATCTCGTTAGTCTATATATAGAAGACGGTTGTACAACGACGGATCTCGTTAGTCTAGATATAGGAGACGTTTGTCCAACGACGTATCTCGTTAGACTAGATATAGAAGACGGTTGTACAACGACGGCTCTCGTTAGTCTAGATATAGAAGACGGTTGTACAGACGGATCTCGTTAGACTAGATATTGAAGACGATTGTCCAACGACGTATCTCGTTAGTCTAGATATAGAAGACGTTTGTCCAATGACGTATCTCGTTAGTCTAGATATAGAAGACGGTTGGACAACGACGGATCTCGTTAGTCTAGATATAGAAGGCGGTTGTACAACGACGGATCTCGTTAGTCTAGATAAAGAAGACGGTTGTACAGACGGATCTCGTTAGTCTAGATATAGAAGACGTTTGTCCAACGACGTATCTCGTTAGTCTGGATATAGAAGACGGTTGGACAACGACGGATCACGTTAGTCTAGATATAGAAGGCGGTTGTACAACTTCGGATCTCGTTAGTCTAGATATAGAAGACGGTTGTACAACTTCGGATCTCGTTAGTCTATATATAGAAGACGGTTGTACAACGACGGATCTCGTTAGTCTAGATATAGAAGGCGGTTGTACAACGACGGATCTCGTTAGTCTAGATATTGAAGACGATTGTTCAACGACGGATCTCGTTAGTCTATATATTGAAGACGATTGTCCAACGACGTATCTCGTTAGTCTAGATATAACAGACGGTTGTACAACGACGGATCTCGTTAGTCTAGATACAGAAGACGGTTGTACAACGACGGATCTCGTTAGTCTAGATATAGAAGACGTTTGTCCAACGACGTATCTCGTTAGTCTAGATATAGAAGACGGTTGTACAACGACGGCTCTCGTTAGTCTAGATATAGAAGACGGTTGTACAGACGGATCTCGTTAGTCTAGATATTGAAGACGATTGTCCAACGACGTATCTCGTTAGTCTAGATATTGAAGACGATTGTCCAACGACGTATCTCGTTAGCCTAGATATAAAAGACGGTTGTACAACGACGGATCTCGTTAGTCTAGATATAGAAGACGGTTGTACAACTTCGGATCCCGTTAGTCTAGATATAGAAGACGGTTGTACAACGACGGATCTCGTTAGTCTAGATATAGAAGACCGTTTGTCCAACGACGTATCTCGTTAGTCTAGATATAGAAGACGGTTGGACAACGACGGATCACGTTAGTCTAGATATAGAAGACGGTTGTACAGACGGATCTCGTTAGTCTAGATATTGAAGACGTTTGTCCAACGACGTATCTCGTTAGACTAGATATAGAAGACGGTTGTACAACGACGGCTCTCGTTAGTCTAGATATAGAAGACGGTTGTACAGACGGATCTCGTTAGTCTAGATATTGAAGACGATTGTCCAACGACGTATCTCGTTAGTCTAGATATAGAAGACGTTTGTCCAACGACGTATCTCGTTAGTCTAGATATAGAAGACGGTTGTACAGACGGATCTCGTTAATCTAGATATTGAAGACGTTTGTCCAACGACGTATCTCGTTAGTCTAGATATAGAAGACGGTTGTACAGACGGATCTCGTTAGTCTAGATATTGAAGACGATTGTCCAACGACGTATCTCGTTAGTCTAGATATAGAAGACGTTTATCCAACGACGTATCTCGTTAGTCTAGATATAGAAGACGGTTGGACAACGACGGATCTCGTTAGTCTAGATATAGAAGGCGGTTGTACAACGACGGATCTCGTTAGTGTAGATATAGAAGACGGTTGTACAGACGGATCTCGTTAGTCTAGATATAGAAGACGGTTGTACAGACGGATCTCGTTAGTGTAGATATAGAAGACGGTTGTACAGACGGATCTCGTTAGTCTAGATATAGAAAACGGTTGTACAGACGGATCTCGTTAGTCTAGATATAGAAGACGTTTGTCCATCCCAACAATTCGTTTCTCCACCCTCCACAATACAATTAGTTATCAAAATCGCGAAAAAGTAGTGTACTCGCGAAGCAATCACGAATAATTTCGATTTTTCGTTAATATAACATCGAAATCGTTTGTCCAACGACAGATCTCGTTAGTCTAGATATAGAAAACGGTTGTACAGAGGGATCTCGTTAGTCTAGATATAGAAGACGTTTGTCCATCCCAACATATCGTTTGTCCACCCTCCACAATACAATTAGTTATCAAAATCGCGAAAAAGTAGTGTACTCGCGAAGCAACCGCGAATAATTTCGATTTTTGATTAATATAACATCGAAATCGTGTGTCCAACGACGGATCTCGTTAGTCTAGATATAGAAGACGGTTGTACAACGACGGATCTCGTTAGTCTATACATAGAAGACGGTTGTACAACGTCGGATCTCGTTATTATAGACATAGAAGACGGTTGTACAGACGGATCTCGTTAGTCTAGATATAGAAAACGGTTGTACAGACGGATCTCGTTAGTCTCGATATAGATGACGTTTGTCCATCCCAACATTTCGTTTGTCCACCCTCCACAATACAATTAGTTATCAAAATCGCGAAAAAGAAGTGTACTCGCGAAGCAATCGCGAATAATTTCGATTTTTGATTAATATAACATCGAAATCGTTTGTCCAACGACGGATCTCGTTAGTCTAGATATAGAAGACGGTTGTACAACTTCGGATCTCGTTAGTCTATATATAGAAGACGGTTGTACAACGACGGATCTCGTTAGTCTAGATATAGAAGACGGTGGTACAACTTCGGATCTCGTTAGTCTATATATAGAAGACGGTTGTACAACGACGGATCTCGTTAGTCTAGATATAGGAGACGTTTGTCCAACGACGTATCTCGTTAGACTAGATATAGAAGACGGTTGTACAACGACGGCTCTCGTTAGTCTAGATATAGAAGACGGTTGTACAGACGGATCTCGTTAGACTAGATATTGAAGACGATTGTCCAACGACGTATCTCGTTAGTCTAGATATAGAAGACGTTTGTCCAATGACGTATCTCGTTAGTCTAGATATAGAAGACGGTTGGACAACGACGGATCTCGTTAGTCTAGATATAGAAGGCGGTTGTACAACGACGGATCTCGTTAGTCTAGATAAAGAAGACGGATGTACAGACGGATCTCGTTAGTCTAGATATAGAAGACGTTTGTCCAACGACGTATCTCGTTAGTCTAGATATAGAAGACGGTTGGACAACGACGGATCACGTTAGTCTAGATATAGAAGGCGGTTGTACAACTTCGGATCTCGTTAGTCTAGATATAGAAGACGGTTGTACAACTTCGGATCTCGTTAGTCTATATATAGAAGACGGTTGTACAACGACGGATCTCGTTAGTCTAGATATAGAAGGCGGTTGTACAACGACGGATCTCGTTAGTGTAGATATAGAAGACGGTTGTACAGACGGATCTCGTTAGTCTAGATATAGAAGACGGTTGTACAGACGGATCTCGTTAGTCTAGATATTGAAGACGATTGTTCAACGACGGATCTCGTTAGTCTATATATTGAAGACGATTGTCCAACGACGTATCTCGTTAGTCTAGATATAACAGACGGTTGTACAACGACGGATCTCGTTAGTCTAGATACAGAAGACGGTTGTACAACGACGGATCTCGTTAGTCTAGATATAGAAGACGTTTGTCCAACGACGTATCTCGTTAGTCTAGATATAGAAGACGGTTGTACAACGACGGCTCTCGTTAGTCTAGATATAGAAGACGGTTGTACAGACGGATCTCGTTAGTCTAGATATTGAAGACGATTGTCCAACGACGTATCTCGTTAGTCTAGATATTGAAGACGATTGTCCAACGACGTATCTCGTTAGCCTAGATATAAAAGACGGTTGTACAACGACGGATCTCGTTAGTCTAGATATAGAAGACGGTTGTACAACTTCGGATCCCGTTAGTCTAGATATAGAAGACGGTTGTACAACTTCGGATCCCGTTAGTCTAGATATAGAAGACGGTTGTACAACGACGGATCTCGTTAGTCTAGATATAGAAGACCGTTTGTCCAACGACGTATCTCGTTAGTCTAGATATAGAAGACGGTTGGACAACGACGGATCACGTTAGTCTAGATATAGAAGACGGTTGTACAGACGGATCTCGTTAGTCTAGATATTGAAGACGTTTGTCCAACGACGTATCTCGTTAGACTAGATATAGAAGACGGTTGTACAACGACGGCTCTCGTTAGTCTAGATATAGAAGACGGTTGTACAGACGGATCTCGTTAGTCTAGATATTGAAGACGATTGTCCAACGACGTATCTCGTTAGTCTAGATATAGAAGACGTTTGTCCAACGACGTATCTCGTTAGTCTAGATATAGAAGACGGTTGTACAGACGGATCTCGTTAGTCTAGATATTGAAGACTTTTGTCCAACGACGTATCTCGTTAGTCTAGATATAGAAGACGGTTGTACAGACGGATCTCGTTAGTCTAGATATTGAAGACGATTGTCCAACGACGTATCTCGTTAGTCTAGATATAGAAGACGTTTGTCCAACGACGTATCTCGTTAGTCTAGATATAGAAGACGGTTGGACAACGACGGATCTCGTTAGTCTAGATATAGAAGGCGGTTGTACAACGACGGATCTCGTTAGTGTAGATATAGAAGACGGTTGTACAGACGGATCTCGTTAGTCTAGATATAGAAGACGGTTGTACAGACGGATCTCGTTAGTCTAGATATAGAAGACGGTTGTACAGACGGATCTCGTTAGTCTAGATATAGAAAACGGTTGTACAGACGGATCTCGTTAGTCTAGATATAGAAGACGTTTGTCCATCCCAACAATTCGTTTCTCCACCCTCCACAATACAATTAGTTATCAAAATCGCGAAAAAGTAGTGTACTCGCGAAGCAATCACGAATAATTTCGATTTTTCGTTAATATAACATCGAAATCGTTTGTCCAACGACAGATCTCGTTAGTCTAGATATAGAAAACGGTTGTACAGACGGATCTCGTTAGTCTAGATATAGAAGACGTTTGTCCATCCCAACATATCGTTTGTCCACCCTTCCTCAATACAATTAGTTATCAAAATCGCGAAAAAGAAGTGTACTCGCGAAGCAACCGCGAATAATTTCGATTTTTGATTAATATAACATCGAAATCGTGTGTCCAACGACGGATCTCGTTAGTCTAGATATAGAAGACGGTTGTACAGACGGATCTCGTTAGTCTAGATATAGAAGACGGTTGTACAGACGGATCTCGTTAGTCTAGATATAGAAAACGGTTGTACAGACGGATCACGTTAGTCTAGATATAGAAGACGTTTGTCCATCCCAACAATTCGTTTCTCCACCCTCCACAATACAATTAGTTATCAAAATCGCGAAAAAGTAGTGTACTCGCGAAGCAATCGCGAATAATTTCGATTTTTGATTAATATAATTTCGAAATCGTGTGTCCAACGACGTATCTCGTTAGTCTAGATATAAAAGACGGTTGTACAACGACGGATCTCGTTAGTCTAGATATAGAAGATGGTTGTACAACTTCGGATCTCGTTAGTCTAGATATAGAAGACGGTTGTACAACGACGGATCTCGTTAGTCTAGATATAGAAGACGTTTGTCCAACGACGTATCTCGTTAGTCTAGATATAGAAGACGGTTGGACAACAACGGATCACGTTAGTCTAGATATAGAAGACGGTTGTACAGACGGATCTCGTTAGTCTAGATATTGAAGACGTTTGTCCAACGACGTATCTCGTTAGACTAGATATAGAAGACGGTTGTACAACGACGGCTCTCGTTAGTCTAGATATAGAAGACGGTTGTACAGACGGATCTCGTTAGTCTAGATATTGAAGACGATTGTCCAACGACGTATCTCGTTAGTCTAGATATAGAAGACGTTTGTCCAACGACGTATCTCGTTAGTCTAGATATAGTAGACGGTTGGACAACGACGGATCTCGTTAGTCTAGATATAGAAGGCGGTTGTACAACGACGGATCTCGTTAGTCTAGATAAAGAAGACGGTTGTACAACGACGGATCTCGTTAGTCTAGATATAGAAGACCGTTTGTCCAACGACGTATCTCGTTAGTCTAGATATAGAAGACGGTTGGACAACGACGGATCACGTTAGTCTAGATATAGAAGACGGTTGTACAGACGGATCTCGTTAGTCTAGATATTGAAGACGTTTGTCCAACGACGTATCTCGTTAGACTAGATATAGAAGACGGTTGTACAACGACGGCTCTCGTTAGTCTAGATATAGAAGACGGTTGTACAGACGGATCTCGTTAGTCTAGATATTGAAGACGATTGTCCAACGACGTATCTCGTTAGTCTAGATATAGAAGACGTTTGTCCAACGACGTATCTCGTTAGTCTAGATATAGAAGACGGTTGTACAGACGGATCTCGTTAGTCTAGATATTGAAGACTTTTGTCCAACGACGTATCTCGTTAGTCTAGATATAGAAGACGGTTGTACAGACGGATCTCGTTAGTCTAGATATTGAAGACGATTGTCCAACGACGTATCTCGTTAGTCTAGATATAGAAGACGTTTGTCCAACGACGTATCTCGTTAGTCTAGATATAGAAGACGGTTGGACAACGACGGATCTCGTTAGTCTAGATATAGAAGGCGGTTGTACAACGACGGATCTCGTTAGTGTAGATATAGAAGACGGTTGTACAGACGGATCTCGTTAGTCTAGATATAGAAGACGGTTGTACAGACGGATCTCGTTAGTCTAGATATAGAAGACGGTTGTACAGACGGATCTCGTTAGTCTAGATATAGAAAACGGTTGTACAGACGGATCTCGTTAGTCTAGATATAGAAGACGTTTGTCCATCCCAACAATTCGTTTCTCCACCCTCCACAATACAATTAGTTATCAAAATCGCGAAAAAGTAGTGTACTCGCGAAGCAATCACGAATAATTTCGATTTTTCGTTAATATAACATCGAAATCGTTTGTCCAACGACAGATCTCGTTAGTCTAGATATAGAAAACGGTTGTACAGACGGATCTCGTTAGTCTAGATATAGAAGACGTTTGTCCATCCCAACATATCGTTTGTCCACCCTTCCTCAATACAATTAGTTATCAAAATCGCGAAAAAGAAGTGTACTCGCGAAGCAACCGCGAATAATTTCGATTTTTGATTAATATAACATCGAAATCGTGTGTCCAACGACGGATCTCGTTAGTCTAGATATAGAAGACGGTTGTACAGACGGATCTCGTTAGTCTAGATATAGAAGACGGTTGTACAGACGGATCTCGTTAGTCTAGATATAGAAAACGGTTGTACAGACGGATCACGTTAGTCTAGATATAGAAGACGTTTGTCCATCCCAACAATTCGTTTCTCCACCCTCCACAATACAATTAGTTATCAAAATCGCGAAAAAGTAGTGTACTCGCGAAGCAATCGCGAATAATTTCGATTTTTGATTAATATAATTTCGAAATCGTGTGTCCAACGACGTATCTCGTTAGTCTAGATATAAAAGACGGTTGTACAACGACGGATCTCGTTAGTCTAGATATAGAAGATGGTTGTACAACTTCGGATCTCGTTAGTCTAGATATAGAAGACGGTTGTACAACGACGGATCTCGTTAGTCTAGATATAGAAGACGTTTGTCCAACGACGTATCTCGTTAGTCTAGATATAGAAGACGGTTGGACAACAACGGATCACGTTAGTCTAGATATAGAAGACGGTTGTACAGACGGATCTCGTTAGTCTAGATATTGAAGACGTTTGTCCAACGACGTATCTCGTTAGACTAGATATAGAAGACGGTTGTACAACGACGGCTCTCGTTAGTCTAGATATAGAAGACGGTTGTACAGACGGATCTCGTTAGTCTAGATATTGAAGACGATTGTCAAACGACGTATCTCGTTAGTCTAGATATAGAAGACGTTTGTCCAACGACGTATCTCGTTAGTCTAGATATAGTAGACGGTTGGACAACGACGGATCTCGTTAGTCTAGATATAGAAGGCGGTTGTACAACGACGGATCTCGTTAGTCTAGATAAAGAAGACGGTTGTACAGACGGATCTCGTTAGTCTAGATATAGAACACAGTTGTACAGACGGATCTCGTTAGTCTAGATATTGAAGACGATTGTTCAACGACGTATCTCGTTAGTCTAGATATAAAAGACGGTTGTACAACGACGGATCTCGTTAGTCTAGATATAGAAGACGGTTGTACAACTTCGGATCTCGTTAGTATATATATAGAAGACGGTTGTACAACGACGGATCTCGTTAGTCTAGATATTGAAGACGTTTGTCCAACGACGTATCTCGTTAGTCTAGATATAGAAGACGTTTGTCCATCCCAACATATCGTTTGTCCACCCTCCACAATACAATTAGTTATCAAAATCGCGAAAAAGAAGTGTACTCGCGAAGCAACCGCGAATAATTTCGATTTTTGATTAATATAACATCGAAATCGTGTGTCCAACGACGGATCTCGTTAGTCTAGATATAGTAGACGGTTGGACAACGACGGATCTCGTTAGTCTAGATATAGAAGGCGGTTGTACAACGACGGATCTCGTTAGTCTAGATAAAGAAGACGGTTGTACAGACGGATCTCGTTAGTCTAGATATAGAACACAGTTGTACAGACGGATCTCGTTAGTCTAGATATTGAAGACGATTGTTCAACGACGTATCTCGTTAGTCTAGATATAAAAGACGGTTGTACAACGACGGATCTCGTTAGTCTAGATATAGAAGACGGTTGTACAACTTCGGATCTCGTTAGTATATATATAGAAGACGGTTGTACAACGACGGATCTCGTTAGTCTAGATATTGAAGACGTTTGTCCAACGACGTATCTCGTTAGTCTAGATATAGAAGACGTTTGTCCATCCCAACATATCGTTTGTCCACCCTCCACAATACAATTAGTTATCAAAATCGCGAAAAAGAAGTGTACTCGCGAAGCAACCGCGAATAATTTCGATTTTTGATTAATATAACATCGAAATCGTGTGTCCAACGACGGATCTCGTTAGTGTAGATATAGAAGACGGTTGTACAACGACGGATCTCGTTAGTCTATACATAGAAGACGGTTGTACAACGTCGGATCTCGTTATTATAGACATAGAAGACGGTTGTACAGACGGATCTCGTTAGTCTAGATATAGAAAACGGTTGTACAGACGGATCTCGTTAGTCTCGATATAGATGACGTTTGTCCATCCCAACATTTCGTTTGTCCACCCTCCACAATACAATTAGTTATCAAAATCGCGAAAAAGAAGTGTACTCGCGAAGCAATCGCGAATAATTTCGATTTTTGATTAATATAACATCGAAATCGTTTGTCCAACGACGGATCTCGTTAGTCTAGATATAGAAGACGGTTGTACAACTTCGGATCTCGTTAGTCTATATATAGAAGACGGTTGTACAACGACGGATCTCGTTAGTCTAGATATAGAAGACGGTTGTACAACTTCGGATCTCGTTAGTCTATATATAGAAGACGGTTGTACAACGACGGATCTCGTTAGTCTAGATATAGGAGACGTTTGTCCAACGACGTATCTCGTTAGACTAGATATAGAAGACGGTTGTACAACGACGGCTCTCGTTAGTCTAGATATAGAAGACGGTTGTACAGACGGATCTCGTTAGACTAGATATTGAAGACGATTGTCCAACGACGTATCTCGTTAGTCTAGATATAGAAGACGTTTGTCCAATGACGTATCTCGTTAGTCTAGATATAGAAGACGGTTGGACAACGACGGATCTCGTTAGTCTAGATATAGAAGGCGGTTGTACAACGACGGATCTCGTTAGTCTAGATAAAGAAGACGGTTGTACAGACGGATCTCGTTAGTCTAGATATAGAAGACGTTTGTCCAACGACGTATCTCGTTAGTCTGGATATAGAAGACGGTTGGACAACGACGGATCACGTTAGTCTAGATATAGAAGGCGGTTGTACAACTTCGGATCTCGTTAGTCTAGATATAGAAGACGGTTGTACAACTTCGGATCTCGTTAGTCTATATATAGAAGACGGTTGTACAACGACGGATCTCGTTAGTCTAGATATAGAAGGCGGTTGTACAACGACGGATCTCGTTAGTGTAGATATAGAAGACGGTTG
The DNA here is from genome assembly GCA_960531205.1 of Andrena bicolor. NCBI lineage: Eukaryota > Metazoa > Arthropoda > Insecta > Hymenoptera > Andrenidae > Andrena > Andrena bicolor. The sequence continues at coordinate 695,736 of CAUIJW010000120.1, read as the reverse complement.
TACAGACGGATCTCGTTAGTCTAGATATTGAAGACGTTTGTCCAACGACGTATCTCGTTAGACTAGATATAGAAGACGGTTGTACAACGACGGCTCTCGTTAGTCTAGATATAGAAGACGGTTGTACAGACGGATCTCGTTAGTCTAGATATTGAAGACGATTGTCCAACGACGTATCTCGTTAGTCTAGATATAGAAGACGTTTGTCCAACGACGTATCTCGTTAGTCTAGATATAGAAGACGGTTGTACAGACGGATCTCGTTAGTCTAGATATTGAAGACTTTTGTCCAACGACGTATCTCGTTAGTCTAGATATAGAAGACGGTTGTACAGACGGATCTCGTTAGTCTAGATATTGAAGACGATTGTCCAACGACGTATCTCGTTAGTCTAGATATAGAAGACGTTTGTCCAACGACGTATCTCGTTAGTCTAGATATAGAAGACGGTTGGACAACGACGGATCTCGTTAGTCTAGATATAGAAGGCGGTTGTACAACGACGGATCTCGTTAGTGTAGATATAGAAGACGGTTGTACAGACGGATCTCGTTAGTCTAGATATAGAAGACGGTTGTACAGACGGATCTCGTTAGTCTAGATATAGAAGACGGTTGTACAGACGGATCTCGTTAGTCTAGATATAGAAAACGGTTGTACAGACGGATCTCGTTAGTCTAGATATAGAAGACGTTTGTCCATCCCAACAATTCGTTTCTCCACCCTCCACAATACAATTAGTTATCAAAATCGCGAAAAAGTAGTGTACTCGCGAAGCAATCACGAATAATTTCGATTTTTCGTTAATATAACATCGAAATCGTTTGTCCAACGACAGATCTCGTTAGTCTAGATATAGAAAACGGTTGTACAGACGGATCTCGTTAGTCTAGATATAGAAGACGTTTGTCCATCCCAACATATCGTTTGTCCACCCTTCCTCAATACAATTAGTTATCAAAATCGCGAAAAAGAAGTGTACTCGCGAAGCAACCGCGAATAATTTCGATTTTTGATTAATATAACATCGAAATCGTGTGTCCAACGACGGATCTCGTTAGTCTAGATATAGAAGACGGTTGTACAGACGGATCTCGTTAGTCTAGATATAGAAGACGGTTGTACAGACGGATCTCGTTAGTCTAGATATAGAAAACGGTTGTACAGACGGATCACGTTAGTCTAGATATAGAAGACGTTTGTCCATCCCAACAATTCGTTTCTCCACCCTCCACAATACAATTAGTTATCAAAATCGCGAAAAAGTAGTGTACTCGCGAAGCAATCGCGAATAATTTCGATTTTTGATTAATATAATTTCGAAATCGTGTGTCCAACGACGTATCTCATTAGTCTAGATATAAAAGACGGTTGTACAACGACGGATCTCGTTAGTCTAGATATAGAAGATGGTTGTACAACTTCGGATCTCGTTAGTCTAGATATAGAAGACGGTTGTACAACGACGGATCTCGTTAGTCTAGATATAGAAGACGTTTGTCCAACGACGTATCTCGTTAGTCTAGATATAGAAGACGGTTGGACAACAACGGATCACGTTAGTCTAGATATAGAAGACGGTTGTACAGACGGATCTCGTTAGTCTAGATATTGAAGACGTTTGTCCAACGACGTATCTCGTTAGACTAGATATAGAAGACGGTTGTACAACGACGGCTCTCGTTAGTCTAGATATAGAAGACGGTTGTACAGACGGATCTCGTTAGTCTAGATATTGAAGACGATTGTCAAACGACGTATCTCGTTAGTCTAGATATAGAAGACGTTTGTCCAACGACGTATCTCGTTAGTCTAGATATAGTAGACGGTTGGACAACGACGGATCTCGTTAGTCTAGATATAGAAGGCGGTTGTACAACGACGGATCTCGTTAGTCTAGATAAAGAAGACGGTTGTACAGACGGATCTCGTTAGTCTAGATATAGAACACAGTTGTACAGACGGATCTCGTTAGTCTAGATATTGAAGACGATTGTTCAACGACGTATCTCGTTAGTCTAGATATAAAAGACGGTTGTACAACGACGGATCTCGTTAGTCTAGATATAGAAGACGGTTGTACAACTTCGGATCTCGTTAGTATATATATAGAAGACGGTTGTACAACGACGGATCTCGTTAGTCTAGATATTGAAGACGTTTGTCCAACGACGTATCTCGTTAGTCTAGATATAGAAGACGTTTGTCCATCCCAACATATCGTTTGTCCACCCTCCACAATACAATTAGTTATCAAAATCGCGAAAAAGAAGTGTACTCGCGAAGCAACCGCGAATAATTTCGATTTTTGATTAATATAACATCGAAATCGTGTGTCCAACGACGGATCTCGTTAGTCTAGATATAGTAGACGGTTGGACAACGACGGATCTCGTTAGTCTAGATATAGAAGGCGGTTGTACAACGACGGATCTCGTTAGTCTAGATAAAGAAGACGGTTGTACAGACGGATCTCGTTAGTCTAGATATAGAACACAGTTGTACAGACGGATCTCGTTAGTCTAGATATTGAAGACGATTGTTCAACGACGTATCTCGTTAGTCTAGATATAAAAGACGGTTGTACAACGACGGATCTCGTTAGTCTAGATATAGAAGACGGTTGTACAACTTCGGATCTCGTTAGTATATATATAGAAGACGGTTGTACAACGACGGATCTCGTTAGTCTAGATATTGAAGACGTTTGTCCAACGACGTATCTCGTTAGTCTAGATATAGAAGACGTTTGTCCATCCCAACATATCGTTTGTCCACCCTCCACAATACAATTAGTTATCAAAATCGCGAAAAAGAAGTGTACTCGCGAAGCAACCGCGAATAATTTCGATTTTTGATTAATATAACATCGAAATCGTGTGTCCAACGACGGATCTCGTTAGTGTAGATATAGAAGACGGTTGTACAACGACGGATCTCGTTAGTCTATACATAGAAGACGGTTGTACAACGTCGGATCTCGTTATTATAGACATAGAAGACGGTTGTACAGACGGATCTCGTTAGTCTAGATATAGAAAACGGTTGTACAGACGGATCTCGTTAGTCTCGATATAGATGACGTTTGTCCATCCCAACATTTCGTTTGTCCACCCTCCACAATACAATTAGTTATCAAAATCGCGAAAAAGAAGTGTACTCGCGAAGCAATCGCGAATAATTTCGATTTTTGATTAATATAACATCGAAATCGTTTGTCCAACGACGGATCTCGTTAGTCTAGATATAGAAGACGGTTGTACAACTTCGGATCTCGTTAGTCTATATATAGAAGACGGTTGTACAACGACGGATCTCGTTAGTCTAGATATAGAAGACGGTTGTACAACTTCGGATCTCGTTAGTCTATATATAGAAGACGGTTGTACAACGACGGATCTCGTTAGTCTAGATATAGGAGACGTTTGTCCAACGACGTATCTCGTTAGACTAGATATAGAAGACGGTTGTACAACGACGGCTCTCGTTAGTCTAGATATAGAAGACGGTTGTACAGACGGATCTCGTTAGACTAGATATTGAAGACGATTGTCCAACGACGTATCTCGTTAGTCTAGATATAGAAGACGTTTGTCCAATGACGTATCTCGTTAGTCTAGATATAGAAGACGGTTGGACAACGACGGATCTCGTTAGTCTAGATATAGAAGGCGGTTGTACAACGACGGATCTCGTTAGTCTAGATAAAGAAGACGGTTGTACAGACGGATCTCGTTAGTCTAGATATAGAAGACGTTTGTCCAACGACGTATCTCGTTAGTCTGGATATAGAAGACGGTTGGACAACGACGGATCACGTTAGTCTAGATATAGAAGGCGGTTGTACAACTTCGGATCTCGTTAGTCTAGATATAGAAGACGGTTGTACAACTTCGGATCTCGTTAGTCTATATATAGAAGACGGTTGTACAACGACGGATCTCGTTAGTCTAGATATAGAAGGCGGTTGTACAACGACGGATCTCGTTAGTGTAGATATAGAAGACGGTTGTACAGACGGATCTCGTTAGTCTAGATATTGAAGACGTTTGTCCAACGACGTATCTCGTTAGACTAGATATAGAAGACGGTTGTACAACGACGGCTCTCGTTAGTCTAGATATAGAAGACGGTTGTACAGACGGATCTCGTTAGTCTCGATATAGATGACGTTTGTCCATCCCAACATTTCGTTTGTCCACCCTCCACAATACAATTAGTTATCAAAATCGCGAAAAAGAAGTGTACTCGCGAAGCAATCGCGAATAATTTCGATTTTTGATTAATATAACATCGAAATCGTTTGTCCAACGACGGATCTCGTTAGTCTAGATATAGAAGACGGTTGTACAACGACGGATCTCGTTAGTCTAGATATAGAAGGCGGTTGTACAACGACGGATCTCGTTAGTGTAGATATAGAAGACGGTTGTACAGACGGATCTCGTTAGTCTAGATATTGAAGACGTTTGTCCAACGACGTATCTCGTTAGACTAGATATAGAAGACGGTTGTACAACGACGGCTCTCGTTAGTCTAGATATAGAAGACGGTTGTACAGACGGATCTCGTTAGTCTCGATATAGATGACGTTTGTCCATCCCAACATTTCGTTTGTCCACCCTCCACAATACAATTAGTTATCAAAATCGCGAAAAAGAAGTGTACTCGCGAAGCAATCGCGAATAATTTCGATTTTTGATTAATATAACATCGAAATCGTTTGTCCAACGACGGATCTCGTTAGTCTAGATATAGAAGACGGTTGTACAACTTCGGATCTCGTTAGTCTATATATAGAAGACGGTTGTACAACGACGGATCTCGTTAGTCTAGATATAGAAGACGGTTGTACAACTTCGGATCTCGTTAGTCTATATATAGAAGACGGTTGTACAACGACGGATCTCGTTAGTCTAGATATAGGAGACGTTTGTCCAACGACGTATCTCGTTAGACTAGATATAGAAGACGGTTGTACAACGACGGCTCTCGTTAGTCTAGATATAGAAGACGGTTGTACAGACGGATCTCGTTAGACTAGATATTGAAGACGATTGTCCAACGACGTATCTCGTTAGTCTAGATATAGAAGACGTTTGTCCAATGACGTATCTCGTTAGTCTAGATATAGAAGACGGTTGGACAACGACGGATCTCGTTAGTCTAGATATAGAAGGCGGTTGTACAACGACGGATCTCGTTAGTCTAGATAAAGAAGACGGTTGTACAGACGGATCTCGTTAGTCTAGATATAGAAGACGTTTGTCCAACGACGTATCTCGTTAGTCTGGATATAGAAGACGGTTGGACAACGACGGATCACGTTAGTCTAGATATAGAAGGCGGTTGTACAACTTCGGATCTCGTTAGTCTAGATATAGAAGACGGTTGTACAACTTCGGATCTCGTTAGTCTATATATAGAAGACGGTTGTACAACGACGGATCTCGTTAGTCTAGATATAGAAGGCGGTTGTACAACGACGGATCTCGTTAGTGTAGATATAGAAGACGGTTGTACAGACGGATCTCGTTAGTCTAGATATTGAAGACGTTTGTCCAACGACGTATCTCGTTAGACTAGATATAGAAGACGGTTGTACAACGACGGCTCTCGTTAGTCTAGATATAGAAGACGGTTGTACAGACGGATCTCGTTAGTCTAGATATTGAAGACGATTGTCCAACGACGTATCTCGTTAGTCTAGATATAGAAGACGTTTGTCCAACGACGTATCTCGTTAGTCTAGATATAGAAGACGGTTGTACAGACGGATCTCGTTAGTCTAGATATTGAAGACTTTTGTCCAACGACGTATCTCGTTAGTCTAGATATAGAAGACGGTTGTACAGACGGATCTCGTTAGTCTAGATATTGAAGACGATTGTCCAACGACGTATCTCGTTAGTCTAGATATAGAAGACGTTTGTCCAACGACGTATCTCGTTAGTCTAGATATAAAAGACGGTTGTACAACGACGGATCTCGTTAGTCTAGATATAGAAGACGGTTGTACAACTTCGGATCTCGTTAGTCTAGATATAGAAGACGTTTGTCCAACGACGTATCTCGTTAGTCTAGAGATAGAAGACGGTTGGACAACGACGGATCACGTTAGTCTAGATATAGAAGACGGTTGTACAGACGGATCTCGTTAGTCTAGATATAGAAAACGGTTGTACAGACGGATCTCGTTAGTCTAGATATAGAAGACGGTTGTACAGACGGATCTCGTTAGTCTAGATATAGAAAACGGTTGTACAGACGGATCTCGTTAGTCTAGATATAGAAGACGTTTGTCCATCCCAACAATTCGTTTCTCCACCCTCCACAATACAATTAGTTATCAAAATCGCGAAAAAGTAGTGTACTCGCGAAGCAATCACGAATAATTTCGATTTTTCGTTAATATAACATCGAAATCGTTTGTTCAACGACAGATCTCGTTAGTCTAGATATAGAAAACGGTTGTACAGACGGATCTCGTTAGTCTAGATATTGAAGACGTTTGTCCAACGACGTGTCTCGTTAGACTAGATATAGAAGACGGTTGTACAACGACGGCTCTCGTTAGTCTAGATATAGAAGACGGTTGTACAACTTCGGATCTCGTTAGTCTAGATATAGAAGACGTTTGTCCAACGACGTATCTCGTTAGTCTAGAGATAGAAGACGGTTGGACAACGACGGATCACGTTAGTCTAGATATAGAAGACGGTTGTACAGACGGATCTCGTTAGTCTAGATATTGAAGACGTTTGTCCAACGACGTATCTCGTTAGACTAGATATAGAAGACGGTTGTACAACGACGGCTCTCGTTAGTCTAGATATAGAAGACGGTTGTACAGACGGATCTCGTTAGTCTAGATATTGAAGACGATTGTCCAACGACGTATCTCGTTAGTCTAGATATTGAAGACGATTGTCCAACGACGTATCTCGTTAGTCTAGATATAGAAGACGTTTGTCCAACGACGTATCTCGTTAGTCTAGATATAGAAGACGGTTGTACAGACGGATCTCGTTAGTCTAGATATTGAAGACGATTGTCCAACGACGTATCTCGTTAGTCTAGATATAGAAGACGGTTGGACAACGACGGATCTCGTTAGTCTAGATATAAAAGACGGTTGTACAACGACGGATCTCGTTAGTCTAGATATAGAAGACGGTTGTACAACTTCGGATCTCGTTAGTCTAGATATAGAAGACGGTTGTACAACGACGGATCTCGTTAGTCTAGATATAGAAGACGTTTGTCCAACGACGTATCTCGTTAGTCTAGATATAGAAGACGGTTGGACAACGACGGATCACGTTAGTCTAGATATAGAAGACGGTTGTACAGACGGATCTCGTTAGTCTAGATATTGAAGACGTTTGTCCAACGACGTATCTCGTTAGACTAGATATAGAAGACGGTTGTACAACGACGGCTCTCGTTAGTCTAGATATAGAAGACGGTTGTACAGACGGATCTCGTTAGTCTAGAAATTGAAGACGATTGTCCAACGACGTATCTCGTTAGTCTAGATATAGAAGACGTTTGTCCAACGACGTATCTCGTTAGTCTAGATATAGAAGACGGTTGGACAACGACGGATCTCGTTAGTCTAGATATAGAAGGCGGTTGTCCAACGACGGATCTCGTTAGTCTAGATAAAGAAGACGGTTGTACAGACGGATCTCGTTAGTCTAGATATAGAAAACGGTTGTACAGACGGATCTCGTTAGTCTAGATATTGAAGACGATTGTTCAACGACGTATCTCGTTAGTCTAGATATAAAAGACGGTTGTACAACGACGGATCTCGTTAGTCTAGATATAGAAGACGGTTGTACAACTTCGGATCTCGTTAGTCTATATATAGAAGACGGTTGTACAACGACGGATCTCGTTAGTCTAGATAAAGAAGACGGTTGTACAGACGGATCTCGTTAGTCTAGATATAGAACACGGTTGTACAGACGGATCTCGTTAGTCTAGATATTGAAGACGATTGTTCAACGACGTATCTCGTTAGTCTAGATATAAAAGACGGTTGTACAACGACGGATCTCGTTAGTCTAGATATAGAAGACGGTTGTACAACTTCGGATCTCGTTAGTCTATATATAGAAGACGGTTGTACAACGACGGATCTCGTTAGTCTAGATATTGAAGACGTTTGTCCAACGACGTATCTCGTTAGTCTAGATATAGAAGACGTTTGTCCAACGACGTACCTCGTTAGTCTAGATATAGAAGACGGTTGGACAACGACGGATCTCGTTAGTCTATATATAGAAGGCGGTTGTACAACGACGGATCTCGTTAGTCTATATATAGAAGACGGTTGTACAGACGGATCTCGTTAGTCTAGATATAGAAGACGGTTGTACAACTTCGGATCTCGTTAGTCTATATATAGAAGACGGTTGTACAACGACGGATCTCGTTAGTCTAGATATAGAAGACGTTTGTCCAACGACGTATCTCGTTAGTCTAGATATAGAAGACGGTTGGACAACGACGGATCACGTTAGTCTAGATATAGAAGACGGTTGTACAGACGGATCTCGTTAGTCTAGATATTGAAGACGTTTGTCCAACGACGTATCTCGTTAGACTAGATATAGAAGACGGTTGTACAGACGGATCTCGTTACTCTCGATATAGAAGACGTTTGTCCATCCCAACATTTCGTTTGTCCACCCTCCACAATACAATTAGTTATCAAAATCGCGAAAAAGAAGTGTACTCGCGAAGCAATCGCGAATAATGTCGATTTTTGATTAATATAACATCGAAATCGTTTGTCCAACGACGGATCTCGTTAGTCTTGATATAGAAGACGGTTGGACAACGACGGATCACGTTAGTCTAGATATAGAAGACGGTTGTACAGACGGATCTCGTTAGTCTAGATATTGAAGACGTTTGTCCAACGACGTATCTCGTTAGACTAGATATAGAAGACGGTTGTACAACGACGGCTCTCGTTAGTCTAGATATAGAAGACGGTTGTACAGACGGATCTCGTTAGTCTAGATATTGAAGACGATTGTCCAACGACGTATCTCGTTAGCCTAGATATAGAAGACGTTTGTCCAACGACGTATCTCGTTAGTCTAGATATAGAAGACGGTTGTACAGACGGATCTCGTTAGTCTCGATATAGAAGACGTTTATCCATCCCAGCATTTCGTTTGTCCACCCTCCACAATACAATTAGTTATCAAAATCGCGAAAAAGAAGTGTACTCGCGAAGCAATCGCGAATAATGTCGATTTTTGATTAATATAACATCGAAATCGTTTGTCCAACGACGGATCTCGTTAGTCTTGATATAGAAGACGGTTGTACAACGACGGATCTCGTTAGTCTAGACATAGAAGACGGTTGTACAGACGGATCTCGTTAGTCTAGATATTGAAGACGTTTGTCCAACGACGTATCTCGTTAGTCTAGATATTGAAGACGATTTTCCAACGACGTATCTCGTTAGTCTAGATATTGAAGACGATTGTCCAACGACGTATCTCGTTAGCCTAGATATAAAAGACGGTTGTACAACGACGGATCTCGTTAGTCTAGATATAGAAGACGGTTGTACAACTTCGGATCCCGTTAGTCTAGATATAGAAGACGGTTGTACAACGACGGATCTCGTTAGTCTAGATATAGAAGACCGTTTGTCCAACGACGTATCTCGTTAGTCTAGATATAGAAGACGGTTGTCCAACGACGGATCACGTTAGTCTAGATATAGAAGACGGTTGTACAGACGGATCTCGTTAGTCTAGATATTGAAGACGTTTGTCCAACGACGTATCTCGTTAGACTAGATATAGAAGACGGTTGTACAACGACGGCTCTCGTTAGTCTAGATATAGAAGACGGTTGTACAGACGGATCTCGTTAGTCTAGATATTGAAGACGATTGTCCAACGACGTATCTCGTTAGTCTAGATATAGAAGACGGTTGGACAACGACGGATCTCGTTAGTCTAGATATAAAAGACGGTTGTACAACGACGGATCTCGTTAGTCTAGATATAGAAGACGGTTGTACAACTTCGGATCTCGTTAGTCTAGATATAGAAGACGGTTGTACAACGACGGATCTCGTTAGTCTAGATATAGAAGACGTTTGTCCAACGACGTATCTCGTTAGTCTAGATATAGAAGACGGTTGGACAACGACGGATCACGTTAGTCTAGATATAGAAGACGGTTGTACAACTTCGGATCCCGTTAGTCTAGATATAGAAGACGGTTGTACAACGACGGATCTCGTTAGTCTAGATATAGAAGACCGTTTGTCCAACGACGTATCTCGTTAGTCTAGATATAGAAGACGGTTGGACAACGACGGATCACGTTAGTCTAGATATAGAAGACGGTTGTACAGACGGATCTCGTTAGTCTAGATATTGAAGACGTTTGTCCAACGACGTATCTCGTTAGACTAGATATAGAAGACGGTTGTACAACGACGGCTCTCGTTAGTCTAGATATAGAAGACGGTTGTACAGACGGATCTCGTTAGTCTAGATATTGAAGACGATTGTCCAACGACGTATCTCGTTAGTCTAGATATAGAAGACGTTTGTCCAACGACGTATCTCGTTAGTCTAGATATAGAAGATGGTTGTACAGACGGATCTCGTTAGTCTAGATATTGAAGACTTTTGTCCAACGACGTATCTCGTTAGTCTAGATATAGAAGACGGTTGTACAGACGGATCTCGTTAGTCTAGATATTGAAGACGATTGTCCAACGACGTATCTCGTTAGTCTAGATATAGAAGACGTTTGTCCAACGACGTATCTCGTTAGTCTAGATATAGAAGACGGTTGGACAACGACGGATCTCGTTAGTCTAGATATAGAAGGCGGTTGTACAACGACGGATCTCGTTAGTGTAGATATAGAAGACGGTTGTACAGACGGATCTCGTTAGTCTAGATATAGAAGACGGTTGTACAGACGGATCTCGTTAGTCTAGATATAGAAGACGGTTGTACAGACGGATCTCGTTAGTCTAGATATAGAAAACGGTTGTACAGACGGATCTCGTTAGTCTAGATATAGAAGACGTTTGTCCATCCCAACAATTCGTTTCTCCACCCTCCACATTACAATTAGTTATCAAAATCGCGAAAAAGTAGTGTACTCGCGAAGCAATCACGAATAATTTCGATTTTTCGTTAATATAACATCGAAATCGTTTGTCCAACGACAGATCTCGTTAGTCTAGATATAGAAAACGGTTGTACAGACGGATCTCGTTAGTCTAGATATAGAAGACGTTTGTCCATCCCAACATATCGTTTGTCCACCCTTCCTCAATACAATTAGTTATCAAAATCGCGAAAAAGAAGTGTACTCGCGAAGCAACCGCGAATAATTTCGATTTTTGATTAATATAACATCGAAATCGTGTGTCCAACGACGGATCTCGTTAGTCTAGATATAGAAGACGGTTGTACAGACGGATCTCGTTAGTCTAGATATAGAAGACGGTTGTACAGACGGATCTCGTTAGTCTAGATATAGAAAACGGTTGTACAGACGGATCTCGTTAGTCTAGATATAGAAGACGTTTGTCCATCCCAACAATTCGTTTCTCCACCCTCCACAATACAATTAGTTATCAAAATCGCGAAAAAGTAGTGTACTCGCGAAGCAATCGCGAATAATTTCGATTTTTGATTAATATAATTTCGAAATCGTGTGTCCAACGACGTATCTCGTTAGTCTAGATATAAAAGACGGTTGTACAACGACGGATCTCGTTAGTCTAGATATAGAAGATGGTTGTACAACTTCGGATCTCGTTAGTCTAGATATAGAAGACGGTTGTACAACGACGGATCTCGTTAGTCTAGATATAGAAGACGTTTGTCCAACGACGTATCTCGTTAGTCTAGATATAGAAGACGGTTGGACAACAACGGATCACGTTAGTCTAGATATAGAAGACGGTTGTACAGACGGATCTCGTTAGTCTAGATATTGAAGACGTTTGTCCAACGACGTATCTCGTTAGACTAGATATAGAAGACGGTTGTACAACGACGGCTCTCGTTAGTCTAGATATAGAAGACGGTTGTACAGACGGATCTCGTTAGTCTAGATATTGAAGACGATTGTCCAACGACGTATCTCGTTAGTCTAGATATAGAAGACGTTTGTCCAACGACGCATCTCGTTAGTCTAGATGTAGAAGACGGTTGTACAGACGGATCTCGTTAGTCTAGATATTGAAGACGTTTGTCCAACGACGTATCTCGTTAGTCTAGATATAGAAGACGGTTGGACAACGACGGATCTCGTTAGTCTAGATATAAAAGACGGTTGTACAACGACGGATCTCGTTAGTCTAGATATAGAAGACGGTTGTACAACTTCGGATCTCGTTAGTCTAGATATAGAAGACGTTTGTCCAACGACGTATCTCGTTAGTCTAGAGATAGAAGACGGTTGGACAACGACGGATCACGTTAGTCTAGATATAGAAGACGGTTGTACAGACGGATCTCGTTAGTCTAGATATAGAAGACGGTTGTACAGACGGATCTCGTTAGTCTAGATATAGAAGACGGTTGTACAGACGGATCTCGTTAGTCTAGATATAGAAAACGGTTGTACAGACGGATCTCGTTAGTCTAGATATAGAAGACGTTTGTCCATCCCAACAATTCGTTTCTCCACCCTCCACAATACAATTAGTTATCAAAATCGCGAAAAAGTAGTGTACTCGCGAAGCAATCGCGAATAATTTCGATTTTTGATTAATATAATTTCGAAATCGTGTGTCCAACGACGTATCTCGTTAGTCTAGATATAAAAGACGGTTGTACAACGACGGATCTCGTTAGTCTAGATATAGAAGATGGTTGTACAACTTCGGATCTCGTTAGTCTAGATATAGAAGACGGTTGTACAACGACGGATCTCGTTAGTCTAGATATAGAAGACGTTTGTCCAACGACGTATCTCGTTAGTCCAGATATAGAAGACGGTTGGACAACAACGGATCACGTTAGTCTAGATATAGAAGACGGTTGTACAGACGGATCTCGTTAGTCTAGATATTGAAGACGTTTGTCCAACGACGTATCTCGTTAGACTAGATATAGAAGACGGTTGTACAACGACGGCTCTCGTTAGTCTAGATATAGAAGACGGTTGTACAGACGGATCTCGTTAGTCTAGATATTGAAGACCATTGTCCAACGACGTATCTCGTTAGTCTAGATATAGAAGACGTTTGTCCAACGACGCATCTCGTTAGTCTAGATGTAGAAGACGGTTGTACAGACGGATCTCGTTAGTCTAGATATAGAGGACGGTTGTACAGACGGATCTCGTTAGTCTAGATATTGAAGACGATTGTCCAACGACGTATCTCGTTAGTCTAGATATAAAAGACGGTTGTACAACGACGGATCTCGTTAGTCTAGATATAGAAGACGGTTGTACAACTTCGGATCTCGTTAGTCTATATATAGAAGACGGTTGTACAACGACGGATCTCGTTAGTCTAGATATAGAAGACGTTTGTCCAACGACGTATCTCGTTAGACTAGATATAGAAGACGGTTGTACAACGACGGCTCTCGTTAGTCTAGATATAGAAGACGGTTGTACAGACGGATCTCGTTAGACTAGATATTGAAGACGATTGTCCAACGACGTATCTCGTTAGTCTAGATATAGAAGACGTTTGTCCAACGACGTATCTCGGTAGTCTAGATATAGTAGACGGTTGGACAACGACGGATCTCGTTAGTCTAGATATAGAAGGCGGTTGTACAACGACGGATCTCGTTAGTCTAGATAAAGAAGACGGTTGTACAGACGGATCTCGTTAGTCTAGATATAGAACACAGTTGTACAGACGGATCTCGTTAGTCTAGATATTGAAGACGATTGTTCAACGACGTATCTCGTTAGTCTAGATATAAAAGACGGTTGTACAACGACGGATCTCGTTAGTCTAGATATAGAAGACGGTTGTACAACTTCGGATCTCGTTAGTATATATATAGAAGACGGTTGTACAACGACGGATCTCGTTAGTCTAGATATTGAAGACGTTTGTCCAACGACGTATCTCGTTAGTCTAGATATAGAAGACGTTTGTCCATCCCAACATATCGTTTGTCCACCCTCCACAATACAATTAGTTATCAAAATCGCGAAAAAGAAGTGTACTCGCGAAGCAACCGCGAATAATTTCGATTTTTGATTAATATAACATCGAAATCGTGTGTCCAACGACGGATCTCGTTAGTCTAGATATAGTAGACGGTTGGACAACGACGGATCTCGTTAGTCTAGATATAGAAGGCGGTTGTACAACGACGGATCTCGTTAGTCTAGATAAAGAAGACGGTTGTACAGACGGATCTCGTTAGTCTAGATATAGAACACAGTTGTACAGACGGATCTCGTTAGTCTAGATATTGAAGACGATTGTTCAACGACGTATCTCGTTAGTCTAGATATAAAAGACGGTTGTACAACGACGGATCTCGTTAGTCTAGATATAGAAGACGGTTGTACAACTTCGGATCTCGTTAGTATATATATAGAAGACGGTTGTACAACGACGGATCTCGTTAGTCTAGATATTGAAGACGTTTGTCCAACGACGTATCTCGTTAGTCTAGATATAGAAGACGTTTGTCCATCCCAACATATCGTTTGTCCACCCTCCACAATACAATTAGTTATCAAAATCGCGAAAAAGAAGTGTACTCGCGAAGCAACCGCGAATAATTTCGATTTTTGATTAATATAACATCGAAATCGTGTGTCCAACGACGGATCTCGTTAGTGTAGATATAGAAGACGGTTGTACAACGACGGATCTCGTTAGTCTATACATAGAAGACGGTTGTACAACGTCGGATCTCGTTATTATAGACATAGAAGACGGTTGTACAGACGGATCTCGTTAGTCTAGATATAGAAAACGGTTGTACAGACGGATCTCGTTAGTCTCGATATAGATGACGTTTGTCCATCCCAACATTTCGTTTGTCCACCCTCCACAATACAATTAGTTATCAAAATCGCGAAAAAGAAGTGTACTCGCGAAGCAATCGCGAATAATTTCGATTTTTGATTAATATAACATCGAAATCGTTTGTCCAACGACGGATCTCGTTAGTCTAGATATAGAAGACGGTTGTACAACTTCGGATCTCGTTAGTCTATATATAGAAGACGGTTGTATAACGACGGATCTCGTTAGTCTAGATATAGAAGACGGTTGTACAACTTCGGATCTCGTTAGTCTATATATAGAAGACGGTTGTACAACGACGGATCTCGTTAGTCTAGATATAGGAGACGTTTGTCCAACGACGTATCTCGTTAGACTAGATATAGAAGACGGTTGTACAACGACGGCTCTCGTTAGTCTAGATATAGAAGACGGTTGTACAGACGGATCTCGTTAGACTAGATATTGAAGACGATTGTCCAACGACGTATCTCGTTAGTCTAGATATAGAAGACGTTTGTCCAATGACGTATCTCGTTAGTCTAGATATAGAAGACGGTTGGACAACGACGGATCTCGTTAGTCTAGATATAGAAGGCGGTTGTACAACGACGGATCTCGTTAGTCTAGATAAAGAAGACGGTTGTACAGACGGATCTCGTTAGTCTAGATATAGAAGACGTTTGTCCAACGACGTATCTCGTTAGTCTAGATATAGAAGACGGTTGGACAACGACGGATCACGTTAGTCTAGATATAGAAGGCGGTTGTACAACTTCGGATCTCGTTAGTCTAGATATAGAAGACGGTTGTACAACTTCGGATCTCGTTAGTCTATATATAGAAGACGGTTGTACAACGACGGATCTCGTTAGTCTAGATATAGAAGGCGGTTGTACAACGACGGATCTCGTTAGTGTAGATATAGAAGACGGTTGTACAGACGGATCTCGTTAGTCTAGATATAGAAGACGGTTGTACAGACGGATCTCGTTAGTCTAGATATTGAAGACGATTGTTCAACGACGGATCTCGTTAGTCTATATATTGAAGACGATTGTCCAACGACGTATCTCGTTAGTCTAGATATAACAGACGGTTGTACAACGACGGATCTCGTTAGTCTAGATACAGAAGACGGTTGTACAACGACGGATCTCGTTAGTCTAGATATAGAAGACGTTTGTCCAACGACGTATCTCGTTAGTCTAGATATAGAAGACGGTTGTACAACGACGGCTCTCGTTAGTCTAGATATAGAAGACGGTTGTACAGACGGATCTCGTTAGTCTAGATATTGAAGACGATTGTCCAACGACGTATCTCGTTAGTCTAGATATTGAAGACGATTGTCCAACGACGTATCTCGTTAGCCTAGATATAAAAGACGGTTGTACAACGACGGATCTCGTTAGTCTAGATATAGAAGACGGTTGTACAACTTCGGATCCCGTTAGTCTAGATATAGAAGACGGTTGTACAACGACGGATCTCGTTAGTCTAGATATAGAAGACCGTTTGTCCAACGACGTATCTCGTTAGTCTAGATATAGAAGACGGTTGTACAACGACGGATCTCGTTAGTCTATACATAGAAGACGGTTGTACAACGTCGGATCTCGTTATTATAGACATAGAAGACGGTTGTACAGACGGATCTCGTTAGTCTAGATATAGAAAACGGTTGTACAGACGGATCTCGTTAGTCTCGATATAGATGACGTTTGTCCATCCCAACATTTCGTTTGTCCACCCTCCACAATACAATTAGTTATCAAAATCGCGAAAAAGAAGTGTACTCGCGAAGCAATCGCGAATAATTTCGATTTTTGATTAATATAACATCGAAATCGTTTGTCCAACGACGGATCTCGTTAGTCTAGATATAGAAGACGGTTGTACAACTTCGGATCTCGTTAGTCTATATATAGAAGACGGTTGTACAACGACGGATCTCGTTAGTCTAGATATAGAAGACGGTTGTACAACTTCGGATCTCGTTAGTCTATATATAGAAGACGGTTGTACAACGACGGATCTCGTTAGTCTAGATATAGGAGACGTTTGTCCAACGACGTATCTCGTTAGACTAGATATAGAAGACGGTTGTACAACGACGGCTCTCGTTAGTCTAGATATAGAAGACGGTTGTACAGACGGATCTCGTTAGACTAGATATTGAAGACGATTGTCCAACGACGTATCTCGTTAGTCTAGATATAGAAGACGTTTGTCCAATGACGTATCTCGTTAGTCCAGATATAGAAGACGGTTGGACAACGACGGATCTCGTTAGTCTAGATATAGAAGGCGGTTGTACAACGACGGATCTCGTTAGTCTAGATAAAGAAGACGGTTGTACAACGACGGATCTCGTTAGTCTAGATATAGAAGGCGGTTGTACAACGACGGATCTCGTTAGTGTAGATATAGAAGACGGTTGTACAGACGGATCTCGTTAGTCTAGATATAGAAGACGGTTGTACAGACGGATCTCGTTAGTCTAGATATTGAAGACGATTGTTCAACGACGGATCTCGTTAGTCTATATATTGAAGACGATTGTCCAACGACGTATCTCGTTAGTCTAGATATAACAGACGGTTGTACAACGACGGATCTCGTTAGTCTAGATACAGAAGACGGTTGTACAACGACGGATCTCGTTAGTCTAGATATAGAAGACGTTTGTCCAACGACGGATCTCGTTAGTCTAGATATAGAAGACGGTTGTACAACGACGGATCTCGTTAGTCTATACATAGAAGACGGTTGTACAACGTCGGATCTCGGTATTATAGACATAGAAGACGGTTGTACAGACGGATCTCGTTAGTCTAGATATAGAAAACGGTTGTACAGACGGATCTCGTTAGTCTCGATATAGATGACGTTTGTCCATCCCAACATTTCGTTTGTCCACCCTCCACAATACAATTAGTTATCAAAATCGCGAAAAAGAAGTGTACTCGCGAAGCAATCGCGAATAATTTCGATTTTTGATTAATATAACATCGAAATCGTTTGTCCAACGACGGATCTCGTTAGTCTAGATATAGAAGACGGTTGTACAACTTCGGATCTCGTTAGTCTATATATAGAAGACGGTTGTACAACGACGGATCTCGTTAGTCTAGATATAGAAGACGGTTGTACAACTTCGGATCTCGTTAGTCTATATATAGAAGACGGTTGTACAACGACGGATCTCGTTAGTCTAGATATAGGAGACGTTTGTCCAACGACGTATCTCGTTAGACTAGATATAGAAGACGGTTGTACAACGACGGCTCTCGTTAGTCTAGATATAGAAGACGGTTGTACAGACGGATCTCGTTAGACTAGATATTGAAGACGATTGTCCAACGACGTATCTCGTTAGTCTAGATATAGAAGACGTTTGTCCAATGACGTATCTCGTTAGTCCAGATATAGAAGACGGTTGGACAACGACGGATCTCGTTAGTCTAGATATAGAAGGCGGTTGTACATCGACGGATCTCGTTAGTCTAGATAAAGAAGACGGTTGTACAGACGGATCTCGTTAGCCTAGATATAGAAGACGTTTGTCCAACGACGTATCTCGTTAGTCTAGATATAGAAGACGGTTGGACAACGACGGATCACGTTAGTCTAGATATAGAAGGCGGTTGTACAACTTCGGATCTCGTTAGTCTAGATATAGAAGACGGTTGTACAACTTCGGATCTCGTTAGTCTATATATAGAAGACGGTTGTACAACGACGGATCTCGTTA
Organism: Andrena bicolor; assembly: GCA_960531205.1. Lineage (NCBI taxonomy): Eukaryota > Metazoa > Arthropoda > Insecta > Hymenoptera > Andrenidae > Andrena > Andrena bicolor. The sequence goes on along the minus strand of CAUIJW010000120.1, from coordinate 676,971 downwards.
GTCTAGATATAGAAGGCGGTTGTACAACGACGGATCTCGTTAGTGTAGATATAGAAGACGGTTGTACAGACGGATCTCGTTAGTCTAGATATAGAAGACGGTTGTACAGACGGATCTCGTTAGTCTAGATATTGAAGACGATTGTTCAACGACGGATCTCGTTAGTCTATATATTGAAGACGATTGTCCAACGACGTATCTCGTTAGTCTAGATATAACAGACGGTTGTACAACGACGGATCTCGTTAGTCTAGATACAGAAGACGGTTGTACAACGACGGATCTCGTTAGTCTAGATATAGAAGACGTTTGTCCAACGACGTATCTCGTTAGTCTAGATATAGAAGACGGTTGTACAACGACGGCTCTCGTTAGTCTAGATATAGAAGACGGTTGTACAGACGGATCTCGTTAGTCTAGATATAGAAAACGGTTGTACAGACGGATCTCGTTAGTCTAGATATAGAAGACGGTTGGACAACGACGGATCACGTTAGTCTAGATATAGAAGACGGTTGTACAGACGGATCTCGTTAGTCTAGATATTGAAGACGTTTGTCCAACGACGTATCTCGTTAGACTAGATATAGAAGACGGTTGTACAGACGGATCTCGTTAGTCTCGATATAGAAGACGTTTGTCCATCCCAACATTTCGTTTGTCCACCCTCCACAATACAATTAGTTATCAAAATCGCGAAAAAGAAGTGTACTCGCGAAGCACTCGCGAATAATGTCGATTTTTGATTAATATAACATCGAAATCGTTTGTCCAACGACGGATCTCGTTAGTCTTGATATAGAAGACGGTTGGACAACGACGGATCACGTTAGTCTAGATATAGAAGACGGTTGTACAGACGGATCTCGTTAGTCTAGATATTGAAGACGTTTGTCCAACGACGTATCTCGTTAGACTAGATATAGAAGACGGTTGTACAACGACGGCTCTCGTTAGTCTAGATATAGAAGACGGTTGTACAGACGGATCTCGTTAGTCTAGATATTGAAGACGATTGTCCAACGACGTATCTCGTTAGCCTAGATATAGAAGACGTTTGTCCAACGACGTATCTCGTTAGTCTAGATATAGAAGACGGTTGTACAGACGGATCTCGTTAGTCTAGATATAGAAGACGGTTGTACAACTTCGGATCCCGTTAGTCTAGATATAGAAGACGGTTGTACAACGACGGATCTCGTTAGTCTAGATATAGAAGACCGTTTGTCCAACGACGTATCTCGTTAGTCTAGATATAGCAGACGGTTGTCCAACGACGGATCACGTTAGTCTAGATATAGAAGACGGTTGTACAGACGGATCTCGTTAGTCTAGATATTGAAGACGTTTGTCCAACGACGTATCTCGTTAGACTAGATATAGAAGACGGTTGTACAACGACGGCTCTCGTTAGTCTAGATATAGAAGACGGTTGTACAGACGGATCTCGTTAGTCTAGATATTGAAGACGATTGTCCAACGACGTATCTCGTTAGTCTAGATATAGAAGACGTTTGTCCAACGACGTATCTCGTTAGTCTAGATATAGAAGACGGTTGTACAGACGGATCTCGTTAGTCTAGATATTGAAGACGTTTGTCCAACGACGTATCTCGTTAGTCTAGATATAGAAGACGGTTGTACAGACGGATCTCGTTAGTCTAGATATTGAAGACGATTGTCCAACGACGTATCTCGTTAGTCTAGATATAGAAGACGTTTGTCCAACGACGTATCTCGTTAGTCTAGATATAGAAGACGGTTGGACAACGACTGATCTCGTTAGTCTAGATATAGAAGGCGGTTGTACAACGACGGATCTCGTTAGTGTAGATATAGAAGACGGTTGTACAGACGGATCTCGTTAGTCTAGATATAGAAGACGGTTGTACAGACGGATCTCGTTAGTCTAGATATTGAAGACGATTGTTCAACGACGGATCTCGTTAGTCTATATATTGAAGACGATTGTCCAACGACGTATCTCGTTAGTCTAGATATAACAGACGGTTGTACAACGACGGATCTCGTTAGTCTAGATATAGAAGACGGTTGTACAACGACGGATCTCGTTAGTCTAGATATAGAAGACGTTTGTCCAACGACGTATCTCGTTAGTCTAGATATAGAAGACGGTTGGACAACGACGGATCTCGTTAGTCTAGATATAGAAGACGGTTGTACAGACGGATCTCGTTAGTCTAGATATAGAAGACGTTTGTCCATCCCAACAATTCGTTTCTCCACCCTCCACAATACAATTAGTTATCAAAATCGCGAAAAAGAAGTGTACTCGCGAAGCAACCGCGAATAATTTCGATTTTTGATTAATATAACATCGAAATCGTGTGTCCAACGACGGATCTCGTTAGTCTAGATATAGAAGACGGTTGTACAGACGGATCTCGTTAGTCTAGATATAGAAGACGGTTGTACAGACGGATCTCGTTAGTCTAGATATAGAAGGCGGTTGTACAACGACGGATCTCGTTAGTGTAGATATAGAAGACGGTTGTACAGACGGATCTCGTTAGTCTAGATATAGAAGACGGTTGTACAGACGGATCTCGTTAGTCTAGATATTGAAGACGATTGTTCAACGACGGATCTCGTTAGTCTATATATTGAAGACGATTGTCCAACGACGTATCTCGTTAGTCTAGATATAACAGACGGTTGTCCAACGACGTACCTCGTTATTCTAGATATAGAAGACGGTTGGACAACGACGGATCTCGTTAGTCTATATATAGAAGGCGGTTGTACAACGACGGATCTCGTTAGTCTATATATAGAAGACGGTTGTACAGACGGATCTCGTTAGTCTAGATATAGAGGACGGTTGTACAGACGGATCTCGTTAGTCTAGATATTGAAGACGATTGTCCAACGACGTATCTCGTTAGTCTAGATATAAAAGACGGTTGTACAACAACGGATCTCGTTAGTCTAGATATAGAAGACGGTTGTACAACTTCGGATCTCGTTAGTCTATATATAGAAGACGGTTGTACAACGACGGATCTCGTTAGTCTAGATATAGAAGACGTTTGTCCAACGACGTATCTCGTTAGTCTAGATATAGAAGACGGTTGGACAACGACGGATCACGTTAGTCTAGATATAGAAGACGGTTGTACAGACGGATCTCGTTAGTCTAGATATTGAAGACGTTTGTCCAACGACGTATCTCGTTGGACTAGATATAGAAGACGGTTGTACAGACGGATCTCGTTAGTCTCGATATAGAAGACGTTTGTCCATCCCAACATTTCGTTTGTCCACCCTCCACAATACAATTAGTTATCAAAATCGCGAAAAAGAAGTGTACTCGCGAAGCAATCGCGAATAATGTCGATTTTTGATTAATATAACATCGAAATCGTTTGTCCAACGACGGATCTCGTTAGTCTTGATATAGAAGACGGTTGGACAACGACGGATCACGTTAGTCTAGATATAGAAGACGGTTGTACAGACGGATCTCGTTAGTCTAGATATTGAAGACGTTTGTCCAACGACGTATCTCGTTAGACTAGATATAGAAGACGGTTGTACAACGACGGCTCTCGTTAGTCTAGATATAGAAGACGGTTGTACAGACGGATCTCGTTAGTCTAGATATTGAAGACGATTGTCCAACGACGTATCTCGTTAGCCTAGATATAGAAGACGTTTGTCCAACGACGTATCTCGTTAGTCTAGATATAGAAGACGGTTGTACAGACGGATCTCGTTAGTCTAGATATTGAAGACGTTTGTCCAACGACGTATCTCGTTAGTCTAGATATAGAAGACGGTTGTACAGACGGATCTCGTTAGTCTAGATATTGAAGACGTTTGTCCAACGACGTATCTCGTTAGACTAGATATAGAAGACGGTTGTACAGACGGATCTCGTTAGTCTCGATATAGAAGACGTTTATCCATCCCAGCATTTCGTTTGTCCACCCTCCACAATACAATTAGTTATCAAAATCGCGAAAAAGAAGTGTACTCGCGAAGCAATCGCGAATAATGTCGATTTTTGATTAATATAACATCGAAATCGTTTGTCCAACGACGGATCTCGTTAGTCTTGATATAGAAGACGGTTGTACAACGACGGATCTCGTTAGTCTAGACATAGAAGACGGTTGTACAGACGGATCTCGTTAGTCTAGATATTGAAGACGTTTGTCCAACGACGTATCTCGTTAGTCTAGATATTGAAGACGATTTTCCAACGACGTATCTCGTTAGTCTAGATATTGAAGACGATTGTCCAACGACGTATCTCGTTAGCCTAGATATAAAAGACGGTTGTACAACGACGGATCTCGTTAGTCTAGATATAGAAGACGGTTGTACAACTTCGGATCCCGTTAGTCTAGATATAGAAGACGGTTGTACAACGACGGATCTCGTTAGTCTAGATATAGAAGACCGTTTGTCCAACGACGCATCTCGTTAGTCTAGATATAGAAGACGGTTGTCCAACGACGGATCACGTTAGTCTAGATATAGAAGACGGTTGTACAGACGGATCTCGTTAGTCTAGATATTGAAGACGTTTGTCCAACGACGTATCTCGTTAGACTAGATATAGAAGACGGTTGTACAACGACGGCTCTCGTTAGTCTAGATATAGAAGACGGTTGTACAGACGGATCTCGTTAGTCTAGATATTGAAGACGATTGTCCAACGACGTATCTCGTTAGTCTAGATATAGAAGACGTTTGTCCAACGACGTATCTCGTTAGTCTAGATATAGAAGACGGTTGTACAGACGGATCTCGTTAGTCTAGATATTGAAGACGTTTGTCCAACGACGTATCTCGTTAGTCTAGATATAGAACACGGTTGTACAGACGGATCTCGTTAGTCTAGATATTGAAGACGATTGTCCAACGACGTATCTCGTTAGTCTAGATATAGAAGACGTTTGTCCAACGACGTATCTCGTTAGTCTAGATATAGAAGACGGTTGGACAACGACTGATCTCGTTAGTCTAGATATAGAAGGCGGTTGTACAACGACGGATCTCGTTAGTGTAGATATAGAAGACGGTTGTACAGACGGATCTCGTTAGTCTAGATATAGAAGACGGTTGTACAGACGGATCTCGTTAGTCTAGATATTGAAGACGATTGTTCAACGACGGATCTCGTTAGTCTATATATTGAAGACGATTGTCCAACGACGTATCTCGTTAGTCTAGATATAACAGACGGTTGTACAACGACGGATCTCGTTAGTCTAGATATAGAAGACGGTTGTACAACGACGGATCTCGTTAGTCTAGATATAGAAGACGTTTGTCCAACGACGTATCTCGTTAGTCTAGATATAGAAGACGGTTGGACAACGACGGATCTCGTTAGTCTAGATATAGAAGACGGTTGTACAGACGGATCTCGTTAGTCTAGATATAGAAGACGTTTGTCCATCCCAACAATTCGTTTCTCCACCCTCCACAATACAATTAGTTATCAAAATCGCGAAAAAGTAGTGTACTCGCGAAGGAATCACGAATAATTTCGATTTTTCGTTAATATAACATCGAAATCGTTTGTCCAACGACAGATCTCCTTAGTCTAGATATAGAAAACGGTTGTACAGACGGATCTCGTTAGTCTAGATATAGAAGACGTTTGTCCATCCCAACATATCGTTTGTCCACCCTCCACAATACAATTAGTTATCAAAATCGCGAAAAAGAAGTGTACTCGCGAAGCAACCGCGAATAATTTCGATTTTTGATTAATATAACATCGAAATCGTGTGTCCAACGACGGATCTCGTTAGTCTAGATATAGAAGACGGTTGTACAGACGGATCTCGTTAGTCTAGATATAGAAGACGGTTGTACAGACGGATCTCGTTAGTCTAGATATTGAAGACGATTGTCCAACGACGTATCTCGTTAGTCTAGATATAGAAGACGTTTGTCCAACGACGCATCTCGTTAGTCTAGATGTAGAAGACGGTTGTACAGACGGATCTCGTTAGTCTAGATATTGAAGACGTTTGTCCAACGACGTATCTCGTTAGTCTAGATATAGAAGACGGTTGGACAACGACGGATCTCGTTAGTCTAGATATAAAAGACGGTTGTACAACGACGGATCTCGTTAGTCTAGATATAGAAGACGGTTGTACAACTTCGGATCTCGTTAGTCTAGATATAGAAGACGTTTGTCCAACGACGTATCTCGTTAGTCTAGAGATAGAAGACGGTTGGACAACGACGGATCACGTTAGTCTAGATATAGAAGACGGTTGTACAGACGGATCTCGTTAGTCTAGATATTGAAGACGTTTGTCCAACGACGTATCTCGTTAGACTAGATATAGAAGACGGTTGTACAACGACGGCTCTCGTTAGTCTAGATATAGAAGACGGTTGTACAGACGGATCTCGTTAGTCTAGATATTGAAGACGATTGTCCAACGACGTATCTCGTTAGTCTAGATATAGAAGACGTTTGTCCAACGACGTATCTCGTTAGTCTAGATATAGAAGACGGTTGTACAGACGGATCTCGTTAGTCTAGATATTGAAGACGATTGTCCAACGACGTATCTCGTTAGTCTAGATATAGAAGACGGTTGGACAACGACGGATCTCGTTAGTCTAGATATAAAAGACGGTTGTACAACGACGGATCTCGTTAGTCTAGATATAGAAGACGGTTGTACAACTTCGGATCTCGTTAGTCTAGATATAGAAGACGGTTGTACAGACGGATCTCGTTAGTCTAGATATTGAAGACGTTTGTCCAACGACGTATCTCGTTAGACTAGATATAGAAGACGGTTGTACAACGACGGCTCTCGTTAGTCTAGATATAGAAGACGGTTGTACAGACGGATCTCGTTAGTCTAGATATTGAAGACGATTGTCCAACGACGTATCTCGTTAGCCTAGATATAGAAGACGTTTGTCCAACGACGTATCTCGTTAGTCTAGATATAGAAGACGGTTGTACAGACGGATCTCGTTAGTCTAGATATTGAAGACGTTTGTCCAACGACGTATCTCGTTAGACTAGATATAGAAGACGGTTGTACAGACGGATCTCGTTAGTCTCGATATAGAAGACGTTTATCCATCCCAGCATTTCGTTTGTCCACCCTCCACAATACAATTAGTTATCAAAATCGCGAAAAAGAAGTGTACTCGCGAAGCAATCGCGAATAATGTCGATTTTTGATTAATATAACATCGAAATCGTTTGTCCAACGACGGATCTCGTTAGTCTTGATATAGAAGACGGTTGTACAACGACGGATCTCGTTAGTCTAGACATAGAAGACGGTTGTACAGACGGATCTCGTTAGTCTAGATATTGAAGACGTTTGTCCAACGACGTATCTCGTTAGTCTAGATATTGAAGACGATTTTCCAACGACGTATCTCGTTAGTCTAGATATTGAAGACGATTGTCCAACGACGTATCTCGTTAGCCTAGATATAAAAGACGGTTGTACAACGACGGATCTCGTTAGTCTAGATATAGAAGACGGTTGTACAACTTCGGATCCCGTTAGTCTAGATATAGAAGACGGTTGTACAACGACGGATCTCGTTAGTCAAGATATAGAAGACCGTTTGTCCAACGACGTATCTCGTTAGTCTAGATATAGAAGACGGTTGTCCAACGACGGATCACGTTAGTCTAGATATAGAAGACGGTTGTACAGACGGATCTCGTTAGTCTAGATATTGAAGACGTTTGTCCAACGACGTATCTCGTTAGACTAGATATAGAAGACGGTTGTACAACGACGGCTCTCGTTAGTCTAGATATAGAAGACGGTTGTACAGACGGATCTCGTTAGTCTAGATATTGAAGACGATTGTCCAACGACGTATCTCGTTAGTCTAGATATAGAAGACGTTTGTCCAACGACGTATCTCGTTAGTCTAGATATAGAAGACGGTTGTACAGACGGATCTCGTTAGTCTAGATATTGAAGACGTTTGTCCAACGACGTATCTCGTTAGTCTAGATATAGAAGACGGTTGTACAGACGGATCTCGTTAGTCTAGATATTGAAGACGATTGTCCAACGACGTATCTCGTTAGTCTAGATATAGAAGACGTTTGTCCAACGACGTATCTCGTTAGTCTAGATATAGAAGACGGTTGGACAACGACTGATCTCGTTAGTCTAGATATAGAAGGCGGTTGTACAACGACGGATCTCGTTAGTGTAGATATAGAAGACGGTTGTACAGACGGATCTCGTTAGTCTAGATATAGAAGACGGTTGTACAGACGGATCTCGTTAGTCTAGATAATTGAAGACGATTGTTCAACGACGGATCTCGTTAGTCTATATATTGAAGACGATTGTCCAACGACGTATCTCGTTAGTCTAGATATAACAGACGGTTGTACAACGACGGATCTCGTTAGTCTAGATATAGAAGACGGTTGTACAACGACGGATCTCGTTAGTCTAGATATAGAAGACGTTTGTCCAACGACGTATCTCGTTAGTCTAGATATAGAAGACGGTTGGACAACGACGGATCTCGTTAGTCTAGATATAGAAGACGGTTGTACAGACGGATCTCGTTAGTCTAGATATAGAAGACGTTTGTCCATCCCAACAATTCGTTTCTCCACCCTCCACAATACAATTAGTTATCAAAATCGCGAAAAAGTAGTGTACTCGCGAAGGAATCACGAATAATTTCGATTTTTCGTTAATATAACATCGAAATCGTTTGTCCAACGACAGATCTCGTTAGTCTAGATATAGAAAACGGTTGTACAGACGGATCTCGTTAGTCTAGATATAGAAGACGTTTGTCCATCCCAACATATCGTTTGTCCACCCTCCACAATACAATTAGTTATCAAAATCGCGAAAAAGAAGTGTACTCGCGAAGCAACCGCGAATAATTTCGATTTTTGATTAATATAACATCGAAATCGTGTGTCCAACGACGGATCTCGTTAGTCTAGATATAGAAGACGGTTGTACAGACGGATCTCGTTAGTCTAGATATAGAAGACGGTTGTACAGACGGATCTCGTTAGTCTAGATATTGAAGACGATTGTCCAACGACGTATCTCGTTAGTCTAGATATAGAAGACGTTTGTCCAACGACGCATCTCGTTAGTCTAGATGTAGAAGACGGTTGTACAGACGGATCTCGTTAGTCTAGATATTGAAGACGTTTGTCCAACGACGTATCTCGTTAGTCTAGATATAGAAGACGGTTGGACAACGACGGATCTCGTTAGTCTAGATATAAAAGACGGTTGTACAACGACGGATCTCGTTAGTCTAGATATAGAAGACGGTTGTACAACTTCGGATCTCGTTAGTCTAGATATAGAAGACGTTTGTCCAACGACGTATCTCGTTAGTCTAGAGATAGAAGACGGTTGGACAACGACGGATCACGTTAGTCTAGATATAGAAGACGGTTGTACAGACGGATCTCGTTAGTCTAGATATTGAAGACGTTTGTCCAACGACGTATCTCGTTAGACTAGATATAGAAGACGGTTGTACAACGACGGCTCTCGTTAGTCTAGATATAGAAGACGGTTGTACAGACGGATCTCGTTAGTCTAGATATTGAAGACGATTGTCCAACGACGTATCTCGTTAGTCTAGATATAGAAGACGTTTGTCCAACGACGTATCTCGTTAGTCTAGATATAGAAGACGGTTGTACAGACGGATCTCGTTAGTCTAGATATTGAAGACGATTGTCCAACGACGTATCTCGTTAGTCTAGATATAGAAGACGGTTGGACAACGACGGATCTCGTTAGTCTAGATATAGAAGACGTTTGTCCATCCCAACATATCGTTTGTCCACCCTCCACAATACAATTAGTTATCAAAATCGCGAAAAAGAAGTGTACTCGCGAAGCAACCGCGAATAATTTCGATTTTTGATTAATATAACATCGAAATCGTGTGTCCAACGACGGATCTCGTTAGTCTAGATATAGAAGACGGTTGTACAGACGGATCTCGTTAGTCTAGATATAGAAGACGGTTGTACAGACGGATCTCGTTAGTCTAGATATTGAAGACGATTGTCCAACGACGTATCTCGTTAGTCTAGATATAGAAGACGTTTGTCCAACGACGCATCTCGTTAGTCTAGATGTAGAAGACGGTTGTACAGACGGATCTCGTTAGTCTAGATATTGAAGACGTTTGTCCAACGACGTATCTCGTTAGTCTAGATATAGAAGACGGTTGGACAACGACGGATCTCGTTAGTCTAGATATAAAAGACGGTTGTACAACGACGGATCTCGTTAGTCTAGATATAGAAGACGGTTGTACAACTTCGGATCTCGTTAGTCTAGATATAGAAGACGTTTGTCCAACGACGTATCTCGTTAGTCTAGAGATAGAAGACGGTTGGACAACGACGGATCACGTTAGTCTAGATATAGAAGACGGTTGTACAGACGGATCTCGTTAGTCTAGATATTGAAGACGTTTGTCCAACGACGTATCTCGTTAGACTAGATATAGAAGACGGTTGTACAACGACGGCTCTCGTTAGTCTAGATATAGAAGACGGTTGTACAGACGGATCTCGTTAGTCTAGATATTGAAGACGATTGTCCAACGACGTATCTCGTTAGTCTAGATATAGAAGACGTTTGTCCAACGACGTATCTCGTTAGTCTAGATATAGAAGACGGTTGTACAGACGGATCTCGTTAGTCTAGATATTGAAGACGATTGTCCAACGACGTATCTCGTTAGTCTAGATATAGAAGACGGTTGGACAACGACGGATCTCGTTAGTCTAGATATAAAAGACGGTTGTACAACGACGGATCTCGTTAGTCTAGATATAGAAGACGGTTGTACAACTTCGGATCTCGTTAGTCTAGATATAGAAGACGGTTGTACAGACGGATCTCGTTAGTCTAGATATAGAAAACGGTTGTACAGACGGATCTCGTTAGTCTAGATATAGAAGACGTTTGTCCATCCCAACAATTCGTTTCTCCACCCTCCACAATACAATTAGTTCTCAAAATCGCGAAAAAGTAGTGTACTCGCGAAGCAATCGCGAATAATTTCGATTTTTGATTAATATAATTTCGAAATCGTGTGTCCAACGACGTATCTCGTTAGTCTAGATATAAAAGACGGTTGTACAACGACGGATCTCGTTAGTCTAGATATAGAAGACGGTTGTACAGACGGATCTCGTTAGTCTAGATATTGAAGACGATTGTCCAACGACGTATCTCGTTAGTCTAGATATAGAAGACGTTTGTCCAACGACGCATCTCGTTAGTCTAGATGTAGAAGACGGTTGTACAGACGGATCTCGTTAGTCTAGATATTGAAGACGTTTGTCCAACGACGTATCTCGTTAGTCTAGATATAGAAGACGGTTGGACAACGACGGATCTCGTTAGTCTAGATATAAAAGACGGTTGTACAACGACGGATCTCGTTAGTCTAGATATAGAAGACGGTTGTACAACTTCGGATCTCGTTAGTCTAGATATAGAAGACGTTTGTCCAACGACGTATCTCGTTAGTCTAGAGATAGAAGACGGTTGGACAACGACGGATCACGTTAGTCTAGATATAGAAGACGGTTGTACAGACGGATCTCGTTAGTCTAGATATTGAAGACGTTTGTCCAACGACGTATCTCGTTAGACTAGATATAGAAGACGGTTGTACAACGACGGCTCTCGTTAGTCTAGATATAGAAGACGGTTGTACAGACGGATCTCGTTAGTCTAGATATTGAAGACGATTGTCCAACGACGTATGTCGTTAGTCTAGATATAGAAGACGTTTGTCCAACGACGTATCTCGTTAGTCTAGATATAGAAGACGGTTGTACAGACGGATCTCGTTAGTCTAGATATTGAAGACGATTGTCCAACGACGTATCTCGTTAGTCTAGATATAGAAGACGGTTGGACAACGACGGATCTCGTTAGTCTAGATATAAAAGACGGTTGTACAACGACGGATCTCGTTAGTCTAGATATAGAAGACGGTTGTACAACTTCGGATCTCGTTAGTCTAGATATAGAAGACGGTTGTACAGACGGATCTCGTTAGTCTAGATATTGAAGACGTTTGTCCAACGACGTATCTCGTTAGTCTAGATATAGAAGACGGTTGTACAGACGGATCTCGTTAGTCTAGATATTGAAGACGATTGTCCAACGACGTATCTCGTTAGTCTAGATATAGAAGACGTTTGTCCAACGACGTATCTCGTTAGTCTAGATATAGAAGACGGTTGGACAACGACTGATCTCGTTAGTCTAGATATAGAAGGCGGTTGTACAACGACGGATCTCGTTAGTGTAGATATAGAAGACGGTTGTACAGACGGATCTCGTTAGTCTAGATATAGAAGACGGTTGTACAGACGGATCTCGTTAGTCTAGATATTGAAGACGATTGTTCAACGACGGATCTCGTTAGTCTATATATTGAAGACGATTGTCCAACGACGTATCTCGTTAGTCTAGATATAACAGACGGTTGTACAACGACGGATCTCGTTAGTCTAGATATAGAAGACGGTTGGACAACGACGGATCTCGTTAGTCTATATATAGAAGGCGGTTGTACAACGACGGATGTCGTTAGTCTATATATAGAAGACGGTTGTACAGACGGATCTCGTTAGTCTAGATATAGAGGACGGTTGTACAGACGGATCTCGTTAGTCTAGATATTGAAGACGATTGTCCAACGACGTATCTCGTTAGTCTAGATATAAAAGACGGTTGTACAACGACGGATCTCGTTAGTCTAGATATAGAAGACGGTTGTACAACTTCGGATCTCGTTAGTCTATATATAGAAGACGGTTGTACAACGACGGATCTCGTTAGTCTAGATATAGAAGACGGTTGGACAACGACGGCTCACGTTAGTCTAGATATAGAAGACGGTTGTACAGACGGATCTCGTTAGTCTAGATATTGAAGACGTTTGTCCAACGACGTATCTCGTTGGACTAGATATAGAAGACGGTTGTACAGACGGATCTCGTTAGTCTCGATATAGAAGACGTTTGTCCATCCCAACATTTCGTTTGTCCACCCTCCACAATACAATTAGTTATCAAAATCGCGAAAAAGAAGTGTACTCGCGAAGCAATCGCGAATAATGTCGATTTTTGATTAATATAACATCGAAATCGTTTGTCCAACGACGGATCTCGTTAGTCTTGATATAGAAGACGGTTGGACAACGACGGATCACGTTAGTCTAGATATAGAAGACGGTTGTACAGACGGATCTCGTTAGTCTAGATATTGAAGACGTTTGTCCAACGACGTATCTCGTTAGACTAGATATAGAAGACGGTTGTACAACGACGGCTCTCGTTAGTCTAGATATAGAAGACGGTTGTACAGACGGATCTCGTTAGTCTAGATATTGAAGACGATTGTCCAACGACGTATCTCGTTAGCCTAGATATAGAAGACGTTTGTCCAACGACGTATCTCGTTAGTCTAGATATAGAAGACGGTTGTACAGACGGATCTCGTTAGTCTAGATATTGAAGACGTTTGTCCAACGACGTATCTCGTTAGTCTAGATATAGAAGACGGTTGTACAGACGGATCTCGTTAGTCTAGATATTGAAGACGTTTGTCCAACGACGTATCTCGTTAGACTAGATATAGAAGACGGTTGTACAGACGGATCTCGTTAGTCTCGATATAGAAGACGTTTATCCATCCCAGCATTTCGTTTGTCCACCCTCCACAATACAATTAGTTATCAAAATCGCGAAAAAGAAGTGTACTCGCGAAGCAATCGCGAATAATGTCGATTTTTGATTAATATAACATCGAAATCGTTTGTCCAACGACGGATCTCGTTAGTCTTGATATAGAAGACGGTTGTACAACGACGGATCTCGTTAGTCTAGACATAGAAGACGGTTGTACAGACGGATCTCGTTAGTCTAGATATTGAAGACGTTTGTCCAACGACGTATCTCGTTAGTCTAGATATTGAAGACGATTTTCCAACGACGTATCTCGTTAGTCTAGATATTGAAGACGATTGTCCAACGACGTATCTCGTTAGCCTAGATATAAAAGACGGTTGTACAACGACGGATCTCGTTAGTCTAGATATAGAAGACGGTTGTACAACTTCGGATCCCGTTAGTCTAGATATAGAAGACGGTTGTACAACGACGGATCTCGTTAGTCTAGATATAGAAGACCGTTTGTCCAACGACGTATCTCGTTAGTCTAGATATAGAAGACGGTTGTCCAACGACGGATCACGTTAGTCTAGATATAGAAGACGGTTGTACAGACGGATCTCGTTAGTCTAGATATTGAAGACGTTTGTCCAACGACGTATCTCGTTAGACTAGATATAGAAGACGGTTGTACAACGACGGCTCTCGTTAGTCTAGATATAGAAGACGGTTGTACAGACGGATCTCGTTAGTCTAGATATTGAAGACGATTGTCCAACGACGTATCTCGTTAGTCTAGATATAGAAGACGTTTGTCCAACGACGTATCTCGTTAGTCTAGATATAGAAGACGGTTGTACAGACGGATCTCGTTAGTCTAGATATTGAAGACGTTTGTCCAACGACGTATCTCGTTAGTCTAGATATAGAACACGGTTGTACAGACGGATCTCGTTAGTCTAGATATTGAAGACGATTGTCCAACGACGTATCTCGTTAGTCTAGATATAGAAGACGTTTGTCCAACGACGTATCTCGTTAGTCTAGATATAGAAGACGGTTGGACAACGACTGATCTCGTTAGTCTAGATATAGAAGGCGGTTGTACAACGACGGATCTCGTTAGTGTAGATATAGAAGACGGTTGTACAGACGGATCTCGTTAGTCTAGATATAGAAGACGGTTGTACAGACGGATCTCGTTAGTCTAGATATTGAAGACGATTGTTCAACGACGGATCTCGTTAGTCTATATATTGAAGACGATTGTCCAACGACGTATCTCGTTAGTCTAGATATAACAGACGGTTGTACAACGACGGATCTCGTTAGTCTAGATATAGAAGACGGTTGTACAACGACGGATCTCGTTAGTCTAGATATAGAAGACGTTTGTCCAACGACGTATCTCGTTAGTCTAGATATAGAAGACGGTTGGACAACGACGGATCTCGTTAGTCTAGATATAGAAGACGGTTGTACAGACGGATCTCGTTAGTCTAGATATAGAAGACGTTTGTCCATCCCAACAATTCGTTTCTCCACCCTCCACAATACAATTAGTTATCAAAATCGCGAAAAAGTAGTGTACTCGCGAAGGAATCACGAATAATTTCGATTTTTCGTTAATATAACATCGAAATCGTTTGTCCAACGACAGATCTCGTTAGTCTAGATATAGAAAACGGTTGTACAGACGGATCTCGTTAGTCTAGATATAGAAGACGTTTGTCCATCCCAACATATCGTTTGTCCACCCTCCACAATACAATTAGTTATCAAAATCGCGAAAAAGAAGTGTACTCGCGAAGCAACCGCGAATAATTTCGATTTTTGATTAATATAACATCGAAATCGTGTGTCCAACGACGGATCTCGTTAGTCTAGATATAGAAGACGGTTGTACAGACGGATCTCGTTAGTCTAGATATTGAAGACGATTGTCCAACGACGTATCTCGTTAGTCTAGATATAGAAGACGTTTGTCCAACGACGCATCTCGTTAGTCTAGATGTAGAAGACGGTTGTACAGACGGATCTCGTTAGTCTAGATATTGAAGACGTTTGTCCAACGACGTATCTCGTTAGTCTAGATATAGAAGACGGTTGGACAACGACGGATCTCGTTAGTCTAGATATAAAAGACGGTTGTACAACGACGGATCTCGTTAGTCTAGATATAGAAGACGGTTGTACAACTTCGGATCTCGTTAGTCTAGATATAGAAGACGTTTGTCCAACGACGTATCTCGTTAGTCTAGAGATAGAAGACGGTTGGACAACGACGGATCACGTTAGTCTAGATATAGAAGACGGTTGTACAGACGGATCTCGTTAGTCTAGATATTGAAGACGTTTGTCCAACGACGTATCTCGTTAGACTAGATATAGAAGACGGTTGTACAACGACGGCTCTCGTTAGTCTAGATATAGAAGACGGTTGTACAGACGGATCTCGTTAGTCTAGATATTGAAGACGATTGTCCAACGACGTATCTCGTTAGTCTAGATATAGAAGACGTTTGTCCAACGACGTATCTCGTTAGTCTAGATATAGAAGACGGTTGTACAGACGGATCTCGTTAGTCTAGATATTGAAGACGATTGTCCAACGACGTATCTCGTTAGTCTAGATATAGAAGACGGTTGGACAACGACGGATCTCGTTAGTCTAGATATAGAAGACGGTTGTACAACTTCGGATCTCGTTAGTCTAGATATAGAAGACGGTTGTACAGACGGATCTCGTTAGTCTAGATATTGAAGACGTTTGTCCAACGACGTATCTCGTTAGACTAGATATAGAAGACGGTTGTACAACGACGGCTCTCGTTAGTCTAGATATAGAAGACGGTTGTACAGACGGATCTCGTTAGTCTAGATATTGAAGACGATTGTCCAACGACGTATCTCGTTAGCCTAGATATAGAAGACGTTTGTCCAACGACGTATCTCGTTAGTCTAGATATAGAAGACGGTTGTACAGACGGATCTCGTTAGTCTAGATATTGAAGACGTTTGTCCAACGACGTATCTCGTTAGACTAGATATAGAAGACGGTTGTACAGACGGATCTCGTTAGTCTCGATATAGAAGACGTTTATCCATCCCAGCATTTCGTTTGTCCACCCTCCACAATACAATTAGTTATCAAAATCGCGAAAAAGAAGTGTACTCGCGAAGCAATCGCGAATAATGTCGATTTTTGATTAATATAACATCGAAATCGTTTGTCCAACGACGGATCTCGTTAGTCTTGATATAGAAGACGGTTGTACAACGACGGATCTCGTTAGTCTAGACATAGAAGACGGTTGTACAGACGGATCTCGTTAGTCTAGATATTGAAGACGTTTGTCCAACGACGTATCTCGTTAGTCTAGATATTGAAGACGATTTTCCAACGACGTATCTCGTTAGTCTAGATATTGAAGACGATTGTCCAACGACGTATCTCGTTAGCCTAGATATAAAAGACGGTTGTACAACTTCGGATCCCGTTAGTCTAGATATAGAAGACGGTTGTACAACGACGGATCTCGTTAGTCAAGATATAGAAGACCGTTTGTCCAACGACGTATCTCGTTAGTCTAGATATAGAAGACGGTTGTCCAACGACGGATCACGTTAGTCTAGATATAGAAGACGGTTGTACAGACGGATCTCGTTAGTCTAGATATTGAAGACGTTTGTCCAACGACGTATCTCGTCAGACTAGATATAGAAGACGGTTGTACAACGACGGCTCTCGTTAGTCTAGATATAGAAGACGGTTGTACAGACGGATCTCGTTAGTCTAGATATTGAAGACGATTGTCCAACGACGTATCTCGTTAGTCTAGGTATAGAAGACGTTTGTCCAACGACGTATCTCGTTAGTCTAGATATAGAAGACGGTTGTACAGACGGATCTCGTTAGTCTAGATATTGAAGACGTTTGTCCAACGACGTATCTCGTTAGTCTAGATATAGAAGACGGTTGTACAGACGGATCTCGTTAGTCTAGATATTGAAGACGATTGTCCAACGACGTATCTCGTTAGTCTAGATATAGAAGACGTTTGTCCAACGACGTATCTCGTTAGTCTAGATATAGAAGACGGTTGGACAACGACTGATCTCGTTAGTCTAGATATAGAAGGCGGTTGTACAACGACGGATCTCGTTAGTGTAGATATAGAAGACGGTTGTACAGACGGATCTCGTTAGTCTAGATATAGAAGACGGTTGTACAGACGGATCTCGTTAGTCTAGATATTGAAGACGATTGTTCAACGACGGATCTCGTTAGTCTATATATTGAAGACGATTGTCCAACGACGTATCTCGTTAGTCTAGATATAACAGACGGTTGTACAACGACGGATCTCGTTAGTCTAGATATAGAAGACGGTTGTACAACGACGGATCTCGTTAGTCTAGATATAGAAGACGTTTGTCCAACGACGTATCTCGTTAGTCTAGATATAGAAGACGGTTGGACAACGACGGATCTCGTTAGTCTAGATATAGAAGACGGTTGTACAGACGGATCTCGTTAGTCTAGATATAGAAGACGTTTGTCCATCCCAACAATTCGTTTCTCCACCCTCCACAATACAATTAGTTATCAAAATCGCGAAAAAGTAGTGTACTCGCGAAGGAATCACGAATAATTTCGATTTTTCGTTAATATAACATCGAAATCGTTTGTCCAACGACAGATCTCGTTAGTCTAGATATAGAAAACGGTTGTACAGACGGATCTCGTTAGTCTAGATATAGAAGACGTTTGTCCATCCCAACATATCGTTTGTCCACCCTCCACAATACAATTAGTTATCAAAATCGCGAAAAAGAAGTGTACTCGCGAAGCAACCGCGAATAATTTCGATTTTTGATTAATATAACATCGAAATCGTGTGTCCAACGACGGATCTCGTTAGTCTAGATATAGAAGACGGTTGTACAGACGGATCTCGTTAGTCTAGATATAGAAGACGGTTGTACAGACGGATCTCGTTAGTCTAGATATTGAAGACGATTGTCCAACGACGTATCTCGTTAGTCTAGATATAGAAGACGTTTGTCCAACGACGCATCTCGTTAGTCTAGATGTAGAAGACGGTTGTACAGACGGATCTCGTTAGTCTAGATATTGAAGACGTTTGTCCAACGACGTATCTCGTTAGTCTAGATATAGAAGACGGTTGGACAACGACGGATCTCGTTAGTCTAGATATAAAAGACGGTTGTACAACGACGGATCTCGTTAGTCTAGATATAGAAGACGGTTGTACAACTTCGGATCTCGTTAGTCTAGATATAGAAGACGTTTGTCCAACGACGTATCTCGTTAGTCTAGAGATAGAAGACGGTTGGACAACGACGGATCACGTTAGTCTAGATATAGAAGACGGTTGTACAGACGGATCTCGTTAGTCTAGATATTGAAGACGTTTGTCCAACGACGTATCTCGTTAGACTAGATATAGAAGACGGTTGTACAACGACGGCTCTCGTTAGTCTAGATATAGAAGACGGTTGTACAGACGGATCTCGTTAGTCTAGATATTGAAGACGATTGTCCAACGACGTATCTCGTTAGTCTAGATATAGAAGACGTTTGTCCAACGACGTATCTCGTTAGTCTAGATATAGAAGACGGTTGTACAGACGGATCTCGTTAGTCTAGATATTGAAGACGATTGTCCAACGACGTATCTCGTTAGTCTAGATATAGAAGACGGTTGGACAACGACGGATCTCGTTAGTCTAGATATAAAAGACGGTTGTACAACGACGGATCTCGTTAGTCTAGATATAGAAGACGGTTGTACAACTTCGGATCTCGTTAGTCTAGATATAGAAGACGGTTGTACAGACGGATCTCGTTAGTCTAGATATAGAAAACGGTTGTACAGACGGATCTCGTTAGTCTAGATATAGAAGACGTTTGTCCATCCCAACAATTCGTTTCTCCACCCTCCACAATACAATTAGTTCTCAAAATCGCGAAAAAGTAGTGTACTCGCGAAGCAATCGCGAATAATTTCGATTTTTGATTAATATAATTTCGAAATCGTGTGTCCAACGACGTATCTCGTTAGTCTAGATATAAAAGACGGTTGTACAACGACGGATCTCGTTAGTCTAGATATAGAAGACGGTTGTACAGACGGATCTCGTTAGTCTAGATATTGAAGACGATTGTCCAACGACGTATCTCGTTAGTCTAGATATAGAAGACGTTTGTCCAACGACGCATCTCGTTAGTCTAGATGTAGAAGACGGTTGTACAGACGGATCTCGTTAGTCTAGATATTGAAGACGTTTGTCCAACGACGTATCTCGTTAGTCTAGATATAGAAGACGGTTGGACAACGACGGTTCTCGTTAGTCTAGATATAAAAGACGGTTGTACAACGACGGATCTCGTTAGTCTAGATATAGAAGACGGTTGTACAACTTCGGATCTCGTTAGTCTAGATATAGAAGACGTTTGTCCAACGACGTATCTCGTTAGTCTAGAGATAGAAGACGGTTGGACAACGACGGATCACGTTAGTCTAGATATAGAAGACGGTTGTACAGACGGATCTCGTTAGTCTAGATATTGAAGACGTTTGTCCAACGACGTATCTCGTTAGACTAGATATAGAAGACGGTTGTACAACGACGGCTCTCGTTAGTCTAGATATAGAAGACGGTTGTACAGACGGATCTCGTTAGTCTAGATATTGAAGACGATTGTCCAACGACGTATGTCGTTAGTCTAGATATAGAAGACGTTTGTCCAACGACGTATCTCGTTAGTCTAGATATAGAAGACGGTTGTACAGACGGATCTCGTTAGTCTAGATATTGAAGACGATTGTCCAACGACGTATCTCGTTAGTCTAGATATAGAAGACGGTTGGACAACGACGGATCTCGTTAGTCTAGATATAAAAGACGGTTGTACAACGACGGATCTCGTTAGTCTAGATATAGAAGACGGTTGTACAACTTCGGATCTCGTTAGTCTAGATATAGAAGACGGTTGTACAGACGGATCTCGTTAGTCTAGATATAGAAAACGGTTGTACAGACGGATCTCGTTAGTCTAGATATAGAAGACGTTTGTCCATTCCAACAATTCGTTTCTCCACCCTCCACAATACAATTAGTTCTCAAAATCGCGAAAAAGTAGTGTACTCGCGAAGCAATCGCGAATAATTTCGATTTTTGATTAATATAATTTCGAAATCGTGTGTCCAACGACGTATCTCGTTAGTCTAGATATAAAAGACGGTTGTACAACGACGGATCTCGTTAGTCTAGATATAGAAGACGGTTGTACAGACGGATCTCGTTAGTCTAGATATTGAAGACGATTGTCCAACGACGTATCTCGTTAGTCTAGATATAGAAGACGTTTGTCCAACGACGCATCTCGTTAGTCTAGATGTAGAAGACGGTTGTACAGACGGATCTCGTTAGTCTAGATATTGAAGACGTTTGTCCAACGACGTATCTCGTTAGTCTAGATATAGAAGACGGTTGGACAACGACGGATCTCGTTAGTCTAGATATAAAAGACGGTTGTACAACGACGGATCTCGTTAGTCTAGATATAGAAGACGGTTGTACAACTTCGGATCTCGTTAGTCTAGATATAGAAGACGTTTGTCCAACGACGTATCTCGTTAGTCTAGAGATAGAAGACGGTTGGACAACGACGGATCACGTTAGTCTAGATATAGAAGACGGTTGTACAGACGGATCTCGTTAGTCTAGATATTGAAGACGTTTGTCCAACGACGTATCTCGTTAGACTAGATATAGAAGACGGTTGTACAACGACGGCTCTCGTTAGTCTAGATATAGAAGACGGTTGTACAGACGGATCTCGTTAGTCTAGATATTGAAGACGATTGTCCAACGACGTATGTCGTTAGTCTAGATATAGAAGACGTTTGTCCAACGACGTATCTCGTTAGTCTAGATATAGAAGACGGTTGTACAGACGGATCTCGTTAGTCTATATATTGAAGACGATTGTCCAACGACGTATCTCGTTAGTCTAGATATAGAAGACGGTTGGACAACGACGGATCTCGTTAGTCTAGATATAAAAGACGGTTGTACAACGACGGATCTCGTTAGTCTAGATATAGAAGACGGTTGTACAACTTCGGATCTCGTTAGTCTAGATATAGAAGACGGTTGTACAGACGGATCTCGTTAGTCTAGATATAGAAAACGGTTGTACAGACGGATCTCGTTAGTCTAGATATAGAAGACGTTTGTCCATCCCAACAATTCGTTTCTCCACCCTCCACAATACAATTAGTTCTCAAAATCGCGAAAAAGTAGTGTACTCGCGAAGCAATCGCGAATAATTTCGATTTTTGATTAATATAATTTCGAAATCGTGTGTCCAACGACGTATCTCGTTAGTCTAGATATAAAAGACGGTTGTACAACGACGGATCTCGTTAGTCTAGATATAGAAGATGGTTGTACAACTTCGGATCTCGTTAGTCTAGATACAGAAGACGGTTGTACAACGACGGATCTCGTTAGTCTAGATATAGAAGACGTTTGTCCAACGACGTATCTCGTTAGTCTAGATATAGAAGACGGTTGTACAGACGGATCTCGTTAGTCTAGATATTGAAGACGTTTGTCCAACGACGTATCTCGTTAGACTAGATATAGAAGACGGTTGTACAACGACGGCTCTCGTTAGTCTAGATATAGAAGACGGTTGTACAGACGGATCTCGTTAGTCTAGATATTGAAGACGATTGTCCAACGACGTATCTCGTTAGTCTAGATATAGAAGACGTTTGTCCAACGACGCATCTCGTTAGTCTAGATGTAGAAGACGGTTGTACAGACGGATCTCGTTAGTCTAGATATTGAAGACGTTTGTCCAACGACGTATCTCGTTAGTCTAGATATAGAAGACGGTTGGACAACGACGGATCTCGTTAGTCTAGATATAAAAGACGGTTGTACAACGACGGATCTCGTTAGTCTAGATATAGAAGACGGTTGTACAACTTCGGATCTCGTTAGTCTAGATATAGAAGACGTTTGTCCAACGACGTATCTCGTTAGTCTAGAGATAGAAGACGGTTGGACAACGACGGATCACGTTAGTCTAGATATAGAAGACGGTTGTACAGACGGATCTCGTTAGTCTAGATATTGAAGACGTTTGTCCAACGACGTATCTCGTTAGACTAGATATAGAAGACGGTTGTACAACGACGGCTCTCGTTAGTCTAGATATAGAAGACGGTTGTACAGACGGATCTCGTTAGTCTAGATATTGAAGACGATTGTCCAACGACGTATCTCGTTAGTCTGGATATAGAAGACGTTTGTCCAACGACGTATCTCGTTAGTCTAGATATAGAAGACGGTTGTACAGACGGATCTCGTTAGTCTAGATATTGAAGACGATTGTCCAACGACGTATCTCGTTAGTCTAGATATAGAAGACGGTTGGACAACGACGGATCTCGTTAGTCTAGATATAAAAGACGGTTGTACAACGACGGATCTCGTTAGTCTAGTGTTTGAGAATGAAATTAGTTTCTCAAGCCGCCACGCATTCTCATGGCAGCACCTCTCGGACAGCGATCCAGCAACGCGGATCGCTGGGCGAGCGGCCAATCAGCGGCCATCGATCAACCGTCGCCGAGATCGATGAACCAATCAGCGGGCCGCGTCGGGGTTCTAGAAGAACGGAGAAGACGCGGTTTCCTTGGTCCGCCATGATTTCACTCTCTGTGTGCAATTCGAAGCAAACGGTCCTCTGCTCCTCGCATCGCGATTAACAGCATTTCCGTTAATTTCGTTTCTCACGTTCTTCTCCCTCGTAACCGTACGTTCATCGTCACGCGATCAAGTATCGGTAAAATTGAACACTCACCGCAGCGCGATCAATAGAATCTCGCGAACGCCACGTGGCACCCACGCGTGTGTCCTTTATTCACTGTGTCTCATCTCATCTAAAGACTAAGTGTTAACAGAAACTCTGACCACGTGCTTTCAAATACTGTTTTTCAATAAATAGACAAAGTTTTCACCGCAAAATCATCTCGTGTACGTTCCTAACCTGTCTTAGGTTCATCTCCTATCACACAATTGTACTCTCGCAAACATTTTTTGGTCCTTCGAGCCGGAGCTAAGACAGATAGGAACTCTCAGTGCCTGCGTGAAGTGAACTCTCAGTGCCTGCGTGAAGTGAACTCTCAGTGCCCGTGAAAAGTGAACGGTGAGGTTATAAGCATGGCAACCAAAGAGCCGTCCTCACAGGCACAGACGAGGGCTTCGTCTCGTCCTCAGACGCCTACCCTCTTAATTCCAACGGAATCCGAGGGCAACACTCCTCTCCCAAGGCCGGAGACGAGGAGCTCATCTCCATCTGGCGTACCGTCAGAAGTTCTGTCCAGAGCTGAGACTCAGCTCACGAGGTTAGAATCGATGAAAGCCTTGAAGAAGAGACTCCCTAGCTGTGCCCCGAACACCTCCATCACAGAGCTGAGAATATATAGTCAGCAGAGCGACGAGCTACTCAAGGCGTTCAGCAAGGAGCACGCTTACTTTGATGCAGCCTGGCCAAGGATGCATCGCGACCATCCATACTACAGTGAGAAGTGGCTCTTCAAGATGCAAGAGCTGGCGCTGGACATTAAAATCCAGGTAGGAAAACTCACCGAGGAGTTAGCTCCATTTCAACCCGGGGGCACCCACAGCCATTCGAGCTCGGCGTCGGCTCCAGGGAAGCTCCCCGATCTGGCACTGCCGTCCTTCTCCGGGGATTATACGAGATGGCCAGCTTACAGTGAGCTGTTCTCATCCCTCATAATAGCAAGGAAGGATCTGACAGACATTGAACGTCTGCAGTACTTGCTCTCCAGCCTGACAGGTGAACCCGCGGAGAAAGTAGAGTCGTTGCCTCTCAAGGGAGCCTCATTCACCCCGGCGTGGGAATTGTTAAAGGAGACGTATTCGAACAAAAGTCACCTGATACAGGCACAGTTCGACAAGCTGTACGAGCAAAATCCAGCCAATCTCAAGGCGCCTGCGGCATTGAGGCACCTCATACAGAAGCTGGAAGGTGCCCACACCTCTCTCACCTCATTGGGTGTAACCGAGAACCTCGGCGATGCCATGTTCGCTCATCTCATGGCAAGTCAGATGGACAAGGGCTCCAGGCAGGCATGGGAGACAACGAGAGGTGCCAGCAATGATTACCCCACCTTCCAGCAAATTAAGGAATTCGCCAAGGGGAGGGTGAGGGCACTGGAGAGGTCGGAGACTCCGTCCTCCCAAACTACCACCAGCTCACTGGTGAGGACAGCGTCCAAGCCCCCAGCTCAAAGAGCCTCTTCGCATTCGGCATCTCAAGGCCCTTCACGCCAAAAGACATTCCCTTGTGATGTTTGCAAGGGCGACCACTTTGTGGTTATGTGCCCCAAATTCAGGACGATGACTGTGGCAGAAAGGAGGAAGGTTGTGGCTAACAACATGTTATGCTACAACTGCTGCGGACGACATTCCTCAGCAAACTGCAAGTCGCCGCACAGATGTAAGGAGTGTGGCATCCAACACCACACCATGCTCCACATTCCTGCACAAAGGCCAGCACCACCACAACATCAGACTGAGGCAACGCCATCAACTTCCCAGCAACGCTGAAGCTTCGCCGCAGTCGTCGAATCCTCATCTCAACGCACCCCTGCACTCTCTTCTCAACAACAATCTCCCGTTGGACGTCCACCATGCAGCCACCCAACACTCCTGGCAACTGCCCAGGCTCATCTCAGCTCACCGATGTCAACTCAGCTGGTTCGTATACTTATTGATTCTGGATCAGAACTTACCTTCGTTAAGGAGGACCTCCTTACCGAACTTAACATCAAGCGATCCCAGTCATCCATATCAATCATTGGCATTGGAGGGAAGAAGTCCACGCAGACAAGAGGAGTCGCCTCACTAACGCTGCGATCAATCCACCGACCGTTGTCAATTTCCCTTCAAGCCCATGTTCTCAGATCAGTGTCTTCGAGAGTGCCCTCAGCCGAGGTGCCCAACCAAGACTGGCCACATCTTACTGGGCTCGCGTTGGCAGATCCTGACTTTTTAAAACCACGTCCTGTCGACATCATCATCGGAGCTGACACTTATGGACAAATCATAAGGCCCAACATAATCAGAGGCACGCCATCCATGCCGATCGCTCAGCTTTCAATCTTTGGATGGCTGATACTTGGACCAGTTGCCTCCGTCACCACTCTCAACCAGTCATCATATCACACTTCACTTGTGCAAGAGGGCGAGCCGTCCGTACGTGATTTACTGGAGAGGTTCTGGATTCAAGAGGAGCTCCCGATGGACAATTCATCTCAACTCAACTCTGAAGAACAAGAGTGCGAAGCCCATTTTCAAGAAACACACACAAGAGATGCCTCTGGAAGATACATCGTACGCATCCCCTTCAAATCGTCACCTAGTGCATTGGGCAATTCATATCAGGCAGCTCATGCCTGCTTGAAACGCACTCTCTTCAAGCTCAACAAGAACGATGAGTATCGCAAACTTTATCAAGAATTCATGTCAGAATACGAACGCCTCAATCATATGGTAAGAGCACCAAATTCAGTTCACAATAATTCAATCTTTTACCTTCCTCATCATGGAGTTCTCAAGCCCGACAGCAAAACCACCAAGTTGAGGGTTGTCTTCAATGGCTCGTGTGCAACATCATCTGGGTACTCTCTCAACGACCTCATGCACACAGGGCGTAACCTTCTGCTCAACATTTCAGACGTGCTGCTCTGGATTAGGCAACACAAGTTCATCTTTGCCACAGACATCACCAAAATGTACCGACAAGTTCGAGTTCATGAAGACGATCAAGATCTCCAACGCATACTGTGGGTGGACGAGGAAGGGAAGGAAATAGCATTCAGGCTTACGACTGTCACTTACGGAACCAAGGCTGCGCCGTTTTTGGCTGTCCGAGCATTGCTACAACTGGCGGAGGACGAAGGGCACCGCTTTCCATTGGCTGTACCCTCCATAACTCACGCACGATATGTCGATGACATCTTTGGCGGCGCTGACACAGGTGAGCAACTCATCAATATTGCACATCATCTCATCGACCTGTGTCACGCGGGAGGTTTTCCACTAGCCAAATGGCATTCAACGTATCCTGCATTACTTGAAGAAATATCCTCCACAGCAAGAGCCTCAAGCTCCATCATCTCACTCGACGACTGCCAAACTAAAATTCTAGGGTTGCAATGGAACAGTTTCCAAGACAACTTTACCTTTTCATCCAAGCCAAATTCAACCTCAAGCCCAACTAAGCGCAGCATCCTCTCAGAAGTCTCGCAGGTATTCGACCCACTTGGCTTCCTTGCACCTGTTATAATTCGAGCGAAGATGCTTCTGCAAGAATTATGGCTGCACAGACTTCGCTGGGATGATCCACTGCCACAGCAAGTCACTTCTCATTGGTATGCCATCAGAGACGACCTCACACGCCTGGCCAGGCTCTCCATTCCTAGGTGGTTCAACACCTACTCAACTTCAATTGTGGAACTCCACGGATTCTCTGATGCCTCTCAACTCGCCATGGCAGCGGTAGTGTATATTACCGTAATTTCACCGTCCACAAACATCAAGGTGTCGACACTAGTGTGCTCCAAGACGAAGGTAGCACCTCTCAAGAAACTTACAATCCCGAGACTCGAACTCACAGCAGCATTGATGCTGGCAAAGCTTACCAAGTACGTTCAAGCGACTCTTCAGTTCAACATTGCATCTACTCATCTGTGGACGGATTCGCAAGTGGCACTTACATGGATCAACTCTCACGCCTCCCGCTGGAAGGAGTACGTCAGGAATCGTGTCTCTCAAATTCAAGAGCTTTCATCACAGGCGCAGTGGAGACACGTTCCAGGCACCTCGAATCCAGCTGATTGCGCCTCTCGAGGCCTCACAACATCCCAGCTTGAACATCATCAGCTGTGGTGGACGGGACCACCATGGCTTCTGCAACCCAGTGATTCTTGGCCGTCACAACCATTGCATCAGGACGACTCGAGTGCACTAGAAGCTCGTCCAGGATTCTCGACCTTACTCAACATTCAAGAAGTCAAATATCACTGGGACCTCATATACAAATTCTCTTCTCTTAACAAATTGATTCGCATTACTTCAGCCTGTTTCAGATTCATCTCAAGGTTGAGGAAACTGCCTGTGTCACTGCCAATCAGTTCACACACCCCAAGAGATTTGGAAACGGCTCGTATCTTTTGGATAAAGATGACCCAGGCAATCTACTTCAACCATGAATTCAAAGTTATCAGCTCGGGATCAACGCTTCCCTCATCCCATGCCTTCAGTCGACTGACTGCATTCATCGACGAACAAGGAGTCATGCGAGTTGGAGGCAGACTTCACAACGCTGATATAGCCTATGAAGGTAAACATCCTGCAATCCTGCCTCGCAGCTCACGTCTGTCCGATCTGATTATAGACCACGCCCACAAGCAAACTCTTCATGGAGGCACGCAGCTCACTCTCGCCCACATCAGACAAACCTACTGGATCATCGGAGGCCGAGCTCCAGTGAAGTCTCACATCCTGCGGTGTGTGGTGTGTGCTCGACAAAGGGGGATCCGTGCCCATCAACTGATGGGCCAACTACCTCTTTCTAGAGTCACACCCTCACAGCCATTCACCAACACTGGAATCGACTACGCTGGTCCTATCACTCTCAAAACGTGGAAGGGGCGAGGAGCAAAAACACAAAAGGGCTGGATCTGTGTTTTCGTGTGCATGACGACGTCAGCTGTTCATCTCGAGCTGGTAACAGACTACTCATCAGAAGGGTTCATCGCAACGTATCGACGCTTCTCAGCGAGACGAGGAATTCCACACACGATTTACTCGGACTGTGGAACTAACTTCATCGGCGCCGATGCAACTCTCAAGAAAATGTTCACCCAGGGGTCACAGCAACATCAAGAATTGGCTTCTCTGTTCCTCAACGACAACACAACATGGTGCTTCAATCCACCAGCCGCCCCTCACATGGGTGGAAAGTGGGAAGCTGTCGTCAAATCCATCAAACATCATCTTAGACGGACTGTCCACGAGACTGTGCTTACATATGAAGAATTCAGCACTCTTCTCACGCAGATTGAAGCTATGCTGAACTCACGACCTCTCGAGCCTCTCAGTGATGACCCTGAGGACCTTGCTACATTGACTCCAGCACATTTCCTCATCGGTAAGCCGTTAACAACGCTGCCTGAACCGTCGGTGGAGCACTCTTCTCTTTCACCATCAGCAAGATGGCAACTTATCCAGAAGAAGATGCAGCAATTCTGGTCTCAATGGTCAGCACACTATCTACAACGTCAGCAATCCATCTCCAAGTGGCATCATCCATCCAATGACATCAAGGTCGGGTCATTGGTTCTCATCACTGACGAAAGGCTTCCTCCGAGCAAGTGGCCACTTGCACGGGTCCTCACGCTGCATCCTGGAAAGGATGGTCTCACCAGGGTCGTGACTGTCAAGACCGCGACCACCACCTTAACTAGGCCAATCGCAAAGTTGGCAGCTTTGTTTGTTTCAGATTAACATCAGCAACGGCGTTGCTGAGGGCGGGAGAAATGTTTGAGAATGAAATTAGTTTTTCAAGCCGCCACGCATTCTCATGGCAGCACCTCTCAGACAGCGATCCAGCAACGCGGATCGCTGGGCGAGCGGCCAATCAGCGGCCATCGATCAACCGTCGCCGAGATCGATGAACCAATCAGCGGGCCGCGTCGGGGTTCTAGAAGAACGGAGAAGACGCGGGTTCCTTGGTCCGCCATGATTTCACTCTCTGTGTGCAATTCGAAGCAAACGGTCCTCTGCTCCTCGCATCGCGATTAACAGCATTTCCGTTAATTTCGTTTCTCACGTTCTTCTCCCTCGTAACCGTACGTTCATCGTCACGCGATCAAGTATCGGTAAAATTGAACACTCACCGCAGCGCGATCAATAGAATCTCGCGAACGCCACGTGGCACCCACGCGTGTGTCCTTTATTCACTGTGTCTCATCTCATCTAAAGACTAAGTGTTAACAGAAACTCTGACCACGTGCTTTCAAATACTGTTTTTCAATAAATAGACAAAGTTTTCACCGCAAAATCATCTCGTGTACGTTCCTAACCTGTCTTAGGTTCATCTCCTATCACACAATTGTACTCTCGCAAACATCTAGATATAGAAGACGGTTGTACAACTTCGGATCTCGTTAGTCTAGATATAGAAGACGGTTGTACAACGACGGATCTCGTTAGTCTAGATATAGAAGACGTTTGTCCAACGACGTATCTCGTTAGTCTAGATATAGAAGACGGTTGGACAACGACGGATCACGTTAGTCTAGATATAGAAGACGGTTGTACAGACGGATCTCGTTAGTCTAGATATTGAAGACGTTTGTCCAACGACGTATCTCGTTAGACTAGATATAGAAGACGGTTGTACAACGACGGCTCTCGTTAGTCTAGATATAGAAGACGGTTGTACAGACGGATCTCGTTAGTCTAGATATTGAAGACGATTGTCCAACGACGTATCTCGTTAGTCTAGATATAGAAGGCGTTTGTCCAACGACGTATCTCGTTAGTCTATATATAGAAGACGGTTGTACAGACGGATCTCGTTAGTCTAGATATTGAAGACGTTTGTCCAACGACGTATCTCGTTAGACTAGATATAGAAGACGGTTGTACAACGACGGCTCTCGTTAGTCTAGATATAGAAGACGGTTGTACAGTCGGATCTCGTTAGTCTAGATATTGAAGACGATTGTCCAACGACGTATCTCGTTAGTCTAGATATAGAAGACGTTTGTCCAACGACGTATCTCGTTAGTCTAGATATAGAAGACGGTTGTACAGACAGATCTCGTTAGTCTAGATATTGAAGACGGTTGTACAGACGGATCTCGTTAGTCTAGATATTGAAGACGTTTGTCCAACGACGTATCTCGTTAGACTAGATATAGAAGACGGTTGTACAACGACGGCTCTCGTTAGTCTAGATATAGAAGACGGTTGTACAGACGGATCTCGTTAGTCTAGATATTGAAGACGTTTGTCCAACGACGTATCTCGTTAGACTAGATATAGAAGACGGTTGTACAGACGGATCTCGTTAGTCTTGATATAGAAGACGGTTGGACAACGACGGATCACGTTAGTCTAGATATAGAAGACGGTTGTACAGACGGATCTCGTTAGTCTAGATATTGAAGACGTTTGTCCAACGACGTATCTCGTTAGACTAGATATAGAAGACGGTTGTACAACGACGGCTCTCGTTAGTCTAGATATAGAAGACGGTTGTACAGACGGATCTCGTTAGTCTAGATATTGAAGACGATTGTCCAACGACGTATCTCGTTAGCCTAGATATAGAAGACGTTTGTCCAACGACGTATCTCGTTAGTCTAGATATAGAAGACGGTTGTACAGACGGATCTCGTTAGTCTAGATATTGAAGACGTTTGTCCAACGACGTATCTCGTTAGTCTAGATATAGAAGACGGTTGTACAGACGGATCTCGTTAGTCTAGATATTGAAGACGTTTGTCCAACGACGTATCTCGTTAGACTAGATATAGAAGACGGTTGTACAGACGGATCTCGTTAGTCTCGATATAGAAGACGTTTGTCCATCCCAGCATTTCGTTTGTCCACCCTCCACAATACAATTAGTTATCAAAATCGCGAAAAAGAAGTGTACTCGCGAAGCAATCGCGAATAATGTCGATTTTTGATTAATATAACATCGAAATCGTTTGTCCAACGACGGATCTCGTTAGTCTTGATATAGAAGACGGTTGTACAACGACGGATCTCGTTAGTCTAGATATAGAAGACGGTTGTACAGACGGATCTCGTTAGTCTAGATATTGAAGACGTTTGTCCAACGACGTATCTCGTTAGACTAGATATAGAAGACGGTTGTACAGACGGATCTCGTTAGTCTCGATATAGAAGACGTTTGTCCATCCCAGCATTTCGTTTGTCCACCCTCCACAATACAATTAGTTATCAAAATCGCGAAAAAGAAGTGTACTCGCGAAGCAATCGCGAATAATGTCGATTTTTGATTAATATAACATCGAAATCGTTTGTCCAACGACGGATCTCGTTAGTCTTGATATAGAAGACGGTTGTACAACGACGGATCTCGTTAGTCTAGATATAGAAGACGGTTGTACAGACGGATCTCGTTAGTCTAGATATTGAAGACGTTTGTCCAACGACGTATCTCGTTAGACTAGATATAGAAGACGGTTGTACAGACGGATCTCGTTAGTCTAGATATTGAAGACGTTTGTCCAACGACGTATCTCGTTAGACTAGATATAGAAGACGGTTGTACAACGACGGCTCTCGTTAGTCTAGATATAGAAGACGGTTGTACAGTCGGATCTCGTTAGTCTAGATATTGAAGACGATTGTCCAACGACGTATCTCGTTAGTCTAGATATAGAAGACGTTTGTCCAACGACGTATCTCGTTAGTCTAGATATAGAAGACGGTTGTACAGACAGATCTCGTTAGTCTAGATATTGAAGACGGTTGTACAGACGGATCTCGTTAGTCTAGATATTGAAGACGTTTGTCCAACGACGTATCTCGTTAGACTAGATATAGAAGACGGTTGTACAACGACGGCTCTCGTTAGTCTAGATATAGAAGACGGTTGTACAGACGGATCTCGTTAGTCTAGATATTGAAGACGTTTGTCCAACGACGTATCTCGTTAGACTAGATATAGAAGACGGTTGTACAGACGGATCTCGTTAGTCTTGATATAGAAGACGGTTGGACAACGACGGATCACGTTAGTCTAGATATAGAAGACGGTTGTACAGACGGATCTCGTTAGTCTAGATATTGAAGACGTTTGTCCAACGACGTATCTCGTTAGACTAGATATAGAAGACGGTTGTACAACGACGGCTCTCGTTAGTCTAGATATAGAAGACGGTTGTACAGACGGATCTCGTTAGTCTAGATATTGAAGACGATTGTCCAACGACGTATCTCGTTAGCCTAGATATAGAAGACGTTTGTCCAACGACGTATCTCGTTAGTCTAGATATAGAAGACGGTTGTACAGACGGATCTCGTTAGTCTAGATATTGAAGACGTTTGTCCAACGACGTATCTCGTTAGTCTAGATATAGAAGACGGTTGTACAGACGGATCTCGTTAGTCTAGATATTGAAGACGTTTGTCCAACGACGTATCTCGTTAGACTAGATATAGAAGACGGTTGTACAGACGGATCTCGTTAGTCTCGATATAGAAGACGTTTGTCCATCCCAGCATTTCGTTTGTCCACCCTCCACAATACAATTAGTTATCAAAATCGCGAAAAAGAAGTGTACTCGCGAAGCAATCGCGAATAATGTCGATTTTTGATTAATATAACATCGAAATCGTTTGTCCAACGACGGATCTCGTTAGTCTTGATATAGAAGACGTTTGTCCAACGACGTATCTCGTTAGTCTAGATATAGAAGACGGTTGTACAGACGGATCTCGTTAGTCTAGATATTGAAGACGTTTGTCCAACGACGTATCTCGTTAGACTAGATATAGAAGACGGTTGTACAGACGGATCTCGTTAGTCTCGATATAGAAGACGTTTGTCCATCCCAGCATTTCGTTTGTCCACCCTCCACAATACAATTAGTTATCAAAATCGCGAAAAAGAAGTGTACTCGCGAAGCAATCGCGAATAATGTCGATTTTTGATTAATATAACATCGAAATCGTTTGTCCAACGACGGATCTCGTTAGTCTTGATATAGAAGACGGTTGTACAACGACGGATCTCGTTAGTCTAGACATAGATGACGGTTGTACAGACGGATCTCGTTAGTCTAGATATTGAAGACGATTGTCCAACGACGTATCTCGTTAGCCTAGATATAGAAGACGGTTGTACAGACGGATCTCGTTAGTCTAGATATTGAAGACGATTGTTCAACGACGGATCTCGTTAGTCTATATATTGAAGACGATTGTCCAACGACGTATCTCGTTAGTCTAGATATAGAAGACGGTTGTACAGACGGATCTCGTTAGTCTAGATATTGAAGACGTTTGTCCAACGACGTATCTCGTTAGTCTAGATATAGAAGACGGTTGTACAGACGGATCTCGTTAGTCTAGATATTGAAGACGATTTTCCAACGACGTATCTCGTTAGTCTAGATATTGAAGACGATTGTCCAACGACGTATCTCGTTAGCATAGATATAAAAGACGGTTGTACAACGACGGATCTCGTTAGTCTAGATATAGAAGACGGTTGTACAACTTCGGAACCCGTTAGTCTAGATATAGAAGACGGTTGTACAACGACGGATCTCGTTAGTCTAGATATAGAAGACAGTTTCTCCAACGACGTATCTCGTTAGTCTAGATATAGAAGCCGGTTGGACAACGACGGATCACGTTAGTCTAGATACAGAAGACGGTTGTACAGACGGATCTCGTTAGTCTAGATATTGAAGACGTTTGTCCAACGACGTATCTCGTTAGACTAGATATAGAAGACGGTTGTACAACGACGGCTCTCGTTAGTCTAGATATTGAACACGATTGTCCAACGACGTATCTCGTTAGTCTAGATATAGAAGACGTTTGTCCAACGACGTATCTCGTTAGTCTAGATATAGAAGACGTTTGTCCAACGACGTATCTCGTTAGTCTAGATATAGAAGACGGTTGTACAGACAGATCTCGTTAGTCTAGATATTGAAGACGTTTGTCCAACGACGTATCTCGTTAGTCTAGATATAGAAGACGGTTGTACAGACGGATCTCGTTAGTCTAGATATTGAAGACGATTGTCCAACGACGTATCTCGTTAGTCTAGATATAGAAGACGTTTGTCCAACGACGTATCTCGTTAGTCTAGATATAGAAGACGGTTGGACAACGACGGATCTCGTTAGTCTAGATATAAAAGACGGTTTTACAACGACGGATCTCGTTAGTCTAGATATAGAAGACGGTTGTACAACTTCGGATCTCGTTAGTCTAGATATAGAAGACGTTTGTCCAACGACGTATCTCGTTAGTCTAGAGATAGAAGACGGTTGGACAACGACGGATCACGTTAGTCTAGATATAGAAGACGTTTGTCCAACGACGTATCTCGTTAGTCTAGATATAGAAGACGGTTGTACAGACGGATCTCGTTAGTCTAGATATTGAAGACGATTGTCCAACGACGTATCTCGTTAGTCTAGATATAGAAGACGTTTGTCCAACGACGTATCTCGTTAGACTAGATATAGAAGACGGTTGTACAGACGGATCTCGTTAGTCTAGATATTGAAGACGATTGTCCAACGACGTATCTCGTTAGTCTAGATATAGAAGACGTTTGTCCAACGACGTATCTCGTTAGTCTAGATATAGAAGACGGTTGGACAACGACTGATCTCGTTAGTCTAGATATAGAAGGCGGTTGTACAACGACGGATCTCGTTAGTGTAGATATAGAAGACGGTTGTACAGACGGATCTCGTTAGTCTAGATATAGAAGACGGTTGTACAGACGGATCTCGTTAGTCTAGATATTGAAGACGATTGTTCAACGACGGATCTCGTTAGTCTATATATTGAAGACGATTGTCCAACGACGTATCTCGTTAGTCTAGATATAACAGACGGTTGTACAACGACGGATCTCGTTAGTCTAGATATAGAAGACGGTTGTACAACGACGGATCTCGTTAGTCTAGATATAGAAGACGTTTGTCCAACGACGTATCTCGTTAGTCTAGATATAGAAGACGGTTGGACAACGACGGATCTCGTTAGTCTAGATATAGAAGACGTTTGTCCAACGACGTATCTCGTTAGTCTAGATATAGAAGACGGTTGTACAGACGGATCTCGTTAGTCTAGATATAGAAAACGGTTGTACAGACGGATCTCGTTAGTCTAGATATAGAAGACGTTTGTCCATCCCAACAATTCGTTTCTCCACCCTCCACAATACAATTAGTTATCAAAATCGCGAAAAGTAGTGTACTCGCGAAGGAATCACGAATAATTTCGATTTTTCGTTAATATAACATCGAAATCGTTTGTCCAACGACAGATCTCGTTAGTCTAGATATAGAAAACGGTTGTACAGACGGATCTCGTTAGTCTAGATATAGAAGACGTTTGTCCATCCCAACATATCGTTTGTCCACCCTCCACAATACAATTAGTTATCAAAATCGCGAAAAAGAAGTGTACTCGCGAAGCAACCGCGAATAATTTCGATTTTTGATTAATATAACATCGAAATCGTGTGTCCAACGACGGATCTCGTTAGTCTAGATATAGAAGACGGTTGTACAGACGGATCTCGTTAGTCTAGATATAGAAGACGGTTGTACAGACGGATCTCGTTAGTCTAGATATAGAAAACGGTTGTACAGACGGATCTCGTTAGTCTAGATATAGAAGACGTTTGTCCATCCCAACAATTCGTTTCTCCACCCTCCACAATACAATTAGTTATCAAAATCGCGAAAAAGTAGTGTACTCGCGAAGCAATCGCGAATAATTTCGATTTTTGATTAATATAATTTCGAAATCGTGTGTCCAACGACGTATCTCGTTAGTCTAGATATAAAAGACGGTTGTACAACGACGGATCTCGTTAGTCTAGATA
Source organism: Andrena bicolor (assembly GCA_960531205.1). NCBI lineage: Eukaryota > Metazoa > Arthropoda > Insecta > Hymenoptera > Andrenidae > Andrena > Andrena bicolor. The sequence continues at coordinate 640,513 of CAUIJW010000120.1, read as the reverse complement.
TAGAAGATGGTTGCACAACTTCGGATCTCGTTAGTCTAGATATAGAAGACGGTTGTACAGACGGATCTCGTTAGTCTAGATATAGAAGACGGTTGGACAACGACGGATCTCGTTAGTCTAGATATAAAAGACGGTTGTACAACGACGGATCTCGTTAGTCTAGATATAGAAGACGGTTGTACAACTTCGGATCTCGTTAGTCTAGATATAGAAGACGTTTGTCCAACGACGTATCTCGTTAGTCTAGAGATAGAAGACGGTTGGACAACGACGGATCACGTTAGTCTAGATATAGAAGACGTTTGTCCAACGACGTATCTCGTTAGTCTAGATATAGAAGACGGTTGTACAGACGGATCTCGTTAGTCTAGATATTGAAGACGATTGTCCAACGACGTATCTCGTTATTCTAGATATAGAAGACGTTTGTCCAACGACGTATCTCGTTAGTCTAGATATAGAAGACGGTTGTACAGACGGATCTCGTTAGTCTAGATATTGAAGACGATTGTCCAACGACGGATCTCGTTAGTCTAGATATAGAAGACGGTTGGACAACGACGGATCTCGTTAGTCTAGATATAAAAGACGGTTGTACAACGACGGATCTCGTTAGTCTAGATATAGAAGACGGTTGTACAACTTCGGATCTCGTTAGTCTAGATATAGAAGACGGTTGTACAACGACGGATCTCGTTAGTCTAGATATAGAAGACGTTTGTCCAACGACGTATCTCGTTAGTCTAGATATAGAAGACGGTTGGACAACGACGGATCTCGTTAGTCTAGATATAAAAGACGGTTTTACAACGACGGATCTCGTTAGTCTAGATATAGAAGACGGTTGTACAACTTCGGATCTCGTTAGTCTAGATATAGAAGACGTTTGTCCAACGACGTATCTCGTTAGTCTAGAGATAGAAGACGGTTGGACAACGACGGATCACGTTAGTCTAGATATAGAAGACGTTTGTCCAACGACGTATCTCGTTAGTCTAGATATAGAAGACGGTTGTACAGACGGATCTCGTTAGTCTAGATATTGAAGACGATTGTCCAACGACGTATCTCGTTAGTCTAGATATAGAAGACGGTTGTACAGACGGATCTCGTTAGTCTAGATATTGAAGACGATTGTCCAACGACGTATCTCGTTAGTCTAGATATAGAAGACGTTTGTCCAACGACGTATCTCGTTAGTCTAGATATAGAAGACGTTTGTCCAACGACGTATCTCGGTAGTCTAGATATAGAAGACGGTTGTACAGACGGATCTCGTTAGTCTAGATATTGAAGACGATTGTCCAACGACGTATCTCGTTAGTCTAGATATAGAAGACGGTTGGACAACGACGGATCTCGTTAGTCTAGATATAAAAGACGGTTGTACAACGACGGATCTCGTTAGTCTAGATATAGAAGACGGTTGTATAACTTCGGATCTCGTTAGTCTAGATATAGAAGACGGTTGTACAACGACGGATCTCGTTAGTCTAGATATAGAAGACGTTTGTCCAACGACGTATCTCGTTAGTCTAGATATAGAAGACGGTTGGACAACGACGGATCACGTTAGTCTAGATATAGAAGACGGTTGTACAGACGGATCTCGTTAGTCTAGATATTGAAGACGTTTGCCCAACGACGTATCTCGTTAGACTAGATATAGAAGACGGTTGTACAACGACGGCTCTCGTTAGTCTAGATATAGAAGACGGTTGTACAGACGGATCTCGTTAGTCTAGATATTGAAGACGATTGTCCAACGACGTATCTCGTTAGTCTAGATATAGAAGACGTTTGTCCAACGACGTATCTCGTTAGTCTAGATATAGAAGACGGTTGGACAACGACGGATCTCGTTAGTCTAGATATAGAAGGCGGTTGTCCAACGACGGATCTCGTTAGTCTAGATAAAGAAGACGGTTGTACAGACGGATCTCGTTAGTCTAGATATAGAACACGGTTGTTCAGACGGATCTCGTTAGTCTAGATATTGAAGACGATTGTTCAACGACGTATCTCGTTAGTCTAGATATAAAAGACGGTTGTACAACGACGGATCTCGTTAGTCTAGATATAGAAGACGGTTGTACAACTTCGGATCTCGTTAGTCTATATATAGAAGACGGTTGTACAACGACGGATCTCGTTAGTCTAGATATTGAAGACGTTTGTCCAACGACGTATCTCGTTAGTCTAGATATAGAAGACGTTTGTCCAACGACGTACCTCGTTAGTCTAGATATAGAAGACGGTTGGACAACGACGGATCTCGTTAGTCTATATATAGAAGGCGGTTGTACAACGACGGATCTCGTTAGTCTATATATAGAAGACGGTTGTACAGACGGATCTCGTTAGTCTAGATATAGAGGACGGTTGTACAGACGGATCTCGTTAGTCTAGATATTGAAGACGATTGTCCAACGACGAATCTCGTTAGTCTAGATATAAAAGACGGTTGTACAACGACGGATCTCGTTAGTCTAGATATAGAAGACGGTTGTACAACTTCGGATCTCGTTAGTCTATATATAGAAGACGGTTGTACAACGACGGATCTCGTTAGTCTAGATATTGAACACGATTGTCCAACGACGTATCTCGTTAGTCTAGATATAGAACACTGTTGTTCAGACGGATCTCGTTAGTCTAGATATTGAAGACGATTGTTCAACGGCGTATCTCGTTAGTCTAGATATAAAAGACGGTTGTACAACGACGGATCTCGTTAGTCTAGATATAGAAGACGGTTGTACAACTTCGGATCTCGTTAGTCTATATATAGAAGACGGTTGTACAACGACGGATCTCGTTAGTCTAGATATTGAAGACGTTTGTCCAACGACGTATCTCGTTAGTCTAGATATAGAAGACGTTTGTCCAACGACGTACCTCGTTAGTCTAGATATAGAAGACGGTTGGACAACGACGGATCTCGTTAGTCTATATATAGAAGGCGGTTGTACAACGACGGATCTCGTTAGTCTATATATAGAAGACGGTTGTACAGACGGATCTCGTTAGTCTAGATATAGAGGACGGTTGTACAGACGGATCTCGTTAATCTAGATATTGAAGACGATTGTCCAACGACGAATCTCGTTAGTCTAGATATAAAAGACGGTTGTACAACGACGGATCTCGTTAGTCTAGATATAGAAGACGGTTGTACAACTTCGGATCTCGTTAGTCTATATATAGAAGACGGTTGTACAACGACGGATCTCGTTAGTCTAGATATTGAAGACGATTGTCCAACGACGTATCTCGTTAGTCTAGATATAGAAGACGTTTGTCCAACGACGTGTCTCGTTAGTCTAGATATAGAAGACGGTTGTACAGACGGATCTCGTTAGTCTAGATATTGAAGACGTTTGTCCAACGACGTATCTCGTTAGTCTAGATATAGAAGACGGTTGTACAGACGGATCTCGTTAGTCTAGATATTGAAGACGATTGTCCAACGACGTATCTCGTTAGTCTAGATATTGAAGACGTTTGTCCAACGACGTATCTCGTTAGTCTAGATATAGAAGACGCTTGGACAACGACGGATCTCGTTAGTCTAGATATAGAAGGCGGTTGTACAACGACGGATCTCGTTAGTCTAGATATAGAAGACGGTTGTACAACGACGGATCTCGTTAGTCTAGATATAGAAGACGTTTGTCCAACGACGTATCTCGTTAGTCTAGATATAGAAGACGGTTGGACAACGACGGATCTCGTTAGTCTAGATATAAAAGACGGTTTTACAACGACGGATCTCGTTAGTCTAGATATAGAAGACGGTTGTACAACTTCGGATCTCGTTAGTCTAGATATAGAAGACGTTTGTCCAACGACGTATCTCGTTAGTCTAGAGATAGAAGACGGTTGGACAACGACGGATCACGTTAGTCTAGATATAGAAGACGTTTGTCCAACGACGTATCTCGTTAGTCTAGATATAGAAGACGGTTGTACAGACGGATCTCGTTAGTCTAGATATTGAAGACGATTGTCCAACGACGTATCTCGTTAGTCTAGATATAGAAGACGTTTGTCCAACGACGTATCTCGTTAGTCTAGATATAGAAGACGGTTGTACAGACGGATCTCGTTAGTCTAGATATTGAAGACGATTGTCCAACGACGTATCTCGTTAGTCTAGATATAGAAGACGTTTGTCCAACGACGTATCTCGTTAGTCTAGATATAGAAGACGGTTGGACAACGACTGATCTCGTTAGTCTAGATATAGAAGGCGGTTGTACAACGACGGATCTCGTTAGTGTAGATATAGAAGACGGTTGTACAGACGGATCTCGTTAGTCTAGATATAGAAGACGGTTGTACAGACGGATCTCGTTAGTCTAGATATTGAAGACGATTGTTCAACGACGGATCTCGTTAGTCTATATATTGAAGACGATTGTCCAACGACGTATCTCGTTAGTCTAGATATAGAAGACGTTTGTCCAACGACGTATCTCGTTAGTCTAGATATAGAAGGGACATTCCACGCGAAATCGGACACTTTTCGGAGTAACATTTCGGATGTTACTGAAATTTGAATATATTGTAGTTTTTAGTAATATTTAAACGTACCTCAAAGGATTTTTCAAAATTTTAAAAAATGTCGATTTTACAGCTGTTTGAAGGTAAGTGCTAACTTTTTTTCAGTAAATTATAGGTATGGAAGTAGTAAACGGATGGAGATGAGCTTTACGGTGCTTATAGAGAAGACATTGAAGTTTTAAGAAAAAATTATTTTCGTTTAAAAAAATAAAAATTTGAACCATTTTTGTGCAATTCTTTTAAACAAATGCAGTTTTTTAATATTGGGCGCGATTATAAAAATCTAAAAAAAAAGGAGAATATAGTTCTATCCTTCCCCTTGATGGACTAATTTTCAAAAGTATGGACGTTTTAAAATTGGCTCTGTAAAAATTGCCGAAAGTTGACGCTGCGTCAAATCACACCGGCTCGACTGGCTGAGCCGTGCGGTACACGCAGCGGCCAAGTGCTATTCCTATACAGTTTTCTCGAATACGGCAAGTATTTGTAAAAAAACTGAAGAAGGAACACTTTTACTGTTTTTTATACACAACATAGTACGGTAATTCAAATTTTGGTGTTCGCAATATTTTCCTTGAAACGAGAGTGACACTCAGTTTTTTAAATGGAATGCTATATATTTGATTATCCAATATGAAAGCGACTATCAAGACAAGTTCAACCATACGGTATAGTATGACCTTCAAGCCTTCACATTGTTAGGAATTAAATAAAGATATCGAACTATTTATCTAGTAGATATTTCATCTTTCATTCCTAACCGTGTGTAGGCTTGAATGTCATACTATACCATATGGTTGAACTTGTCTTGACAGTCACTTTCATATTGGATAATCAAATATATAGCATTCCATTTAAAAAACTGTGTGTCACCTTCATTTCAAGGAAAATATTGCGAACACCAAAATTTGAATTACCGTACTATGTTGTGTATACAAAACAGTAAAAGTGTTCCTTCTTCAGTTTTTTTACAAATACTTACCGTATTCGAGAAAACTGTATAAGAATAGGACTTGGCCGCTGCGTGTAGCCGTGTACCGCACTGCTCAGCCAGTCGAGCCGGTGTGATTTGACGCAGCGTCAACTTTCGGCAATTTTTACAGGGCCAATTTTAAAACGTCCATACTTTTGAAAATTAGTCCATCAAGGGGAAGGATAGAACTATATTCTCCTTTTTTTTTAGATTTTTATAATCGCGCCCGATATTAAAAAACTGCATTTGTTTAAAATAATTGCACAAAAATGGTTCAAATTTTTATTTTTTTAAATTAAAATTAATTTTTTCTTAAAACTTCAATGTCTTCTCTATAAGCACCGTAAAGCTCATCTCCATCCGTTTACTACTTCCATAGCTATAATTTAATGAAAAAAAGTTAGCACTTGCCTTCAAACAGCTGTAAAATCGACATTTTTCAAAATTTTGAAAAATCCTTTGAGGTACGTTTAAATATCACTAAAGACTAGAATATATTCAAATTTCAGCAACATCCGAAATGTTACTCCGAAAAGTGTCCGATTTCGCGAGGAATGTCCCAGAAGACGGTTGGACAACGACGGATCTCGTTAGTCTAGATATAGAAGGCGGTTGTACAACGACGGATCTCGTTAGTGTAGATATAGAAGACGGTTGTACAGACGGATCTCGTTAGTCTAGATATAGAAGACGGTTGTACAGACGGATCTCGTTAGTCTAGATATTGAAGACGATTGTTCAACGACGGATCTCGTTAGTCTATATATTGAAGACGATTGTCCAACGACGTATCTCGTTAGTCTAGATATAACAGACGGTTGTACAACGACGGATCTCGTTAGTCTAGATATAGAAGACGGTTGTACAACGACGGATCTCGTTAGTCTAGATATAGAAAACGGTTGTACAGACGGATCTCGTTAGTCTAGATATAGAAGACGTTTGTCCATCCCAACAATTCGTTTCTCCACCCTCCACAATACAATTAGTTATCAAAATCGCGAAAAGTAGTGTACTCGCGAAGGAATCACGAATAATTTCGATTTTTCGTTAATATAACATCGAAATCGTTTGTCCAACGACAGATCTCGTTAGTCTAGATATAGAAAACGGTTGTACAGACGGATCTCGTTAGTCTAGATATAGAAGACGTTTGTCCATCCCAACATATCGTTTGTCCACCCTCCACAATACAATTAGTTATCAAAATCGCGAAAAAGAAGTGTACTCGCGAAGCAACCGCGAATAATTTCGATTTTTGATTAATATAACATCGAAATCGTGTGTCCAACGACGGATCTCGTTAGTCTAGATATAGAAGACGGTTGTACAGACGGATCTCGTTAGTCTAGATATAGAAGGCGGTTGTACAACGACGGATCTCGTTAGTGTAGATATAGAAGACGGTTGTACAGACGGATCTCGTTAGTCTAGATATAGAAGACGGTTGTACAGACGGATCTCGTTAGTCTAGATATTGAAGACGATTGTTCAACGACGGATCTCGTTAGTCTATATATTGAAGACGATTGTCCAACGACGTATCTCGTTAGTCTAGATATAACAGACGGTTGTACAACGACGGATCTCGTTAGTCTAGATATAGAAGACGGTTGTACAACGACGGATCTCGTTAGTCTAGATATAGAAAACGGTTGTACAGACGGATCTCGTTAGTCTAGATATAGAAGACGTTTGTCCATCCCAACAATTCGTTTCTCCACCCTCCACAATACAATTAGTTATCAAAATCGCGAAAAGTAGTGTACTCGCGAAGGAATCACGAATAATTTCGATTTTTCGTTAATATAACATCGAAATCGTTTGTCCAACGACAGATCTCGTTAGTCTAGATATAGAAAACGGTTGTACAGACGGATCTCGTTAGTCTAGATATAGAAGACGTTTGTCCATCCCAACATATCGTTTGTCCACCCTCCACAATACAATTAGTTATCAAAATCGCGAAAAAGAAGTGTACTCGCGAAGCAACCGCGAATAATTTCGATTTTTGATTAATATAACATCGAAATCGTGTGTCCAACGACGGATCTCGTTAGTCTAGATATAGAAGACGGTTGTACAGACGGATCTCGTTAGTCTAGATATAGAAGACGGTTGTACAGACGGATCTCGTTAGTCTAGATATAGAAAACGGTTGTACAGACGGATCTCGTTAGTCTAGATATAGAAGACGTTTGTCCATCCCAACAATTCGTTTCTCCACCCTCCACAATACAATTAGTTATCAAAATCGCGAAAAAGTAGTGTACTCGCGAAGCAATCGCGAATAATTTCGATTTTTGATTAATATAATTTCGAAATCGTGTGTCCAACGACGTATCTCGTTAGTCTAGATATAAAAGACGGTTGTACAACGACGGATCTCGTTAGTCTAGATATAGAAGATGGTTGCACAACTTCGGATCTCGTTAGTCTAGATATAGAAGACGGTTGTACAGATGGATCTCGTTAGTCTAGATATAGAAGACGGTTGTACAGACGGATCTCGTTAGTCTAGATATAGAAAACGGTTGTACAGACGGATCTCGTTAGTCTAGATATAGAAGACGTTTGTCCAACGACGTATCTCGTTAGTCTAGATATAGAAGACGGTTGGACAACGACGGATCACGTTAGTCTAGATATAGAAGACGGTTGTACAGACGGATCTCGTTAGTCTAGATATTGAAGACGTTTGTCCAACGACGTATCTCGTTAGACTAGATATAGAAGACGGTTGTACAACGACGGCTCTCGTTAGTCTAGATATAGAAGACGGTTGTACAGACGGATCTCGTTAGTCTAGATATTGAAGACGATTGTCCAACGACGTATCTCGTTAGTCTAGATATAGAAGACGTTTGTCCAACGACGCATCTCGTTAGTCTAGATGTAGAAGACGGTTGTACAGACGGATCTCGTTAGTCTAGATATTGAAGACGTTTGTCCAACGACGTATCTCGTTAGTCTAGATATAGAAGACGGTTGGACAACGACGGATCTCGTTAGTCTAGATATAAAAGACGGTTGTACAACGACGGATCTCGTTAGTCTAGATATAGAAGACGGTTGTACAACTTCGGATCTCGTTAGTCTAGATATAGAAGACGTTTGTCCAACGACGTATCTCGTTAGTCTAGAGATAGAAGACGGTTGGACAACGACGGATCACGTTAGTCTAGATATAGAAGACGTTTGTCCAACGACGTATCTCGTTAGTCTAGATATAGAAGACGGTTGTACAGACGGATCTCGTTAGTCTAGATATTGAAGACGATTGTCCAACGACGTATCTCGTTATTCTAGATATAGAAGACGTTTGTCCAACGACGTATCTCGTTAGTCTAGATATAGAAGACGGTTGTACAGACGGATCTCGTTAGTCTAGATATTGAAGACGATTGTCCAACGACGGATCTCGTTAGTCTAGATATAGAAGACGGTTGGACAACGACGGATCTCGTTAGTCTAGATATAAAAGACGGTTGTACAACGACGGATCTCGTTAGTCTAGATATAGAAGACGGTTGTACAACTTCGGATCTCGTTAGTCTAGATATAGAAGACGGTTGTACAACGACGGATCTCGTTAGTCTAGATATAGAAGACGTTTGTCCAACGACGTATCTCGTTAGTCTAGATATAGAAGACGGTTGGACAACGACGGATCTCGTTAGTCTAGATATAAAAGACGGTTGTACAACGACGGATCTCGTTAGTCTAGATATAGAAGACGGTTGTACAACTTCGGATCTCGTTAGTCTAGATATAGAAGACGTTTGTCCAACGACGTATCTCGTTAGTCTAGAGATAGAAGACGGTTGGACAACGACGGATCACGTTAGTCTAGATATAGAAGACGTTTGTCCAACGACGTATCTCGTTAGTCTAGATATAGAAGACGGTTGTACAGACGGATCTCGTTAGTCTAGATATTGAAGACGATTGTCCAACGACGTATCTCGTTAGTCTAGATATAGAAGACGTTTGTCCAACGACGTATCTCGTTAGTCTAGATATAGAAGACGGTTGTACAGACGGATCTCGTTAGTCTAGATATTGAAGACGATTGTCCAACGACGTATCTCGTTAGTCTAGATATAGAAGACGGTTGGACAACGACGGATCTCGTTAGTCTAGATATAAAAGACGGTTGTACAACGACGGATCTCGTTAGTCTAGATATAGAAGACGGTTGTATAACTTCGGATCTCGTTAGTCTAGATATAGAAGACGGTTGTACAACGACGGATCTCGTTAGTCTAGATATAGAAGACGTTTGTCCAACGACGTATCTCGTTAGTCTAGATATAGAAGACGGTTGGACAACGACGGATCACGTTAGTCTAGATATAGAAGACGGTTGTACAGACGGATCTCGTTAGTCTAGATATTGAAGACGTTTGTCCAACGACGTATCTCGTTAGACTAGATATAGAAGACGGTTGTACAACGACGGCTCTCGTTAGTCTAGATATAGAAGACGGTTGTACAGACGGATCTCGTTAGTCTAGATATTGAAGACGATTGTCCAACGACGTATCTCGTTAGTCTAGATATAGAAGACGTTTGTCCAACGACGTATCTCGTTAGTCTAGATATAGAAGACGGTTGGACAACGACGGATCTCGTTAGTCTAGATATAGAAGGCGGTTGTCCAACGACGGATCTCGTTAGTCTAGATAAAGAAGACGGTTGTACAGACGGATCTCGTTAGTCTAGATATAGAACACGGTTGTTCAGACGGATCTCGTTAGTCTAGATATTGAAGACGATTGTTCAACGACGTATCTCGTTAGTCTAGATATAAAAGACGGTTGTACAACGACGGATCTCGTTAGTCTAGATATAGAAGACGGTTGTACAACTTCGGATCTCGTTAGTCTATATATAGAAGACGGTTGTACAACGACGGATCTCGTTAGTCTAGATATTGAAGACGTTTGTCCAACGACGTATCTCGTTAGTCTAGATATAGAAGACGTTTGTCCAACGACGTACCTCGTTAGTCTAGATATAGAAGACGGTTGGACAACGACGGATCTCGTTAGTCTATATATAGAAGGCGGTTGTACAACGACGGATCTCGTTAGTCTATATATAGAAGACGGTTGTACAGACGGATCTCGTTAGTCTAGATATAGAGGACGGTTGTACAGACGGATCTCGTTAGTCTAGATATTGAAGACGATTGTCCAACGACGAATCTCGTTAGTCTAGATATAAAAGACGGTTGTACAACGACGGATCTCGTTAGTCTAGATATAGAAGACGGTTGTACAACTTCGGATCTCGTTAGTCTATATATAGAAGACGGTTGTACAACGACGGATCTCGTTAGTCTAGATATTGAAGACGATTGTCCAACGACGTATCTCGTTAGTCTAGATATAGAAGACGTTTGTCCAACGACGTGTCTCGTTAGTCTAGATATAGAAGACGGTTGTACAGACGGATCTCGTTAGTCTAGATATTGAAGACGTTTGTCCAACGACGTATCTCGTTAGTCTAGATATAGAAGACGGTTGTACAGACGGATCTCGTTAGTCTAGATATTGAAGACGATTGTCCAACGACGTATCTCGTTAGTCTAGATATTGAAGACGTTTGTCCAACGACGTATCTCGTTAGTCTAGATATAGAAGACGCTTGGACAACGACGGATCTCGTTAGTCTAGATATAGAAGGCGGTTGTACAACGACGGATCTCGTTAGTCTAGATATAGAAGACGGTTGTACAACGACGGATCTCGTTAGTCTAGATATAGAAGACGTTTGTCCAACGACGTATCTCGTTAGTCTAGATATAGAAGACGGTTGGACAACGACGGATCTCGTTAGTCTAGATATAAAAGACGGTTGTACAACGACGGATCTCGTTAGTCTAGATATAGAAGACGGTTGTACAACTTCGGATCTCGTTAGTCTAGATATAGAAGACGTTTGTCCAACGACGTATCTCGTTAGTCTAGAGATAGAAGACGGTTGGACAACGACGGATCACGTTAGTCTAGATATAGAAGACGTTTGTCCAACGACGTATCTCGTTAGTCTAGATATAGAAGACGGTTGTACAGACGGATCTCGTTAGTCTAGATATTGAAGACGATTGTCCAACGACGTATCTCGTTAGTCTAGATATAGAAGACGTTTGTCCAACGACGTATCTCGTTAGTCTAGATATAGAAGACGGTTGTACAGACGGATCTCGTTAGTCTAGATATTGAAGACGATTGTCCAACGACGTATCTCGTTAGTCTAGATATAGAAGACGTTTGTCCAACGACGTATCTCGTTAGTCTAGATATAGAAGACGGTTGGACAACGACTGATCTGGTTAGTCTAGATATAGAAGGCGGTTGTACAACGACGGATCTCGTTAGTGTAGATATAGAAGACGGTTGTACAGACGGATCTCGTTAGTCTAGATATAGAAGACGGTTGTACAGACGGATCTCGTTAGTCTAGATATTGAAGACGATTGTTCAACGACGGATCTCGTTAGTCTATATATTGAAGACGATTGTCCAACGATGTATCTCGTTAGTCTAGATATAGAAGACGTTTGTCCAACGACGTATCTCGTTAGTCTAGATATAGAAGACGGTTGGACAACGACGGATCTCGTTAGTCTAGATATAGAAGGCGGTTGTACAACGACGGATCTCGTTAGTGTAGATATAGAAGACGGTTGTACAGACGGATCTCGTTAGTCTAGATATAGAAGACGGTTGTACAGACGGATCTCGTTAGTCTAGATATTGAAGACGATTGTTCAACGACGGATCTCGTTAGTCTATATATTGAAGACGATTGTCCAACGACGTATCTCGTTAGTCTAGATATAACAGACGGTTGTACAACGACGGATCTCGTTAGTCTAGATATAGAAGACGGTTGTACAACGACGGATCTCGTTAGTCTAGATATAGAAGACGTTTGTCCAACGACGTATCTCGTTAGTCTAGATATAGAAGACGGTTGGACAACGACGGATCTCGTTAGTCTAGATATAGAAGACGGTTGTACAGACGGATCTCGTTAGTCTAGATATAGAAGACGGTTGTACAGACGGATCTCGTTAGTCTAGATATAGAAAACGGTTGTACAGACGGATCTCGTTAGTCTAGATATAGAAGACGTTTGTCCATCCCAACAATTCGTTTCTCCACCCTCCACAATACAATTAGTTATCAAAATCGCGAAAAGTAGTGTACTCGCGAAGCAATCGCGAATAATTTCGATTTTTGATTAATATAATTTCGAAATCGTGTGTCCAACGACGTATCTCGTTAGTCTAGATATAAAAGACGGTTGTACAACGACGGATCTCGTTAGTCTAGATATAGAAGATGGTTGCACAACTTCGGATCTCGTTAGTCTAGATATAGAAGACGGTTGTACAGACGGATCTCGTTAGTCTAGATATAGAAGACGGTTGTACAGACGGATCTCGTTAGTCTAGATATAGAAAACGGTTGTACAGACGGATCTCGTTAGTCTAGATATAGAAGACGGTTGTACAGACGGATCTCGTTAGTCTAGATATTGAAGACGTTTGTCCAACGACGTATCTCGTTAGACTAGATATAGAAGACGGTTGTACAACGACGGCTCTCGTTAGTCTAGATATAGAAAACGATTGTACAGACGGATCTCGTTAGTCTAGATATAGAAGACGTTTGTCCATCCCAACATATCGTTTGTCCACCCTCCACAATACAATTAGTTATCAAAATCGCGAAAAAGAAGTGTACTCGCGAAGCAACCGCGAATAATTTCGATTTTTGATTAATATAACATCGAAATCGTGTGTCCAACGATGGATCTCGTTAGTCTAGATATAGAAGACGGTTGTACAGACGGATCTCGTTAGTCTAGATATAGAAGACGGTTGTACAGACGGATCTCGTTAGTCTAGATATAGAAAACGGTTGTACAGACGGATCTCGTTAGTCTAGATATAGAAGACGTTTGTCCATCCCAACAATTCGTTTCTCCACCCTCCACAATACAATTAGTTATCAAAATCGCGAAAAAGTAGTGTACTCGCGAAGCAATCGCGAATAATTTCGATTTTTGATTAATATAATTTCGAAATCGTGTGTCCAACGACGTATCTCGTTAGTCTAGATATAAAAGACGGTTGTACAACGACGGATCTCGTTAGTCTAGATATAGAAGATGGTTGCACAACTTCGGATCTCGTTAGTCTAGATATAGAAGACGGTTGTACAGACGGATCTCGTTAGTCTAGATATAGAAGACGGTTGTACAGACGGATCTCGTTAGTCTAGATATAGAAAACGGTTGTACAGACGGATCTCGTTAGTCTAGATATAGAAGACGGTTGTACAGACGGATCTCGTTAGTCTAGATATTGAAGACGTTTGTCCAACGACGTATCTCGTTAGACTAGATATAGAAGACGGTTGTACAACGACGGCTCTCGTTAGTCTAGATATAGAAGACGGTTGTACAGACGGATCTCGTTAGTCTAGATATTGAAGACGATTGTCCAACGACGTATCTCGTTAGTCTAGATATAGAAGACGTTTGTCCAACGACGCATCTCGTTAGTCTAGATGTAGAACACGGTTGTACAGACGGATCTCGTTAGTCTAGATATTGAAGACGTTTGTCCAACGACGTATCTCGTTAGTCTAGATATAGAAGACGGTTGGACAACGACGGATCTCGTTAGTCTAGATATAAAAGACGGTTGTACAACGACGGATCTCGTTAGTCTAGATATAGAAGACGGTTGTACAACTTCGGATCTCGTTAGTCTAGATATAGAAGACGTTTGTCCAACGACGTATCTCGTTAGTCTAGAGATAGAAGACGGTTGGACAACGACGGATCACGTTAGTCTAGATATAGAAGACGTTTGTCCAACGACGTATCTCGTTAGTCTAGATATAGAAGACGGTTGTACAGACGGATCTCGTTAGTCTAGATATTGAAGACGATTGTCCAACGACGTATCTCGTTAGTCTAGATATAGAAGACGTTTGTCCAACGACGTATCTCGTTAGTCTAGATATAGAAGACGGTTGTACAGACGGATCTCGTTAGTCTAGATATTGAAGACGATTGTCCAACGACGTATCTCGTTAGTCTAGATATAGAAGACGTTTGTCCAACGACGTATCTCGTTAGTCTAGATATAGAAGACGGTTGGACAACGACGGATCTCGTTAGTCTAGATATAGAAGGCGGTTGTCCAACGACGGATCTCGTTAGTCTAGATAAAGAAGACGGTTGTACAGACGGATCTCGTTAGTCTAGATATAGAACACGGTTGTTCAGACGGATCTCGTTAGTCTAGATATTGAAGACGATTGTTCAACGACGTATCTCGTTAGTCTAGATATAAAAGACGGTTGTACAACGACGGATCTCGTTAGTCTAGATATAGAAGACGGTTGTACAACTTCGGATCTCGTTAGTCTATATATAGAAGACGGTTGTACAACGACGGATCTCGTTAGTCTAGATATTGAAGACGTTTGTCCAACGACGTATCTCGTTAGTCTAGATATAGAAGACGTTTGTCCAACGACGTACCTCGTTAGTCTAGATATAGAAGACGGTTGGACAACGACGGATCTCGTTAGTCTATATATAGAAGGCGGTTGTACAACGACGGATCTCGTTAGTCTATATATAGAAGACGGTTGTACAGACGGATCTCGTTAGTCTAGATATAGAGGACGGTTGTACAGACGGATCTCGTTAGTCTAGATATTGAAGACGATTGTCCAACGACGAATCTCGTTAGTCTAGATATAAAAGACGGTTGTACAACGACGGATCTCGTTAGTCTAGATATAGAAGACGGTTGTACAACTTCGGATCTCGTTAGTCTATATATAGAAGACGGTTGTACAACGACGGATCTCGTTAGTCTAGATATTGAAGACGATTGTCCAACGACGTATCTCGTTAGTCTAGATATAGAAGACGTTTGTCCAACGACGTGTCTCGTTAGTCTAGATATAGAAGACGGTTGTACAGACGGATCTCGTTAGTCTAGATATTGAAGACGTTTGTCCAACGACGTATCTCGTTAGTCTAGATATAGAAGACGGTTGTACAGACGGATCTCGATAGTCTAGATATTGAAGACGATTGTCCAACGACGTATCTCGTTAGTCTAGATATTGAAGACGTTTGTCCAACGACGTATCTCGTTAGTCTAGATATAGAAGACGCTTGGACAACGACGGATCTCGTTAGTCTAGATATAGAAGGCGGTTGTACAACGACGGATCTCGTTAGTCTAGATATAGAAGACGGTTGTACAACGACGGATCTCGTTAGTCTAGATATAGAAGACGTTTGTCCAACGACGTATCTCGTTAGTCTAGATATAGAAGACGGTTGGACAACGACGGATCTCGTTAGTCTAGATATAAAAGACGGTTGTACAACGACGGATCTCGTTAGTCTAGATATAGAAGACGGTTGTACAACTTCGGATCTCGTTAGTCTAGATATAGAAGACGTTTGTCCAACGACGTATCTCGTTAGTCTAGATATAGAAGACGGTTGGACAACGACTGATCTCGTTAGTCTAGATATAGAAGGCGGTTGTACAACGACGGATCTCGTTAGTGTAGATATAGAAGACGGTTGTACAGACGGATCTCGTTAGTCTAGATATAGAAGACGGTTGTACAGACGGATCTCGTTAGTCTAGATATTGAAGACGATTGTTCAACGACGGATCTCGTTAGTCTATATATTGAAGACGATTGTCCAACGACGTATCTCGTTAGTCTAGATATAGAAGACGTTTGTCCAACGACGTATCTCGTTAGTCTAGATATAGAAGACGGTTGGACAACGACGGATCTCGTTAGTCTAGATATAGAAGGCGGTTGTACAACGACGGATCTCGTTAGTGTAGATATAGAAGACGGTTGTACAGACGGATCTCGTTAGTCTAGATATAGAAGACGGTTGTACAGACGGATCTCGTTAGTCTAGATATTGAAGACGATTGTTCAACGACGGATCTCGTTAGTCTATATATTGAAGACGATTGTCCAACGACGTATCTCGTTAGTCTAGATATAACAGACGGTTGTACAACGACGGATCTCGTTAGTCTAGATATAGAAGACGGTTGTACAACGACGGATCTCGTTAGTCTAGATATAGAAGACGTTTGTCCAACGACGTATCTCGTTAGTCTAGATATAGAAGACGGTTGGACAACGACGGATCTCGTTAGTCTAGATATAGAAGACGGTTGTACAGACGGATCTCGTTAGTCTAGATATAGAAGACGGTTGTACAGACGGATCTCGTTAGTCTAGATATAGAAAACGGTTGTACAGACGGATCTCGTTAGTCTAGATATAGAAGACGTTTGTCCATCCCAACAATTCGTTTCTCCACCCTCCACAATACAATTAGTTATCAAAATCGCGAAAAGTAGTGTACTCGCGAAGGAATCACGAATAATTTCGATTTTTCGTTAATATAACATCGAAATCGTTTGTCCAACGACAGATCTCGTTAGTCTAGATATAGAAAACGATTGTACAGACGGATCTCGTTAGTCTAGATATAGAAGACGTTTGTCCATCCCAACATATCGTTTGTCCACCCTCCACAATACAATTAGTTATCAAAATCGCGAAAAAGAAGTGTACTCGCGAAGCAACCGCGAATAATTTCGATTTTTGATTAATATAACATCGAAATCGTGTGTCCAACGACGGATCTCGTTAGTCTAGATATAGAAGACGGTTGTACAGACGGATCTCGTTAGTCTAGATATAGAAGACGGTTGTACAGACGGATCTCGTTAGTCTAGATATAGAAAACGGTTGTACAGACGGATCTCGTTAGTCTAGATATAGAAGACGTTTGTCCATCCCAACAATTCGTTTCTCCACCCTCCACAATACAATTAGTTATCAAAATCGCGAAAAAGTAGTGTACTCGCGAAGCAATCGCGAATAATTTCGATTTTTGATTAATATAATTTCGAAATCGTGTGTCCAACGACGTATCTCGTTAGTCTAGATATAAAAGACGGTTGTACAACGACGGATCTCGTTAGTCTAGATATAGAAGATGGTTGCACAACTTCGGATCTCGTTAGTCTAGATATAGAAGACGGTTGTACAGACGGATCTCGTTAGTCTAGATATAGAAGACGGTTGTACAGACGGATCTCGTTAGTCTAGATATAGAAAACGGTTGTACAGACGGATCTCGTTAGTCTAGATATAGAAGACGTTTGTCCAACGACGTATCTCGTTAGTCTAGATATAGAAGACGGTTGGACAACGACGGATCACGTTAGTCTAGATATAGAAGACGGTTGTACAGACGGATCTCGTTAGTCTAGATATTGAAGACGTTTGTCCAACGACGTATCTCGTTAGACTAGATATAGAAGACGGTTGTACAACGACGGCTCTCGTTAGTCTAGATATAGAAGACGGTTGTACAGACGGATCTCGTTAGTCTAGATATTGAAGACGATTGTCCAACGACGTATCTCGTTAGTCTAGATATAGAAGACGTTTGTCCAACGACGCATCTCGTTAGTCTAGATGTAGAAGACGGTTGTACAGACGGATCTCGTTAGTCTAGATATTGAAGACGTTTGTCCAACGACGTATCTCGTTAGTCTAGATATAGAAGACGGTTGGACAACGACGGATCTCGTTAGTCTAGATATAAAAGACGGTTGTACAACGACGGATCTCGTTAGTCTAGATATAGAAGACGGTTGTACAACTTCGGATCTCGTTAGTCTAGATATAGAAGACGTTTGTCCAACGACGTATCTCGTTAGTCTAGAGATAGAAGACGGTTGGACAACGACGGATCACGTTAGTCTAGATATAGAAGACGTTTGTCCAACGACGTATCTCGTTAGTCTAGATATAGAAGACGGTTGTACAGACGGATCTCGTTAGTCTAGATATTGAAGACGATTGTCCAACGACGTATCTCGTTAGTCTAGATATAGAAGACGTTTGTCCAACGACGTATCTCGTTAGTCTAGATATAGAAGACGGTTGTACAGACGGATCTCGTTAGTCTAGATATTGAAGACGATTGTCCAACGACGTATCTCGTTAGTCTAGATATAGAAGACGTTTGTCCAACGACGTATCTCGTTAGTCTAGATATAGAAGACGGTTGGACAACGACGGATCTCGTTAGTCTAGATATAGAAGGCGGTTGTCCAACGACGGATCTCGTTAGTCTAGATAAAGAAGACGGTTGTACAGACGGATCTCGTTAGTCTAGATATAGAACACGGTTGTTCAGACGGATCTCGTTAGTCTAGATATTGAAGACGATTGTTCAACGACGTATCTCGTTAGTCTAGATATAAAAGACGGTTGTACAACGACGGATCTCGTTAGTCTAGATATAGAAGACGGTTGTACAACTTCGGATCTCGTTAGTCTATATATAGAAGACGGTTGTACAACGACGGATCTCGTTAGTCTAGATATTGAAGACGTTTGTCCAACGACGTATCTCGTTAGTCTAGATATAGAAGACGTTTGTCCAACGACGTACCTCGTTAGTCTAGATATAGAAGACGGTTGGACAACGACGGATCTCGTTAGTCTATATATAGAAGGCGGTTGTACAACGACGGATCTCGTTAGTCTATATATAGAAGACGGTTGTACAGACGGATCTCGTTAGTCTAGATATAGAGGACGGTTGTACAGACGGATCTCGTTAGTCTAGATATTGAAGACGATTGTCCAACGACGAATCTCGTTAGTCTAGATATAAAAGACGGTTGTACAACGACGGATCTCGTTAGTCTAGATATAGAAGACGGTTGTACAACTTCGGATCTCGTTAGTCTATATATAGAAGACGGTTGTACAACGACGGATCTCGTTAGTCTAGATATTGAAGACGATTGTCCAACGACGTATCTCGTTAGTCTAGATATAGAAGACGTTTGTCCAACGACGTGTCTCGTTAGTCTAGATATAGAAGACGGTTGTACAGACGGATCTCGTTAGTCTAGATATTGAAGACGTTTGTCCAACGACGTATCTCGTTAGTCTAGATATAGAAGACGGTTGTACAGACGGATCTCGTTAGTCTAGATATTGAAGACGATTGTCCAACGACGTATCTCGTTAGTCTAGATATTGAAGACGTTTGTCCAACGACGTATCTCGTTAGTCTAGATATAGAAGACGCTTGGACAACGACGGATCTCGTTAGTCTAGATATAGAAGACGGTTGTACAACGACAGATCTCGTTAGTCTAGATATAGAAGACGTTTGTCCAACGACGTATCTCGTTAGTCTAGATATAGAAGACGGTTGGACAACGACGGATCTCGTTAGTCTAGATATAAAAGACGGTTGTACAACGACGGATCTCGTTAGTCTAGATATAGAAGACGGTTGTACAACTTCGGATCTCGTTAGTCTAGATATAGAAGACGTTTGTCCAACGACGTATCTCGTTAGTCTAGAGATAGAAGACGGTTGGACAACGACGGATAACGTTAGTCTAGATATAGAAGACGATTGTCCAACGACGTATCTCGTTAGTCTAGATATAGAAGACGGTTGGACAACGACGGATCTCGTTAGTCTAGATATAAAAGACGGTTGTACAACGACGGATCTCGTTAGTCTAGATATAGAAGACGGTTGTACAACTTCGGATCTCGTTAGTCTAGATATAGAAGACGGTTGTACAACGACGGATCTCGTTAGTCTAGATATAGAAGACGTTTGTCCAACGACGTATCTCGTTAGTCTAGATATAGAAGACGGTTGGACAACGACGGATCACGTTAGTCTAGATATAGAAGACGGTTGTACAGACGGATCTCGTTAGTCTAGATATTGAAGACGTTTGTCCAACGACGTATCTCGTTAGACTAGATATAGAAGACGGTTGTACAACGACGGCTCTCGTTAGTCTAGATATAGAAGACGGTTGTACAGACGGATCTCGTTAGTCTAGATATTGAAGACGATTGTCCAACGACGTATCTCGTTAGTCTAGATATAGAAGACGTTTGTCCAACGACGTATCTCGTTAGTCTAGATATAGAAGACGGTTGGACAACGACGGATCTCGTTAGTCTAGATATAGAAGGCGGTTGTCCAACGACGGATCTCGTTAGTCTAGATAAAGAAGACGGTTGTACAGACGGATCTCGTTAGTCTAGATATAGAACACGGTTGTTCAGACGGATCTCGTTAGTCTAGATATTGAAGACGATTGTTCAACGACGTATCTCGTTAGTCTAGATATAAAAGACGGTTGTACAACGACGGATCTCGTTAGTCTAGATATAGAAGACGGTTGTACAACTTCGGATCTCGTTAGTCTATATATAGAAGACGGTTGTACAACGACGGATCTCGTTAGTCTAGATATATAAGACGGTTGTACAGACGGATCTCGTTAGTCTAGATATTGAAGACGTTTGTCCAACGACGTATCTCGTTAGTCTAGATATAGAAGACGGTTGTACAGACGGATCTCGTTAGTCTAGATATTGAAGACGATTGTCCAACGACGTATCTCGTTAGTCTAGATATAGAAGACGATTGTTCAACGACGGATCTCGTTAGTCTAGATATAGAAGACGTTTGTCCAACGACGTATCTCGTTAGTCTAGATATAGAAGACGGTTGGACAACGACGGATCACGTTAGTCTAGATATAGAAGACGGTTGTACAGACGGATCTCGTTAGTCTAGATATTGAAGACGTTTGTCCAACGACGTATCTCGTTAGACTAGATATAGAAGACGGTTGTACAACGACGGCTCTCGTTAGTCTAGATATAGAAGACGGTTGTACAGACGGATCTCGTTAGTCTAGATATTGAAGACGATTGTCCAACGACGTATCTCGTTAGTCTAGATATAGAAGACGTTTGTCCAACGACGTATCTCGTTTGTCTAGATATAGAAGACGGTTGGACAACGACGGATCTCGTTAGTCTAGATATAGAAGGCGGTTGTCCAACGACGGATCTCGTTAGTCTAGATAAAGAAGACGGTTGTACAGACGGATCTCGTTAGTCTAGATATAGAACACGGTTGTTCAGACGGATCTCGTTAGTCTAGATATTGAAGACGATTGTTCAACGACGTATCTCGTTAGTCTAGATATAAAAGACGGTTGTACAACGACGGATCTCGTTAGTCTAGATATAGAAGACGGTTGTACAACTTCGGATCTCGTTAGTCTATATATAGAAGACGGTTGTACAACGACGGATCTCGTTAGTCTAGATATAGAAGACGGTTGTACAGACGGATCTCGTTAGTCTAGATATTGAAGACGTTTGTCCAACGACGTATCTCGTTAGTCTAGATATAGAAGACGGTTGTACAGACGGATCTCGTTAGTCTAGATATTGAAGACGATTGTCCAACGACGTATCTCGTTAGTCTAGATATAGAAGACGATTGTTCAACGACGGATCTCGTTAGTCTAGATATTGAAGACGATTGTCCAACGAGGTATCTCGTTAGACTAGATATATAAGACGGTTGTACAGACGGATCTCGTTAGTCTAGATATAGAAGACGTTTGTCCATCCCAACAATTCGTTTCTCCACCCTCCACAATACAATTAGTTATCAAAATCGCGAAAAAGTAGTGTACTCGCGAAGCAATCACGAATAATTTCGATTTTTCGTTAATATAACATCTAAATCGTTTGTCCAACGACAGATCTCGTTAGTCTAGATATAGAAGACGGTTGTACAGACGGATCTCGTTAGTCTAGATATAGAAGACGGTTGTTCGGACGGATCTCGTTAGTCTAGATATAGAAGACGGTTGTTCGGACGGATCTCGTTAGTCTAGATATAGAAGACGGTTGTACAACGACGGATCTCGTTAGTCTAGATATAGAAGGCGGTTGTACAACGACGGATCTCGTTAGTCTAGATATAGAAGACGGTTGTACAGACGGATCTCGTTAGTCTAGATATTGAAGACGATTGTCCAACGACGTATCTCGTTAGACTAGATATAGAAGACGGTTGTACAACGACGGATCTCGTTAGTCTAGACATAGAAGACGGTTGTACAGACGGATCTCGTTAGTCTAGATATTGAAGACGGTTGTACAACGACGGATCTCGTTAGTCCAGATATAGAAGTCGGTTGTACAACGACGGATCTCGTTAGTCTAGATATAGAAGACGGTTGTACAACGACGGATCTCGTTAGTCTAGATATAGAAGACGTTTGTCCAACGACGTATCTCGTTAGTCTAGATATAGAAGACGGTTGGACAACGACGGATCTCGTTAGTCTAGATATAGAAGACGGTTGTACAACTTCGGATCTCGTTAGTCTAGATATAGAAGACGGTTGTACAACGGCGGATCTCGTTAGTCTAGATATAGAAGACCGTTTGTCCAACGACGTATCTCGTTAGTCTAGATATAGAAGACGGTTGGACAACGACGGATCACGTTAGTCTAGATATAGAAGACGGTTGTACAGACGGATCTCGTTAGTCTAGATATTGAAGACGTTTGTCCAACGAGGTATCTCGTTAGACTAGATATAGAAGACGGTTGTTTAACGACGGCTCTCGTTAGTCTAGATATAGAAGACGGTTGTCCAACGACGTATCTCGTTAGTCTAGATATTGAAGACGATTGTCCAACGACGTATCTCGTTAGTCTAGATATAGAAGACGTTTGTCCAACGACGTATCTCGTTAGTCTAGATATAGAAGACGGTTGTACAGACGGATCTCGTTAGTCTAGATATTGAAGACGATTGTCCAACGGCGTATCTCGTTAGTCTAGATATAGAAGACGTTTGTCCAACGACGTATCTCGTTAGTCTAGATATAGAAGACGGTTGGACAACGACGGATCTCGTTAGTCTAGATATTGAAGACGATTGTCCAACGACGTATCTCGTTAGTCTAGATATAGAAGACGGTTGGACAACGACGGATCTCGTTTGTCTAGATATAGAAGACGGTTGTACAGACGGATCTCGTTAGTCTAGATATAGAAGACGGTTGTACAGACGGATCTCGTTAGTCTAGATATAGAAAACGGTTGTACAGACGGATCTCGTTAGTCTAGATATAGAAGACGTTTGTCCATCCCAACAATTCGTTTCTCCACCCTCCACAATACAATTAGTTATCAAAATCGCGAAAAAGTAGTGTACTCGCGAAGCAATCACGAATAATTTCGATTTTTCGTTAATATAACATCGAAATCGTTTGTCCAACGACAGATCTCGTTAGTCTAGATATAGAAAACGGTTGTACAGACGGATCTCGTTAGTCTAGATATAGAAGACGTTTGTCCATCCCAACATATCGTTTGTCCACCCTCCACAATACAATTAGTTATCAAAATCGCGAAAAAGAAGTGTACTCGCGAAGCAACCGCGAATAATTTCGATTTTTGATTAATATAACATCGAAATCGTGTGTCCAACGACGGATCTCGTTAGTCTAGATATAGAAGACGGTTGTACAACGACGGATCTCGTTAGTCTATACATAGAAGACGGTTGTACAGACGGATCTCGTTAGTCTAGATATTGAAGACGTTTGTCCAACGACGTATCTCGTTAGACTAGATATAGAAGACGGTTGTACAGACGGATCTCGTTAGTCTTGATATAGAAGACGGTTGGACAACGACGGATCACGTTAGTCTAGATATAGAAGACGGTTGTACAGACGGATCTCGTTAGTCTAGATATTGAAGACGTTTGTCCAACGACGTATCTCGTTAGTCTAGATATAGAAGACGGTTGTACAACGACGGCTCTCGTTAGTCTAGATATAGAAGACGGTTGTACAGACGGATCTCGTTAGTCTAGATATTGAAGACGATTGTCCAACGACGTATCTCGTTAGCCTAGATATAGAAGACGTTTGTCCAACGACGTATCTCGTTAGTCTAGATATAGAAGACGGTTGTACAGACGGATCTCGTTAGTCTAGATATTGAAGACGTTTGTCCAACGACGTATCTCGTTAGTCTAGATATAGAAGACGGTTGTACAGACGGATCTCGTTAGTCTAGATATTGAAGACGTTTGTCCAACGACGTATCTCGTTAGACTAGATATAGAAGACGGTTGTACAGACGGATCTCGTTAGTCTCGATATAGAAGACGTTTGTCCATCCCAGCATTTCGTTTGTCCACCCTCCACAATACAATTAGTTATCAAAATCGCGAAAGAGAAGTGTACTCGCGAAGCAATCGCGAATAATGTCGATTTTTGATTAATATAACATCGAAATCGTTTGTCCAACGACGGATCTCGTTAGTCTTGATATAGAAGACGGTTGTACAACGACGGATCTCGTTAGTCTAGACATAGATGACGGTTGTACAGACGGATCTCGTTAGTCTAGATATTGAAGACGATTGTCCAACGACGTATCTCGTTAGCCTAGATATAGAAGACGTTTGTCCAACGACGTATCTCGTTAGTCTAGATATTGAAGACGTTTGTCCAACGACGTATCTCGTTAGTCTAGATATAGAAGACGGTTGTACAGACGGATCTCGTTAGTCTAGATATTGAAGACGATTTTCCAACGACGTATCTCGTTAGTCTAGATATTGAAGACGATTGTCCAACGACGTATCTCGTTAGCATAGATATAAAAGACGGTTGTACAACGACGGATCTCGTTAGTCTAGATATAGAAGACGGTTGTACAACTTCGGATCCCGTTAGTCTAGATATAGAAGACGGTTGTACAACGACGGATCTCGTTAGTCTAGATATAGAAGACAGTTTCTCCAACGACGTATCTCGTTAGTCTAGATATAGAAGACGGTTGGACAACGACGGATCACGTTAGTCTAGATACAGAAGACGGTTGTACAGACGGATCTCGTTAGTCTAGATATTGAAGACGTTTGTCCAACGACGTATCTCGTTAGACTAGATATAGAAGACGGTTGTACAACGACGGCTCTCGTTAGTCTAGATATAGAAGACGGTTGTACAGACGGATCTCGTTAGTCTAGATATTGAAGACGATTGTCCAACGACGTATCTCGTTAGTCTAGATATAGAAGACGTTTGTCCAACGACGTATCTCGTTAGTCTAGATATAGAAGACGGTTGTACAGACAGATCTCGTTAGTCTAGATATTGAAGACGTTTGTCCAACGACGTATCTCGTTAGTCTAGATATAGAAGACGGTTGTACAGACGGATCTCGTTAGTCTAGATATTGAAGACGATTGTCCAACGACGTATCTCGTTAGTCTAGATATAGAAGACGTTTGTCCAACGACGTATCTCGTTAGTCTAGATATAGAAGACGGTTGGACAACGACGGATCTCGTTAGTCTAGATATAGAAGGCGGTTGTACAACGACGGATCTCGTTAGTGTAGATATAGAAGACGGTTGTACAGACGGATCTCGTTAGTCTAGATATTGAAGACGATTGTCCAACGACGTATCTCGTTAGTCTAGATATAGAAGACGTTTGTCCAACGACGTATCTCGTTAGTCTAGATATAGAAGACGGTTGTACAGACGGATCTCGTTAGTCTAGATATTGAAGACGATTGTCCAACGGCGTATCTCGTTAGTCTAGATATAGAAGACGTTTGTCCAACGACGTATCTCGTTAGTCTAGATATAGAAGACGGTTGGACAACGACGGATCTCGTTAGTCTAGATATTGAAGACGATTGTCCAACGACGTATCTCGTTAGTCTAGATATAGAAGACGGTTGGACAACGACGGATCTCGTTTGTCTAGATATAGAAGACGGTTGTACAGACGGATCTCGTTAGTCTAGATATAGAAGACGGTTGTACAGACGGATCTCGTTAGTCTAGATATAGAAAACGGTTGTACAGACGGATCTCGTTAGTCTAGATATAGAAGACGTTTGTCCATCCCAACAATTCGTTTCTCCACCCTCCACAATACAATTAGTTATCAAAATCGCGAAAAAGTAGTGTACTCGCGAAGCAATCACGAATAATTTCGATTTTTCGTTAATATAACATCGAAATCGTTTGTCCAACGACAGATCTCGTTAGTCTAGATATAGAAAACGGTTGTACAGACGGATCTCGTTAGTCTAGATATAGAAGACGTTTGTCCATCCCAACATATCGTTTGTCCACCCTCCACAATACAATTAGTTATCAAAATCGCGAAAAAGAAGTGTACTCGCGAAGCAACCGCGAATAATTTCGATTTTTGATTAATATAACATCGAAATCGTGTGTCCAACGACGGATCTCGTTAGTCTAGATATAGAAGACGGTTGTACAACGACGGATCTCGTTAGTCTATACATAGAAGACGGTTGTACAGACGGATCTCGTTAGTCTAGATATTGAAGACGTTTGTCCAACGACGTATCTCGTTAGACTAGATATAGAAGACGGTTGTACAGACGGATCTCGTTAGTCTTGATATAGAAGACGGTTGGACAACGACGGATCACGTTAGTCTAGATATAGAAGACGGTTGTACAGACGGATCTCGTTAGTCTAGATATTGAAGACGTTTGTCCAACGACGTATCTCGTTAGTCTAGATATAGAAGACGGTTGTACAACGACGGCTCTCGTTAGTCTAGATATAGAAGACGGTTGTACAGACGGATCTCGTTAGTCTAGATATTGAAGACGATTGTCCAACGACGTATCTCGTTAGCCTAGATATAGAAGACGTTTGTCCAACGACGTATCTCGTTAGTCTAGATATAGAAGACGGTTGTACAGACGGATCTCGTTAGTCTAGATATTGAAGACGTTTGTCCAACGACGTATCTCGTTAGTCTAGATATAGAAGACGGTTGTACAGACGGATCTCGTTAGTCTAGATATTGAAGACGTTTGTCCAACGACGTATCTCGTTAGACTAGATATAGAAGACGGTTGTACAGACGGATCTCGTTAGTCTCGATATAGAAGACGTTTGTCCATCCCAGCATTTCGTTTGTCCACCCTCCACAATACAATTAGTTATCAAAATCGCGAAAGAGAAGTGTACTCGCGAAGCAATCGCGAATAATGTCGATTTTTGATTAATATAACATCGAAATCGTTTGTCCAACGACGGATCTCGTTAGTCTTGATATAGAAGACGGTTGTACAACGACGGATCTCGTTAGTCTAGACATAGATGACGGTTGTACAGACGGATCTCGTTAGTCTAGATATTGAAGACGATTGTCCAACGACGTATCTCGTTAGCCTAGATATAGAAGACGTTTGTCCAACGACGTATCTCGTTAGTCTAGATATTGAAGACGTTTGTCCAACGACGTATCTCGTTAGTCTAGATATAGAAGA
Source organism: Andrena bicolor (assembly GCA_960531205.1). NCBI lineage: Eukaryota > Metazoa > Arthropoda > Insecta > Hymenoptera > Andrenidae > Andrena > Andrena bicolor. Next base: position 612,645 of record CAUIJW010000120.1, on the reverse strand, counting down.
CGGTTGTACAGACGGATCTCGTTAGTCTAGATATTGAAGACGATTTTCCAACGACGTATCTCGTTAGTCTAGATATTGAAGACGATTGTCCAACGACGTATCTCGTTAGCATAGATATAAAAGACGGTTGTACAACGACGGATCTCGTTAGTCTAGATATAGAAGACGGTTGTACAACTTCGGATCCCGTTAGTCTAGATATAGAAGACGATTGTCCAACGACGTATCTCGTTAGTCTAGATATAGAAGACGTTTGTCCAACGACGTATCTCGTTAGTCTAGATATAGAAGACGGTTGTACAACGACGGATCTCGTTAGTCCAGATATAGAAGACGGTTTGTACAACGACGGATCTCGTTTGTCTAGATATAGAAGACGGTTGTGCAGACGGATCTCGTTAGTCTTGATATAGAAGACGGTTGTACAACGACGGATCTCGTTAGTCTAGATATAGAAGACGGTTGTACAGACGGATCTCGTTAGTCTAGATATTGAAGACGATTGTCCAACGACTCATCTCGTTAGACTAAATATAGAAGACGGTTGTACAACGACGGATCTCGTTAGTCTAGATGTAGAAGACGGTTGTACAACGACGGATCTCGTTAGTCTAGATATAGAAAACGGTTGTACAACGACGGATCTCGTTAGTCTAGATATAGGAGACGGTTGTACAGACGGATCTCGTTAGTCTAGATATTGAAGACGATTGTTCAACGACGTATCTCGTTAGTCTAGATATAGAAGACGTTTGTCCAACGACGTATCTCGTTAGTCTAGATATAGAAGACGGTTGGACAACGACGGATCTCGTTAGTCTAGATATTGAAGACGATTGTCCAACGACGTATCTCGTTAGTCAAGATATAACAGACGGTTGTACAACGACGGATCTCGTTAGTCTAGATATAGAAGACGGTTGTACAACGACGGATCTCGTTAGTCTAGATATAGAAGACGTTTGTCCAACGACGTATCTCGTTAGTCTAGATATAGAAGACGTTTGTCCAACGACGTATCTCGTTAGTCTAGATATAGAAGACGGTTGGACAACGACGGATCTCGTTAGTCTAGATATAGAAGACGGTTGTACAGACGGATCTCGTTAGTCTAGATATTGAAGACGATCTCGTTAGTCTAGATATAGAAGACGTTTGTCCAACGACGTATCTCGTTAGTCTAGATATAGAAGACGTTTGTCCAACGACGTATCTCGTTAGTCTAGATATAGAAGACGTTTGTCCAACGACGTATCTCGTTAGTCTAGATATAGAAGACGGTTGGACAACGACGGATCTCGTTAGTCTAGATATAGAAGACGGTTGTACAGACGGATCTCGTTAGTCTAGATATTGAAGACGATTGTTCAACGACGTATCTCGTTAGTCTAGATATAGAAGACGTTTGTACAACGACGGATCTCGTTAGTCTAGATATAGAAGACGGTTGTACAGACGGATCTCGTCAGTCTAGATATAGAAAACGGTTGTACAGACGGATCTCGTTAGTCTAGATATAGAAGACTTTTTTCCATCCCAACAATTCGTTTCTCCACCCTCCACAATACAATTAGTTATCAAAATCGCGAAAAAGAAGTGTACTCGCGAAGCAATCGCGAATAATTTCGATTTTTGATTAATATAACATCGAAATCGTGTGTCCAACGACGGATCTCGTTAGTCTAGATATAGAAGACGGTTGTACAACGACGGATCTCGTTAGTCTATACATAGAAGACGGTTGTACAACGTCGGATCTCGTTATTATAGACATAGAAGACGGTTGTACAGACGGATCTCGTTAGTCTAGATATAGAAAACGGTTGTACAGGCGGATCTCGTTAGTCTCGATATAGAAGACGTTTGTCTATCCCAACATTTCGTTTGTCCACCCTCCACAATACAATTAGTTATCAAAATCGCGAAAAAGAAGTGTACTCGCGAAGCAATCGCGAATAATTTCGATTTTTGATTAATATAACATCGAAATCGTTTGTCCAACGACGGATCTCGTTAGTCTAGACATAGAAGACGGTTGTACAGACGGATCCCGTTAGTCTAGATATTGAAGACGGTTGTACAACGACGGATCTCGTTAGTCCAGATATAGAAGACGGTTGGACAACGACGGATCACGTTAGTCTAGATATAGAAGACGGTTGTACAGACGGATCTCGTTAGTCTAGATATTGAAGACGGTTGTACAGACGGATCTCGTTAGTCTAGATATTGAAGACGATTGTTCAACGACGTATCTCGTTAGTCTAGATATAAAAGACGGTTGTACAACGACGGATCTCGTTAGTCTAGATATAGAAGACGGATGTACAACTTCGGATCTCGTTAGTCTATATATAGAAGACGGTTGTACAACGACGGATCTCGTTAGTCTAGATATTGAAGACGTTTGTCCAACGACGTATCTCGTTAGTCTAGATATAGAAGACGTTTGTCCAACGACGTATCTCGTTAGTCTAGATATAGAAGACGGTTGTACAACGACGGATCTCGTTAGTCTATATATAGAAGACGGTTGTACAGACGGATCTCGTTAGTCTAGATATAGAGGACGGTTGTACAGACGGATCTCGTTAGTCTAGATATTGAAGACGATTGTCCAACGACGTATCTCGTTAGTCTAGATATAAAAGACAGTTGCACAACGACGGATCTCGTTAGTCTATATATAGAAGACGGTTGTACAACGACGGATCTCGTTAGTCTAGATATAGAAGACGTTTGTCCAACGACGTATCTCGTTAGTCTAGATATAGAAGACGGTTGGACAACGACGGATCTCGTTAGTCTAGATATAGAAGGCGGTTGTACAACGACGGATCTCGTTAGTCTATATATAGAAGACGGTTGTACAGACGGATCTCGTTAGTCTAGATATAGAGGACGGTTGTACAGACGGATCTCGTTAGTCTAGATATTGAAGACGATTGTCCAACGACGGATCTCGTTAGTCTAGATATAGAAGACGGTTGTACAACGACGGATCTCGTTAGTCTATATATAGAAGACGGTTGTACAGACGGATCTCGTTAGTCTAGATATAGAGGACGGTTGTACAGACGGATCTCGTTAGTCTAGATATTGAAGACGATTGTCCAACGACGGATCTCGTTAGTCTAGATATAGAAGACGGTTGTACAACGACGGATCTCGTTAGTCTATATATAGAAGACGGTTGTACAGACGGATCTCGTTAGTCTAGATATAGAAAACGGTTGTACAGGCGGATCTCGTTAGTCTCGATATAGAAGACGTTTGTCCATCCCAACATTTCGTTTGTCCACCCTCCACAATACAATTAGTTATCAAAATCGCGAAAAAGAAGTGTACTCGCGAAGCAATCGCGAATAATTTCGATTTTTGATTAATATAACATCGAAATCGTTTGTCCAACGACGGATCTCGTTAGTCTAGACATAGAAGACGGTTGTACAGACGGATCCCGTTAGTCTAGATATTGAAGACGGTTGTACAACGACGGATCTCGTTAGTCCAGATATAGAAGACGGTTGGACAACGACGGATCACGTTAGTCTAGATATTGAAGACGGTTGTACAGACGGATCTCGTTAGTCTAGATATTGAAGACGTTTGTCCAACGACGTATCTCGTTAGACTAGATATAGAAGACGGTTGTACAACGACGGCTCTCGTTAGTCTAGATATAGAAGACGGTTGTACAGACGGATCTCGTTAGTCTAGATATTGAAGACGGTTGTACAGACGGATCTCGTTAGTCTAGATATTGAAGACGATTGTTCAACGACGTATCTCGTTAGTCTATATATAGAAGACGGTTGTACAACGACGGATCTCGTTAGTCTAGATATTGAAGACGTTTGTCCAACGACGTATCTCGTTAGACTAGATATAGAAGACGGTTGTACAGACGGATCTCGTTAGTCTCGATATAGAAGACGTTTGTCCATCCCAACATTTCGTTTGTCCACCCTCCACAATACAATTAGTTATCAAAATCGCGAAAAAGAAGTGTACTCGCGAAGCAATCGCGAATAATTTCGATTTTTGATTAATATAACATCGAAATCGTTTGTCCAACGACGGATCTCGTTAGTCTTGATATAGAAGACGGTTGTACAACGACGGATCTCGTTAGTCTAGACATAGAAGACGGTTGTACAGACGGATCTCGTTAGTCTAGATATAGAAGACGTTTGTCCATCCCAACCTTTCCTTTATCCACCTTCCACAATACAATTATTTATCAAAATCGCGAAAAAGAAGTGTACTCGCGAAGCAATCGCGAATAATTTCGATTTTTGATTAATATATCATCGAAATCGTTTGTCCAACGACGGATCTCGTTAGTCTAGATATAGAAGGCGGTTGTACAACGACGGATCTCGTTAGTCTAGATATAGAAGACGGTTGTTCGGACGGATCTCGTTAGTCTAGATATAGAAGACGGTTGTACAACGACGGATCTCGTTAGTCTAGATATAGAAGGCGGTTGTACAACGACGGATCTCGTTAGTCTAGATATAGAAGACGGTTGTACAGACGGATCTCGTTAGTCTAGATATTGAAGACGATTGTCCAACGACGTATCTCGTTAGACTAGATATTGAAGACGTTTGTCCAACGACGTATCTCGTTAGTCTTGATATTGAAGACGATTTTCCAACGACGGATCTCGTTAGTCTAGATATAGAAGACGGTTGTACAACTTCGGATCTCGTTAGTCTAGATATAGAAGACGGTTGTACAGCGTCGCATCTCGTTAGTCTAGATATAGAAGACGTTTGTCCAACGACGTATCTCGTTAGTCTAGATATAGAAGACGGTTGGACAACGACGGATCACGTTAGTCTAGATATAGAAGACGGTTGTACAGACGGATCTCGTTAGTCTAGATATTGAAGACCTTTGTCCAACGACGTATCTCGTTAGTCTTGATATTGAAGACGATTTTCCAACGACGGATCTCGTTAGTCTAGATATAGAAGACGGTTGTACAACTTCGGATCTCGTTAGTCTAGATATAGAAGACGGTTGTACAGCGTCGCATCTCGTTAGTCTAGATATAGAAGACGGTTGTACAGACGGATCTCGTTAGTCTAGATATTGAAGACGTTTGTCCAACGACGTATCTCGTTAGTCTTGATATTGAAGACGATTTTCCAACGACGGATCTCGTTAGTCTAGATATAGAAGACGGTTGTACAACTTCGGATCTCGTTAGTCTAGATATAGAAGACGGTTGTACAGCGTCGCATCTCGTTAGTCTAGATATAGAAGACGTTTGTCCAACGACGTATCTCGTTAGTCTAGATATAGAAGACGGTTGGACAACGACGGATCACGTTAGTCTAGATATAGAAGACGGTTGTACAGACGGATCTCGTTAGTCTAGATATTGAAGACGTTTGTCCAACGACGTATCTCGTTAGACTAGATATAGAAGACGGTTGTACAACGACGGCTCTCGTTAGTCTAGATATAGAAGACGGTTGTACAGACGGATCTCGTTAGTCTAGATATTGAAGACGATTGTCCAACGACGTATCTCGTTAGTCTAGATATAGAAGGCGTTTGTCCAACGACGTATCTCGTTAGTCTAGATATAGAAGACGGTTGGACAACGACGGATCTCGTTAGTCTAGATATAGAAGGCGGTTGTACAACGACGGATCTCGTTAGTGTAGATATAGAAGACGGTTGTGCAGACGGATCTCGTTAGTCTAGATATAGAAGACGGTTGTACAGACGGATCTCGTTAGTCTCGATATAGAAGACGGTTGTACAGACGGATCTCGATAGTCTAGATATAGAAGACGTTTGTCCATCCCAACCTTTCCTTTATCCACCTTCCACAATACAATTATTTATCAAAATCGCGAAAAAGAAGTGTACTCGCGAAGCAATCACGAATAATTTCGATTTTTCGTTAATATAACATCTAAATCGTTTGTCCAACGACGTATCTCGTTAGTCTAGATATAGAAGACGGTTGGACAACGACGGATCACGTTAGTCTAGATATAGAAGACGGTTGTACAGACGGATCTCGTTAGTCTAGATATTGAAGACCTTTGTCCAACGACGTATCTCGTTAGTCTTGATATTGAAGACGATTTTCCAACGACGGATCTCGTTAGTCTAGATATAGAAGACGGTTGTACAACTTCGGATCTCGTTAGTCTAGATATAGAAGACGGTTGTACAGCGTCGCATCTCGTTAGTCTAGATATAGAAGACGGTTGTACAGACGGATCTCGTTAGTCTAGATATTGAAGACGTTTGTCCAACGACGTATCTCGTTAGTCTTGATATTGAAGACGATTTTCCAACGACGGATCTCGTTAGTCTAGATATAGAAGACGGTTGTACAACTTCGGATCTCGTTAGTCTAGATATAGAAGGCGGTTGTACAGCGTCGCATCTCGTTAGTCTAGATATAGAAGACGGTTGTACAGACGGATCTCGTTAGTCTAGATATTGAAGACGTTTGTCCAACGACGTATCTCGTTAGACTAGATATAGAAGACGGTTGTACAACGACGGCTCTCGTTAGTCTAGATATAGAAGACGGTTGTACAGACGGATCTCGTTAGTCTAGATATTGAAGACGATTGTCCAACGACGTATCTCGTTAGTCTAGATATAGAAGGCGTTTGTCCAACGACGTATCTCGTTAGTCTAGATATAGAAGACGGTTGGACAACGACGGATCTCGTTAGTCTAGATATAGAAGGCGGTTGTACAACGACGGATCTCGTTAGTGTAGATATAGAAGCCGGTTGTGCAGACGGATCTCGTTAGTCTAGATATAGAAGACGGTTGTACAGACGGATCTCGTTAGTCTCGATATAGAAGACGGTTGTACAGACGGATCTCGATAGTCTAGATATAGAAGACGTTTGTCCATCCCAACCTTTCCTTTATCCACCTTCCACAATACAATTATTTATCAAAATCGCGAAAAAGAAGTGTACTCGCGAAGCAATCACGAATAATTTCGATTTTTCGTTAATATAACATCTAAATCGTTTGTCCAACGACAGATCTCGTTAGTCTAGATATAGAAGACGGTTGTACAGACGGATCTCGTTAGTCTAGATATTGAAGACGATTGTCCAACGACGGATCTCGTTAGTCTAGATATTGAAGACGATTGTTCAACGACGGATCTCGTTAGTCTAGATATTGAAGACGATTGTCCAACGACGTATCTCGTTAGTCTAGATATAACAGACGGTTGTACAACGACGGATCTCGTTAGTCTAGATATAGAAGACGGTTGTACAACGACGGATCTCGTTAGTCTAGATATAGAAGACGTTTTTCCAACGACGTATCTCGTTAGTCTAGATATAGAAAACGGTTGGACAACGACGGATCTCGTTAGTCTAGATATAGAAGACGGTTGTACAGACGGATCTCGATAGTCTAGATATTGAAGACGATTGGACAACGACGGATCTCGTTAGTCTAGATATAGAAGGCGGTTGCACAACGACGGATCTCGTTAGTCTAGATAAAGAAGACGGTTGTACAGACGGATCTCGTTAGTCTAGATATAGAAGACGGTTGTACAGACGGATCTCGTTAGTCTAGATATTGAAGACGATTGTTCAACGACGTATCTCGTTAGTCTAGATATAAAAGACGGTTGTACAACAACGGATCTCGTTAGTCTAGATATAGAAGACGGTTGTACAACTTCGGATCTCGTTAGTCTATATATAGAAGACGGTTGTACAACGACGGATCTCGTTAGTCTAGATATTGAAGACGTTTGTCCAACGACGTATCTCGTTAGTCTAGATATAGAAGACGTTTGTCCAACGACGTATCTCGTTAGTCTAGATATAGAAGACGGTTGGACAACGACGGATCTCGTTAGTCTAGATATAGAAGGCGGTTGTACAACGACGGATCTCGTTAGTCTATATATAGAAGACGGTTGTACAGACGGATCTCGTTAGTCTAGATATAGAGGACGGTTGTACAGACGGATCTCGTTAGTCTAGATATTGAAGACGATTGTCCAACGACGTATCTCGTTAGTCTAGATATAAAAGACGGTTGTACAACGACGCATCTCGTTAGTCTAGATATAGAAGACGGTTGTACAACTTCGGATCTCGTTAGTCTAGATATAGAAGACGGTTGTACAACGACGCATCTCGTTAGTCTAGATATAGAAGACGTTTGTCCGACGACGTATCTCGTTAGTCTAGATATAGAAGACGGTTGTACAACGACGGATCACGTTAGTCTAGATATAGAAGACGGTTGTACAGACGGATCTCGTTAGTCTAGATATTGAAGACGTTTGTCCAACGACGTATCTCGTTAGACTAGATATAGAAGACGGTTGTACAACGACGGCTCTCGTTAGTTTAGATATAGAAGACGGTTGTACAGACGGATCTCGTTAGTCTAGATATTGAAGACGATTGTCCAACGACGTATTTCGTTAGTCTAGATATAGAAGACGTTTGTCCAACGACGTATCTCGTTAGTCTAGATATAGAAGACGGTTGGACAACGACGGATCTCGTTAGTCTAGATATAGAAGGCGGTTGTACAACGACGGATCTCGTTAGTCTAGATATAGAAGACGTTTGTCCATCCCAACAATTCGTTTCTCCACCCTCCACAATACAATTAGTTATCAAAATCGCGAAAAAGTAGTGTACTCGCGAAGCAATCACGAATAATTTCGATTTTTCGTTAATATAACATCGAAATCGTTTGTCCAACGACAGATCTCGTTAGCCTAGATATAGAAGACGGTTGTTCGGACGGATCTCGTTAGTCTAGATATAGAAGACGGTTGTACAACGACGGATCTCGTTAGTCTAGATATAGAAGGCGGTGGTACAACGACGGCTCTCGTTAGTCTAGATATAGAAGACGGTTGTACAGACGGATCTCGTTAGTCTAGATATAGAAGACGGTTGTACAACGACGGATCTCGTTAGTCTAGATATATAAGACGGTTGTACAGACGGATCTCGTTAGTCTAGATATAGAAGACGTTTGTCCATCCCAACCTTTCCTTTATCCACCTACCACAATACAATTATTTATCAAAATCGCGAAAAAGAAGTGTACTCGCGAAGCAATCGCGAATAAATTCGATTTTTGATTAATATATCATCGAAATCGTTTGTCCAACGACGGATCTCGTTAGTCTAGATATAGAAGGCGGTTGTACAACGACGGATCTCGTTAGTCTAGATATAGAAGACGGTTGTTCGGACGGATCTCGTTAGTCTAGATATAGAAGACGGTTGTACAACGACGGATCTCGTTAGTCTAGATATAGAAGGCGGTTGTACAACGACGGCTCTCGTTAGTCTAGATATAGAAGACGGTTGTACAGACGGATCTCGTTAGTCTAGATATTGAAGACGATTGGACAACGACGGATCTCGTTAGTCTAGATATAGAAGGCGGTTGCACAACGACGGATCTCGTTAGTCTAGATAAAGAAGACGGTTGTACAAACGGATCTCGTTAGTCTAGATATAGAAGACGGTTGTACAGACGGATCTCGTTAGTCTAGATATTGAAGACGATTGTTCAACGACGTATCTCGTTAGTCTAGATATAAAAGACGGTTGTACAACAACGGATCTCGTTAGTCTAGATATAGAAGACGGTTGTACAACTTCGGATCTCGTTAGTCTATATATAGAAGACGGTTGTCCAACGACGTATCTCGTTAGTCTTGATATAGAAGACGGTTGTACAACGACGGATCTCGTTAGTCTAGACATAGAAGACGGTTGTACAGACGGATCTCGTTAGTCTAGATATTGAAGACGTTTGTCCAACGACGTATCTCGTTAGTCTAGACATAGAAGACGGTTGTACAGACGGATCTCGTTAGTCTAGACATAGAAGACGGTTGTACAGACGGATCTCGTTAGTCTAGATATTGAAGACGTTTGTCCAACGACGTATCTCGTTAGTCTTGATATTGAAGACGATTTTCCAACGACGTATCTCGTTATTCTAGATATTGAAGACGATTGTCCAACGACGTATCTCGTTAGCCTAGATATAAAAGACGGTTGTACAACGACGGATCTCGTTAGTCTAGATATAGAAGACGGTTGTACAACTTCGGATCTCGTTAGTCTAGATATAGAAGACGGTTGTACAACTTCGCATCTCGTTAGTCTAGATATAGAAGACGTTTGTCCAACGACGTATCTCGTTAGTCTAGATATAGAAGACGGTTGGACAACGACGGATCACGTTAGTCTAGATATAGAAGACGGTTGTACAGACGGATCTCGTTAGTCTAGATATTGAAGACGGTTGTACAGACGGATCTCGTTAGTCTAGATATTGAAGACGATTGTTCAACGACGTATCTCGTTAGTCTAGATATAAAAGACGGTTGTACAACGACGGATCTCGTTAGTCTAGATATAGAAGACGGTTGTACAACTTCGGATCTCGTTAGTCTATATATAGGAGACGGTTGTACAACGACGGATCTCGTTAGTCTAGATATTGAAGACGTTTGTCCAACGACGTATCTCGTTAGACTAGATATAGAAGACGGTTGTACAGACGGATCTCGTTAGTCTCGATATAGAAGACGTTTGTCCATCCCAACATTTCGTTTGTCCACCCTCCACAATACAATTAGTTATCAAAATCGCGAAAAAGAAGTGTACTCGCGAAGCAATCGCGAATAATTTCGATTTTTGATTAATATAACATCGAAATCGTTTGTCCAACGACGGATCTCGTTAGTCTTGATATAGAAGACGGTTGTACAACGACGGATCTCGTTAGTCTAGACATAGAAGACGGTTGTACAGACGGATCTCGTTAGTCTAGATATAGAAGACGTTTGTCCATCCCAACCTTTCCTTTATCCACCTTCCACAATACAATTAGTTATCAAAATCGCGAAAAAGAAGTGTACTCGCGAAGCAATCGCGAATAATTTCGATTTTTGATTAATATATCATCGAAATCGTTTGTCCAACGACGGATCTCGTTAGTCTAGATATAGAAGGCGGTTGTACAACGACGGATCTCGTTAGTCTAGATATAGAAGACGGTTGTTCGGACGGATCTCGTTAGTCTAGATATAGAAGACGGTTGTACAACGACGGATCTCGTTAGTCTAGATATAGAAGGCGGTTGTACAACGACGGATCTCGTTAGTCTAGATATAGAAGACGGTTGTACAGACGGATCTCGTTAGTCTAGATATTGAAGACGATTGTCCAACGACGTATCTCGTTAGACTAGATATTGAAGACGTTTGTCCAACGACGTATCTCGTTAGTCTTGATATTGAAGACGAATTTCCAACGACGGATCTCGTTAGTCTAGATATAGAAGACGGTTGTACAACTTCGGATCTCGTTAGTCTAGATATAGAAGACGGTTGTACAGCGTCGCATCTCGTTAGTCTAGATATAGAAGACGGTTGGACAACGACGGATCACGTTAGTCTAGATATAGAAGACGGTTGTACAGACGGATCTCGTTAGTCTAGATATTGAAGACGTTTGTCCAACGACGTATCTCGTTAGACTAGATATAGAAGACGGTTGTACAACGACGGCTCTCGTTAGTCTAGATATAGAAGACGGTTGTACAGACGGATCTCGTTAGTCTAGATATTGAAGACGATTGTCCAACGACGTATCTCGTTAGTCTAGATATAGAAGGCGTTTGTCCAACGACGTATCTCGTTAGTCTAGATATAGAAGACGGTTGGACAACGACGGATCTCGTTAGTCTAGATATAGAAGGCGGTTGTACAACGACGGATCTCGTTAGTGTAGATATAGAAGACGGTTGTGCAGACGGATCTCGTTAGTCTAGATATAGAAGACGGTTGTACAGACGGATCTCGTTAGTCTCGATATAGAAGACGGTTGTACAGACGGATCTCGATAGTCTAGATATAGAAGACGTTTGTCCATCCCAACCTTTCCTTTATCCACCTTCCACAATACAATTATTTATCAAAATCGCGAAAAAGAAGTGTACTCGCGAAGCAATCACGAATAATTTCGATTTTTCGTTAATATAACATTTAAATCGTTTGTCCAACGACAGATCTCGTTAGTCTAGATATAGAAGACGGTTGTACAGACGGATCTCGTTAGTCTAGATATAGAAGACGGTTGTACAGACGGATCTCGATAGTCTAGATATAGAAGGCGGTTGTACAACGACGGATCTCGTTAGTCTATATATAGAAGACGGTTGTACAGACGGATCTCGTTAGTCTAGATATAGAGGACGGTTGTACAGACGGATCTCGTTAGTCTAGATATTGAAGACGATTGTCCAACGACGTATCTCGTTAGTCTAGATATAAAAGACGGTTGTACAACGACGGATCTCGTTAGTCTAGATATAGAAGACGGTTGGACAACGACGGATCACGTTAGTCTAGATATAGAAGACGGTTGTACAGACGGATCTCGTTAGTCTAGATATTGAAGACGTTTGTCCAACGACGTATCTCGTTAGTCTTGATATTGAAGACGATTTTCCAACGACGGATCTCGTTAGTCTAGATATAGAAGACGGTTGTACAACGACGGATCTCGTTAGTCTAGATATAGAAGACGGTTGTACAGACGGATCTCGATAGTCTAGATATAGAAGACGTTTGTCCATCCCAACCTTTCCTTTATCCACCTTCCACAATACAATTATTTATCAAAATCGCGAAAAAGAAGTGTACTCGCGAAGCAATCGCGAATAATTTCGATTTTTGATTAATATATCATCGAAATCGTTTGTCCAACGACAGATCTCGTTAGCCTAGATGTAGAAAACGGTTGTACAGACGGATCTCGTTAGTCTAGATATAGAAGACGGTTGTACAACGACGGATCTCGTTAGTCTAGATATAGAAGGCGGTTGTACAACGACGGCTCTCGTTAGTCTAGATATAGAAGACGGTTGTACAGACGGATCTCGTTAGTCTAGATATAGAAGGCGGTTGTACAACGACGGATCTCGTTAGTCTATATATAGAAGACGGTTGTACAGACGGATCTCGTTAGTCTAGATATAGAGGACGGTTGTACAACTTCGGATCTCGTTAGTCTAGATATAGAAGACGGTTGTACAACGACGCATCTCGTTAGTCTAGATATAGAAGACGTTTGTCCGACGACGTATCTCGTTAGTCTAGATATAGAAGACGGTTGTACAACGACGGATCACGTTAGTCTAGATATAGAAGACGGTTGTACAGACGGATCTCGTTAGTCTAGATATTGAAGACGTTTGTCCAACGACGTATCTCGTTAGACTAGATATAGAAGACGGTTGTACAACGACGGCTCTCGTTAGTTTAGATATAGAAGACGGTTGTACAGACGGATCTCGTTAGTCTAGATATTGAAGACGATTGTCCAACGACGTATTTCGTTAGTCTAGATATAGAAGACGTTTGTCCAACGACGTATCTCGTTAGTCTAGATATAGAAGACGGTTGGACAACGACGGATCTCGTTAGTCTAGATATAGAAGGCGGTTGTACAACGACGGATCTCGTTAGTGTAGATATAGAAGACGGTTGTACAGACGGATCTCGTTAGTCTAGATATAGAAGACGGTTGTACAGACGGATCTCGTTAATCTAGATATTGAAGACGATTGTTCAACGACGGATCTCGTTAGTCTAGATATTGAAGACGATTGTCCAACGACGTATCCCGTTAGTCTAGATATAACAGTCGGTTGTACAACGACGGATCTCGTTAGTCTAGATATAGAAGACGGTTGTACAACGACGGATCTCGTTAGTCTAGATATAGAAGACGTTTGTCCAACGACGTATCTCGTTAGTCTAGATATAGAAGACGGTTGGACAACGACGGATCTCGTTAGTCTAGATATAGAAGACGTTTGTCCAACGACGTATCTCGTTAGTCTTGATATAGAAGACGGTTGTACAACGACGGATCTCGTTAGTCTAGACATAGAAGACGGTTGTACAGACGGATCTCGTTAGTCTAGATATTGAAGACCTTTGTCCAACGACGTATCTCGTTAGTCTTGATATTGAAGACGGTTGTGCAGACGGATCTCGTTAGTCTAGATATAGAAGACGGTTGTACAGACGGATCTCGTTAGTCTCGATATAGAAGACGGTTGTACAGACGGATCTCGATAGTCAAGATATAGAAGACGTTTGTCCATCCCAACCTTTCCTTTATCCACCTTCCACAATACAATTATTTATCAAAATCGCGAAAAAGAAGTGTACTCGCGAAGCAATCACGAATAATTTCGATTTTTCGTTAATATAACATCTAAATCGTTTGTCCAACGACAGATCTCGTTAGTCTAGATATAGAAGACGGTTGTACAGACGGATCTCGTTAGTCTAGATATTGAAGACGATTGTCCAACGACGGATCTCGTTAGTCTAGATATTGAAGACGATTGTTCAACGACGGATCTCGTTAGTCTAGATATTGAAGACGATTGTCCAACGACGTATCTCGTTAGTCTAGATATAACAGACGGTTGTACAACGACGGATCTCGTTAGTCTAGATATAGAAGACGGTTGTACAACGACGGATCTCGTTAGTCTAGATATAGAGGACGGTTGTACAGACGGATCTCGTTAGTCTAGATATTGAAGACGATTGTCCAACGACGTATCTCGTTAGTCTAGATATAAAAGACGGTTGTACAACGACGCATCTCGTTAGTCTAGATATAGAAGACGGTTGTACAACTTCGGATCTCGTTAGTCTAGATATAGAAGACGGTTGTACAACGACGCATCTCGTTAGTCTAGATATAGAAGACGTTTGTCCGACGACGTATCTCGTTAGTCTAGATATAGAAGACGGTTGTACAACGACGGATCACGTTAGTCTAGATATAGAAGACGGTTGTACAGACGGATCTCGTTAGTCTAGATATTGAAGACGTTTGTCCAACGACGTATCTCGTTAGACTAGATATAGAAGACGGTTGTACAACGACGGCTCTCGTTAGTTTAGATATAGAAGACGGTTGTACAGACGGATCTCGTTAGTCTAGATATTGAAGACGATTGTCCAACGACGTATTTCGTTAGTCTAGATATAGAAGACGTTTGTCCAACGACGTATCTCGTTAGTCTAGATATAGAAGACGGTTGGACAACGACGGATCTCGTTAGTCTAGATATAGAAGGCGGTTGTACAACGACGGATCTCGTTAGTGTAGATATAGAAGACGGTTGTACAGACGGATCTCGTTAGTCTAGATATAGAAGACGGTTGTACAGACGGATCTCGTTAATCTAGATATTGAAGACGATTGTTCAACGACGGATCTCGTTAGTCTAGATATTGAAGACGATTGTCCAACGACGTATCCCGTTAGTCTAGATATAACAGTCGGTTGTACAACGACGGATCTCGTTAGTCTAGATATAGAAGACGGTTGTACAACGACGGATCTCGTTAGTCTAGATATAGAAGACGTTTGTCCAACGACGTATCTCGTTAGTCTAGATATAGAAGACGGTTGGACAACGACGGATCTCGTTAGTCTAGATATAGAAGACGGTTGTACAGACGGATCTCGTTAGTCTAGATATAGAAGACGGTTGTACAGACGGATCTCGTTAGTCTAGATATAGAAAACGGTTGTACAGACGGATCTCGTTAGTCTAGATATAGAAGACGTTTGTCCATCCCAACAATTCGTTTCTCCACCCTCCACAATACAATTAGTTATCAAAATCGCGAAAAAGTAGTGTACTCGCGAAGCAATCACGAATAATTTCGATTTTTCGTTAATATAACATCGAAATCGTTTGTCCAACGACAGATCTCGTTAGCCTAGATATAGAAGACGGTTGTTCGGACGGATCTCGTTAGTCTAGATATAGAAGACGGTTGTACAACGACGGATCTCGTTAGTCTAGATATAGAAGGCGGTTGTACAACGACGGCTCTCGTTAGTCTAGATATAGAAGACGGTTGTACAGACGGATCTCGTTAGTCTAGATATAGAAGACGTTTGTCCATCCCAACCTTTCCTTTATCCACCTTCCACAATACAATTATTTATCAAAATCGCGAAAAAGAAGTGTACTCGCGAAGCAATCGCGAATAAATTCGATTTTTGATTAATATATCATCGAAATCGTTTGTCCAACGACGGATCTCGTTAGTCTAGATATAGAAGGCGGTTGTACAACGACGGATCTCGTTAGTCTAGATATAGAAGACGGTTGTTCGGACGGATCTCGTTAGTCTAGATATAGAAGACGGTTGTACAACGACGGATCTCGTTAGTCTAGATATAGAAGGCGGTTGTACAACGACGGCTCTCGTTAGTCTAGATATAGAAGACGGTTGTACAGACGGATCTCGTTAGTCTAGATATTGAAGACGATTGGACAACGACGGATCTCGTTAGTCTAGATATAGAAGGCGGTTGCACAACGACGGATCTCGTTAGTCTAGATAAAGAAGACGGTTGTACAAACGGATCTCGTTAGTCTAGATATAGAAGACGGTTGTACAGACGGATCTCGTTAGTCTAGATATTGAAGACGATTGTTCAACGACGTATCTCGTTAGTCTAGATATAAAAGACGGTTGTACAACAACGGATCTCGTTAGTCTAGATATAGAAGACGGTTGTACAACTTCGGATCTCGTTAGTCTATATATAGAAGACGGTTGTCCAACGACGTATCTCGTTAGTCTTGATATAGAAGACGGTTGTACAACGACGGATCTCGTTAGTCTAGACATAGAAGACGGTTGTACAGACGGATCTCGTTAGTCTAGATATTGAAGACGTTTGTCCAACGACGTATCTCGTTAGTCTAGACATAGAAGACGGTTGTACAGACGGATCTCGTTAGTCTAGACATAGAAGACGGTTGTACAGACGGATCTCGTTAGTCTAGATATTGAAGACGTTTGTCCAACGACGTATCTCGTTAGTCTTGATATTGAAGACGATTTTCCAACGACGTATCTCGTTATTCTAGATATTGAAGACGATTGTCCAACGACGTATCTCGTTAGCCTAGATATAAAAGACGGTTGTACAACGACGGATCTCGTTAGTCTAGATATAGAAGACGGTTGTACAACTTCGGATCTCGTTAGTCTAGATATAGAAGACGGTTGTACAACTTCGCATCTCGTTAGTCTAGATATAGAAGACGTTTGTCCAACGACGTATCTCGTTAGTCTAGATATAGAAGACGGTTGGACAACGACGGATCACGTTAGTCTAGATATAGAAGACGGTTGTACAGACGGATCTCGTTAGTCTAGATATTGAAGACGGTTGTACAGACGGATCTCGTTAGTCTAGATATTGAAGACGATTGTTCAACGACGTATCTCGTTAGTCTAGATATAAAAGACGGTTGTACAACGACGGATCTCGTTAGTCTAGATATAGAAGACGGTTGTACAACTTCGGATCTCGTTAGTCTATATATAGGAGACGGTTGTACAACGACGGATCTCGTTAGTCTAGATATTGAAGACGTTTGTCCAACGACGTATCTCGTTAGACTAGATATAGAAGACGGTTGTACAGACGGATCTCGTTAGTCTCGATATAGAAGACGTTTGTCCATCCCAACATTTCGTTTGTCCACCCTCCACAATACAATTAGTTATCAAAATCGCGAAAAAGAAGTGTACTCGCGAAGCAATCGCGAATAATTTCGATTTTTGATTAATATAACATCGAAATCGTTTGTCCAACGACGGATCTCGTTAGTCTTGATATAGAAGACGGTTGTACAACGACGGATCTCGTTAGTCTAGACATAGAAGACGGTTGTACAGACGGATCTCGTTAGTCTAGATATAGAAGACGTTTGTCCATCCCAACCTTTCCTTTATCCACCTTCCACAATACAATTATTTATCAAAATCGCGAAAAAGAAGTGTACTCGCGAAGCAATCGCGAATAATTTCGATTTTTGATTAATATATCATCGAAATCGTTTGTCCAACGACGGATCTCGTTAGTCTAGATATAGAAGGCGGTTGTACAACGACGGATCTCGTTAGTCTAGATATAGAAGACGGTTGTTCGGACGGATCTCGTTAGTCTAGATATAGAAGACGGTTGTACAACGACGGATCTCGTTAGTCTAGATATAGAAGGCGGTTGTACAACGACGGATCTCGTTAGTCTAGATATAGAAGACGGTTGTACAGACGGATCTCGTTAGTCTAGATATTGAAGACGATTGTCCAACGACGTATCTCGTTAGACTAGATATTGAAGACGTTTGTCCAACGACGTATCTCGTTAGTCTTGATATTGAAGACGAATTTCCAACGACGGATCTCGTTAGTCTAGATATAGAAGACGGTTGTACAACTTCGGATCTCGTTAGTCTAGATATAGAAGACGGTTGTACAGCGTCGCATCTCGTTAGTCTAGATATAGAAGACGTTTGTCCAACGACGTATCTCGTTAGTCTAGATATAGAAGACGGTTGGACCACGACGGATCACGTTAGTCTAGATATAGAAGACGGTTGTACAGACGGATCTCGTTAGTCTAGATATTGAAGACGTTTGTCCAACGACGTATCTCGTTAGTCTTGATATTGAAGACGATTTTCCAACGACGGATCTCGTTAGTCTAGATATAGAAGACGGTTGTACAACTTCGGATCTCGTTAGTCTAGATATAGAAGACGGTTGTACAGCGTCGCATCTCGTTAGTCTAGATATAGAAGACGGTTGTACAGACGGATCTCGTTAGTCTAGATATTGAAGACGTTTGTCCAACGACGTATCTCGTTAGTCTTGATATTGAAGACGATTTTCCAACGACGGATCTCGTTAGTCTAGATATAGAAGACGGTTGTACAACTTCGGATCTCGTTAGTCTAGATATAGAAGACGGTTGTACAGCGTCGCATCTCGTTAGTCTAGATATAGAAGACGTTTGTCCAACGACGTATCTCGTTAGTCTAGATATAGAAGACGGTTGGACAACGACGGATCACGTTAGTCTAGATATAGAAGACGGTTGTACAGACGGATCTCGTTAGTCTAGATATTGAAGACGTTTGTCCAACGACGTATCTCGTTAGACTAGATATAGAAGACGGTTGTACAACGACGGCTCTCGTTAGTCTAGATATAGAAGACGGTTGTACAGACGGATCTCGTTAGTCTAGATATTGAAGACGATTGTCCAACGACGTATCTCGTTAGTCTAGATATAGAAGGCGTTTGTCCAACGACGTATCTCGTTAGTCTAGATATAGAAGACGGTTGGACAACGACGGATCTCGTTAGTCTAGATATAGAAGGCGGTTGTACAACGACGGATCTCGTTAGTGTAGATATAGAAGACGGTTGTGCAGACGGATCTCGTTAGTCTAGATATAGAAGACGGTTGTACAGACGGATCTCGTTAGTCTCGATATAGAAGACGGTTGTACAGACGGATCTCGATAGTCTAGATATAGAAGACGTTTGTCCATCCCAACCTTTCCTTTATCCACCTTCCACAATACAATTATTTATCAAAATCGCGAAAAAGAAGTGTACTCGCGAAGCAATCACGAATAATTTCGATTTTTCGTTAATATAACATTTAAATCGTTTGTCCAACGACAGATCTCGTTAGTCTAGATATAGAAGACGGTTGTACAGACGGATCTCGTTAGTCTAGATATTGAAGACGATTGTCCAACGACGGATCTCGTTAGTCTAGATATTGAAGACGATTGTTCAACGACGGATCTCGTTAGTCTAGATATTGAAGACGATTGTCCAACGACGTATCTCGTTAGTCTAGATATAACAGACGGTTGTACAACGACGGATCTCGTTAGTCTAGATATAGAAGACGGTTGTACAACGACGGATCTCGTTAGTCTAGATATAGAAGACGTTTGTCCAACGACGTATCTCGTTAGTCTAGATATAGAAAACGGTTGGACAACGACGGATCTCGTTAGTCTAGATATAGAAGACGGTTGTACAGACGGATCTCGATAGTCTAGATATAGAAGACGTTTGTCCATCCCAACCTTTCCTTTATCCACCTTCCACAATACAATTATTTATCAAAATCGCGAAAAAGAAGTGTACTCGCGAAGCAATCGCGAATAATTTCGATTTTTGATTAATATATCATCGAAATCGTTTGTCCAACGACAGATCTCGTTAGCCTAGATGTAGAAAACGGTTGTACAGACGGATCTCGTTAGTCTAGATATAGAAGACGGTTGTACAACGACGGATCTCGTTAGTCTAGATATAGAAGGCGGTTGTACAACGACGGCTCTCGTTAGTCTAGATATAGAAGACGGTTGTACAGACGGATCTCGTTAGTCTAGATATAGAAGACGGTTGTACAACGACGGATCTCGTTAGTCTAGATATATAAGACGGTTGTACAGACGGATCTCGTTAGTCTAGATATAGAAGACGTTTGTCCATCCCAACCTTTCCTTTATCCACCTTCCACAATACAATTATTTATCAAAATCGCGAAAAAGAAGTGTACTCGCGAAGCAATCGCGAATAAATTCGATTTTTGATTAATATATCATCGAAATCGTTTGTCCAACGACGGATCTCGTTAGTCTAGATATAGAAGGCGGTTGTACAACGACGGATCTCGTTAGTCTAGATATAGAAGACGGTTGTTCGGACGGATCTCGTTAGTCTAGATATAGAAGACGGTTGTACAACGACGGATCTCGTTAGTCTAGATATAGAAGGCGGTTGTACAACGACGGCTCTCGTTAGTCTAGATATAGAAGACGGTTGTACAGACGGATCTCGTTAGTCTAGATATTGAAGACGGTTGTACAACGACGCATCTCGTTAGTCTAGATATAGAAGACGTTTGTCCGACGACGTATCTCGTTAGTCTAGATATAGAAGACGGTTGTACAACGACGGATCACGTTAGTCTAGATATAGAAGACGGTTGTACAGACGGATCTCGTTAGTCTAGATATTGAAGACGTTTGTCCAACGACGTATCTCGTTAGACTAGATATAGAAGACGGTTGTACAACGACGGCTCTCGTTAGTTTAGATATAGAAGACGGTTGTACAGACGGATCTCGTTAGTCTAGATATAGAAGACGTTTGTCCAACGACGTATCTCGTTAGTCTAGATATAGAAGACGGTTGGACAACGACGGATCTCGTTAGTCTAGATATAGAAGGCGGTTGTACAACGACGGATCTCGTTAGTGTAGATATAGAAGACGGTTGTACAGACGGATCTCGTTAGTCTAGATATAGAAGACGGTTGTACAGACGGATCTCGTTAATCTAGATATTGAAGACGATTGTTCAACGACGGATCTCGTTAGTCTAGATATTGAAGACGATTGTCCAACGACGTATCCCGTTAGTCTAGATATAACAGTCGGTTGTACAACGACGGATCTCGTTAGTCTAGATATAGAAGACGGTTGTACAACGACGGATCTCGTTAGTCTAGATATAGAAGACGTTTGTCCAACGACGTATCTCGTTAGTCTAGATATAGAAGACGGTTGGACAACGACGGATCTCGTTAGTCTAGATATAGAAGACGGTTGTACAGACGGATCTCGTTAGTCTAGATATAGAAGACGGTTGTACAGACGGATCTCGTTAGTCTAGATATAGAAAACGGTTGTACAGACGGATCTCGTTAGTCTAGATATATAAGACGGTTGTACAGACGGATCTCGTTAGTCTAGATATAGAAGACGTTTGTCCATCCCAACCTTTCCTTTATCCACCTTCCACAATACAATTATTTATCAAAATCGCGAAAAAGAAGTGTACTCGCGAAGCAATCGCGAATAAATTCGATTTTTGATTAATATATCATCGAAATCGTTTGTCCAACGACGGATCTCGTTAGTCTAGATATAGAAGGCGGTTGTACAACGACGGATCTCGTTAGTCTAGATATAGAAGACGGTTGTTCGGACGGATCTCGTTAGTCTAGATATAGAAGACGGTTGTACAACGACGGATCTCGTTAGTCTAGATATAGAAGGCGGTTGTACAACGACGGCTCTCGTTAGTCTAGATATAGAAGACGGTTGTACAGACGGATCTCGTTAGTCTAGATATTGAAGACGGTTGTACAACGACGCATCTCGTTAGTCTAGATATAGAAGACGTTTGTCCGACGACGTATCTCGTTAGTCTAGATATAGAAGACGGTTGTACAACGACGGATCACGTTAGTCTAGATATAGAAGACGGTTGTACAGACGGATCTCGTTAGTCTAGATATTGAAGACGTTTGTCCAACGACGTATCTCGTTAGACTAGATATAGAAGACGGTTGTACAACGACGGCTCTCGTTAGTTTAGATATAGAAGACGGTTGTACAGACGGATCTCGTTAGTCTAGATATAGAAGACGTTTGTCCAACGACGTATCTCGTTAGTCTAGATATAGAAGACGGTTGGACAACGACGGATCTCGTTAGTCTAGATATAGAAGGCGGTTGTACAACGACGGATCTCGTTAGTGTAGATATAGAAGACGGTTGTACAGACGGATCTCGTTAGTCTAGATATAGAAGACGGTTGTACAGACGGATCTCGTTAATCTAGATATTGAAGACGATTGTTCAACGACGGATCTCGTTAGTCTAGATATTGAAGACGATTGTCCAACGACGTATCCCGTTAGTCTAGATATAACAGTCGGTTGTACAACGACGGATCTCGTTAGTCTAGATATAGAAGACGGTTGTACAACGACGGATCTCGTTAGTCTAGATATAGAAGACGTTTGTCCAACGACGTATCTCGTTAGTCTAGATATAGAAGACGGTTGGACAACGACGGATCTCGTTAGTCTAGATATAGAAGACGGTTGTACAGACGGATCTCGTTAGTCTAGATATAGAAGACGGTTGTACAGACGGATCTCGTTAGTCTAGATATAGAAAACGGTTGTACAGACGGATCTCGTTAGTCTAGATATAGAAGACGTTTGTCCATCCCAACAATTCGTTTCTCCACCCTCCACAATACAATTAGTTATCAAAATCGCGAAAAAGTAGTGTACTCGCGAAGCAATCACGAATAATTTCGATTTTTCGTTAATATAACATCGAAATCGTTTGTCCAACGACAGATCTCGTTAGCCTAGATATAGAAGACGGTTGTTCGGACGGATCTCGTTAGTCTAGATATAGAAGACGGTTGTACAACGACGGATCTCGTTAGTCTAGATATAGAAGGCGGTTGTACAACGACGGCTCTCGTTAGTCTAGATATAGAAGACGGTTGTACAGACGGATCTCGTTAGTCTAGATATAGAAGACGGTTGTACAACGACGGATCTCGTTAGTCTAGATATAGAAGACGGTTGTTCGGACGGATCTCGTTAGTCTAGATATAGAAGACGGTTGTACAACGACGGATCTCGTTAGTCTAGATATAGAAGGCGGTTGTACAACGACGGCTCTCGTTAGTCTAGATATAGAAGACGGTTGTACAGACGGATCTCGTTAGTCTAGATATTGAAGACGATTGGACAACGACGGATCTCGTTAGTCTAGATATAGAAGGCGGTTGCACAACGACGGATCTCGTTAGTCTAGATAAAGAAGACGGTTGTACAGACGGATCTCGTTAGTCTAGATATAGAAGACGGTTGTACAGACGGATCTCGTTAGTCTAGATATTGAAGACGATTGTTCAACGACGTATCTCGTTAGTCTAGATATAAAAGACGGTTGTACAACAACGGATCTCGTTAGTCTAGATATAGAAGACGGTTGTACAACTTCGGATCTCGTTAGTCTATATATAGAAGACGGTTGTACAACGACGGATCTCGTTAGTCTAGATATTGAAGACGTTTGTCCAACGACGTATCTCGTTAGTCTAGATATAGAAGACGTTTGTCCAACGACGTATCTCGTTAGTCTAGATATAGAAGACGGTTGGACAACGACGGATCTCGTTAGTCTAGATATAGAAGGCGGTTGTACAACGACGGATCTCGTTAGTCTATATATAGAAGACGGTTGTACAGACGGATCTCGTTAGTCTAGATATAGAGGACGGTTGTACAGACGGATCTCGTTAGTCTAGATATTGAAGACGATTGTCCAACGACGTATCTCGTTAGTCTAGATATAAAAGACGGTTGTACAACGACGGATCTCGTTAGTCTAGATATAGAAGACGGTTGTACAACTTCGGATCTCGTTAGTCTATATATAGAAGACGGTTGTACAACGACGGATCTCGTTAGTCTAGATATACAAGACGTTTGTCCAACGACGTATCTCGTTAGTCTTGATATAGAAGACGGTTGTACAACGACGGATCTCGTTAGTCTAGACATAGAAGACGGTTGTACAGACGGATCTCGTTAGTCTAGATATTGAAGACCTTTGTCCAACGACGTATCTCGTTAGTCTTGATATTGAAGACGATTTTCCAACGACGTATCTCGTTATTCTAGATATTGAAGACGATTGTCCAACGACGTATCTCGTTAGCCTAGATATAAAAGACGGTTGTACAACGACGGATCTCGTTAGTCTAGATATAGAAGACGGTTGTACAACTTCGGATCTCGTTAGTCTAGATATAGAAGACGGTTGTACAACTTCGCATCTCGTTAGTCTAGATATAGAAGACGTTTGTCCAACGACGTATCTCGTTAGTCTAGATATAGAAGACGGTTGGACAACGACGGATCACGTTAGTCTAGATATAGAAGACGGTTGTACAGACGGATCTCGTTAGTCTAGATATTGAAGACGATTGTTCAACGACGTATCTCGTTAGTCTAGATATAAAAGACGGTTGTACAACGACGGATCTCGTTAGTCTAGATATAGAAGACGGTTGTACAACTTCGGATCTCGTTAGTCTATATATAGGAGACGGTTGTACAACGACGGATCTCGTTAGTCTAGATATTGAAGACGTTTGTCCAACGACGTATCTCGTTAGACTAGATATAGAAGACGGTTGTACAGACGGATCTCGTTAGTCTCGATATAGAAGACGTTTGTCCATCCCAACATTTCGTTTGTCCACCCTCCACAATACAATTAGTTATCAAAATCGCGAAAAAGAAGTGTACTCGCGAAGCAATCGCGAATAATTTCGATTTTTGATTAATATAACATCGAAATCGTTTGTCCAACGACGGATCTCGTTAGTCTTGATATAGAAGACGGTTGTACAACGACGGATCTCGTTAGTCTAGACATAGAAGACGGTTGTACAGACGGATCTCGTTAGTCTAGATATAGAAGACGTTTGTCCATCCCAACCTTTCCTTTATCCACCTTCCACAATACAATTATTTATCAAAATCGCGAAAAAGAAGTGTACTCGCGAAGCAATCGCGAATAATTTCGATTTTTGATTAATATATCATCGAAATCGTTTGTCCAACGACGGATCTCGTTAGTCTAGATATAGAAGGCGGTTGTACAACGACGGATCTCGTTAGTCTAGATATAGAAGACGGTTGTTCGGACGGATCTCGTTAGTCTAGATATAGAAGACGGTTGTACAACGACGGATCTCGTTAGTCTAGATATAGAAGGCGGTTGTACAACGACGGATCTCGTTAGTCTAGATATAGAAGACGGTTGTACAGACGGATCTCGTTAGTCTAGATATTGAAGACGATTGTCCAACGACGTATCTCGTTAGACTAGATATTGAAGACGTTTGTCCAACGACGTATCTCGTTAGTCTTGATATTGAAGACGAATTTCCAACGACGGATCTCGTTAGTCTAGATATAGAAGACGGTTGTACAACTTCGGATCTCGTTAGTCTAGATATAGAAGACGGTTGTACAGCGTCGCATCTCGTTAGTCTAGATATAGAAGACGTTTGTCCAACGACGTATCTCGTTAGTCTAGATATAGAAGACGGTTGGACAACGACGGATCACGTTAGTCTAGATATAGAAGACGGTTGTACAGACGGATCTCGTTAGTCTAGATATTGAAGACGTTTGTCCAACGACGTATCTCGTTAGTCTTGATATTGAAGACGATTTTCCAACGACGGATCTCGTTAGTCTAGATATAGAAGACGGTTGTACAACTTCGGATCTCGTTAGTCTAGATATAGAAGACGGTTGTACAGCGTCGCATCTCGTTAGTCTAGATATAGAAGACGGTTGTACAGACGGATCTCGTTAGTCTAGATATTGAAGACGTTTGTCCAACGACGTATCTCGTTAGTCTTGATATTGAAGACGATTTTCCAACGACGGATCTCGTTAGTCTAGATATAGAAGACGGTTGTACAACTTCGGATCTCGTTAGTCTAGATATAGAAGACGGTTGTACAGCGTCGCATCTCGTTAGTCTAGATATAGAAGACGTTTGTCCAACGACGTATCTCGTTAGTCTAGATATAGAAGACGGTTGGACAACGACGGATCACGTTAGTCTAGATATAGAAGACGGTTGTACAGACGGATCTCGTTAGTCTAGATATTGAAGACGTTTGTCCAACGACGTATCTCGTTAGACTAGATATAGAAGACGGTTGTACAACGACGGCTCTCGTTAGTCTAGATATAGAAGACGGTTGTACAGACGGATCTCGTTAGTCTAGATATTGAAGACGATTGTCCAACGACGTATCTCGTTAGTCTAGATATAGAAGGCGTTTGTCCAACGACGTATCTCGTTAGTCTAGATATAGAAGACGGTTGGACAACGACGGATCTCGTTAGTCTAGATATAGAAGGCGGTTGTACAACGACGGATCTCGTTAGTGTAGATATAGAAGACGGTTGTGCAGACGGATCTCGTTAGTCTAGATATAGAAGACGGTTGTACAGACGGATCTCGTTAGTCTCGATATAGAAGACGGTTGTACAGACGGATCTCGATAGTCTAGATATAGAAGACGTTTGTCCATCCCAACCTTTCCTTTATCCACCTTCCACAATACAATTATTTATCAAAATCGCGAAAAAGAAGTGTACTCGCGAAGCAATCACGAATAATTTCGATTTTTCGTTAATATAACATTTAAATCGTTTGTCCAACGACAGATCTCGTTAGTCTAGATATAGAAGACGGTTGTACAGACGGATCTCGTTAGTCTAGATATTGAAGACGATTGTCCAACGACGGATCTCGTTAGTCTAGATATTGAAGACGATTGTTCAACGACGGATCTCGTTAGTCTAGATATTGAAGACGATTGTCCAACGACGTATCTCGTTAGTCTAGATATAACAGACGGTTGTACAACGACGGATCTCGTTAGTCTAGATATAGAAGACGGTTGTACAACGACGGATCTCGTTAGTCTAGATATAGAAGACGTTTGTCCAACGACGTATCTCGTTAGTCTAGATATAGAAAACGGTTGGACAACGACGGATCTCGTTAGTCTAGATATAGAAGACGGTTGTACAGACGGATCTCGATAGTCTAGATATAGAAGACGTTTGTCCATCCCAACCTTTCCTTTATCCACCTTCCACAATACAATTATTTATCAAAATCGCGAAAAAGAAGTGTACTCGCGAAGCAATCGCGAATAATTTCGATTTTTGATTAATATATCATCGAAATCGTTTGTCCAACGACAGATCTCGTTAGCCTAGATGTAGAAAACGGTTGTACAGACGGATCTCGTTAGTCTAGATATAGAAGACGGTTGTACAACGACGGATCTCGTTAGTCTAGATATAGAAGGCGGTTGTACAACGACGGCTCTCGTTAGTCTAGATATAGAAGACGGTTGTACAGACGGATCTCGTTAGTCTAGATATAGAAGACGGTTGTACAACGACGGATCTCGTTAGTCTAGATATATAAGACGGTTGTACAGACGGATCTCGTTAGTCTAGATATAGAAGACGTTTGTCCATCCCAACCTTTCCTTTATCCACCTTCCACAATACAATTATTTATCAAAATCGCGAAAAAGGAGTGTACTCGCGAAGCAATCGCGAATAAATTCGATTTTTGATTAATATATCATCGAAATCGTTTGTCCAACGACGGATCTCGTTAGTCTAGATATAGAAGGCGGTTGTACAACGACGGATCTCGTTAGTCTAGATATAGAAGACGGTTGTTCGGACGGATCTCGTTAGTCTAGATATAGAAGACGGTTGTACAACGACGGATCTCGTTAGTCTAGATATAGAAGGCGGTTGTACAACGACGGCTCTCGTTAGTCTAGATATAGAAGACGGTTGTACAGACGGATCTCGTTAGTCTAGATATTGAAGACGGTTGTACAACGACGCATCTCGTTAGTCTAGATATAGAAGACGTTTGTCCGACGACGTATCTCGTTAGTCTAGATATAGAAGACGGTTGTACAACGACGGATCACGTTAGTCTAGATATAGAAGACGGTTGTACAGACGGATCTCGTTAGTCTAGATATTGAAGACGTTTGTCCAACGACGTATCTCGTTAGACTAGATATAGAAGACGGTTGTACAACGACGGCTCTCGTTAGTTTAGATATAGAAGACGGTTGTACAGACGGATCTCGTTAGTCTAGATATTGAAGACGATTGTCCAACGACGTATTTCGTTAGTCTAGATATAGAAGACGTTTGTCCAACGACGTATCTCGTTAGTCTAGATATAGAAGACGGTTGGACAACGACGGATCTCGTTAGTCTAGATATAGAAGGCGGTTGTACAACGACGGATCTCGTTAGTGTAGATATAGAAGACGGTTGTACAGACGGATCTCGTTAGTCTAGATATAGAAGACGGTTGTACAGACGGATCTCGTTAATCTAGATATTGAAGACGATTGTTCAACGACGGATCTCGTTAGTCTAGATATTGAAGACGATTGTCCAACGACGTATCCCGTTAGTCTAGATATAACAGTCGGTTGTACAACGACGGATCTCGTTAGTCTAGATATAGAAGACGGTTGTACAACGACGGATCTCGTTAGTCTAGATATAGAAGACGTTTGTCCAACGACGTATCTCGTTAGTCTAGATATAGAAGACGGTTGGACAACGACGGATCTCGTTAGTCTAGATATAGAAGACGGTTGTACAGACGGATCTCGTTAGTCTAGATATAGAAGACGGTTGTACAGACGGATCTCGTTAGTCTAGATATAGAAAACGGTTGTACAGACGGATCTCGTTAGTCTAGATATAGAAGACGTTTGTCCATCCCAACAATTCGTTTCTCCACCCTCCACAATACAATTAGTTATCAAAATCGCGAAAAAGTAGTGTACTCGCGAAGCAATCACGAATAATTTCGATTTTTCGTTAATATAACATCGAAATCGTTTGTCCAACGACAGATCTCGTTAGCCTAGATATAGAAGACGGTTGTTCGGACGGATCTCGTTAGTCTAGATATAGAAGACGGTTGTACAACGACGGATCTCGTTAGTCTAGATATAGAAGGCGGTTGTACAACGACGGCTCTCGTTAGTCTAGATATAGAAGACGGTTGTACAGACGGATCTCGTTAGTCTAGATATAGAAGACGGTTGTACAACGACGGATCTCGTTAGTCTAGATATATAAGACGGTTGTACAGACGGATCTCGTTAGTCTAGATATAGAAGGCGGTTGTACAACGACGGCTCTCGTTAGTCTAGATATAGAAGACGGTTGTACAGACGGATCTCGTTAGTCTAGATATAGAAGACGGTTGTACAACGACGGATCTCGTTAGTCTAGATATATAAGACGGTTGTACAGACGGATCTCGTTAGTCTAGATATAGAAGACGTTTGTCCATCCCAACCTTTCCTTTATCCACCTTCCACAATACAATTATTTATCAAAATCGCGAAAAAGAAGTGTACTCGCGAAGCAATCGCGAATAAATTCGATTTTTGATTAATATATCATCGAAATCGTTTGTCCAACGACGGATCTCGTTAGTCTAGATATAGAAGGCGGTTGTACAACGACGGATCTCGTTAGTCTAGATATAGAAGACGGTTGTTCGGACGGATCTCGTTAGTCTAGATATAGAAGACGGTTGTACAACGACGGATCTCGTTAGTCTAGATATAGAAGGCGGTTGTACAACGACGGCTCTCGTTAGTCTAGATATAGAAGACGGTTGTACAGACGGATCTCGTTAGTCTAGATATTGAAGACGATTGGACAACGACGGATCTCGTTAGTCTAGATATAGAAGGCGGTTGCACAACGACGGATCTCGTTAGTCTAGATAAAGAAGACGGTTGTACAGACGGATCTCGTTAGTCTAGATATAGAAGACGGTTGTACAGACGGATCTCGTTAGTCTAGATATTGAAGACGATTGTTCAACGACGTATCTCGTTAGTCTAGATATAAAAGACGGTTGTACAACAACGGATCTCGTTAGTCTAGATATAGAAGACGGTTGTACAACTTCGGATCTCGTTAGTCTATATATAGAAGACGGTTGTACAACGACGGATCTCGTTAGTCTAGATATTGAAGACGTTTGTCCAACGACGTATCTCGTTAGTCTAGATATAGAAGACGTTTGTCCAACGACGTATCTCGTTAGTCTAGATATAGAAGACGGTTGGACAACGACGGATCTCGTTAGTCTAGATATAGAAGGCGGTTGTACAACGACGGATCTCGTTAGTCTATATATAGAAGACGGTTGTACAGACGGATCTCGTTAGTCTAGATATAGAGGACGGTTGTACAGACGGATCTCGTTAGTCTAGATATTGAAGACGATTGTCCAACGACGTATCTCGTTAGTCTAGATATAAAAGACGGTTGTACAACGACGGATCTCGTTAGTCTAGATATAGAAGACGGTTGTACAACTTCGGATCTCGTTAGTCTATATATAGAAGACGGTTGTACAACGACGGATCTCGTTAGTCTAGATATAGAAGACGTTTGTCCAACGACGTATCTCGTTAGTCTTGATATAGAAGACGGTTGTACAACGACGGATCTCGTTAGTCTAGACATAGAAGACGGTTGTACAGACGGATCTCGTTAGTCTAGATATTGAAGACCTTTGTCCAACGACGTATCTCGTTAGTCTTGATATTGAAGACGATTTTCCAACGACGTATCTCGTTATTCTAGATATTGAAGACGATTGTCCAACGACGTATCTCGTTAGCCTAGATATAAAAGACGGTTGTACAACGACGGATCTCGTTAGTCTAGATATAGAAGACGGTTGTACAACTTCGGATCTCGTTAGTCTAGATATAGAAGACGGTTGTACAACGACGCATCTCGTTAGTCTAGATATAGAAGACGGTTGTACAACTTCGGATCTCGTTAGTCTAGATATAGAAGACGGTTGTACAACGACGCATCTCGTTAGTCTAGATATAGAAGACGTTTGTCCGACGACGTATCTCGTTAGTCTAGATATAGAAGACGGTTGTACAACGACGGATCACGTTAGTCTAGATATAGAAGACGGTTGTACAGACGGATCTCGTTAGTCTAGATATTGAAGACGTTTGTCCAACGACGTATCTCGTTAGACTAGATATAGAAGACGGTTGTACAACGACGGCTCTCGTTAGTTTAGATATAGAAGACGGTTGTACAGACGGACCTCGTTACTCTAGATATTGAAGACGATTGTCCAACGACGTATTTCGTTAGTCTAGATATAGAAGACGTTTGTCCAACGACGTATCTCGTTAGTCTAGATATAGAAGACGGTTGGACAACGACGGATCTCGTTAGTCTAGATATAGAAGGCGGTTGTACAACGACGGATCTCGTTAGTGTAGATATAGAAGACGGTTGTACAGACGGATCTCGTTAGTCTAGATATAGAAGACGGTTGTACAGACGGATCTCGTTAATCTAGATATTGCAGACGATTGTTCAACGACGGATCTCGTTAGTCTAGATATTGAAGACGATTGTCCAACGACGTATCCCGTTAGTCTAGATATAACAGTCGGTTGTACAACGACGGATCTCGTTAGTCTAGATATAGAAGACGGTTGTACAACGACGGATCTCGTTAGTCTAGATATAGAAGACGTTTGTCCAACGACGTATCTCGTTAGTCTAGATATAGAAGACGGTTGGACAACGACGGATCTCGTTAGTCTAGATATAGAAGACGGTTGTACAGACGGATCTCGTTAGTCTAGATATAGAAGACGGTTGTACAGACGGATCTCGTTAGTCTAGATATAGAAAACGGTTGTACAGACGGATCTCGTTAGTCTAGATATAGAAGACGTTTGTCCATCCCAACAATTCGTTTCTCCACCCTCCACAATACAATTAGTTATCAAAATCGCGAAAAAGTAGTGTACTCGCGAAGCAATCACGAATAATTTCGATTTTTCGTTAATATAACATCGAAATCGTTTGTCCAACGACAGATCTCGTTAGCCTAGATATAGAAGACGGTTGTTCGGACGGATCTCGTTAGTCTAGATATAGAAGACGGTTGTACAACGACGGATCTCGTTAGTCTAGATATAGAAGGCGGTTGTACAACGACGGCTCTCGTTAGTCTAGATATAGAAGACGGTTGTACAGACGGATCTCGTTAGTCTAGATATAGAAGACGGTTGTACAACGACGGATCTCGTTAGTCTAGATATATAAGACGGTTGTACAGACGGATCTCGTTAGTCTAGATATAGAAGACGTTTGTCCATCCCAACCTTTCCTTTATCCACCTTCCACAATACAATTATTTATCAAAATCGCGAAAAAGAAGTGTACTCGCGAAGCAATCGCGAATAAATTCGATTTTTGATTAATATATCATCGAAATCGTTTGTCCAACGACGGATCTCGTTAGTCTAGATATAGAAGGCGGTTGTACAACGACGGATCTCGTTAGTCTAGATATAGAAGACGGTTGTTCGGACGGATCTCGTTAGTCTAGATATAGAAGACGGTTGTACAACGACGGATCTCGTTAGTCTAGATATAGAAGGCGGTTGTACAACGACGGCTCTCGTTAGTCTAGATATAGAAGACGGTTGTACAGACGGATCTCGTTAGTCTAGATATTGAAGACGATTGGACAACGACGGATCTCGTTAGTCTAGATATAGAAGGCGGTTGCACAACGACGGATCTCGTTAGTCTAGATAAAGAAGACGATTGTACAAACGGATCTCGTTAGTCTAGATATAGAAGACGGTTGTACAGACGGATCTCGTTAGTCTAGATATTGAAGACGATTGTTCAACGACGTATCTCGTTAGTCTAGATATAAAAGACGGTTGTACAACAACGGATCTCGTTAGTCTAGATATAGAAGACGGTTGTACAACTTCGGATCTCGTTAGTCTATATATAGAAGACGGTTGTCCAACGACGTATCTCGTTAGTCTTGATATAGAAGACGGTTGTACAACGACGGATCTCGTTAGTCTAGACATAGAAGACGGTTGTACAGACGGATCTCGTTAGTCTAGATATAGAAGACGTTTGTCCATCCCAACCTTTCCTTTATCCACCTTCCACAATACAATTATTTATCAAAATCGCGAAAAAGAAGTGTACTCGCGAAGCAATCGCGAATAAATTCGATTTTTGATTAATATATCATCGAAATCGTTTGTCCAACGACGGATCTCGTTAGTCTAGATATAGAAGGCGGTTGTACAACGACGGATCTCGTTAGTCTAGATATAGAAGACGGTTGTTCGGACGGATCTCGTTAGTCTAGATATAGAAGACGGTTGTACAACGACGGATCTCGTTAGTCTAGATATAGAAGGCGGTTGTACAACGACGGCTCTCGTTAGTCTAGATATAGAAGACGGTTGTACAGACGGATCTCGTTAGTCTAGATATTGAAGACGATTGGACAACGACGGATCTCGTTAGTCTAGATATAGAAGGCGGTTGCACAACGACGGATCTCGTTAGTCTAGATAAAGAAGACGGTTGTACAGACGGATCTCGTTAGTCTAGATATAGAAGACGGTTGTACAGACGGATCTCGTTAGTCTAGATATTGAAGACGATTGTTCAACGACGTATCTCGTTAGTCTAGATATAAAAGACGGTTGTACAACAACGGATCTCGTTAGTCTAGATATAGAAGACGGTTGTACAACTTCGGATCTCGTTAGTCTATATATAGAAGACGGTTGTACAACGACGGATCTCGTTAGTCTAGATATTGAAGACGTTTGTCCAACGACGTATCTCGTTAGTCTAGATATAGAAGACGTTTGTCCAACGACGTATCTCGTTAGTCTAGATATAGAAGACGGTTGGACAACGACGGATCTCGTTAGTCTAGATATAGAAGGCGGTTGTACAACGACGGATCTCGTTAGTCTATATATAGAAGACAGTTGTACAGACGGATCTCGTTAGTCTAGATATAGAGGACGGTTGTACAGACGGATCTCGTTAGTCTAGATATTGAAGACGATTGTCCAACGACGTATCTCGTTAGTCTAGATATAGAAGACGTTTGTCCAACGACGTATCTCGTTAGTCTAGATATAGAAGACGTTTGTCCAACGACGTATCTCGTTAGTCTAGATATAGAAGACGGTTGTACAACGACGGATCTCGTTAGTCTAGATATAGAAGACGTTTGTCCGACGACGTATCTCGTTAGTCTAGATATAGAAGACGGTTGTACAACGACGGATCACGTTAGTCTAGATATAGAAGACGGTTGTACAGACGGATCTCGTTAGTCTAGATATTGAAGACGTTTGTCCAACGACGTATCTCGTTAGACTAGATATAGAAGACGGTTGTACAACGACGGCTCTCGTTAGTTTAGATATAGAAGACGGTTGTACAGACGGACCTCGTTACTCTAGATATTGAAGACGATTGTCCAACGACGTATTTCGTTAGTCTAGATATAGAAGACGTTTGTCCAACGACGTATCTCGTTAGTCTAGATATAGAAGACGGTTGGACAACGACGGATCTCGTTAGTCTAGATATAGAAGGCGGTTGTACAACGACGGATCTCGTTAGTGTAGATATAGAAGACGGTTGTACAGACGGATCTCGTTAGTCTAGATATAGAAGACGGTTGTACAGACGGATCTCGTTAATCTAGATATTGCAGACGATTGTTCAACGACGGATCTCGTTAGTCTAGATATTGAAGACGATTGTCCAACGACGTATCCCGTTAGTCTAGATATAACAGTCGGTTGTACAACGACGGATCTCGTTAGTCTAGATATAGAAGACGGTTGTACAACGACGGATCTCGTTAGTCTAGATATAGAAGACGTTTGTCCAACGACGTATCTCGTTAGTCTAGATATAGAAGACGGTTGGACAACGACGGATCTCGTTAGTCTAGATATAGAAGACGGTTGTACAGACGGATCTCGTTAGTCTAGATATAGAAGACGGTTGTACAGACGGATCTCGTTAGTCTAGATATAGAAAACGGTTGTACAGACGGATCTCGTTAGTCTAGATATAGAAGACGTTTGTCCATCCCAACAATTCGTTTCTCCACCCTCCACAATACAATTAGTTATCAAAATCGCGAAAAAGTAGTGTACTCGCGAAGCAATCACGAATAATTTCGATTTTTCGTTAATATAACATCGAAATCGTTTGTCCAACGACAGATCTCGTTAGCCTAGATATAGAAGACGGTTGTTCGGACGGATCTCGTTAGTCTAGATATAGAAGACGGTTGTACAACGACGGATCTCGTTAGTCTAGATATAGAAGGCGGTTGTACAACGACGGCTCTCGTTAGTCTAGATATAGAAGACGGTTGTACAGACGGATCTCGTTAGTCTAGATATAGAAGACGGTTGTACAACGACGGATCTCGTTAGTCTAGATATATAAGACGGTTGTACAGACGGATCTCGTTAGTCTAGATATAGAAGACGTTTGTCCATCCCAACCTTTCCTTTATCCACCTTCCACAATACAATTATTTATCAAAATCGCGAAAAAGAAGTGTACTCGCGAAGCAATCGCGAATAAATTCGATTTTTGATTAATATATCATCGAAATCGTTTGTCCAACGACGGATCTCGTTAGTCTAGATATAGAAGGCGGTTGTACAACGACGGATCTCGTTAGTCTAGATATAGAAGACGGTTGTTCGGACGGATCTCGTTAGTCTAGATATAGAAGACGGTTGTACAACGACGGATCTCGTTAGTCTAGATATAGAAGGCGGTTGTACAACGACGGCTCTCGTTAGTCTAGATATAGAAGACGGTTGTACAGACGGATCTCGTTAGTCTAGATATTGAAGACGATTGGACAACGACGGATCTCGTTAGTCTAGATATAGAAGGCGGTTGCACAACGACGGATCTCGTTAGTCTAGATAAAGAAGACGATTGTACAAACGGATCTCGTTAGTCTAGATATAGAAGACGGTTGTACAGACGGATCTCGTTAGTCTAGATATTGAAGACGATTGTTCAACGACGTATCTCGTTAGTCTAGATATAAAAGACGGTTGTACAACAACGGATCTCGTTAGTCTAGATATAGAAGACGGTTGTACAACTTCGGATCTCGTTAGTCTATATATAGAAGACGGTTGTCCAACGACGTATCTCGTTAGTCTTGATATAGAAGACGGTTGTACAACGACGGATCTCGTTAGTCTAGACATAGAAGACGGTTGTACAGACGGATCTCGTTAGTCTAGATATAGAAGACGTTTGTCCATCCCAACCTTTCCTTTATCCACCTTCCACAATACAATTATTTATCAAAATCGCGAAAAAGAAGTGTACTCGCGAAGCAATCGCGAATAAATTCGATTTTTGATTAATATATCATCGAAATCGTTTGTCCAACGACGGATCTCGTTAGTCTAGATATAGAAGGCGGTTGTACAACGACGGATCTCGTTAGTCTAGATATAGAAGACGGTTGTTCGGACGGATCTCGTTAGTCTAGATATAGAAGACGGTTGTACAACGACGGATCTCGTTAGTCTAGATATAGAAGGCGGTTGTACAACGACGGCTCTCGTTAGTCTAGATATAGAAGACGGTTGTACAGACGGATCTCGTTAGTCTAGATATTGAAGACGATTGGACAACGACGGATCTCGTTAGTCTAGATATAGAAGGCGGTTGCACAACGACGGATCTCGTTAGTCTAGATAAAGAAGACGGTTGTACAGACGGATCTCGTTAGTCTAGATATAGAAGACGGTTGTACAGACGGATCTCGTTAGTCTAGATATTGAAGACGATTGTTCAACGACGTATCTCGTTAGTCTAGATATAAAAGACGGTTGTACAACAACGGATCTCGTTAGTCTAGATATAGAAGACGGTTGTACAACTTCGGATCTCGTTAGTCTATATATAGAAGACGGTTGTACAACGACGGATCTCGTTAGTCTAGATATTGAAGACGTTTGTCCAACGACGTATCTCGTTAGTCTAGATATAGAAGACGTTTGTCCAACGACGTATCTCGTTAGTCTAGATATAGAAGACGGTTGGACAACGACGGATCTCGTTAGTCTAGATATAGAAGGCGGTTGTACAACGACGGATCTCGTTAGTCTATATATAGAAGACAGTTGTACAGACGGATCTCGTTAGTCTAGATATAGAGGACGGTTGTACAGACGGATCTCGTTAGTCTAGATATTGAAGACGATTGTCCAACGACGTATCTCGTTAGTCTAGATATAAAAGACGGTTGTACAACGACGGATCTCGTTAGTCTAGATATAGAAGACGGTTGTACAACTTCGGATCTCGTTAGTCTATATATAGAAGACGGTTGTACAGACGGATCTCGTTAGTCTAGATATAGAAGACGGTTGTACAACGACGGATCTCGTTAGTCTAGATATATAAGACGGTTGTACAGACGGATCTCGTTAGTCTAGATATGGAAGACGTTTGTCCATCCCAACCTTTCCTTTATCCACCTTCCACAATACAATTATTTATCAAAATCGCGAAAAAGAAGTGTACTCGCGAAGCAATCGCGAATAAATTCGATTTTTGATTAATATATCATCGAAATCGTTTGTCCAACGACGGATCTCGTTAGTCTAGATATAGAAGGCGGTTGTACAACGACGGATCTCGTTAGTCTAGATATAGAAGACGGTTGTTCGGACGGATCTCGTTAGTCTAGATATAGAAGACGGTTGTACAACGACGGATCTCGTTAGTCTAGATATAGAAGGCGGTTGTACAACGACGGCTCTCGTTAGTCTAGATATAGAAGACGGTTGTACAGACGGATCTCGTTAGTCTAGATATTGAAGACGATTGGACAACGACGGATCTCGTTAGTCTAGATATAGAAGGCGGTTGCACAACGACGGATCTCGTTAGTCTAGATAAAGAAGACGGTTGTACAAACGGATCTCGTTAGTCTAGATATAGAAGACGGTTGTACAGACGGATCTCGTTAGTCTAGATATTGAAGACGATTGTTCAACGACGTATCTCGTTAGTCTAGATATAAAAGACGGTTGTACAACAACGGATCTCGTTAGTCTAGATATAGAAGACGGTTGTACAACTTCGGATCTCGTTAGTCTATATATAGAAGACGGTTGTCCAACGACGTATCTCGTTAGTCTTGATATAGAAGACGGTTGTACAACGACGGATCTCGTTAGTCTAGACATAGAAGACGGTTGTACAGACGGATCTCGTTAGTCTAGATATAGAAGACGTTTGTCCATCCCAACCTTTCCTTTATCCACCTTCCACAATACAATTATTTATCAAAATCGCGAAAAAGAAGTGTACTCGCGAAGCAATCGCGAATAAATTCGATTTTTGATTAATATATCATCGAAATCGTTTGTCCAACGACGGATCTCGTTAGTCTAGATATAGAAGGCGGTTGTACAACGACGGATCTCGTTAGTCTAGATATAGAAGACGGTTGTTCGGACGGATCTCGTTAGTCTAGATATAGAAGACGGTTGTACAACGACGGATCTCGTTAGTCTAGATATAGAAGGCGGTTGTACAACGACGGCTCTCGTTAGTCTAGATATAGAAGACGGTTGTACAGACGGATCTCGTTAGTCTAGATATTGAAGACGATTGGACAACGACGGATCTCGTTAGTCTAGATATAGAAGGCGGTTGCACAACGACGGATCTCGTTAGTCTAGATAAAGAAGACGGTTGTACAGACGGATCTCGTTAGTCTAGATATAGAAGACGGTTGTACAGACGGATCTCGTTAGTCTAGATATTGAAGACGATTGTTCAACGACGTATCTCGTTAGTCTAGATATAAAAGACGGTTGTACAACAACGGATCTCGTTAGTCTAGATATAGAAGACGGTTGTACAACTTCGGATCTCGTTAGTCTATATATAGAAGACGGTTGTACAACGACGGATCTCGTTAGTCTAGATATTGAAGACGTTTGTCCAACGACGTATCTCGTTAGTCTAGATATAGAAGACGTTTGTCCAACGACGTATCTCGTTAGTCTAGATATAGAAGACGGTTGGACAACGACGGATCTCGTTAGTCTAGATATAGAAGGCGGTTGTACAACGACGGATCTCGTTAGTCTATATATAGAAGACGGTTGTACAGACGGATCTCGTTAGTCTAGATATAGAGGACGGTTGTACAGACGGATCTCGTTAGTCTAGATATTGAAGACGATTGTCCAACGACGTATCTCGTTAGTCTAGATATAAAAGACGGTTGTACAACGACGGATCTCGTTAGTCTAGATATAGAAGACGGTTGTACAACTTCGGATCTCGTTAGTCTATATATAGAAGACGGTTGTACAACGACGGATCTCGTTAGTCTAGATATAGAAGACGTTTGTCCAACGACGTATCTCGTTAGTCTTGATATAGAAGACGGTTGTACAACGACGGATCTCGTTAGTCTAGACATAGAAGACGGTTGTACAGACGGATCTCGTTAGTCTAGATATTGAAGACCTTTGTCCAACGACGTATCTCGTTAGT
This sequence comes from Andrena bicolor, assembly GCA_960531205.1. Taxonomy (NCBI): domain Eukaryota; kingdom Metazoa; phylum Arthropoda; class Insecta; order Hymenoptera; family Andrenidae; genus Andrena; species Andrena bicolor. Next base: position 572,779 of record CAUIJW010000120.1, on the reverse strand, counting down.
CTTGATATTGAAGACGATTTTCCAACGACGTATCTCGTTATTCTAGATATTGAAGACGATTGTCCAACGACGTATCTCGTTAGCCTAGATATAAAAGACGGTTGTACAACGACGGATCTCGTTAGTCTAGATATAGAAGACGGTTGTACAACTTCGGATCTCGTTAGTCTAGATATAGAAGACGGTTGTACAACGACGCATCTCGTTAGTCTAGATATAGAAGACGGTTGTACAACTTCGGATCTCGTTAGTCTAGATATAGAAGACGGTTGTACAACGACGCATCTCGTTAGTCTAGATATAGAAGACGTTTGTCCGACGACGTATCTCGTTAGTCTAGATATAGAAGACGGTTGTACAACGACGGATCACGTTAGTCTAGATATAGAAGACGGTTGTACAGACGGATCTCGTTAGTCTAGATATTGAAGACGTTTGTCCAACGACGTATCTCGTTAGACTAGATATAGAAGACGGTTGTACAACGACGGCACTCGTTAGTTTAGATATAGAAGACGGTTGTACAGACGGATCTCGTTAGTCTAGATATTGAAGACGATTGTCCAACGACGTATTTCGTTAGTCTAGATATAGAAGACGTTTGTCCAACGACGTATCTCGTTAGTCTAGATATAGAAGACGGTTGGACAACGACGGATCTCGTTAGTCTAGATATAGAAGGCGGTTGTACAACGACGGATCTCGTTAGTGTAGATATAGAAGACGGTTGTACAGACGGATCTCGTTAGTCTAGATATAGAAGACGGTTGTACAGACGGATCTCGTTAATCTAGATATTGAAGACGATTGTTCAACGACGGATCTCGTTAGTCTAGATATTGAAGACGATTGTCCAACGACGTATCCCGTTAGTCTAGATATAACAGTCGGTTGTACAACGACGGATCTCGTTAGTCTAGATATAGAAGACGGTTGTACAACGACGGATCTCGTTAGTCTAGATATAGAAGACGTTTGTCCAACGACGTATCTCGTTAGTCTAGATATAGAAGGCGGTTGTACAACGACGGCTCTCGTTAGTCTAGATATAGAAGACGGTTGTACAGACGGATCTCGTTAGTCTAGATATTGAAGACGATTGGACAACGACGGATCTCGTTAGTCTAGATATAGAAGGCGGTTGCACAACGACGGATCTCGTTAGTCTAGATAAAGAAGACGGTTGTACAGACGGATCTCGTTAGTCTAGATATAGAAGACGGTTGTACAGACGGATCTCGTTAGTCTAGATATTGAAGACGATTGTTCAACGACGTATCTCGTTAGTCTAGATATAAAAGACGGTTGTACAACAACGGATCTCGTTAGTCTAGATATAGAAGACGGTTGTACAACTTCGGATCTCGTTAGTCTATATATAGAAGACGGTTGTACAACGACGGATCTCGTTAGTCTAGATATTGAAGACGTTTGTCCAACGACGTATCTCGTTAGTCTAGATATAGAAGACGTTTGTCCAACGACGTATCTCGTTAGTCTAGATATAGAAGACGGTTGGACAACGACGGATCTCGTTAGTCTAGATATAGAAGGCGGTTGTACAACGACGGATCTCGTTAGTCTATATATAGAAGACGGTTGTACAGACGGATCTCGTTAGTCTAGATATAGAGGACGGTTGTACAGACGGATCTCGTTAGTCTAGATATTGAAGACGATTGTCCAACGACGTATCTCGTTAGTCTAGATATAAAAGACGGTTGTACAACGACGGATCTCGTTAGTCTAGATATAGAAGACGGTTGTACAACTTCGGATCTCGTTAGTCTATATATAGAAGACGGTTGTACAACGACGGATCTCGTTAGTCTAGATATAGAAGACGTTTGTCCAACGACGTATCTCGTTAGTCTTGATATAGAAGACGGTTGTACAACGACGGATCTCGTTAGTCTAGACATAGAAGACGGTTGTACAGACGGATCTCGTTAGTCTAGATATTGAAGACCTTTGTCCAACGACGTATCTCGTTAGTCTTGATATTGAAGACGATTTTCCAACGACGTATCTCGTTATTCTAGATATTGAAGACGATTGTCCAACGACGTATCTCGTTAGCCTAGATATAAAAGACGGTTGTACAACGACGGATCTCGTTAGTCTAGATATAGAAGACGGTTGTACAACTTCGGATCTCGTTAGTCTAGATATAGAAGACGGTTGTACAACGACGCATCTCGTTAGTCTAGATATAGAAGACGGTTGTACAACTTCGGATCTCGTTAGTCTAGATATAGAAGACGGTTGTACAACGACGCATCTCGTTAGTCTAGATATAGAAGACGTTTGTCCGACGACGTATCTCGTTAGTCTAGATATAGAAGACGGTTGTACAACGACGGATCACGTTAGTCTAGATATAGAAGACGGTTGTACAGACGGATCTCGTTAGTCTAGATATTGAAGACGTTTGTCCAACGACGTATCTCGTTAGACTAGATATAGAAGACGGTTGTACAACGACGGCACTCGTTAGTTTAGATATAGAAGACGGTTGTACAGACGGATCTCGTTAGTCTAGATATTGAAGACGATTGTCCAACGACGTATTTCGTTAGTCTAGATATAGAAGACGTTTGTCCAACGACGTATCTCGTTAGTCTAGATATAGAAGACGGTTGGACAACGACGGATCTCGTTAGTCTAGATATAGAAGGCGGTTGTACAACGACGGATCTCGTTAGTGTAGATATAGAAGACGGTTGTACAGACGGATCTCGTTAGTCTAGATATAGAAGACGGTTGTACAGACGGATCTCGTTAATCTAGATATTGAAGACGATTGTTCAACGACGGATCTCGTTAGTCTAGATATTGAAGACGATTGTCCAACGACGTATCCCGTTAGTCTAGATATAACAGTCGGTTGTACAACGACGGATCTCGTTAGTCTAGATATAGAAGACGGTTGTACAACGACGGATCTCGTTAGTCTAGATATAGAAGACGTTTGTCCAACGACGTATCTCGTTAGTCTAGATATAGAAGACGGTTGGACAACGACGGATCTCGTTAGTCTAGATATAGAAGACGGTTGTACAGACGGATCTCGTTAGTCTAGATATAGAAGACGGTTGTACAGACGGATCTCGTTAGTCTAGATATAGAAAACGGTTGTACAGACGGATCTCGTTAGTCTAGATATAGAAGACGTTTGTCCATCCCAACAATTCGTTTCTCCACCCTCCACAATACAATTAGTTATCAAAATCGCGAAAAAGTAGTGTACTCGCGAAGCAATCACGAATAATTTCGATTTTTCGTTAATATAACATCGAAATCGTTTGTCCAACGACAGATCTCGTTAGCCTAGATATAGAAGACGGTTGTTCGGACGGATCTCGTTAGTCTAGATATAGAAGACGGTTGTACAACGACGGATCTCGTTAGTCTAGATATAGAAGGCGGTTGTACAACGACGGCTCTCGTTAGTCTAGATATAGAAGACGGTTGTACAGACGGATCTCGTTAGTCTAGATATAGAAGACGGTTGTACAACGACGGATCTCGTTAGTCTAGATATATAAGACGGTTGTACAGACGGATCTCGTTAGTCTAGATATAGAAGACGTTTGTCCATCCCAACCTTTCCTTTATCCACCTTCCAAAATACAATTATTTATCAAAATCGCGAAAAAGAAGTGTACTCGCGAAGCAATCGCGAATAAATTCGATTTTTGATTAATATATCATCGAAATCGTTTGTCCAACGACGGATCTCGTTAGTCTAGATATAGAAGGCGGTTGTACAACGACGGATCTCGTTAGTCTAGATATAGAAGACGGTTGTTCGGACAGATCTCGTTAGTCTAGATATAGAAGACGGTTGTACAACGACGGATCTCGTTAGTCTAGATATAGAAGGCGGTTGTACAACGACGGCTCTCGTTAGTCTAGATATAGAAGACGGTTGTACAGACGGATCTCGTTAGTCTAGATATTGAAGACGATTGGACAACGACGGATCTCGTTAGTCTAGATATAGAAGGCGGTTGCACAACGACGGATCTCGTTAGTCTAGATAAAGAAGACGGTTGTACAAACGGATCTCGTTAGTCTAGATATAGAAGACGGTTGTACAGACGGATCTCGTTAGTCTAGATATTGAAGACGATTGTTCAACGACGTATCTCGTTAGTCTAGATATAAAAGACGGTTGTACAACAACGGATCTCGTTAGTCTAGATATAGAAGACGGTTGTACAACTTCGGATCTCGTTAGTCTATATATAGAAGACGGTTGTCCAACGACGTATCTCGTTAGTCTTGATATAGAAGACGGTTGTACAACGACGGATCTCGTTAGTCTAGACATAGAAGACGGTTGTACAGACGGATCTCGTTAGTCTAGATATTGAAGACGTTTGTCCAACGACGTATCTCGTTAGTCTAGACATAGAAGACGGTTGTACAGACGGATCTCGTTAGTCTAGACATAGAAGACGGTTGTACAGACGGATCTCGTTAGTCTAGATATTGAAGACGTTTGTCCAACGACGTATCTCGTTAGTCTTGATATTGAAGACGATTTTCCAACGACGTATCTCGTTATTCTAGATATTGAAGACGATTGTCCAACGACGTATCTCGTTAGCCTAGATATAAAAGACGGTTGTACAACGACGGATCTCGTTAGTCTAGATATAGAAGACGGTTGTACAACTTCGGATCTCGTTAGTCTAGATATAGAAGACGGTTGTACAACGTCGCATCTCGTTAGTCTAGATATAGAAGACGTTTGTCCAACGACGTATCTCGTTAGTCTAGATATAGAAGACGGTTGGACAACGACGGATCACGTTAGTCTAGATATAGAAGACGGTTGTACAGACGGATCTCGTTAGTCTAGATATTGAAGACGTTTGTCCAACGACGTATCTCGTTAGACTAGATATAGAAGACGGTTGTACAACGACGGCTCTCGTTAGTCTAGATATAGAAGACGGTTGTACAGACGGATCTCGTTAGTCTAGATATTGAAGACGATTGTCCAACGACGTATCTCGTTAGTCTAGATATAGAAGACGTTTGTCCAACGACGTATCTCGTTAGTCTAGATATAGAAGACGGTTGTGCAGACGGATCTCGTTAGTCTAGATATAGAAGACGGTTGTACAGACGGATCTCGTTAGTCTCGATATAGAAGACGTTTGTCCATCCCAACATTTCGTTTGTCCACCCTCCACAATACAATTAGTTATCAAAATCGCGAAAAAGAAGTGTACTCGCGAAGCAATCGCGAATAATTTCGATTTTTGATTAAAATAACATCGAAATCGTTTGTCCAACGACGGATCTCGTTAGTCTTGATATAGAAGACGGTTGTACAACGACGGATCTCGTTAGTCTAGACATAGAAGACGGTTGTACAGACGGATCTCGTTAGTCTAGATATAGAAGACGTTTGTCCATCCCAACCTTTCCTTTATCCACCTTCCACAATACAATTATTTATCAAAATCGCGAAAAAGAAGTGTACTCGCGAAGCAATCGCGAATAATTTCGATTTTTGATTAATATATCATCGAAATCGTTTGTCCAACGACGGATCTCGTTAGTCTAGATATAGAAGGCGGTTGTACAACGACGGATCTCGTTAGTCTAGATATAGAAGACGGTTGTTCGGACGGATCTCGTTAGTCTAGATATAGAAGACGGTTGTACAACGACGGATCTCGTTAGTCTAGATATAGAAGGCGGTTGTACAACGACGGATCTCGTTAGTCTAGATATAGAAGACGGTTGTACAGACGGATCTCGTTAGTCTAGATATTGAAGACGATTGTCCAACGACGTATCTCGTTAGACTAGATATTGAAGACGTTTGTCCAACGACGTATCTCGTTAGTCTTGATATTGAAGACGAATTTCCAACGACGGATCTCGTTAGTCTTGATATAGAAGACGGTTGTACAACGACGGATCTCGTTAGTCTAGACATAGAAGACGGTTGTACAGACGGATCTCGTTAGTCTAGATATAGAAGGCGGTTGTACAACGACGGATCTCGTTAGTCTAGATATAGAAGACGGTTGTTCGGACGGATCTCGTTAGTCTAGATATAGAAGACGGTTGTACAACGACGGATCTCGTTAGTCTAGATATAGAAGGCGGTTGTACAACGACGGATCTCGTTAGTCTAGATATAGAAGACGGTTGTACAGACGGATCTCGTTAGTCTAGATATTGAAGACGATTGTCCAACGACGTATCTCGTTAGACTAGATATTGAAGACGTTTGTCCAACGACGTATCTCGTTAGTCTTGATATTGAAGACGAATTTCCAACGACGGATCTCGTTAGTCTAGATATAGAAGACGGTTGTACAACTTCGGATCTCGTTAGTCTAGATATAGAAGACGGTTGTACAGCGTCGCATCTAGTTAGTCTAGATATAGAAGACGTTTGTCCAACGACGTATCTCGTTAGTCTAGATATAGAAGACGGTTGGACAACGACGGATCACGTTAGTCTAGATATAGAAGACGGTTGTACAGACGGATCTCGTTAGTCTAGATATTGAAGACGTTTGTCCAACGACGTATCTCGTTAGTCTTGATATTGAAGACGATTTTCCAACGACGGATCTCGTTAGTCTAGATATAGAAGACGGTTGTACAACTTCGGATCTCGTTAGTCTAGATATAGAAGACGGTTGTACAGCGTCGCATCTCGTTAGTCTAGATATAGAAGACGGTTGTACAGACGGATCTCGTTAGTCTAGATATTGAAGACGTTTGTCCAACGACGTATCTCGTTAGTCTTGATATTGAAGACGATTTTCCAACGACGGATCTCGTTAGTCTAGATATAGAAGACGGTTGTACAACTTCGGATCTCGTTAGTCTAGATATAGAAGACGGTTGTACAGCGTCGCATCTCGTTAGTCTAGATATAGAAGACGTTTGTCCAACGACGTATCTCGTTAGTCTAGATATAGAAGACGGTTGGACAACGACGGATCACGTTAGTCTAGATATAGAAGACGGTTGTACAGACGGATCTCGTTAGTCTAGATATTGAAGACGTTTGTCCAACGACGTATCTCGTTAGACTAGATATAGAAGACGGTTGTACAACGACGGCTCTCGTTAGTCTAGATATAGAAGACGGTTGTACAGACGGATCTCGTTAGTCTAGATATTGAAGACGATTGTCCAACGACGTATCTCGTTAGTCTAGATATAGAAGGCGTTTGTCCAACGACGTATCTCGTTAGTCTAGATATAGAAGACGGTTGGACAACGACGGATCTCGTTAGTCTAGATATAGAAGGCGGTTGTACAACGACGGATCTCGTTAGTGTAGATATAGAAGACGGTTGTGCAGACGGATCTCGTTAGTCTAGATATAGAAGACGGTTGTACAGACGGATCTCGTTAGTCTCGATATAGAAGACGGTTGTACAGACGGATCTCGATAGTCTAGATATAGAAGACGTTTGTCCATCCCAACCTTTCCTTTATCCACCTTCCACAATACAATTATTTATCAAAATCGCGAAAAAGAAGTGTACTCGCGAAGCAATCACGAATAATTTCGATTTTTCGTTAATATAACATTTAAATCGTTTGTCCAACGACAGATCTCGTTAGTCTAGATATAGAAGACGGTTGTACAGACGGATCTCGTTAGTCTAGATATTGAAGACGATTGTCCAACGACGGATCTCGTTAGTCTAGATATAGAAAACGGTTGGACAACGACGGATCTCGTTAGTCTAGATATAGAAGACGGTTGTACAGACGGATCTCGATAGTCTAGATATAGAAGACGTTTGTCCATCCCAACCTTTCCTTTATCCACCTTCCACAATACAATTATTTATCAAAATCGCGAAAAAGAAGTGTACTCGCGAAGCAATCGCGAATAATTTCGATTTTTGATTAATATATCATCGAAATCGTTTGTCCAACGACAGATCTCGTTAGCCTAGATGTAGAAAACGGTTGTACAGACGGATCTCGTTAGTCTAGATATAGAAGACGGTTGTACAACGACGGATCTCGTTAGTCTAGATATAGAAGGCGGTTGTACAACGACGGCTCTCGTTAGTCTAGATATAGAAGACGGTTGTACAGACGGATCTCGTTAGTCTAGATATAGAAGACGGTTGTACAACGACGGATCTCGTTAGTCTAGATATATAAGACGGTTGTACAGACGGATCTCGTTAGTCTAGATATAGAAGACGTTTGTCCATCCCAACCTTTCCTTTATCCACCTTCCACAATACAATTATTTATCAAAATCGCGAAAAAGAAGTGTACTCGCGAAGCAATCGCGAATAAATTCGATTTTTGATTAATATATCATCGAAATCGTTTGTCCAACGACGGATCTCGTTAGTCTAGACATAGAAGGCGGTTGTACAACGACGGATCTCGTTAGTCTAGATATAGAAGACGGTTGTACAACGACGGATCTCGTTAGTCTAGACATAGAAGACGGTTGTACAGACGGATCTCGTTAGTCTAGATATTGAAGACCTTTGTCCAACGACGTATCTCGTTAGTCTTGATATTGAAGACGATTTTCCAACGACGTATCTCGTTATTCTAGATATTGAAGACGATTGTCCAACGACGTATCTCGTTAGCCTAGATATAAAAGACGGTTGTACAACGACGGATCTCGTTAGTCTAGATATAGAAGACGGTTGTACAACGACGGATCTCGTTAGTCTAGATATAGAAGGCGGTTGTACAACGACGGCTCTCGTTAGTCTAGATATAGAAGACGGTTGTACAGACGGATCTCGTTAGTCTAGATATTGAAGACGATTGGACAACGACGGATCTCGTTAGTCTAGATATAGAAGGCGGTTGCACAACGACGGATCTCGTTAGTCTAGATAAAGAAGACGGTTGTACAGACGGATCTCGTTAGTCTAGATATAGAAGACGGTTGTACAGACGGATCTCGTTAGTCTAGATATTGAAGACGATTGTTCAACGACGTATCTCGTTAGTCTAGATATAAAAGACGGTTGTACAACAACGGATCTCGTTAGTCTAGATATAGAAGACGGTTGTACAACTTCGGATCTCGTTAGTCTATATATAGAAGACGGTTGTACAACGACGGATCTCGTTAGTCTAGATATTGAAGACGTTTGTCCAACGACGTATCTCGTTAGTCTAGATATAGAAGACGTTTGTCCAACGACGTATCTCGTTAGTCTAGATATAGAAGACGGTTGGACAACGACGGATCTCGTTAGTCTAGATATAGAAGGCGGTTGTACAACGACGGATCTCGTTAGTCTATATATAGAAGACGGTTGTACAGACGGATCTCGTTAGTCTAGATATAGAGGACGGTTGTACAGACGGATCTCGTTAGTCTAGATATTGAAGACGATTGTCCAACGACGTATCTCGTTAGTCTAGATATAAAAGACGGTTGTACAACGACGGATCTCGTTAGTCTAGATATAGAAGACGGTTGTACAACTTCGGATCTCGTTAGTCTATATATAGAAGACGGTTGTACAACGACGGATCTCGTTAGTCTAGATATAGAAGACGTTTGTCCAACGACGTATCTCGTTAGTCTTGATATAGAAGACGGTTGTACAACGACGGATCTCGTTAGTCTAGACATAGAAGACGGTTGTACAGACGGATCTCGTTAGTCTAGATATTGAAGACCTTTGTCCAACGACGTATCTCGTTAGTCTTGATATTGAAGACGATTTTCCAACGACGTATCTCGTTATTCTAGATATTGAAGACGATTGTCCAACGACGTATCTCGTTAGCCTAGATATAAAAGACGGTTGTACAACGACGGATCTCGTTAGTCTAGATATAGAAGACGGTTGTACAACTTCGGATCTCGTTAGTCTAGATATAGAAGACGGTTGTACAACGACGCATCTCGTTAGTCTAGATATAGAAGACGGTTGTACAACTTCGGATCTCGTTAGTCTAGATATAGAAGACGGTTGTACAACGACGCATCTCGTTAGTCTAGATATAGAAGACGTTTGTCCGACGACGTATCTCGTTAGTCTAGATATAGAAGACGGTTGTACAACGACGGATCACGTTAGTCTAGATATAGAAGACGGTTGTACAGACGGATCTCGTTAGTCTAGATATAGAAGGCGTTTGTCCAACGACGTATCTCGTTAGTCTAGATATAGAAGACGGTTGGACAACGACGGATCTCGTTAGTCTAGATATAGAAGGCGGTTGTACAACGACGGATCTCGTTAGTGTAGATATAGAAGACGGTTGTGCAGACGGATCTCGTTAGTCTAGATATAGAAGACGGTTGTACAGACGGATCTCGTTAGTCTCGATATAGAAGACGGTTGTACAGACGGATCTCGTTAGTCTAGATATAGAAGACGGTTGTACAACTTCGGATCTCGTTAGTCTATATATAGAAGACGGTTGTCCAACGACGTATCTCGTTAGTCTTGATATAGAAGACGGTTGTACAACGACGGATCTCGTTAGTCTAGACATAGAAGACGGTTGTACAGACGGATCTCGTTAGTCTAGATATTGAAGACGTTTGTCCAACGACGTATCTCGTTAGTCTAGACATAGAAGACGGTTGTACAGACGGATCTCGTTAGTCTAGACATAGATGACGGTTGTACAGACGGATCTCGTTAGTCTAGATATTGAAGACGTTTGTCCAACGACGTATCTCGTTAGTCTTGATATTGAAGACGATTTTCCAACGACGTATCTCGTTATTCTAGATATTGAAGACGATTGTCCAACGACGTATCTCGTTAGCCTAGATATAAAAGACGGTTGTACAACGACGGATCTCGTTAGTCTAGATATAGAAGACGGTTGTACAACTTCGGATCTCGTTAGTCTAGATATAGAAGACGGTTGTACAACGTCGCATCTCGTTAGTCTAGATATAGAAGACGTTTGTCCAACGACGTATCTCGTTAGTCTAGATATAGAAGACGGTTGGACAACGACGGATCACGTTAGTCTAGATATAGAAGACGGTTGTACAGACGGATCTCGTTAGTCTAGATATTGAAGACGTTTGTCCAACGACGTATCTCGTTAGACTAGATATAGAAGACGGTTGTACAACGACGGCTCTCGTTAGTCTAGATATAGAAGACGGTTGTACAGACGGATCTCGTTAGTCTAGATATTGAAGACGATTGTCCAACGACGTATCTCGTTAGTCTAGATATAGAAGACGTTTGTCCAACGACGTATCTCGTTAGTCTAGATATAGAAGACGTTTGTCCAACGACGTATCTCGTTAGTCTAGATATAGAAGACGGTTGTACAGACGGATCTCGTTAGTCTCGATATAGAAGACGTTTGTCCATCCCAACATTTCGTTTGTCCACCCTCCACAATACAATTAGTTATCAAAATCGCGAAAAAGAAGTGTACTCGCGAAGCAATCGCGAATAATTTCGATTTTTGATTAAAATAACATCGAAATCGTTTGTCCAACGACGGATCTCGTTAGTCTTGATATAGAAGACGGTTGTACAACGACGGATCTCGTTAGTCTAGACATAGAAGACGGTTGTACAGACGGATCTCGTTAGTCTAGAAATGGAAGACGTTTGTCCAACGACGTATCTCGTTAGTCTAGATATTGAAGACGATTTTCCAACGACGTATCTCGTTAGTCTAGATATTGAAGACGATTGTCCAACGACGTATCTCGTTAGCCTAGATATAAAAGACGGTTGTACAACGACGGATCTCGTTAGTCTAGATATAGAAGACGGTTGTACAACTTCGGATCTCGTTAGTCTAGATATAGAAGACGGTTGTACAACGACGCATCTCGTTAGTGTAGATATAGAAGACGTTTGTCCAACGACGTATCTCGTTAGTCTAGATATAGAAGAAGGTTGGACAACGACGGATCACGTTAGTCTAGATATAGAAGACGGTTGTACAGACGGATCTCGTTAGTCTAGATATTGAAGACGTTTGTCCAACGACGTATCTCGTTAGACTAGATATAGAAGACGGTTGTACAACGACGGATCTCGTTAGTCTAGATATAGAAGACGGTTGTACAACGACGGATCCCGTTAGTCTAGATATAGAAGACGGTTGTACAGACGGATCTCGATAGTCTAGATATAGAAAACGGTTGTACAGACGGATCTCGTTAGTCTAGATATAGAAGACGTTTGTCCATCCCAACAATTCGTTTCTCCACCCTCCACAATACAATTAGTTATCAAAATCGCGAAAAAGTAGTGTACTCGCGAAGCAATCACGAATAATTTCGATTTTTCGTTAATATAACATCTAAATCGTTTGTCCAACGACAGATCTCGTTAGTCTAGATATAGAAGACGGTTGTACAGACGGATCTCGTTAGTCTAGATATTGAAGACGATTGTCCAACGACGGATCTCGTTAGTCTAGATATTGAAGACGATTGTTCAACGACGGATCTCGTTAGTCTAGATATTGAAGACGATTGTCCAACGACGTATCTCGTTAGTCTAGATATTGGAGACGATTGTCCAACGACGTATCTCGTTAGTCTAGATATAACAGACGGTTGTACAACGACGGATCTCGTTAGTCTAGATATAGAAGACGGTTGTACAGACGGATCTCGTTAGTCTAGATATAGAAGACGTTTGTCCATCCCAACCTTTCCTTTATCCACCTTCCACAATACAATTATTTATCAAAATCGCGAAAAAGAAGTGTACTCGCGAAGCAATCGCGAATAAATTCGATTTTTGATTAATATATCATCGAAATCGTTTGTCCAACGACGGATCTCGTTAGTCTAGATATAGAAGGCGGTTGTACAACGACGGATCTCGTTAGTCTAGATATAGAAGACGGTTGTTCGGACGGATCTCGTTAGTCTAGATATAGAAGACGGTTGTACAACGACGGATCTCGTTAGTCTAGATATAGAAGGCGGTTGTACAACGACGGCTCTCGTTAGTCTAGATATAGAAGACGGTTGTACAGACGGATCTCGTTAGTCTAGATATTGAAGACGATTGGACAACGACGGATCTCGTTAGTCTAGATATAGAAGGCGGTTGCACAACGACGGATCTCGTTAGTCTAGATAAAGAAGACGGTTGTACAAACGGATCTCGTTAGTCTAGATATAGAAGACGGTTGTACAGACGGATCTCGTTAGTCTAGATATTGAAGACGATTGTTCAACGACGTATCTCGTTAGTCTAGATATAAAAGACGGTTGTACAACAACGGATCTCGTTAGTCTAGATATAGAAGACGGTTGTACAACTTCGGATCTCGTTAGTCTATATATAGAAGACGGTTGTCCAACGACGTATCTCGTTAGTCTTGATATAGAAGACGGTTGTACAACGACGGATCTCGTTAGTCTAGACATAGAAGACGGTTGTACAGACGGATCTCGTTAGTCTAGATATTGAAGACGTTTGTCCAACGACGTATCTCGTTAGTCTAGACATAGAAGACGGTTGTACAGACGGATCTCGTTAGTCTAGACATAGATGACGGTTGTACAGACGGATCTCGTTAGTCTAGATATTGAAGACGTTTGTCCAACGACGTATCTCGTTAGTCTTGATATTGAAGACGATTTTCCAACGACGTATCTCGTTATTCTAGATATTGAAGACGATTGTCCAACGACGTATCTCGTTAGCCTAGATATAAAAGACGGTTGTACAACGACGGATCTCGTTAGTCTAGATATAGAAGACGGTTGTACAACTTCGGATCTCGTTAGTCTAGATATAGAAGACGGTTGTACAACGTCGCATCTCGTTAGTCTAGATATAGAAGACGTTTGTCCAACGACGTATCTCGTTAGTCTAGATATAGAAGACGGTTGGACAACGACGGATCACGTTAGTCTAGATATAGAAGACGGTTGTACAGACGGATCTCGTTAGTCTAGATATTGAAGACGTTTGTCCAACGACGTATCTCGTTAGACTAGATATAGAAGACGGTTGTACAACGACGGCTCTCGTTAGTCTAGATATAGAAGACGGTTGTACAGACGGATCTCGTTAGTCTAGATATTGAAGACGATTGTCCAACGACGTATCTCGTTAGTCTAGATATAGAAGACGTTTGTCCAACGACGTATCTCGTTAGTCTAGATATAGAAGACGTTTGTCCAACGACGTATCTCGTTAGTCTAGATATAGAAGACGGTTGTACAGACGGATCTCGTTAGTCTCGATATAGAAGACGTTTGTCCATCCCAACATTTCGTTTGTCCACCCTCCACAATACAATTAGTTATCAAAATCGCGAAAAAGAAGTGTACTCGCGAAGCAATCGCGAATAATTTCGATTTTTGATTAAAATAACATCGAAATCGTTTGTCCAACGACGGATCTCGTTAGTCTTGATATAGAAGACGGTTGTACAACGACGGATCTCGTTAGTCTAGACATAGAAGACGGTTGTACAGACGGATCTCGTTAGTCTAGAAATGGAAGACGTTTGTCCAACGACGTATCTCGTTAGTCTAGATATTGAAGACGATTTTCCAACGACGTATCTCGTTAGTCTAGATATTGAAGACGATTGTCCAACGACGTATCTCGTTAGCCTAGATATAAAAGACGGTTGTACAACGACGGATCTCGTTAGTCTAGATATAGAAGACGGTTGTACAACTTCGGATCTCGTTAGTCTAGATATAGAAGACGGTTGTACAACGACGCATCTCGTTAGTGTAGATATAGAAGACGTTTGTCCAACGACGTATCTCGTTAGTCTAGATATAGAAGAAGGTTGGACAACGACGGATCACGTTAGTCTAGATATAGAAGACGGTTGTACAGACGGATCTCGTTAGTCTAGATATTGAAGACGTTTGTCCAACGACGTATCTCGTTAGACTAGATATAGAAGACGGTTGTACAACGACGGATCTCGTTAGTCTAGATATAGAAGACGGTTGTACAACGACGGATCCCGTTAGTCTAGATATAGAAGACGGTTGTACAGACGGATCTCGATAGTCTAGATATAGAAAACGGTTGTACAGACGGATCTCGTTAGTCTAGATATAGAAGACGTTTGTCCATCCCAACAATTCGTTTCTCCACCCTCCACAATACAATTAGTTATCAAAATCGCGAAAAAGTAGTGTACTCGCGAAGCAATCACGAATAATTTCGATTTTTCGTTAATATAACATCTAAATCGTTTGTCCAACGACAGATCTCGTTAGTCTAGATATAGAAGACGGTTGTACAGACGGATCTCGTTAGTCTAGATATTGAAGACGATTGTCCAACGACGGATCTCGTTAGTCTAGATATTGAAGACGATTGTTCAACGACGGATCTCGTTAGTCTAGATATTGAAGACGATTGTCCAACGACGTATCTCGTTAGTCTAGATATAACAGACGGTTGTACAACGACGGATCTCGTTAGTCTAGATATAGAAGACGGTTGTACAACGACGGATCTCGTTAGTCTAGATATAGAAGACGTTTGTCCAACGACGTATCTCGTTAGTCTAGATATAGAAAACGGTTGGACAACGCCGGATCTCGTTAGTCTAGATATAGAAGACGGTTGTACAGACGGATCTCGATAGTCTAGATATAGAAGACGTTTGTCCATCCCAACCTTTCCTTTATCCACCTTCCACAATACAATTATTTATCAAAATCGCGAAAAAGAAGTGTACTCGCGAAGCAATCACGAATAATTTCGATTTTTCGTTAATATAACATATAAATCGTTTGTCCAACGACAGATCTCGTTAGTCTAGATATAGAAGACGGTTGTACAGACGGATCTCGTTAGTCTAGATATTGAAGACGATTGTCCAACGACGGATCTCGTTAGTCTAGATATTGAAGACGATTGTTCAACGACGGATCTCGTTAGTCTAGATATTGGAGACGATTGTCCAACGACGTATCTCGTTAGTCTAGATATAACAGACGGTTGTACAACGACGGATCTCGTTAGTCTAGATATAGAAGACGGTTGTACAACGACGGATCTCGTTAGTCTAGATATAGAAGACGTTTGTCCAACGACGTATCTCGTTAGTCTAGATATAGAAAACGGTTGGACAACGACGGATCTCGTTAGTCTAGATATAGAAGACGGTTGTACAGACGGATCTCGATAGTCTAGATATAGAAGACGTTTGTCCATCCCAACCTTTCCTTTATCCACCTTCCACAATACAATTATTTATCAAAATCGCGAAAAAGAAGTGTACTCGCGAAGCAATCGCGAATAATTTCGATTTTTGATTAATATATCATCGAAATCGTTTGTCCAACGACGGATCTCGTTAGTCTAGATATAGAAGGCGGTTGTACAACGACGGATCTCGTTAGTCTAGATATAGAAGACGGTTGTTCGGACGGATCTCGTTAGTCTAGATATAGAAGACGGTTGTACAACGACGGATCTCGTTAGTCTAGATATAGAAGGCGGTTGTACAACGACGGATCTCGATAGTCTAGATATAGAAAACGGTTGTACAGACGGATCTCGTTAGTCTAGATATAGAAGACGTTTGTCCATCCCAACAATTCGTTTCTCCACCCTCCACAATACAATTAGTTATCAAAATCGCGAAAAGTAGTGTACTCGCGAAGCAATCACGAATAATTTCGATTTTTCGTTAATATAACATCTAAATCGTTTGTCCAACGACAGATCTCGTTTGTCTAGATATAGAAAACGGTTGTACAGACGGATCTCGTGAGTCTAGATATAGAAGACGTTTGTCCATCCCAACATATCGTTTGTCCACCCTCCACAATACAATTAGTTATCAAAATCGCGAAAAAGAAGTGTACTCGCGAAGCAATCGCGAATAATTTCGATTTTTGATTAATATAACATCGAAATCGTGTGTCCAACGACGGATCTCGTTAGTCTAGACATAGAAGACGGTTGTACAACGACGGATCTCGTTAGTCTATACATAGAAGACGGTTGTACAACGTCGGATCTCGTTATTATAGACATAGAAGACGGTTGTACAGACGGATCTCGTTAGTCTAGATATAGAAAACGGTTGTACAGACGGATCTCGTTAGTCTCGATATAGAAGACGTTTGTCCATCCCAACATTTCGTTTGTCCACCCTCCACAATACAATTAGTTATCAAAATCGCGAAAAAGAAGTGTACTCGCGAAGCAATCGCGAATAATTTCGATTTTTGATTAATATAACATCGAAATCGTTTGTCCAACGACGGATCTCGTTAGTCTAGATATAGAAGACGGTTGTACACCGACGGATCTCGTTAGTCTAGATATATAAGACGGTTGTACAGACGGATCTCGTTAGTCTAGATATAGAAGACGTTTGTCCATCCCAACCTTTCCTTTATCCACCTTCCACAATACAATTATTTATCAAAATCGCGAAAAAGAAGTGTACTCGCGAAGCAATCGCGAATAATTTCGATTTTTGATTAATATATCATCGAAATCGTTTGTCCAACGACGGATCTCGTTAGTCTAGATATAGAAGGCGGTTGTACAACGACGGATCTCGTTAGTCTAGATATAGAAGACGGTTGTTCGGACGGATCTCGTTAGTCTAGATATAGAAGACGGTTGTACAACGACGGATCTCGTTAGTCTAGATATAGAAGGCGGTTGTACAACGACGGATCTCGTTAGTCTAGATATAGAAGACGGTTGTACAGACGGATCTCGTTAGTCTAGATATTGAAGACGATTGTCCAACGACGTATCTCGTTAGACTAGATATAGAAGACGGTTGTACAACGACGGATCTCGTTAGTCCAGATATAGAAGACGGTTGTACAACGACGGATCTCGTTTGTCTAGATATAGAAGACGGTTGTACAGACGGATCTCGTTAGTCTAGATATTGAAGACGATTGTTCAACGACGGATCTCGTTAGTCTAGATATTGGAGACGATTGTCCAACGACGTATCTCGTTAGTCTAGATATAACAGACGGTTGTACAACGACGGATCTCGTTAGTCTAGATATAGAAGACGGTTGTACAACGACGGATCTCGTTAGTCTAGATATAGAAGACGTTTGTCCAACGACGTATCTCGTTAGTCTAGATATAGAAAACGGTTGGACAACGACGGATCTCGTTAGTCTAGATATAGAAGACGGTTGTACAGGCGGATCTCGATAGTCTAGATATAGAAGACGTTTGTCTATCCCAACCTTTCCTTTATCCACCTTCCACAATACAATTATTTATCAAAATCGCGAAAAAGAAGTGTACTCGCGAAGCAATCGCGAATAATTTCGATTTTTGATTAATATATCATCGAAATCGTTTGTCCAACGACGGATCTCGTTAGTCTAGATATAGAAGGCGGTTGTACAACGACGGATCTCGTTAGTCTAGATATAGAAGACGGTTGTTCGGACGGATCTCGTTAGCCTAGATATAGAAGACGGTTGTACAACGACGGATCTCGTTAGTCTAGATATAGAAGGCGGTTGTACAACGACGGATCTCGATAGTCTAGATATAGAAAACGGTTGTACAGACGGATCTCGTTAGTCTAGATATAGAAGACGATTGTCCAACGACGTATCTCGTTAGTCTAGATATAACAGACGGTTGTACAACGACGGATCTCGTTAGTCTAGATATAGAAGACGGTTGTACAACGACGGATCTCGTTAGTCTAGATATAGAAGACGTTTGTCCAACGACGTATCTCGTTAGTCTAGATATAGAAAACGGTTGGACAACGCCGGATCTCGTTAGTCTAGATATAGAAGACGGTTGTACAGACGGATCTCGATAGTCTAGATATAGAAGACGTTTGTCCATCCCAACCTTTCCTTTATCCACCTTCCACAATACAATTATTTATCAAAATCGCGAAAAAGAAGTGTACTCGCGAAGCAATCGCGAATAATTTCGATTTTTGATTAATATATCATCGAAATCGTTTGTCCAACGACGGATCTCGTTAGTCTAGATATAGAAGGCGGTTGTACAACGACGGATCTCGTTAGTCTAGATATAGAAGACGGTTGTTCGGACGGATCTCGTTAGTCTAGATATAGAAGACGGTTGTACAACGACGGATCTCGTTAGTCTAGATATAGAAGACGGTTGTACAGACGGATCTCGATAGTC
Organism: Andrena bicolor; assembly: GCA_960531205.1. Classification (NCBI taxonomy): domain Eukaryota; kingdom Metazoa; phylum Arthropoda; class Insecta; order Hymenoptera; family Andrenidae; genus Andrena; species Andrena bicolor. The sequence goes on along the minus strand of CAUIJW010000120.1, from coordinate 553,673 downwards.
TAGATATAGAAAACGGTTGTACAGACGGATCTCGTTAGTCTAGATATAGAAGACGTTTGTCCATCCCAACAATTCGTTTCTCCACCCTCCACAATACAATTAGTTATCAAAATCGCGAAAAAGTAGTGTACTCGCGAAGCAATCACGAATAATTTCGATTTTTCGTTAATATAACATCTAAATCGTTTGTCCAACGACAGATCTCGTTAGTCTAGATATAGAAGACGGTTGTACAGACGGATCTCGTTAGTCTAGATATTGAAGACGATTGTCCAACGACGGATCTCGTTAATCTAGATATTGAAGACGATTGTTCAACGACGGATCTCGTTAGTCTAGATATTGAAGACGATTGTCCAACGACGTATCTCGTTAGTCTAGATATAACAGACGGTTGTACAACGACGGATCTCGTTAGTCTAGATATAGAAGACGGTTGTACAACGACGGATCTCGTTAGTCTATACATAGAAGACGGTTGTACAACGTCGGATCTTGTTATTATAGACATAGAAGACGGTTGTACAGACGGATCTCGTTAGTTTAGATATAGAAGACGTTTGTCCATCCCAACCTTTCCTTTATCCACCTTCCACAATACAATTATTTATCAAAATCGCGAAAAAGAAGTGTACTCGCGAAGCAATCGCGAATAAATTCGATTTTTGATTAATATATCATCGAAGTCGTTTGTCCAACGACGGATCTCGTTAGTCTAGATATAGAAGGCGGTTGTACAACGACGGATCTCGTTAGTCTAGATATAGAAGACGGTTGTTCGGACGGATCTCGTTAGTCTAGATATAGAAGACGGTTGTACAACGACGGATCTCGTTAGTCTAGATATAGAAGGCGGTTGTACAACGACGGCTCTCGTTAGTCTAGATATAGAAGACGGTTGTACAGACGGATCTCGTTAGTCTAGATATATAAGACGGTTGTACAGACGGATCTCGTTAGTCTAGATATAGAAGACGTTTGTCCATCCCAACCTTTCCTTTATCCACCTTCCACAATACAATTATTTATCAAAATCGCGAAAAAGAAGTGTACTCGCGAAGCAATCGCGAATAAATTCGATTTTTGATTAATATATCATCGAAATCGTTTGTCCAACGACGGATCTCGTTAGTCTAGATATAGAAGGCGGTTGTACAACGACGGATCTCGTTAGTCTAGATATAGAAGACGGTTGTTCGGACGGATCTCGTTAGTCTAGATATAGAAGACGGTTGTACAACGACGGATCTCGTTAGTCTAGATATAGAAGGCGGTTGTACAACGACGGCTCTCGTTAGTCTAGATATAGAAGACGGTTGTACAGACGGATCTCGTTAGTCTAGATATTGAAGACGATTGGACAATGACGGATCTCGTTAGTCTAGATATAGAAGGCGGTTGCACAACGACGGATCTCGTTAGTCTAGATAAAGAAGACGGTTGTACAAACGGATCTCGTTAGTCTAGATATAGAAGACGGTTGTACAGACGGATCTCGTTAGTCTAGATATTGAAGACGATTGTTCAACGACGTATCTCGTTAGTCTAGATATAAAAGACGGTTGTACAAGAACGGATCTCGTTAGTCTAGACATAGAAGACGGTTGTACAGACGGATCTCGTTAGTCTAGATATTGAAGACGTTTGTCCAACGACGTATCTCGTTAGTCTAGACATAGAAGACGGTTGTACAGACGGATCTCGTTAGTCTAGATATTGAAGACGTTTGTCCAACGACGTATCTCGTTAGTCTAGACATAGAAGACGGTTGTACAGACGGATCTCGTTAGTCTAGATATTGAAGACGTTTGTCCAACGACGTATCTCGTTAGTCTTGATATTGAAGACGATTTTCCAACGACGTATCTCGTTATTCTAGATATTGAAGACGATTGTCCAACGACGTATCTCGTTAGCCTAGATATAAAAGACGGTTGTACAACGACGGATCTCGTTAGTCTAGATATAGAAGACGGTTGTACAACTTCGGATCTCGTTAGTCTAGATATAGAAGACGGTTGTACAACGTCGCATCTCGTTAGTCTAGATATAGAAGACGTTTGTCCAACGACGTATCTCGTTAGTCTAGATATAGAAGACGGTTGGACAACGATGGATCACGTTAGTCTAGATATAGAAGACGGTTGTACAGACGGATCTCGTTAGTCTAGATATTGAAGACGTTTGTCCAACGACGTATCTCGTTAGACTAGATATAGAAGACGGTTGTACAACGACGGCTCTCGTTAGTCTAGATATAGAAGACGGTTGTACAGACGGATCTCGTTAGTCTAGATATTGAAGACGATTGTCCAACGACGTATCTCGTTAGTCTAGATATAGAAGACGTTTGTCCAACGACGTATCTCGTTAGTCTAGATATAGAAGACGGTTGGACAACGACGGATCTCGTTAGTCTAGATATAGAAGGCGGTTGTACAACGACGGATCTCGTTAGTGTAGATATAGAAGACGGTTGTGCAGACGGATCTCGTTAGTCTAGATATAGAAGACGGTTGTACAGACGGATCTCGTTAGTCTCGATATAGAAGACGTTTGTCCATCCCAACATTTCGTTTGTCCACCCTCCACAATACAATTAGTTATCAAAATCGCGAAAAAGAAGTGTACTCGCGAAGCAATCGCGAATAATTTCGATTTTTGATTAAAATAACATCGAAATCGTTTGTCCAACGACGGATCTCGTTAGTCTTGATATAGAAGACGGTTGTACAACGACGGATCTCGTTAGTCTAGACATAGAAGACGGTTGTACAGACGGATCTCGTTAGTCTAGATATTGAAGACGTTTGTCCAACGACGTATCTCGTTAGTCTAGATATTGAAGACGATTTTCCAACGACGTATCTCGTTAGTCTAGATATTGAAGACGATTGTCCAACGACGTATCTCGTTAGCCTAGATATAAAAGACGGTTGTACAACGACGGATCTCGTTAGTCTAGACATAGAAGACGGTTGTACAGACGGATCTCGTTAGTCTAGATATTGAAGACGATTGTCCAACGACGTATCTCGTTAGACTAGATATAGAAGACGGTTGTACAACGACGGATCTCGTTAGTCTAGACATAGAAGGCGGTTGTACAACGACGGATCTCGTTAGTCTAGATATAGAAGACGGTTGTACAGACGGATCTCGTTAGTCTAGATATTGAAGACGATTGTCCAACGACGTATCTCGTTAGACTAGATATAGAAGACGGTTGTACAACGACGGATCTCGTTAGTCTAGACATAGAAGACGGTTGTACAGACGGATCTCGTTAGTCTAGATATTGAAGACGGTTGTACAACGACGGATCTCGTTAGTCCAGATATAGAAGACGGTTGTACAACGACGGATCTCGTTTGTCTAGATATAGAAGACGGTTGTACAGACGGATCTCGTTAGTCTAGATATTGAAGACGATTGTTCAACGACGGATCTCGTTAGTCTAGATATAGAAGACGGTTGTACAGACGGATCTCGTTAGTCTAGATATAGAAGACGTTTGTCCATCCCAACCTTTCCTTTATCCACCTTCCACAATACAATTATTTATCAAAATCGCGAAAAAGAAGTGTACTCGCGAAGCAATCGCGAATAAATTCGATTTTTGATTAATATATCATCGAAATCGTTTGTCCAACGACGGATCTCGTTAGTCTAGATATAGAAGGCGGTTGTACAACGACGGATCTCGTTAGTCTAGATATTGAAGACGATTGTCCAACGACGTATCTCGTTAGCCTAGATATAAAAGACGGTTGTACAACGACGGATCTCGTTAGTCTAGACATAGAAGACGGTTGTACAGACGGATCTCGTTAGTCTAGATATTGAAGACGATTGTCCAACGACGTATCTCGTTAGACTAGATATAGAAGACGGTTGTACAACGACGGATCTCGTTAGTCTAGACATAGAAGGCGGTTGTACAACGACGGATCTCGTTAGTCTAGATATAGAAGACGGTTGTACAGACGGATCTCGTTAGTCTAGATATTGAAGACGATTGTCCAACGAAGTATCTCGTTAGACTAGATATAGAAGACGGTTGTACAACGACGGATCTCGTTAGTCTAGACATAGAAGACGGTTGTACAGACGGATCTCGTTAGTCTAGATATTGAAGACGGTTGTACAACGACGGATCTCGTTAGTCCAGATATAGAAGACGGTTGTACAACGACGGATCTCGTTTGTCTAGATATAGAAGACGGTTGTACAGACGGATCTCGTTAGTCTAGATATTGAAGACGATTGTTCAACGACGGATCTCGTTAGTCTAGATATTGGAGACGATTGTCCAACGACGTATCTCGTTAGTCTAGATATAACAGACGGTTGTACAACGACGGATCTCGTTAGTCTAGATATAGAAGACGGTTGTACAGACGGATCTCGTTAGTCTAGATATAGAAGACGTTTGTCCATCCCAACCTTTCCTTTATCCACCTTCCACAATACAATTATTTATCAAAATCGCGAAAAAGAAGTGTACTCGCGAAGCAATCGCGAATAAATTCGATTTTTGATTAATATATCATCGAAATCGTTTGTCCAACGACGGATCTCGTTAGTCTAGATATAGAAGGCGGTTGTACAACGACGGATCTCGTTAGTCTAGATATAGAAGACGGTTGTTCGGACGGATCTAGTTAGTCTAGATATAGAAGACGGTTGTACAACGACGGATCTCGTTAGTCTAGATATAGAAGGCGGTTGTACAACGACGGCTCTCGTTAGTCTAGATATAGAAGACGGTTGTACAGACGGATCTCGTTAGTCTAGATATTGAAGACGATTGGACAACGACGGATCTCGTTAGTCTAGATATAGAAGGCGGTTGCACAACGACGGATCTCGTTAGTCTAGATAAAGAAGACGGTTGTACAAACGGATCTCGTTAGTCTAGATATAGAAGACGGTTGTACAGACGGATCTCGTTAGTCTAGATATTGAAGACGATTGTTCAACGACGTATCTCGTTAGTCTAGATATAAAAGACGGTTGTACAACAACGGATCTCGTTAGTCTAGATATAGAAGACGGTTGTACAACTTCGGATCTCGTTAGTCTATATATAGAAGACGGTTGTCCAACGACGTATCTCGTTAGTCTTGATATAGAAGACGGTTGTACAACGACGGATCTCGTTAGTCTAGACATAGAAGACGGTTGTACAGACGGATCTCGTTAGTCTAGATATTGAAGACGTTTGTCCAACGACGTATCTCGTTAGTCTAGACATAGAAGACGGTTGTACAGACGGATCTCGTTAGTCTAGACATAGAAGACGGTTGTACAGACGGATCTCGTTAGTCTAGATATTGAAGACGTTTGTCCAACGACGTATCTCGTTAGTCTTGATATTGAAGACGATTTTCCAACGACGTATCTCGTTATTCTAGATATTGAAGACGATTGTCCAACGACGTATCTCGTTAGCCTAGATATAAAAGACGGTTGTACAACGACGGATCTCGTTAGTCTAGATATAGAAGACGGTTGTACAACTTCGGATCTCGTTAGTCTAGATATAGAAGACGGTTGTACAACGTCGCATCTCGTTAGTCTAGATATAGAAGACGTTTGTCCAACGACGTATCTCGTTAGTCTAGATATAGAAGACGGTTGGACAACGACGGATCACGTTAGTCTAGATATAGAAGACGGTTGTACAGACGGATCTCGTTAGTCTAGATATTGAAGACGTTTGTCCAACGACGTATCTCGTTAGACTAGATATAGAAGACGGTTGTACAACGACGGCTCTCGTTAGTCTAGATATAGAAGACGGTTGTACAGACGGATCTCGTTAGTCTAGATATTGAAGACGATTGTCCAACGACGTATCTCGTTAGTCTAGATATAGAAGACGTTTGTCCAACGACGTATCTCGTTAGTCTAGATATAGAAGACGTTTGTCCAACGACGTATCTCGTTAGTCTAGATATAGAAGACGGTTGTACAGACGGATCTCGTTAGTCTCGATATAGAAGACGTTTGTCCATCCCAACATTTCGTTTGTCCACCCTCCACAATACAATTAGTTATCAAAATCGCGAAAAAGAAGTGTACTCGCGAAGCAATCGCGAATAATTTCGATTTTTGATTAAAATAACATCGAAATCGTTTGTCCAACGACGGATCTCGTTAGTCTTGATATAGAAGACGGTTGTACAACGACGGATCTCGTTAGTCTAGACATAGAAGACGGTTGTACAGACGGATCTCGTTAGTCTAGATATTGGAGACGATTGTCCAACGACGTATCTCGTTAGTCTAGATATAACAGACGGTTGTACAACGACGGATCTCGTTAGTCTAGATATAGAAGACGGTTGTACACCGACGGATCTCGTTAGTCTAGATATATAAGACGGTTGTACAGACGGATCTCGTTAGTCTAGATATAGAAGACGTTTGTCCATCCCAACCTTTCCTTTATCCACCTTCCACAATACAATTATTTATCAAAATCGCGAAAAAGAAGTGTACTCGCGAAGCAATCACGAATAATTTCGATTTTTCGTTAATATAACATCTAAATCGTTTGTCCAACGACAGATCTCGTTAGTCTAGATATAGAAGACGGTTGTACAGACGGATCTCGTTAGTCTAGATATTGAAGACGATTGTCCAACGACGGATCTCGTTAGTCTAGATATTGAAGACGATTGTTCAACGACGGATCTCGTTAGTCTAGATATTGGAGACGATTGTCCAACGACGTATCTCGTTAGTCTAGATATAACAGACGGTTGTACAACGACGGATCTCGTTAGTCTAGATATAGAAGACGGTTGTACAACGACGGATCTCGTTAGTCTAGATATAGAAGACGTTTGTCCAACGACGTATCTCGTTAGTCTAGATATAGAAAACGGTTGGACAACGACGGATCTCGTTAGTCTAGATATAGAAGACGGTTGTACAGACGGATCTCGATAGTCTAGATATAGAAGACGTTTGTCCATCCCAACCTTTCCTTTATCCACCTTCCACAATACAATTATTTATCAAAATCGCGAAAAAGAAGTGTACTCGCGAAGCAATCACGAATAATTTCGATTTTTCGTTAATATAACATCTAAATCGTTTGTCCAACGACAGATCTCGTTAGTCTAGATATAGAAGACGGTTGTACAGACGGATCTCGTTAGTCTAGATATTGAAGACGATTGTCCAACGACGGATCTCGTTAGTCTAGATATTGAAGACGATTGTTCAACGACGGATCTCGTTAGTCTAGATATTGGAGACGATTGTCCAACGACGTATCTCGTTAGTCTAGATATAACAGACGGTTGTACAACGACGGATCTCGTTAGTCTAGATATAGAAGACGGTTGTACAACGACGGATCTCGTTAGTCTAGATATAGAAGACGTTTGTCCAACGACGTATCTCGTTAGTCTAGATATAGAAAACGGTTGGACAACGACGGATCTCGTTAGTCTAGATATAGAAGACGGTTGTACAGACGGATCTCGATAGTCTAGATATAGAAGACGTTTGTCCATCCCAACCTTTCCTTTATCCACCTTCCACAATACAATTATTTATCAAAATCGCGAAAAAGAAGTGTACTCGCGAAGCAATCGCGAATAATTTCGATTTTTGATTAATATATCATCGAAATCGTTTGTCCAACGACGGATCTCGTTAGTCTAGATATAGAAGGCGGTTGTACAACGACGGATCTCGTTAGTCTAGATATAGAAGACGGTTGTTCGGACGGATCTCGTTAGTCTAGATATAGAAGACGTTTGTACAACTTCGGATCTCGTTAGTCTAGATATAGAAGACGGTTGTACAACGTCGCATCTCGTTAGTCTAGATATAGAAGACGTTTGTCCAACGACGTATCTCGTTAGTCTAGATATAGAAGACGGTTGGACAACGACGGATCTCGTTAGTCTAGATATAGAAGACGGTTGTACAGACGGATCTCGATAGTCTAGATATAACAGACGGTTGTACAACGACGGATCTCGTTAGTCTAGATATAGAAGACGGTTGTACAACGACGGATCTCGTTAGTCTAGATATAGAAGACGTTTGTCCAACGACGTATCTCGTTAGTCTAGATATAGAAAACGGTTGGACAACGACGGATCTCGTTAGTCTAGATATAGAAGACGGTTGTACAGACGGATCTCGATAGTCTAGATATAGAAGACGTTTGTCCATCCCAACCTTTCCTTTATCCACCTTCCACAATACAATTATTTATCAAAATCGCGAAAAAGAAGTGTACTCGCGAAGAAATCGCGAATAATTTCGATTTTTGATTAATATATCATCGAAATCGTTTGTCCAACGACGGATCTCGTTAGTCTAGATATAGAAGGCGGTTGTACAACGACGGATCTCGTTAGTCTAGATATAGAAGACGGTTGTTCGGACGGATCTCGTTAGTCTAGATATAGAAGACGTTTGTCCATCCCAACATTTCGTTTGTCCACCCTCCACAATACAATTAGTTATCAAAATCGCGAAAAAGAAGTGTACTCGCGAAGCAATCGCGAATAATTTCGATTTTTGATTAATATAACATCGAAATCGTTTGTCCAACGACGGATCTCGTTAGTCTAGATATAGAAGACGGTTGTACACCGACGGATCTCGTTAGTCTAGATATATAAGACGGTTGTACAGACGGATCTCGTTAGTCTAGATATAGAAGACGTTTGTCCATCCCAACCTTTCCTTTATCCACCTTCCACAATACAATTATTTATCAAAATCGCGAAAAAGAAGTGTACTCGCGAAGCAATCGCGAATAATTTCGATTTTTGATTAATATATCATCGAAATCGTTTGTCCAACGACGGATCTCGTTAGTCTAGATATAGAAGGCGGTTGTACAACGACGGATCTCGTTAGTCTAGATATAGAAGACGGTTGTTCGGACGGATCTCGTTAGTCTAGATATAGAAGACGGTTGTACAACGACGGATCTCGTTAGTCTAGATATAGAAGGCGGTTGTACAACGACGGATCTCGTTAGTCTAGATATAGAAGACGGTTGTACAGACGGATCTCGTTAGTCTAGATATTGAAGACGATTGTCCAACGACGTATCTCGTTAGACTAGATATAGAAGACGGTTGTACAACGACGGATCTCGTTAGTCCAGATATAGAAGACGGTTGTACAACGACGGATCTCGTTTGTCTAGATATAGAAGACGGTTGTACAGACGGATCTCGTTAGTCTAGATATTGAAGACGATTGTTCAACGACGGATCTCGTTAGTCTAGATATTGGAGACGATTGTCCAACGACGTATCTCGTTAGTCTAGATATAACAGACGGTTGTACAACGACGGATCTCGTTAGTCTAGATATAGAAGACGGTTGTACAACGACGGATCTCGTTAGTCTAGATATAGAAGACGTTTGTCCAACGACGTATCTCGTTAGTCTAGATATAGAAAACGGTTGGACAACGACGGATCTCGTTAGTCTAGATATAGAAGACGGTTGTACAGGCGGATCTCGATAGTCTAGATATAGAAGACGTTTGTCCATCCCAACCTTTCCTTTATCCACCTTCCACAATACAATTATTTATCAAAATCGCGAAAAAGAAGTGTACTCGCGAAGCAATCGCGAATAATTTCGATTTTTGATTAATATATCATCGAAATCGTTTGTCCAACGACGGATCTCGTTAGTCTAGATATAGAAGGCGGTTGTACAACGACGGATCTCGTTAGTCTAGATATAGAAGACGGTTGTTCGGACGGATCTCGTTAGCCTAGATATAGAAGACGGTTGTACAACGACGGATCTCGTTAGTCTAGATATAGAAGGCGGTTGTACAACGACGGATCTCGATAGTCTAGATATAGAAAACGGTTGTACAGACGGATCTCGTTAGTCTAGATATAGAAGACGATTGTCCAACGACGTATCTCGTTAGTCTAGATATAACAGACGGTTGTACAACGACGGATCTCGTTAGTCTAGATATAGAAGACGGTTGTACAACGACGGATCTCGTTAGTCTAGATATAGAAGACGTTTGTCCAACGACGTATCTCGTTAGTCTAGATATAGAAAACGGTTGGACAACGCCGGATCTCGTTAGTCTAGATATAGAAGACGGTTGTACAGACGGATCTCGATAGTCTAGATATAGAAGACGTTTGTCCATCCCAACCTTTCCTTTATCCACCTTCCACAATACAATTATTTATCAAAATCGCGAAAAAGAAGTGTACTCGCGAAGCAATCGCGAATAATTTCGATTTTTGATTAATATATCATCGAAATCGTTTGTCCAACGACGGATCTCGTTAGTCTAGATATAGAAGGCGGTTGTACAACGACGGATCTCGTTAGTCTAGATATAGAAGACGGTTGTTCGGACGGATCTCGTTAGTCTAGATATAGAAGACGGTTGTACAACGACGGATCTCGTTAGTCTAGATATAGAAGACGGTTGTACAGACGGATCTCGATAGTCTAGATATAGAAAACGGTTGTACAGACGGATCTCGTTAGTCTAGATATAGAAGACGTTTGTCCATCCCAACAATTCGTTTCTCCACCCTCCACAATACAATTAGTTATCAAAATCGCGAAAAAGTAGTGTACTCGCGAAGCAATCACGAATAATTTCGATTTTTCGTTAATATAACATCTAAATCGTTTGTCCAACGACAGATCTCGTTAGTCTAGATATAGAAGACGGTTGTACAGACGGATCTCGTTAGTCTAGATATTGAAGACGATTGTCCAACGACGGATCTCGTTAGTCTAGATATTGAAGACGATTGTTCAACGACGGATCTCGTTAGTCTAGATATTGAAGACGATTGTCCAACGACGTATCTCGTTAGTCTAGATATAACAGACGGTTGTACAACGACGGATCTCGTTAGTCTAGATATAGAAGGCGGTTGTACAACGACGGATCTCGTTAGTCTAGATATAGAAGACGGTTGTTCGGACGGATCTCGTTAGTCTAGATATAGAAGACGGTTGTACAACGACGGATCTCGTTAGTCTAGATATAGAAGGCGGTTGTACAACGACGGCTCTCGTTAGTCTAGATATAGAAGACGGTTGTACAGACGGATCTCGTTAGTCTAGATATATAAGACGGTTGTACAGACGGATCTCGTTAGTCTAGATATAGAAGACGTTTGTCCATCCCAACCTTTCCTTTATCCACCTTCCACAATACAATTATTTATCAAAATCGCGAAAAAGAAGTGTACTCGCGAAGCAATCGCGAATAAATTCGATTTTTGATTAATATATCATCGAAATCGTTTGTCCAACGACGGATCTCGTTAGTCTAGATATAGAAGGCGGTTGTACAACGACGGATCTCGTTAGTCTAGATATAGAAGACGGTTGTTCGGACGGATCTCGTTAGTCTAGATATAGAAGACGGTTGTACAACGACGGATCTCGTTAGTCTAGATATAGAAGGCGGTTGTACAACGACGGCTCTCGTTAGTCTAGATATAGAAGACGGTTGTACAGACGGATCTCGTTAGTCTAGATATTGAAGACGATTGGACAACGACGGATCTCGTTAGTCTAGATATAGAAGGCGGTTGCACAACGACGGATCTCGTTAGTCTAGATAAAGAAGACGGTTGTACAAACGGATCTCGTTAGTCTAGATATAGAAGACGGTTGTACAGACGGATCTCGTTAGTCTAGATATTGAAGACGATTGTTCAACGACGTATCTCGTTAGTCTAGATATAAAAGACGGTTGTACAACAACGGATCTCGTTAGTCTAGACATAGAAGACGGTTGTACAGACGGATCTCGTTAGTCTAGATATTGAAGACGTTTGTCCAACGACGTATCTCGTTAGTCTAGACATAGAAGACGGTTGTACAGACGGATCTCGTTAGTCTAGATATTGAAGACGTTTGTCCAACGACGTATCTCGTTAGTCTAGACATAGAAGACGGTTGTACAGACGGATCTCGTTAGTCTAGATATTGAAGACGTTTGTCCAACGACGTATCTCGTTAGTCTTGATATTGAAGACGATTTTCCAACGACGTATCTCGTTATTCTAGATATTGAAGACGATTGTCCAACGACGTATCTCGTTAGCCTAGATATAAAAGACGGTTGTACAACGACGGATCTCGTTAGTCTAGATATAGAAGACGGTTGTACAACTTCGGATCTCGTTAGTCTAGATATAGAAGACGGTTGTACAACGTCGCATCTCGTTAGTCTAGATATAGAAGACGTTTGTCCAACGACGTATCTCGTTAGTCTAGATATAGAAGACGGTTGGACAACGATGGATCACGTTAGTCTAGATATAGAAGACGGTTGTACAGACGGATCTCGTTAGTCTAGATATTGAAGACGTTTGTCCAACGACGTATCTCGTTAGACTAGATATAGAAGACGGTTGTACAACGACGGCTCTCGTTAGTCTAGATATAGAAGACGGTTGTACAGACGGATCTCGTTAGTCTAGATATTGAAGACGATTGTCCAACGACGTATCTCGTTAGTCTAGATATAGAAGACGTTTGTCCAACGACGTATCTCGTTAGTCTAGATATAGAAGACGGTTGGACAACGACGGATCTCGTTAGTCTAGATATAGAAGGCGGTTGTACAACGACGGATCTCGTTAGTGTAGATATAGAAGACGGTTGTGCAGACGGATCTCGTTAGTCTAGATATAGAAGACGGTTGTACAGACGGATCTCGTTAGTCTCGATATAGAAGACGTTTGTCCATCCCAACATTTCGTTTGTCCACCCTCCACAATACAATTAGTTATCAAAATCGCGAAAAAGAAGTGTACTCGCGAAGCAATCGCGAATAATTTCGATTTTTGATTAAAATAACATCGAAATCGTTTGTCCAACGACGGATCTCGTTAGTCTTGATATAGAAGACGGTTGTACAACGACGGATCTCGTTAGTCTAGACATAGAAGACGGTTGTACAGACGGATCTCGTTAGTCTAGATATTGAAGACGTTTGTCCAACGACGTATCTCGTTAGTCTAGATATTGAAGACGATTTTCCAACGACGTATCTCGTTAGTCTAGATATTGAAGACGATTGTCCAACGACGTATCTCGTTAGCCTAGATATAAAAGACGGTTGTACAACGACGGATCTCGTTAGTCTAGATATAGAAGACGGTTGTACAACTTCGGATCTCGTTAGTCTAGATATAGAAGACGGTTGTACAACGACGCATCTCGTTAGTGTAGATATAGAAGACGTTTGTCCAACGACGTATCTCGTTAGTCTAGATATAGAAGGCGGTTGGACAACGACGGATCACGTTAGTCTAGATATAGAAGACGGTTGTACAGACGGATCTCGTTAGTCTAGATATAGAAGACGTTTGTCCATCCCAACAATTCGTTTCTCCACCCTCCACAATACAATTAGTTATCAAAATCGCGAAAAAGTAGTGTACTCGCGAAGCAATCACGAATAATTTCGATTTTTCGTTAATATAACATCTAAATCGTTTGTCCAACGACAGATCTCGTTAGTCTAGATATTGAAGACGATTGTCCAACGACGGATCTCGTTAGTCTAGATATTGAAGACGATTGTTCAACGACGGATCTCGTTAGTCTAGATATTGAAGACGATTGTCCAACGACGTATCTCGTTAGTCTAGATATAACAGACGGTTGTACAACGACGGATCTCGTTAGTCTAGATATAGAAGACGGTTGTACAACGACGGATCTCGTTAGTCTATACATAGAAGACGGTTGTACAACGTCGGATCTCGTTATTATAGACATAGAAGACGGTTGTACAGACGGATCTCGTTAGTCTAGATATAGAAAACGGTTGTACAGACGGATCTCGTTAGTCTCGATATAGAAGACGTTTGTCCATCCCAACATTTCGTTTGTCCACCCTCCACAATACAATTAGTTATCAAAATCGCGAAAAAGAAGTGTACTCGCGAAGCAATCGCGAATAATTTCGATTTTTGATTAATATAACATCGAAATCGTTTGTCCAACGACGGATCTCGTTAGTCTAGATATAGAAGACGGTTGTACAACGACGGATCTCGTTAGTCTAGATATATAAGACGGTTGTACAGACGGATCTCGTTAGTCTAGATATAGAAGACGTTTGTCCATCCCAACCTTTCCTTTATCCACCTTCCACAATACAATTATTTATCAAAATCGCGAAAAAGAAGTGTACTCGCGAAGCAATCGCGAATAATTTCGATTTTTGATTAATATATCATCGAAATCGTTTGTCCAACGACGGATCTCGTTAGTCTAGATATAGAAGGCGGTTGTACAACGACGGAACTCGTTAGTCTAGATATAGAAGACGGTTGTTCGGACGGATCTCGTTAGTCTAGATATAGAAGACGGTTGTACAACGACGGATCTCGTTAGTCTAGATATAGAAGGCGGTTGTACAACGACGGATCTCGTTAGTCTAGATATAGAAGACGGTTGTACAGACGGATCTCGTTAGTCTAGATATTGAAGACGATTGTCCAACGACGTATCTCGTTAGACTAGATATAGAAGACGGTTGTACAACGACGGATCTCGTTAGTCTAGACATAGAAGACGGTTGTACAGACGGATCTCGTTAGTCTAGATATTGAAGACGGTTGTACAACGACGGATCTCGTTAGTCCAGATATAGAAGACGGTTGTACAACGACGGATCTCGTTTGTCTAGATATAGAAGACGGTTGTACAGACGGATCTTGTTAGTCTAGATATTGAAGACGATTTTCCAACGACGTATCTCGGTAGTCTAGATATAAAAGACGGTTCTACAACGACGGATCTCGTTAGTCTAGATATAGAAGACGGTTGTACAACGACGGATCTCGTTAGTCTAGATATAGAAGACGGTTGTACAACGACGGATCTCGTTAGTCTAGATATAAAAGACGGTTGTACAGACGGATCTCGTTAGTCTAAATATAGAAGACGTTTGTCCATCCCAACCTTTCCTTTATCCACCTTCCACAATACAATTATTTATCAAAATCGCGAAAAAGAAGTGTACTCGCGAAGCAATCGCGAATAATTTCGATTTTTGATTAATATATCATCGAAATCGTTTGTCCAACGACGGATCTCGTTAGTCTAGATATAGAAGACGGTTGTACAGACGGATCTCGTTAGTCTAGATATAGAAGACGGTTGTACAGACGGATCTCGTTAGTCTACATATAGAAGACGTTTGTCCAACGACGTATCTCGTTAGTCTAGATATAGAAGACGGTTGGACAACGACGGATCACGTTAGTCTAGATATAGAAGGCGGTTGTACAACGACGGATCTCGTTTGTCTAGATATAGAAGACGGTTGTACAGACGGATCTCGTTAGTCTAGATATTGAAGACGATTGTCCAACGACGTATCTCGTTAGACTAGATATAGAAGACGGTTGTACAACGACGGATCTCGTTAGTCTAGACATAGAAGACGGTTATACAGACGGATCTCGTTAGTCTAGATATTGAAGACGGTTGTACAACGACGGATCTCGTTAGTCCAGATATAGAAGACGGTTGTACAACGACGGATCTCGTTTGTCTAGATATAGAAGACGGTTGTACAGACGGATCTCGTTAGTCTAGATATAAAAGACGTTTGTCAATCCCAACCTTTCCTTTATCCACCTTCCACAATACAATTATTTATCAAAATCGCGAAAAAGAAGTGTACTCGCGAAGCAATCGCGAATAATTTCGATTTTTGATTAATATATCATCGAAATCGTTTGTCCAACGACGGATCTCGTTAGTCTAGATATAGAAGACGGTTGTACAACGACGGATATCGTTAGTCTAGATATAGAAGACGGTTGTACAACGACGGATCTCGTTAGTCTAGATATAGAAGACGTTTGTCCAACGACGTATCTCGTTAGTCTAGATATAGAAGACGGTTGGACAACGACGGATCTCGTTAGTCTAGATATAGAAGACGGTTGTACAGACGGATCTCGTTAGTCTAGATATTGAAGACGATTGTCCAACGACGTATCTCGTTAGTCTAGATATAGAAGACGGTTGTACAGACGGATCTCGGTAGTCTAGATATTGAAGACGATTGTCCAACGACGTATCTCGTTAGTCTAGATATAGAAGACGTTTGTCCAACGACGGATCTCGTTAGTCTAGATATAGAAGACGGTTGTACAACGACGGATCTCGTTAGTCTAGATATAGAAGACGTTTGTCCAACGACGTATCTCGTTAGTCTAGATATTGAAGACGATTGTCCAACGACGTATCTCGTTAGTCTAGATATAAAAGACGGTTGTACAACGACGGATCTCGTTAGTCTAGATATAGAAGACGGTTGTACAACGACGGATCTCGTTAGTCTAGATATAGAAGACGGTTGTACAGACGGATCTCGTTAGTCTAGATATTGAAGACGTTTGTCCAACGACGTATCTCGTTAGTCTAGATATAGAAGACGTTTGTCCAACGACGTATCTCGTTAGTCTAGATATAGAAGACGGTTGGACAACGACGGATCTCGTTAGTCTAGATATAGAAGGCGGTTGTACAACGACGGATCTCGTTAGTCTATATATAGAAGACGGTTGTACAGACGGATCTCGTTAGTCTAGATATAGAGGACGGTTGTACAGACGGATCTCGTTAGTCTAGATATTGAAGACGATTATCCAACGACGTATCTCGTTAGTCTAGATATAAAAGACGGTTGTACAACGACGGATCTCGTTAGTCTAGATATAGAAGACGGTTGTACAACTTCGGATCTCGTTAATCTATATATAGAAGACGGTTGTACAACGACGGATCTCGTTAGTCTAGATATAGAAGACGTTTGTCCAACGACGTATCTCGTTAGTCTTGATATAGAAGACGGTTGTACAACGACGGATCTCGTTAGTCTAGACATAGAAGACGGTTGTACAGACGGATCTCGTTAGTCTAGATATTGAAGACGTTTGTCCAACGACGTATCTCGTTAGTCTAGATATAAAAGATGGTTGTACAACGACGGATCTCGTTAGTCTAGATATAGAAGACGGTTGTACAACGACGGATCTCGTTAGTCTAGATATAGAAGACGGTTGTACAGACGGATCTCGTTAGTCTAGATATTGAAGACGTTTGTCCAACGACGTATCTCGTTAGTCTAGATATAGAAGACGTTTGTCCAACGACGTATCTCGTTAGTCTAGATATAGAAGACGGTTGGACAACGACGGATCTCGTTAGTCTAGATATAGAAGGCGGTTGTACAACGACGGATCTCGTTAGTCTATATATAGAAGACGGTTGTACAGACGGATCTCGTTAGTCTAGATATAGAGGACGGTTGTACAGACGGATCTCGTTAGTCTAGATATTGAAGACGATTATCCAACGACGGATCTCGTTAGTCTAGATATAGAAGACGGTTGTACAACGACGGATCTCGTTAGTCTAGATATAGAAGACGGTTGTACAGACGGATCTCGTTAGTCTAGATATTGAAGACGTTTGTCCAACGACGTATCTCGTTAGTCTAGATATAGAAGACGTTTGTCCAACGACGTATCTCGTTAGTCTAGATATAGAAGACGGTTGGACAACGACGGATCTCGTTAGTCCAGATAAAGAAGACGGTTGTACAACGACGGATCTCGTTTGTCTAGATATAGAAGACGGTTGTACAGACGGATCTCGTTAGTCTAGATATAGAAGACGTTTGTCCATCCCAACCTTTCCTTTATCCACCTTCCACAATACAATTATTTATCAAAATCGCGAAAAAGAAGTGTACTCGCGAAGCAATCGCGAATAATTTCGATTTTTGATTAATATATCATCGAAATCGTTTGTCCAACGACGGATCTCGTTAGTCTAGATATAGAAGACGGTTGTACAACGACGGATCTCGTTAGTCTAGATATAGAAGACGTTTGTCCAACGACGTATCTCGTTAGTCTAGATATAGAAGACGGTTGGACAACGACGGATCTCGTTAGTCTAGATATAGAAGACGGTTGTACAGACGGATCTCGTTAGTCTAGATATAGAAGACGGTTGTACAGACGGATCTCGTTAGTCTAGATATAGAAGACGGTTGTACAGACGGATCTCGGTAGTCTAGATATTGAAGACGATTGTCCAACGACGTATCTCGTTAGTCTAGATATAGAAGACGTTTGTCCAACGACGGATCTCGTTAGTCTATATATAGAAGACGGTTGTACAGACGGATCTCGTTAGTCTAGATATAGAGGACGGTTGTACAGACGGATCTCGTTAGTCTAGATATTGAAGACGATTATCCAACGACGTATCTCGTTAGTCTAGATATAAAAGACGGTTGTACAACGACGGATCTCGTTAGTCTAGATATAGAAGACGGTTGTACAACTTCGGATCTCGTTAGTCTATATATAGAAGACGGTTGTACAACGACGGATCTCGTTAGTCTAGATATAGAAGACGTTTGTCCAACGACGTATCTCGTTAGTCTTGATATAGAAGACGGTTGTACAACGACGGATCTCGTTAGTCTAGACATAGAAGACGGTTGTACAGACGGATCTCGTTAGTCTAGATATTGAAGACGTTTGTCCAACGACGTATCTCGTTAGTCTAGATATAAAAGATGGTTGTACAACGACGGATCTCGTTAGTCTAGATATAGAAGACGGTTGTACAACTTCGGATCTCGTTAGTCTATATATAGAAGACGGTTGTACAACGACGGATCTCGTTAGTCTAGATATAGAAGACGTTTGTCCAACGACGTATCTCGTTAGTCTTGATATAGAAGACGGTTGTACAACGACGGATCTCGTTAGTCTAGACATAGAAGACGGTTGTACAGACGGATCTCGTTAGTCTAGATATTGAAGACGTTTGTCCAACGACGTATCTCGTTAGTCTAGATATAAAAGATGGGTGTACAACGACGGATCTCGTTAGTCTAGATATAGAAGACGGTTGTTCAACGACGTATCTCGTTAGTCTAGATATAGAAGACGTTTGTCCAACGACGTATCTCGTTAGTCTAGATATAGAAGACGGTTGTACAGACGTATCTCGTTAGTCTAGATATAGAAGACGGTTGTACAGACGGATCTCGTTAGTCTAGATATAGAAGACGTTTGTCCAACGACGTATCTCGTTAGTCTAGATATAGAAGACGGTTGTACAGACGGATCTCGTTAGTCTAGATATAGAAGACGTTTGTCCAACGACGTATCTCGTTAGTCTAGATATAGAAGACGTTTGTCCAACGACGTATCTCGTTAGTCTAGATATAGAAGACGGTTGTACAGACGGATCTCGTTAGTCTAGATATAGAAGACGGTTGTACAACGACGGATCTCGTTAGTCTAGATATAGAAGACGTTTGTCCAACGACGTATCTCGTTAGTCTAGATATAGAAGACGTTTGTCCAACGACGTATCTCGTTAGTCTAGATATAGAAGACGTTTGTCCAACGACGTATCTCGTTAGTCTAGATATAGAAGACGGTTGTACAGACGGATCTCGTTAGTCTAGATATAGAAGACGTTTGTCCAACGACGTATCTCGTTAGTCTAGATATAGAAGACGGTTGTACAGACGGATCTCGTTAGTCTAGATATAGAAGACGTTTGTCCAACGACGTATCTCGTTAGTCTAGATATAGAAGACGTTTGTCCAACGACGTATCTCGTTAGTCTAGATATAGAAGACGGTTGTACAGACGGATCTCGTTAGTCTAGATATAGAAGACGTTTGTCCAACGACGTATCTCGTTAGTCTAGATATAGAAGACGGTTGTACAGACGGATCTCGTTAGTCTAGATATAGAAGACGTTTGTCCAACGACGTATCTCGTTAGTCTAGATATAGAAGACGTTTGTCCAACGACGTATCTCGTTAGTCTAGATATTGAAGACGATTGTCCAACGACGTATCTCGTTAGTCTAGATATAAAAGACGGTTGTACAACGACGGATCTCGTTAGTCTAGATATAGAAGACGGTTGTACAACGACGGATCTCGTTAGTCTAGATATAGAAGACGGTTGTACAGACGGATCTCGTTAGTCTAGATATTGAAGACGTTTGTCCAACGACGTATCTCGTTAGTCTAGATATAAAAGACGGTTGTACAGACGGATCTCGGTAGTCTAGATATTGAAGACGATTGTCCAACGACGTATCTCGTTAGTCTAGATATAGAAGACGTTTGTCCAACGACGGATCTCGTTAGTCTAGATATAGAAGACGGTTGTACAACGACGGATCTCGTTAGTCTAGATATAGAAGACGTTTGTCCAACGACGTATCTCGTTAGTCTAGATATTGAAGACGATTGTCCAACGACGTATCTCGTTAGTCTAGATATAAAAGACGGTTGTACAACGACGGATCTCGTTAGTCTAGATATAGAAGACGGTTGTACAACGACGGATCTCGTTAGTCTAGATATAGAAGACGGTTGTACAGACGGATCTCGTTAGTCTAGATATTGAAGACGTTTGTCCAACGACGTATCTCGTTAGTCTAGATATAGAAGACGTTTGTCCAACGACGTATCTCGTTAGTCTAGATATAGAAGACGGTTGGACAACGACGGATCTCGTTAGTCTAGATATAGAAGGCGGTTGTACAACGACGGATCTCATTAGTCTATATATAGAAGACGGTTGTACAGACGGATCTCGTTAGTCTAGATATAGAGGACGGTTGTACAGACGGATCTCGGTAGTCTAGATATTGAAGACGATTGTCCAACGACGTATCTCGTTAGTCTAGATATAGAAGACGTTTGTCCAACGACGGATCTCGTTAGTCTATATATAGAAGACGGTTGTACAGACGGATCTCGTTAGTCTAGATATAGAGGACGGTTGTACAGACGGATCCCGTTAGTCTAGATATTGAAGACGATTATCCAACGACGTATCTCGTTAGTCTAGATATAAAAGACGGTTGTACAACGACGGATCTCGTTAGTCTAGATATAGAAGACGGTTGTACAACTTCGGATCTCGTTAGTCTATATATAGAAGACGGTTGTACAACGACGGATCTCGTTAGTCTAGATATAGAAGACGTTTGTCCAACGACGTATCTCGTTAGTCTTGATATAGAAGACGGTTGTACAACGACGGATCTCGTTAGTCTAGACATAGAAGACGGTTGTACAGACGGATCTCGTTAGTCTAGATATTGAAGACGTTTGTCCAACGACGTATCTCGTTAGTCTAGATATAAAAGATGGTTGTACAACGACGGATCTCGTTAGTCTAGATATAGAAGACGGTTGTACAACTTCGGATCTCGTTAGTCTATATATAGAAGACGGTTGTACAACGACGGATCTCGTTAGTCTAGATATAGAAGACGTTTGTCCAACGACGTATCTCGTTAGTCTTGATATAGAAGACGGTTGTACAACGACGGATCTCGTTAGTCTAGACATAGAAGACGGTTGTACAGACGGATCTCGTTAGTCTAGATATTGAAGACGTTTGTCCAACGACGTATCTCGTTAGTCTAGATATAAAAGATGGGTGTACAACGACGGATCTCGTTAGTCTAGATATAGAAGACGGTTGTACAACGACGGATCTCGTTAGTCTAGATATAGAAGACGGTTGTACAGACGGATCTCGTTAGTCTAGATATTGAAGACGATTGTTCAACGACGTATCTCGTTAGTCTAGATATAGAAGACGTTTGTCCAACGACGTATCTCGTTAGTCTAGATATAGAAGACGGTTGTACAGACGTATCTCGTTAGTCTAGATATAGAAGACGGTTGTACAGACGGATCTCGTTAGTCTAGATATAGAAGACGTTTGTCCAACGACGTATCTCGTTAGTCTAGATATAGAAGACGTTTGTCCAACGACGTATCTCGTTAGTCTAGATATAGAAGACGGTTGTACAGACGGATCTCGTTAGTCTAGATATAGAAGACGTTTGTCCAACGACGTATCTCGTTAGTCTAGATATAGAAGACGTTTGTCCAACGACGTATCTCGTTAGTCTAGATATAGAAGACGGTTGTACAGACGGATCTCGTTAGTCTAGATATAGAAGACGGTTGTACAACGACGGATCTCGTTAGTCTAGATATAGAAGACGTTTGTCCAACGACGTATCTCGTTAGTCTAGATATAGAAGACGTTTGTCCAACGACGTATCTCGTTAGTCTAGATATAGAAGACGTTTGTCCAACGACGTATCTCGTTAGTCTAGATATAGAAGACGGTTGTACAGACGGATCTCGTTAGTCTAGATATAGAAGACGTTTGTCCAACGACGTATCTCGTTAGTCTAGATATAGAAGACGGTTGTACAGACGGATCTCGTTAGTCTAGATATAGAAGACGTTTGTCCAACGACGTATCTCGTTAGTCTAGATATAGAAGACGTTTGTCCAACGACGTATCTCGTTAGTCTAGATATAGAAGACGGTTGTACAGACGGATCTCGTTAGTCTAGATATAGAAGACGTTTGTCCAACGACGTATCTCGTTAGTCTAGATATAGAAGACGGTTGTACAGACGGATCTCGTTAGTCTAGATATAGAAGACGTTTGTCCAACGACGTATCTCGTTAGTCTAGATATAGAAGACGTTTGTCCAACGACGTATCTCGTTAGTCTAGATATTGAAGACGATTGTCCAACGACGTATCTCGTTAGTCTAGATATAAAAGACGGTTGTACAACGACGGATCTCGTTAGTCTAGATATAGAAGACGGTTGTACAACGACGGATCTCGTTAGTCTAGATATAGAAGACGGTTGTACAGACGGATCTCGTTAGTCTAGATATTGAAGACGTTTGTCCAACGACGTATCTCGTTAGTCTAGATATAAAAGACGGTTGTACAACGACGGATCTCGTTAGTCTAGATATAGAAGACGGTTGTACAACTTCGGATCTCGTTAGTCTATATATAGAAGACGGTTGTACAACGACGGATCTCGTTAGTCTAGATATAGAAGACGGTTGTACAACGACGGATCTCGTTAGTCTAGATATAGAAGACGGTTGTACAGACGTATCTCGTTAGTCTTTATATAGAAGACGGTTGTACAACGACGGATCACGTTAGTCTAGATATAGAAGACGGTTGTACAGACGGATCTCGTTAGTCTAGATATTGAAGACCTTTGTCCAACGACGTATCTCGTTAGTCTAGATATAGAAGGCGGTTGTACAACGACGGATCTCGTTAGTCTAGATATAGAAGACGTTTGTCCAACGACGTATCTCGTTATTCTAGATATTGAAGACGTTTGTCCAACGACGTATCTCGTTAGTCTAGATATAGAAGACGTTTGTCCAACGACGTATCTCGTTAGTCTAGATATAGAAGACGGTTGGACAACGACGGATCTCGTTAGTCTAGATATAGAAGGCGGTTGTACAACGACGGATCTCGTTAGTCTATATATAGAAGACGGTTGTACAGACGGATCTCGTTAGTCTAGATATAGAGGACGGTTGTACAGACGGATCTCGTTAGTCTAGATATAGAGGACGGTTGTACAGACGGACCTCGTTAGTCTAGATATTGAAGACGATTGTCCAACGACGTATCTCGTTAGTCTAGATATAAAAGACGGTTGTACAACGACGGATCTCGTTAGTCTAGATATAGAAGACGGTTGTACAACTTCGGATCTCGTTAGTCTATATATAGAAGACGGTTGTACAACGACGGATCTCGTAAGTCTAGATATAGAAGACGGTTGTACAACGACGGATCTCGTTAGTCTAGATATAGAAGACGGTTGTACAGACGGATCTCGTTAGTCTTTATATAGAAGACGGTTGTACAACGACGGATCACGTTAGTCTAGATATAGAAGACGGTTGTACAGACGGATCTCGTTAGTCTAGATATTGAAGACGTTTGTTCAACGACGTATCTCGTTAGTCTAGATATAGAAGGCGGTTGTACAACGACGGATCTCGTTAGTCTAGATATAGAAGACGTTTGTCCAACGACGTATCTCGTTATTCTAGATATTGAAGACGTTTGTCCAACGACGTATCTCGTTAGTCTAGATATAGGAGACGATTGTACAACGTCGGATCTCGTTAGTCTAGATATAGAAGGCGGTTGTACAACGACAGATCTCGTTAGTCTAGATATAGAAGACGGTTGTACAACGACGGATCTCGTTAGTCTAGATATTGAAGACGTTTGTCCAATGATGTATCTCGTTAGATTAGATATAGAAGACGTTTGTCCATCCCAACCTTTCCTTTACCCACCTTCCACAATACAATTATTTATCAAAATCGCGAAAAAGAAGTGTACTCGCGAAGCAATCGCGAATAATTTCGATTTTTGATTAATATAACATCGAAAAAGTTTGTCCAACGACGGATCTCGTTAGTCTAGATATAGAAGGCGGTTGTACAACGACGTATCTCGTTAGTCTAGATATAGAAGACGGTTGGACAACGACGTATCTCGTTAGTCTAGATATAGAAGACGGTTGGACAACGACGGATCTCGTTAGTCTAGATATAGAAGACGGTTGTACAGACGGATCTCGTTTGTCTAGATATAGAAAACGGTTGTACAGACGGATCTCGTTAGTCTAGATATTAATATAGATGCAGGTGTTGAAAAAAATACAGTACGTGACAAGGGAGAGACGCGATTTCGCCTCGCGTGAATTACAGCCCTCGATGCGGTCGGGCAGCAAACTTCACGCTCGTCGGAATCGCTTTCTTCTCTCAATTGTCACGTAATGTACTATTCCCATATATTAATAGGGTCTAGCAGGGTAAGCATGGGCCCTTTCCCCATGCCGATTCTTGGAGTTGTTATTTTTTAAGCAATGCTCCTAGCCTGAAACACCATTATGTAAAGTTTTAGATAGCTATCCTCCCCCCCCCCTCCCGGCTACGCGTAATCCGGGGGTAAACGCCTTTATCGTTATTTTTTTCTCGGTTACTACTTAAGATATTTAAATGAAACAAAAGCGACAAAATAGCTACATATTAGGTTTGTTAATGTTTCAGACGGTTTAACAATTTTTTATTTATAACGCCCGGGTGACAAATAATAAAGAATAGCAGCAACGTGTGAACAGCAACCTAGTGTCCTATTCCCATTCGCACAATCACATCGTTTATATATCGTTTTATCGATCGGTAGCTAGTAGAATTTGGCACGTATTCAATATAACACTGATAACTTTTTCGATTAATGTGTCTTGAGCGGACCTTGATTCTTATAATATGACTATTTTCTGTTTATTCGGGATTTAGATTTTCTCTATTAGTAAACTCGCAAGCAAATAAACGTCCATAAAACAGCGACGGTTCCATGCTGCCGGCGGACAGCAACGTCGATGATGCAGCGGCGGCATCGTGCTGTTGAGTACATTGAGTACTGTTGAGTATATTGAATACGTACCAAATTCTACTAGCTACCCATCGATAAAACGATTACATGTGATTGTGCGAATGGGCAGGGGCGGCTTTAGCATACTTGGCACCCCCGGGCAATATTATCATGGCGCCCCTTCAAGGGCACGAAAATCAATTAGCAGAACGAATATAAATGAATAAACACATACAGGGGCACCCCTACGGATTTGGCGCCCCGGGCGGTCACCCTGGCTGCCTCCCCCTTAAAGCCGGCCCTGCGAATGGGAATAGGACAGTAGGTTGCTGTTCACACGTTGCTGCTATTCTTTATTATTTGTCACACGGGCGTTATAAATAAAAAATTGTTAAACCGTCTGAAACATTGACAAACCTAATATGTAGCTATTTTGTCGCTTTTGTTTCATTTAAATATCTTAAGTAGTAACCGAGAAAAAAATAACGATAAGGGCGTTTACCCCCGGATTACGCGTAGCCGGGGGGGGGGGGGATAGCGATCTGAAACTTTACACGATGGCTATTCAGGCAAGGAGCATTGTTTAAAAAATAACAACTCCAGGAATCAGGGTGGGGGCCGTTTGCCCATGCTTACCCTGCTAGACTCTTTGGGAATCTTCGGGAATTATTATTCCACCACTTGAGGATGCACGACGTGGTTGGAATAAGTTTCTCCTCGTAGTACGACATCAATTCCTTATCAATCGTACAAACCTCGTCGTTAATATTTGGTTTTTCATCTTTCACAATTGTTTAAACGGATGCCTTGGGAAGGCGATGTGGATTGTCACTGGTCTGGCCAGGGAAGGGATGCACTCCAACTCTTCGAACCAACTTCACTAGTTGGTGGGACGGCACGTTTATTTAGCCGAACGTGGGCGTCGTTTACAACAACGGACGAGCACCCCACAGAAAGACAGGACGAACAAGCACGACTCACAACACGCAATTACACCGAACAGATATATGTACAAGCTATGTACACGAGCGCAGGGCGCGAGGGCTCGAAGGGCCGTCTTAAAGAATGTAAATCTGGGGTCGCTGGGCGACGAAACGGTTGCAATATGGGCGTGCGAGAGCGTGTTGTTGTCGTTCGAGATATTCGAGGAACTAACTGCCGGATTCTCGGAAGCGCGCAACGCTCGAATCCGGGCAAAAACAGGTGACGTAGGTAACCGTCTTACCGTACGGTGTGTCATCGTATTTACACGCTCTCGCACGCACATTTAAATCCGCGCGACAGCTGATCGGTGGCTTTCGGCCGCAACAACAATATTGGAAAATGATTCACCTAAGCTTGCTGGCGATGTGGATACTATAAGGAAAATAAGTTAACTTATTATTGTTCTAATTAGTAGTGGCAGAAGGAATATTAATATTTGTAGAAACACACCTGAAGTGGTTTTTGATGTTACATCAACAGTTGACGCTGCCGCATCTACTCCATTTGCACCTCCGTATTCCATAAGCGCAGAGTGCAGCAACATGTGTGCTGATACCTTTTTTTCCTCCGTTAGTATTCTGTCCTTTATGCGAGGATCCAAGAGCATTGCGATCACTAAAGGTTTGTTATCGTCAATAAATTGAAATCTACTATTGAGGCTGAGTAATAAATTATTACGCAGCCGTATTCCGCCAGGAATAGCGCGGTATTTTTTCTATCGATGTTGCCAGTATTTTTTTAAGTCCGTATATAGTCGGTATATATCGACATAATGTCGGTTTATTTTCAATTGTAATGACCTGCGTTGCTTCTTTAAACAGTTTTAATGAATCACAATACTCTTGGATCATGCCCCACTCGCGGCTAGATATAGGCATCGGCATTCGTTGCTTATCCAATACTGCATTTAGTGCACGTCGCACGTGAAGTAGGTGGTCCATCATGTCAAACTGTGAATTAAACCTCGTTTCCACATTGCCAATAAGGCGAAGTGGTATCTGTTAAAATTAAAAGGTGCCTGGATATGCGAGGGGGCCAATTCAATTGAGACGTTATGGGTTAATTGTAATAATGATATGTAATTTATCACTTTTATAACTGTATTAATACTCTTCTGTTACTACTATGTGCTCTTATCAGTGTCCCTTGTACAACTAACTTTGTGTACACGACACCTGCCTCGAGAGCGCTATACCCCCACTCACACTCAACTAATACAGTAGCGCTCGGTCATACATAACTTAAATTTACTCGTTATTCCAACACGCCTCCTTAAATTTAGCTTATCCGATACTTTACATTACTATCTTAACATACTTTCAAATGTTTTCTAAACTTTTCAAATTTAATACGTCCTAAGGACTTAGTAAACATATCAGCGGGATTTTCACCCGTATCTATTTTTATAATATCAATTATCCCCTTTTTATAATTCTCGTTGACAAAATGGTAATGGGTTTCTATATATTTTGAATGTTTTGTTAAGTTTCCAAATTTGCTTACACTAATCGCTCCATTATTATCCTCATAAATCCGTATTTGATTTTTAATCTCTATTCCAAAATCTTTTAGTAAATCTCGTATTAGTTTTATTTCACTCACACACACAGACAAGGCTACGTATTCTGCCTCTGTCGACGATTTCGTTACTATATCTTGCTTTTTCGATTTCCAGTATATAGTATTTCCATACATTCTTATTACATAGCCCGTCGTCGATTTTCGGTCTACAATATCTCCTGCCCAGTCGGCATCTACACAACAATCTAGTATATTAGCTTTTTCATTTTTTTCAAATTTCAATTTTATATCTTTAGTATAGTATAAATATTTTAATATCCTTAGTGCATACTTATAGTGACTTTGATCATAACCTTTTTGAAACCTACTCAAATAATTCACGCAGTAACAAATGTCTGGCCTAGTACTCGAACTTATATATAAAAGTGCTCCAATTAAATTTCTATATTTAATATCGTTTGACACTGATAAGGCAGGTTCGCATTTTAGGTTTTGCTCCATTGGAGTCGCATATAGTTTCGCATCTTGTATTCCATACTTATTCGCTAATGATTCAATATAGTCTTTCTGATCTAATTTCATCATTTTCTTTTCACAATCATACTCAATATTAACACCCAAATAAGTTTTTACTTGGCCCATATCTTTCATACTAAACTTAACTGCTAATTTTCTTTTAATTAGTTCTATCAATTTTTTATTATTGCTACAAATTAACAAATCATCAACGAAAATTATCAAATAAACTTTATCATTTTTGCTTTCCATAAAATATAAACAATAATCAATCTTACTTCGCTTAAAACCTAATCCTCTTAAATACTCATCTAGACACTCATACCACGCTCGTGGGCTTTCGCGCAATCCGTATAAAGCCTTTTCCAGTTTGCACACTTTGCCTGTATTATCGTCATAACCTTGAGGTTGTCTCACATATACTTCGGACTTTACTTTTCCGTTTAAGAACGCTGATTCAACATCCATTTGATTTATCGCAAATTCGTGTTGTATACAGTAATTTAACAATACTTTCAACGTCTGTGTTCTAGCTACTGGCGAGTAAATGTCGTCCACTACTTCTCTTTGTTGAAACCCTCGTACTACAATTCTAGCCTTATATTTATTATTACCCTTTTTTTGTATATACCCACTTCAAATCTAATATTTTTTTGTCTTTTGGTTTTTCGACTAACTTCCATGTAGCATTTTTATTTAGACACTCAATTTCCTTATTCATAGCTTCTCTCCATTTCTCACCATCGTTACAGTTTATTGCTTCATTATAGTTTTCTGGGGTGTCTACACTTACATAGTTTACATAAATACAATTTGTTATTGGGTTTCCATATCTGTTTATCGGGCTTTTCTTTCTTTCTGACCTTCTCATTACTATTGAATTTTCATCACTTGTTTGAAGTGAGTTTTCTGCCGGCTCATTATTTTCATTAATTTCACCTCCATTAAGATCATTGTTTTCATTTTCCTCATTTTCAATTTGAAGTTCCGGATTTATGTTATTTTTAGTTAAATCTTCTTCATTAATTTCATCGTCGTCTTTAAATCCAACTAAATTTATACTTTCTTCGATTATATCTACGTGTCTGGCTATAATTACTCTATTGTTAATCAAGACTCTATACCCTACTTCTTCATATCCCACTAATACTCCTAAGTCAGCTTTTCTATCCCATTTATTCCTCCTTCTAGCCTCGGGAACTCTAACTGTTTGAGATTCCATTAGTTCCCTGCTCCGCCGCACCCAAGCTCACCGCAGCACCTACCGGGCAGCGGTACACGCCGCTGATCGATATTCGATCAGCCGATCGATACTCCTAGGCGCCTGCTCAGCCAATCACCGATCACCACGCAAAGCGAGCGGCCCAATCACGACGCGTACTTTCTTGATCGATTCTCGAGGATTGTTCGAGAAGACGCTCAACGGTTTTCCGCGTCCCTTTGTTCACTCTCGTTTCATACCGCTTGTCGCGATAACGTACTTGCTTTGTTCATCACGCAACGTGTGAAATTCCCTTTGTTCATAACTTTTGTGCTCAATTATCCACTCAAATTCACGCGAGTGATTTATTGGACTTGTGCTCATCCAGCACATTATTTTAATAAAGTGACTCAGTCAATTTTTGACTATAAATTCTCGTACCGAGCGTTACTTTCTCACCGTTATTTCCAACCTAACATTCCAGCGTGCTCACCCACCTCAATTCTAAACATTTTGGTCCTTCGAGCCGGATGAACGGTGAAAGTGCGTGTAGTGCGTGCAGTGATTAACGTGTGGTGTTGTGCGCATCTCAACAATGGCAGATAAGGAGATCCCCAAGATCGTCAAGGAGGTCAAGGCCGCCGACGCCCCCAAGATCGCCAAGGAGGAAAAGGCGTCCACACTCACCGTCCCCACGGAAACGCAGACGGCCACTTCTGCTCAGGACAAGGGTCGGTCACGGTCAACGTCCCCAGCTGCGCTTTCATCTCAGCTCATCATTAAGGCGAGGGCTCAGGTGGGTCGTTTGAAGTCTCTCACCACATTAAAAACACAGCTGCCGTCTCACGCACACTCAACTTCCTTAGATGAGGTGCAATTGCTCGTGGCTCAGGTCGAGGAGATTCACCAAGTCTTTTGCCGAGAGGACGAACATCTAGAGTCTGTGTGGCCGGCAAAATTCCTCGACCACGAGTATTATGCCACCGACGTGGCTGTACAAGAGCGGCAGCTGGTGTGGGAGATGAAGCTCCACCTGAGCCGCCTCAAGGAGGACGTCCAGGTCATCTCCGACCTCCGCTCTGCTCCCGCCAAGCCAGCGCCTGGACGCGCCGGCAAGCTGCCAGACATTGAGCTGCCAAAGTTTTCTGGCAGCTATGCTGAGTGGCCCACGTTCAGCGAACTCTACACCTCGCTGATCATACAAGATACGCAGCTGATGGAGATCGACCGCCTCCATTATCTTCGCTCAAGCCTGAGTGGCGAGCCGGCGAGGCGCGTCAACGCCTTTCCGCTCAGGGGCTCTTCGTTCCAGGCCTGTTTGGACATGTTGACGAAGAGGTTCGCCAACAAACGCCTGCTCATCCAGGAGCAGTTGGACAAGCTGCTCACCCTGCCTCCCATCACGACACGGTCAGCAACGTCCCTGAAGGATTTGGCAGCCACAGTGGACCAGGTCAATGAGTCGTTGGTGGCACTCAGTGCTCACACAGAAATGCACAACTGCATATTGGTGCACACTCTCACCAACTCCCTCGACAAGGTGACTCGGGAAGCCTGGGAGACGTCGTTGGCCAACACCTCCGAACACCCTAAGTATGAAAAGCTCTTGGCCTTTATCGAGGCCAAAATCTCTGCTCTGGAGCAGACGGAGGGCTCCAAGAATAAGGCAACGGCTACTGCATCCACGCCGTCAGCCCGATCAGCTCAGAAGAAGGCGACGAGTCACGCCTCGACAAGCAGCAAGGTCGAATCTGCTCAGCCTGCTCAACGGTCAAGGGCCACAGCTTACCCTTGCGACGTTTGCAGAGGCGACCATTTTATGGTTATGTGCCCGGAGTTCAGGGGCATGGCTGTGGAAGCCCGGCGCAAGGTGATCACCACCAACAACTTGTGCCGGAACTGCTGCGGTCGGCATCAGACTAATGTCTGCAAGTCGACGACCAGGTGCAAGATGTGTGGCGACCAGCACCACACGATGCTTCATCTGCACAAATCGCAGTCTTCTGCTCCAGCCGGCAGCAAACCATCTGCGCAACCACAAGCTGCTCAAGACGCAACGCAGTGAAGCGTCGGTGCAGTCGTCGCATCAACCCTCAGCGCATCAGGTCTCCAACTCTGCTCAACAGGTCAGTCAGCATTTGTGCATTCAGCAGCCAAGTCCACCAGCGCTTCAACCACACTGTTGGCAACCGCCAATGCTCAGCTCATCACATCGGTGATGTCCATACCAGTCAGGATGTTAATCGACACAGGCTCCGAAATCACCTTCATCAAGGATGAGCTTGTTACTCAGCTCAAGCTCCAACGTATCCATTCAACAATTTCTGTCTTCGGCATTGGAGGTAACAAAGCTACTCAGACTCGAGGAGTCGTACTAATTTCGCTTCGCTCCAATTACTGCCCAGCAACTGTGCACATACAAGCACACATACTCAGGGCACAGACGTCAAATCTGCCATCGGTGGAATCACCTCATCAAGAATGGCCACACATCACCGGTCTTCAACTGGCCGATCCAGACTTTCTGACGTCAAGACCCATCGACATTGTCATCGCCGCAGATACCTATGGGCAGATCATCAAGCCCAATATTAGGAAGGGCGATCCTTCAATGCCAATTGCTCAGCTGTCAATCTTTGGGTGGCTCGTTCTTGGACCAATCACCGTTGATTCAATTCAACTCAGCTCCTTGCATCACTCTGCCACAGTGCAGCACAAGGACAACGCACTTCAAGATCTACTGGCCAAGTTTTGGATTCAAGAGGAACTCCCATTGGACACACCGACTCTACTCACCCCTGAAGAACAGGAATGTGAAGATCACTTTCGAGCGACACACACTCGTGATTCTACAGGACGTTACATCGTACGCATCCCTCTCAGATCGTCTCCGAATCTACTTGGTAATTCCTATCAGACTGCACATGCTTGCCTGAAACGCACACTCAACAAGCTCAACAGGGACAGCGAGTACTGCAATCTGTACCAAGGATTCATGAAGGAATACGTGGAGCTTCAACACATGGTAAGAGCACCATCCACTTCACCTAACACTCATTCTGTTTTCTATTTACCACACCACGGAGTGATCAAGCTCGACAGCGAGACGACAAAGTTGAGGGTCGTCTTCAATGGATCAAGCCCGACGACATCTGGGCACTCAATCAATGACCTCATGCACACTGGCGCCAATCTTCTTCTCAACATCACGGATGTGCTACTGTGGATCCGTCAGCACAAGTTCATTTTTGCCACGGACGTGACAAAGATGTATCGTGAAGTCAAGGTGCATGAAGATGATCAAGACCTCCAAAGGGTGCTCTGGATAGATGACAACTACAAGGAAGTGCCTTACAAGTTCACCACAGTCACATATGGTACAAAGGCTGCTCCATTTCTGGCTGTAAGAGCTCTCCTGCAATTGGTGGAAGACGAAGGTCATCGCTTTCCACTCGCAGTGCCATGCATCACCCATGCCAGATACGTTGACGACATCTTCGGCGGCGCTGACACAGGTGAGAGACTCATTACAATTGCTCAACAATTAAGAGACCTGTGCAACGCGGGAGGTTTTCCACTTGCCAAATGGCATTCGACATACCCTCCGTTGCTTGAATCAATTTCAAAGACCACACGAGCCCATGGCTCAATCATTTCACTAGACGACTGCGATACCAAAATACTCGGTTTACACTGGAATGTGTTCAATGACAACTTTTCATTTTCCTCAAAGGCAAATTCATCCTCAACGCTCTCTAAACGCCTCATCCTTTCAGAAGTAGCAAAGATATTCGATCCGCTAGGATTTTTGTCTCCTGTCATCATTCGAGCGAAGACACTTTTGCAAGAATTGTGGCTGCACAAAATCAGCTGGGATGATCCTCTGCCATCCCGAGTCACATCCAATTGGCTCACCATCAGAGAAGATCTTACAAGCCTGGCCAGGCTCTCAATTCCAAGGTGGTTTCACACTCTCAGCAATTCAACGGTGGAACTACATGGATTCTCTGACGCTTCTCAACTCGCCATGGCAGCGGTAATTTATCTTACCGTAACCTCACCGTCCAATAATCACAAAGTGTCGACACTAGTGTGCTCCAAGACGAAGGTAGCACCCCTCAAGAAACTCACAATCCCAAGGCTCGAGCTTACTGCAGCATTGATGGTTGCGAAGCTCATGAAGTATGTTCAAGCAACCCTGCAGCTCAACATTGCTACAACACATCTGTGGACGGATTCTCAAGTGACATTAATCTGGATCAAGGCACACGCTTCACGCTGGAAGGACTACGTACGGAATCGTGTCTCCCAAATTCAAGAACTCACCCAAGATGCACACTGGAGACATGTTCCAGGGAAGTCAAACCCAGCTGATTGCGCATCAAGAGGCTTAACAACAGCTCAGCTTGAACAGCACGAGCTGTGGTGGATGGGACCATCATGGCTCACTCAACCCAGTGACTCATGGCCACCCCAACCAGTTTTGAAGGACGACTCGAGTGCACTAGAGGCTCGTCCAGGAATTTCAAATCTACTCAACGTTCAACAAATTAAATACCACTGGGACCTCATTTATAAATACTCTTCTCTTAACAAACTTTATCGCATCACTTCAGTTTGTTTCAGAATCCTCAATAGAATGAAGAAGTTGCCATTATCTCTGCCAATCATCTCAATCCTGCCAGAGGACATGGAATGGGCCAGAAACTTTTGGATCAAGGCTACACAAGCAATCTACTTCTCAACTGAACTCAAGGTCCTCAGCTCCGGAGCTTCGATGCCAACATCCCATGTCTTCAATCGACTCACAGCCTTCATCGATGAAAAAGGAATCATTCGAGTTGGAGGCCGACTCAACAATGCCCACATGGTGTATGAGAGTAAGCATCCAGCAATTTTACCTCGCCACTCACGTCTATCTACTCTGATTATAGACCATGCACATCGACAAACTCTGCACGGAGGGACCCAGCTCACCCTCGCTCACAGCAGAAACAGTTATTGGATCATCGGAGGGCGAGCGCCAGTCAAGACTCATGTGCTACGGTGTGTTGTGTGTGCTCGACAAAGGGGGATCCGTGCCCATCAACTGATGGGCCAACTACCTCTTTCGAGAGTTGCACCCTCACGACCATTCACCCACACTGGCATTGACTACGCGGGTCCCATCACTCTCAAGACGTGGAAAGGGCGAGGTGCAAAAACTCAGAAGGGCTGGATCTGTGTTTTTGTCTGTCTTACGACCTCAGCTGTACACTTGGACATTGTCACAGACTACTCGACAGAAGGATTCATCGCTGCCTACAGGAGATTCACCTCAAGACGAGGAATCCCAACCAGGCTCCACTCAGACTGCGGAACGAACTTCGTCGGAGCAGACACCGTTCTCAAGAGTATGTTCATCCAGGGCACACAGGATCATCATCAACTCAGTCAGCTGTTTGTCAATGACAACACTGGCTGGTGCTTCAATCCACCAGCAGCTCCTCACATGGGAGGCAAATGGGAAGCCGTCGTGAAGTCGATCAAACATCATCTTCGGCGAACCGTCAGTGAGACGGTACTCACCTACGAAGAATTCTGCACACTTCTTACCCAAATAGAAGCCATGCTAAATTTACGACCGCTCGAGCCTCTCAGTGATGACCCTGAAGACATCTCCACCCTCACACCGGCTCACTTCCTCATCGGGCAGCCTCTTACAACGCTACCAGAACCATCTGTCGAACATGAAATCATCTCACCATCAGCCAGGTGGCGGCTTATACAACAACGGACTCAACGTTTTTGGACTCAATGGTCATCACACTATCTCCAACGTCAACTCTCCATCTCGAAGTGGCACCACCGATCGAATGAGATCAAGATCGGATCCTTAGTGCTCATCACTGATGAACGGTTTCCACCGAGCAAGTGGCCACTTGCTCGAGTCGTCACCCTTCACCCAGGAAAGGATGGGCTCACCAGAGTGGTGACGCTCAAGACTGCCACTACGACACTAATCAGGCCAATTGCAAAATTGGCAATTTTGCCTGTTTCAGATTCTACATCAACATCATCCAACAGCTGTTGATGGCGGGAGAATGTTTGAGATTCCATTAGTTCCCTGCTCCGCCGCACCCAAGCTCACCGCAGCACCTACCGGGCAGCGGTACACGCTGCTGATCGATATTCGATCAGCCGATCGATACTCCTAGGCGCCTGCTCAGCCAATCACCGATCACCACGCAAAGCGAGCGGCCCAATCACGACGCGTACTTTCTTGATCGATTCTCGAGGATTGTTCGAGAAGACGCTCAACGGTTTTCCGCGTCCCTTTGTTCACTCTCGTTTCATACCGCTTGTCGCGATAACGTACTTGCTTTGTTCATCACGCAACGTGTGAAATTCCCTTTGTTCATAACTTTTGTGCTCAATTATCCACTCAAATTCACGCGAGTGATTTATTGGACTTGTGCTCATCCAGCACATTATTTTAATAAAGTGACTCAGTCAATTTTTGACTATAAATTCTCGTACCGAGCGTTACTTTCTCACCGTTATTTCCAACCTAACATTCCAGCGTGCTCACCCACCTCAATTCTAAACACTAACAAAAACTCTACTTCCATATAATTTTAAGTTTCTAATATCTGGCTTTTCTCCCATCATAATTTCATATGGGGTCTTTTTCTCTAATGTATTGGCTAATGTCCTATTCTTCAAATACACAGCTGTCTTAACTACCTCTGGCCAAAATCTACTATGTATTTTCGCATCAGATAATAGACATCTCGCTGTTTCCATTACTGACCTATTATACCTTTCCGCAGTTCCGTTCAACTCGTGAACATACGGAGGGCATGGCTCAATATAAATTCCCTTCTCTTTGGCAAAATTATATACATCTCTGTTTAAAAATTCTCTCCCATTATCGCATCTTAATCGTTTTATTCCTTTACCAGTTAAATTTTCTAATTGATTTGCATACGTTACAATACAATCATAAACTTCTTTCTTTTCTTTCATTGGATATACCTTAGCAGCTTTACTATAATCATCAATTAGAATCAGAAAATACCTTTCACCCATATAGCCTACTGTACTGTGCGGACCATTTACATCTGCATGTATAATTTCAGCTACATCTCTAGCTCTGTGTCTATTATTTACGAAGCTAATATTGTGCATTTTATTTTGTATACATGTGCCGCACTTCAAATGATTACTTTCTAAATTATTTGGTAACCCATCAACTAGATTGTTTTGACTCAAAATATTCAGATATCCAAAATTTACATGACCTAACAATCTATGGTATTTTTCTTTTAACGTCATATTATTATTTACATTTTCTGTAGTATACGTTTGTTTACTTTCAACTCTGCTACTTATTTTGTATAAATTATTTTCTTTATATGCAACACCTATCAATCGATTGTGTTTTGTATAAATTTTATAGGTATTCCCCATCGATACAATTTTATTCTTATCAGCAATTTTACCAAAACTTAGTAAGTTTCGATCCATTTCTTTAACAAAAAATACATCTTTTAATTCAACTTCGCTCTCACAAGAATTTGTTACAAACTTTGTTATTACATTTCCTACTCTAGTTGCTTTTAAAATTCGACCATCACCTATTTTTACATTTATCGGATTTTCAAGTTTATTTGGTTCTACAAAATATTTTTCATCGTTTATGATGTGGTCTGTGCAACCGCTATCTAAAACCCATTCTAATTTATTTTCGCAAATATTTACTTCGACGTCATAAGCTGCTCTATAGTCCAACTCTGTTGTGAAGGACATTCTTCCTTGGTCTGCGCTCAGATGATTTTGTTGTTGTTGACTGCCGCGTCCTTGTTGTCCTACTCCTCGTCCTCTGTAGCTGCCGCTTCCTTGTTGTCCTGCGCCTCGGCCTCTGTAGCTGTTGCTTCCTGTGGTATAGGCGCTGCCGTCATGCTTCTGATGGGGCTGGTATTTTGCGCCTCCTCGCGCTTGCTGTCGTCCTGCTGCTCTCGAGCCTCGCCACGAAATTCCAGGGTTGCTTTGGCTCGTGCATTCATACCGAATATGCCCGGTTTTTCCGCACTTGTAGCACGTTTTGTCCTTTTTCATCTCACTTTTAAATACATTTGAATTTCCAATTTTATTTTTCGTATTTATATTTTCGTCCTTTTCTCTGTCCTCGTACATCTTTATTTTATTAATTAAGTAATCAACAGTTTGGTCTCCTTTGGGTAAGACATCTATTAAATCTCCAATATGACTTAATGAACTTGGAAGCGTTCTCAGCATATAATTTAATTTTTCCTTTTCACTAACTTTAGCACCGGCATTTTTCAACTCAATTATTAATTTTTCAAAGTCACTGTAGAATTCACTCGATTCTGTGTAATCTTTCAGTTTTATCCTCTCCAATTTATTTCTGATACAAATCTGTAATGCGGTTGACTCACGCAAATATAGTTTGTCTAGTTTCTGGATAATTCCATAGCTTGATGTTTCTTCATCAATAAATTCCATTTGTCTATTCGACAAAGCACTGTAAATATAATTCATTGCTTTTAGGTCTGTATCGTTCCACGTGGCTTCATTTTCTGTTTCTTCTCTCTCTCGTTGGATAACCTTTTCACATTTTCTCAACTTCAAAAATACCGTTATTCTTTTTTTCCACATAGCGTAATCACTTCCATCAAATATGGGTAGCGTCATTTTGAACTCGTCCGCCATGTCGACTCGTCTATTTTGACGTGCGTTTTCCTCAAAAGCGCTTCCTTCACTCGTTTCTTGTTTTACTTTTAAATTGCAATTTGAGTCTCTGCCACGTGTTCCCATAACCTCAAAACATTTCTCGACCTTTTCAGACACTGCACTTATCTTTTAAACCACGCACTGATACCATGTTAAAATTAAAAGGTGCCTGGATATGCGAGGGGGCCAATTCAATTGAGACGTTATGGGTTAATTGTAATAATGATATGTAATTAATCACTTTTATAACTGTATTAATACTCTTCTGTTACTACTATGTGCTCTTATCAATGTCCCTTGTACAACTAACTTTGTGTACACGACACCTGCCTCGAGAGCGCTATACCCCCACTCACACTCAACTAATACAGTAGCGCTCGGTCATACATAACTTAAATTTACTCGTTATTCCAACATCTGGCGAATCTTTTCTCTGCTCTCTTTCTAATTGCTGTTCCGCCGGCACAGATCGATGGAAGAATCTAACAATACCTTGGCATTTTTTAAGTAAATCTCGGAGGTCTTTGCAACTTTTAATCCCATCTTTTACTACGAGCTGAATAGAACATTAGGTTTAAGATCAACTGCTAATAATTTTCAAACTACTTTTATTGTTGAATATTTATGGTGCATTTACCTGCAATGTGTGAGCGAAACAGGGTATCCTTTGCCACTCACTGCCCAATTTCACGGCTCGTACAATATTAGCTGCATTATCAGTAACGAAATATATTCTGATTTTTGGCATGTTTAATCCCCATTCGTAGATGTTGTTGCTAAGTATTTTATATAAATTGTCACCAGTATGCGATTCTTTGTACGGTTGTATTCTTAACGTGAAATTTTTTATTCGGAACTCATTAGTAACGTAATGGACGCTTAAAGAAATATAACTTTCATTGGTCCTTGATGTCCAGCCGTCCGTTGTAAAGGCGAGACTTTGTACATTTGCCTGAATTTAATTAGAACAGCATTTAAATATTTTATATGCGGTTCGAAAGATATCGTAATAGAGATTTACGTACTATTACTCTTACGCTTCGGGAGATGCTGATAACCATTATTATAAAAAATTTTACAAATTTTACTTACAGTTGTGACATCGCTGTGAATAGTGTCTGCCACTTTCTTCTTTTCATTTACGTACATAGCGGGAATAATGTCTTGAGAGAAAGTGGTGCGGTTGGGAATGTTAAAGCGTGGTTCGGCCACTTGCAACAGTCCCCTAAAACCCTCATCGCTCAATAAAGAAAAAGGTTGGAAATATAACGCTATCATCCGGGCAATTGCATTTGTTAATTCCACAGCCCGGGGTGTATTTTTGTCTAGCATGGAATTTGTGACTGGATGTTCCTCTCGCGTTTTCGTCGTCGTATTCGTTGATGTATTCGTCGACGAATTCTTCGCCCCCATGCCAGTGTTGTAGTATACCTCTTTGTGGAATGTTGCCATA
The DNA here is from genome assembly GCA_960531205.1 of Andrena bicolor. Lineage (NCBI taxonomy): Eukaryota > Metazoa > Arthropoda > Insecta > Hymenoptera > Andrenidae > Andrena > Andrena bicolor. The sequence continues at coordinate 513,917 of CAUIJW010000120.1, read as the reverse complement.
TGCCTCGTTAATGATGAGGTAGATCCCGCCATCATTTTCATCTTCTTATGGCACACCGTGCATCAGCTTTGTTCACGGCTCTCCTTCGTAAACCACCTCCATACACAACTTTGATGCTTTCGCGATCGTTTCCGGCTCGGTGGTTCCTCTGCACTTGCTAACTCGCTGATCAGCGTTTCATTGAACGAACTACTCGTCGATGGAATACTATCGGTAAATTCATTATCCACGTCACTTATGTCAACGGTCTCTGCCACTTTTAATATTACTTATAACTGCACACTGCTAAGACGCTACAGCCGGTTTTGTAATTCTTTGAGAGAAATGAGTTAGCCTAGGGGTGCGAGTTATCCTCAGGTACAATACAGTCCTTCGAGTATTCAACTTTTTCAAATTTTTAAAAAACCCAAAAATACTAATTATAATTTGTATTCATTTCCTTCTACATAATTCCCGCAAAAACTTATATTTTTATCAAATTTGACTGCCTAGTCCCCTAATATAATACAGTTTAATATCACAAACAAATTGAATCAATTGCTGTTACAACTTATTTTGAGACACAATAATCAGTAGTATAGTAGTATAAGTTTAATGATCCCTTACGGGGTACAACGGCAGACCCCGCTCTGCCTTACAGATCTCCTCTCAACGCCCCTCCTCCGTCACTCTGTCTCTCGCCCGGCTCCCCACCCTCAGCTACGCCTTGCTCTCGCGCACCGCCACCGCAATCCCGTGCCTCTCCGCAAACCGCTCGCTCAGTCCTACACACATCCCTCCACTCACTCCCACACATCCCATCGGACCTCCGCTTCCGCCGTACTCCTCATTCATCCCACTGCATTCTCACTCCTCCCTCCCTTATTTGTCCTTTCTAACCTCCTCCTCATCCACAACTCCCCCTTCCCGCTTCCTTCCAGGACCCTCTTCACTTTGTACGCCATCCCTTCCCCCTCATCCTCCTCTCCCTCACACCACGTCAGAGCATGCTCCCATTCCTCCACCTCCCCTCCACACGCCCTACACATGTTCTCCTCCTTCTTCAGCCAGTATCTCCCGCCTCTCATTTCATTACCAAGCCGAAATCTGGCCACCATCCTCCATCTCTCCTCCCTCCACCCTGCATCCAGATATTCAGGTATCCCCTCCTCTCTAATTACCCTATACCAGCTGTTGTAACCCGATTGTTCTATCTTCTCCCGTCTTTCCATGGCCTGAATCCTTCTCTCTTCTCTCTCCATTCTTTCCCACAACCCATCTGACCTTCCCACCTCCTTAGCCTTCACTCCTTTCCCCTCCAAGTACCCCTTCCTTTCTCTCTCCCACACTGAGTTCCCCGCTCCCCTGCATGCCCTATCCTCTATTTCTTTCAGGCATCTACCTGCCCATACACCTCCTTTCCCGCCCCTCACCCTTTCCTCGTACATCCATGCCCTTTTGCCAGCTCTTAGCCCCATCTTTTCCCTTTTCAACTCCTCCCTCACCATATACCCCGGCGTGCAGGCGTCTAACCCCATCACCCACCTCAAAAAACGTTCATGCAGCCTTTCAACCCTCTCCCTCTCCTTCCACCCCCAAATCTCCACCCCGTACCCAGCCACCGTCCACACCAAGGTGTCATACATCCAAATCCTCCTCCTCCAGTTACCCCCGAAGAACCTTTTCCCCAGTCCCCATACCTCCCGCATCGCCACAGCTGCCTTCCTTCCCCTCTCTCTCACCTGCGCCTCTTGTTTACCGTTCTTCTGCAACCTATACCCCAGGTATACGTATTCCCTCGCTTCTGCTATCTCCCTGTCCCCCCACTTCCACTTCCTCTCTGTTCTCTTCCCCCCTCCCTTCCCAAAACACATCACCCTCGACTTCCCCACGTTCAGCTCGAGGTCCTTCTCCCTAAGGTATACCCTTAGTTCCTCCATCATGAGCCTTAGCCCTCCCTCATCCTGTGCTAGTAGCACGATATCGTCAGCGTACGCCAGACTGTACAACTTTCTTCCCCCTATCACCATACCCCCCTTCCCCCTCCTTTCCAACCTTTCTTCCAAATCCGCAATCAACAGCGAGAAGAGTTTGGTGCTCAAGGAGCAGCCCTGCCTCACTCCTCTCGCCGTCCAAAAGCACGCACCCCCCCCTCCCACACCTGACCCTACTCTTCGTCTCCCTGTACACCTCCTTTATTCTCCTCAGCAGCCCCTTACTTACCCCCCTCTTTTCCAACGCCCCCCACAGCACCTTCCTGTTCACCGAATCGAAAGCTGCCTTTAGATCAATGAAAAAAGCGAACATCCTGCCTCCACCCCTGGACACCTCCCTGTTGACCAGGTAATTCAGGACGTACACATGATCTAAGGTGCCCCTGCCTTCCCTATAAGCCGCCTGATTCTCCGGCAACATGAACTTCTCCTCCATTTCCCTACCCAACCTTCTCTCAATCATCCTTGTATATACCTTGTACACAGTTCCCATCAACGTGATCCCCCTATATTCCTCCACCTTCCTCCCTTCCCCTTTTTTTAGCAACGGAACTATTATCCCCGTTTTCCAGTCCTCTGGCCATCCCCCCCCTCTCCACACTTTGTCACAAATCCCCCAAATGCACTTTCTAAGACCCTGCCCTCCGTACCTTAACACCTCTGCCTCTAAACCGTCCCCGCCTGCCGCTTTATTCACCTTCAGGCTCCGTATTGCTTCCTCTACCTCTTCCATCCCCACCCCCTCAGCTTCCTCCACCTCCATCTCCTTCCCCGATCCTTCCCGCACCCTCCCATCCGTGCCCCCTAAAAGGCCCATAAAATACTCCCTCCATTCCTCCTCCTTGATTCCCTCATAGACCCCCTTTCTCCTTTTCCTGCTTCTGCTCAGTAGTTCCCAAACCTCCCTCTCAGACCTCACCCTCCCCACCATGTCCATGAACTCCTCGACCTTTTTCCTTTTCTTCTCCTCGCACATTCTATTATACAGCCCCCTCTCTCTTCTGTACTGCTCTCTCCCCACCCCTAATCTCCTCCACCTTCTCAACGCCCTTCTGACCCTCTCCTTTTTCACCTTACACTCCCCATCCCACCACCCCCTCCTTTCCCTTCCCCCCTTTTCCTTCCCTAGGGCCTCTCTAGTATCCTCCACCCTTCCCGCAAACTCTGCCACCATAACATCTATGTCACCCTCTTTGATCTCCCACCCGTCCGTCACCTCCCTAAACCTCTGTATCCCCTCCACCGTCCACTCCCATCCCTTCCTCCTCCCTGTCTTCCCCTGCTGCCTCACTACCTCCCAGCTGCAATCCCCTCTGATCTCAACCACCAAAGGGTGATGATCAGAGTCAACGTTATCCCCTACCCACATCCCCTCCAGCTCCGCCTTTACCTCTCTTCCTCCCATCACGTAGTCGATAACCGTGTGTCCCCTTGCTCCCGTGAAAGTCAACTCCCCCTCCTCATCCCCCTTTATCGCCCCGTTGTATATTTCCCACCCCAACTCACCAATCCCTTCTAACAACATTTCCCCCTCTTTGTTTACCCTCTTGTCTTTCGACCTTCTGCGCTCCCCTTCAACCTCTAGATCACCCCCCTTTTCCCCTGTCCTAGCATTCCAGTCACCACCCACCAACACCAGATCACCATTTGACATCTCCCCCAAGCCCTTGATTCTCTCCCATTTCCTTTTCAGATCCCCATTTACGTAGACCCCCACCACCCTCCACACTCTTCTACCAATCTTTACCCTCTTCATCATCATCCCCTCCTCCGCCTCCATTCCTAACTCCCCCCGTTCCTCCTCTTCCAAACACTCCCTTACCCCCATCAACATCCCCCCGCTCGCCCTACCTTTTTTGCTTACCCTGCTAGCCCCCTGCCATTCCCACCTATACCCCTTCGGCAGCATTTTCTTTAAACCCTCCCACCCTTTCTCCTCCACCCATGTCTCCGCCAGACACACTATATCCCATTCCTTTAACCCCCTCCAAAAGTCCTCGTCCTTCCCCCTTAGCCCCGCCACGTTCCAGAAGCATATCTTCACCCTCCCACCTCCTTCCCCACTCCTCACTTTTTTACTCCCTTCCCCCCCCCCCTGCCCGTTTCCCATACCCTCTGCCACCTCCTTCATTACTCTGCCCCCACCCATTCCTCTCCTGAAGTCCCCTACCCTTTCATCCCATATCTTGCATTCACCCTCCACCCACAACTTCATATACCCTACCCTTACCCTCTTCCCTTCCCTTCTCTCTTTCTCCGCTTCCCTATTCACCATCCACTCAGCTTTCCTCTCCTTTTCAGTATAGTCGTCCCCAATCCTTTCTTTCCTCCCCCCTAACTTCCTCTTCTCTTGCATTACCTGCCTTTTCTGCTCATCACTGCCCAGTTTCGCCCACACCATTTCCCTCCTCTCTTTGTCCCTCCTGGCTAGACTCCTCACATCCTTTACCTCCACTTTTACCCCAATCTCCTCCAACACCTTCTCCAGCCCCTCTCTGATCCCCCGTTTCCCCTCCCCTTCTACCTTCAGGCCCCTCACTATGATATTGCTCCTCCTTCTTTCCCTTTCCTGCATCTCCACAGCCCACTCCAACCTCTCTACCTTCTCATTCCAACCCCCTCCCTCCCCATCGCCGCCCCCTTTCACCAGCATCTCCATTTTCCTCTCCATCCCTTCCCACTTTTTCTCCCTCACCACCATTCTGTCCACCTTACTCTCTACCTCCTCCATCCTTCTGCACAACTCTTCCCTCTCCTCCTCTGCCCTCCTGTTCATATCTTCTAACATCCTTTTCACCAGCCAACTTTCCTCTCTCACCTCTTTTAGCTCCTCCCTGGTTACCCTCATCTCTTCCCTCAACCCCCTCACATCCTCCCTTAAATCCAACAACACCTCCATCATCACCTCTCCATCCCCTTTTGTATGTACTCCCTCCGTCTTCGCACTCTTCTTTAAGGCCTCGGCCGCTTCCCCACCACCCTCATCCCTATCCTTCCTTTTCACACCCCACATGAGCTCCATGCTGCCGGTTATGCTATTCGCCCTTTCCCTGCCTAATCTTTCCGCATTAGTCGGCCTGCCTTTCTTTGTCGGCTCCCCTTTCCCCTCGCCACTCTCTCCTGCCATTCTCGTACTCTTCTCTACCTAGTCTCCTTTCCTTCCTTACCGACCTACCTCCTTCTTCCTATAGCTACGCTTCCGCGCCCACAGGTGTCCCCGTTAAACTTTCCTTTCCTCCTTATCCACCATCCCGCCTTTCTCTAATGACTCACCCTAACCTCACTATCTCACTCACTGCTTCTCGCTGCCCTTACTCACCACTTTTCCCTGCCCTCCCCTGCTTACTCAACTCCCTGTCTCCCTTGCACCTACACCTCTCTCTCCCCACCTTCCTAGCCCTTGCCCGCCCTCACACTGCACTTTCACACTCGTATTCCGCTCGCTAGCACTCTCTCACTGCACACACTCCAGCCACCGGAAACGGAAGTCCGAGACACAATAATCTTCAGTTTTTTGTAATAAATTTAAAATACAAATACATTTCTACAATACAGTAAGCGTTGCTGGTAAGAATATAAAAACAATTTTCATATTTCACGAAAGCTGGCTTGATATATTATATTTTAAATTCCATACCCGAGTAGATACTTGTTAAGCCATAGCAATTTTTCTAATGTTATTTCAAACCGAAATACGACAATTTTTGCTTCCAGTTAAGCCTAAGTTTCGTGGGTGAGAGATGTGACGCGAAATGTGATAACAAAGAACCTTTCAATTACACCATATAGAATGGTGCATTAAAATGATCAATATACTAGTTTTTAAAACGTCCGATCTACTCTAAGCAAGCAGACTGCCCGACACGATCGAGTTGCCCGGAATACGTTTGAACTGCTCGAAAGAATCGGGCTCCCGAAAGAATCGAGCTACCCGAACGAATCAAGCTACCCGAAAGAATCGAGCTACCCGAAAAAATCGGGTTACCCGAAAAAATCGAGCTACCCGAAAGAATCGAGCTACTCGAAACATTCGGGTTACTCGAAACATTCGAGTTACTCGAAAGAATCGAGCTATCCGAAACATTCGGGTTACTCGGATCCGTTCGGGTCCCGGCTCGGCTCGAAAAATCGAGTCCCGCTCGGTTCGCATTTCAAGCTACTCGAATATTTCGAGTACTCGAACAGCTCTAGTACACTCAGCTCAAACGATTGTGGCCGTTCGAGATTCGATTGCATTCGAGGTTACCAGGGCTGTTTTTTTTTTACATCGCTAACATTCTACAGTATTTCATGAACATGGTGAGGGTACTGCCAAGCCACAGGGTCCCGTCTAGAACAGTTCTGATTCATGTTGAAACACCACTGTGGCAGATATAGCGTGAAGTAAACGGATGATTTTTAATATGAGACACGTTCGCGCAGTCCTGTCACAAAATTTAATTTACATTGCTTCGGTTATCTAGAGACGCGGTAGCGTCTCGACGCCAAGTACATGAAAAACACCCTGATGTCGCTACGGTGTATCTTTACTCGTCGCGGAGCCACTTTAACCTAATTCTGACATTTATACATTAATATCTCATCACGCCTGCAATATTTTGTAAATTTAAAGACATTTTTCTTATGTAAACCGTATATCGGCTTTCGAATAAGACCAATTTCAATAAAATCGGTCCACGCATGACAGAGATATCGTAATATCGTCTCAGGGATCTGTCGAAAACGGTAGATTTTTCTTCTGATTCTTCTTCAATCTCAAATTTTTGTCGACATAATACGTATACGCGTTATTATACGCACACCTTCAGCCAAAACGAACTAATACATGTTTCGTTCATCAATTCCTATCTTCACTATGCAATTTCGTTCATCTATTCCTATCTTCACTATGCAATATACTCAAAATTTTGACAGCTTACAGTCAGGTTATATACAAAATTTGAGATGCCACGTGTTTTTACAAATATATATCGTTGTACCATTGAATTGCAATCAAAATGCAGTCTCACATACAATTCCATGAATCTGAAAACACGAAAATTCGTGCTAAATCTAGCGATAACCCCTTTAAGCACAGAAATCTGTAAACATGAAAATGAAAATTGATACTAAAATCAATTAGAGTCCAATAAAACGCATGAATTTGGTAAATATAAACAAATTAATTTAAAAAATACTATTCCATGAAATATACTCAGAAAATGACGTTATGAATGGAAATTTTAATTTTCTAACCACGAAAAACATTTCTCGATTTGATAAAACAATTCATGAAATTGTGCGTGCTTTCAGTTTCATGGAATTGTACGTGCTTTCAGATTCATGGAATTGTAAATTTCGACAGCTGATAATTATTATGCTGTAATTGTAAAATCTTTGTAAAAAGAAGTGAGATCCCCCCAAAAAACTTTAAAAAAGTAAAAAAATTACGCCAAGTACAAGAAATCAAATAAATCACAAAATAAAGAAAATAATACTAATAAATACAAAGTAAAAAAAGATGTGAAATCAGAATGAGCTGCAAGTACATAATGGTGCTTTCCCGCAGCGTGCAAAGGCGACACGGTGTAACACAAACAATAAAAGACAAAAAAAAGATGTCCGCGGCCAGGAAGTCAAATACTTGGCGTGGCCAGGCAAGGTATTCTCAGATCATCAATACCCATACCCCCCACCCCACCCCTCGCAGGCTTTCAGAAAATTTGTCCATTTAAAACTCAGACAGTATGAATACATTTTCATTATTTTGCCTTTTTAAATAATTCTTATTCAGCGACACCTTGACCTTGCCTGACCACGCCAAGTATTTGACTTCCTGGCCGCGGACATCTTTTTTTTGTCTTTTATTGTTTGTGTTACACCGTGTCGCCTTTGCACGCTGCGGGAAAGCACCATTATGTACTTGCAGCTCATTCTGATTTCACATCTTTTTTTACTTTGTATTTATTAGTATTATTTTCTTTATTTTGTGATTTATTTGATTTCTTGTACTTGGCGTAATTTTTTTACTTTTTTAAAGTTTTTTGGGGGTATTTATTTTCCCGCTGTTGACATAAAATAATGGATAGTAGATTTTGAAATAAATGCGTATTTCTTTGCTCTACACATTTCCACTAATAATGGGCGTCTTAGATTTTAATCTATGAAGACTGCTACGAATAAAATAGCACAAGGCCTTATTCATCTCAGTATTCTGCTTTCCTAACCCTTGCCATCTCTACGAAATACCTATATAACATTCGTTTCCATTATTTTCTTAACTACCCTACCATCCCGCTTTATTTATTTGTGTCTTCCATTATAAATCCGTTGACTTATTTACTTTGTTTTAAAAACGTCCATTTTATGTCTGATCGTCCACGGCTTGATTTGTGAAAATGGACGTTCTTAAAACATTTTCTGGACCCTAACGTTTTAAAAACGTCCAGAAAACGTTTTAAAAACGTACTTTACGGACGTTTTAAAAACGTACTTTGCAGCCGTTTTAAAGATAGCCATATTTGAAGCGTTTCAAAGCGTTTCTCGGAGTGTGGTATGAAGTAGCGTGTTAAAGAAAAAGTTATTAAGAACAATGGTTCAGTGCACCGTGCCTTTGTGCAAAAACAGATCAGATTCTGAAAATTGGAAGAAAAGGAATGATGGTAACAGTAACAACCAGAAAGTTACTTTCCACGGGTATTGAGGTTATTTTATTAATTCATAATGGAACAAATTATTATATTTAATACGTTCACTACCGCCTTTTAAGGAAAAATATATAAAGGTATACTGGGTAGCAAACGTGTTAAAGTAACTATATTTTCAAAACATATCTTATTTTGAACTTTATTTCTGTTTTTATAGATTTCCAAAGAATTCTGATACTTGTGAAGCTGTAAAGGCCACCATACACGCTGCTTCTTGCTGTTCGATTTGCTTGTACAGTCAAAAGTGAGAATGCAAGTTTGAGCGTGTGTGTCCACAAATCGGTCAATTTAGTATGTGCGTACACTGTCAATTTCCTGGCTTGAACGCAATTATAAGTTCTGACTGTACAAGAAAATCGAACGGCAAAGAGGCAGCCTTAAAGCAGGACAAATTCCAGTTTTAAAGGTCAATTGCTTGTACTATATATATACCTACAAATACAAAATTAATTATAAGACACATTTTATGCTCAAAATATTACTCTTTATTACATATAACAAAATTGTGATTTTGCTATGCGCTAGTCTTTTAGTGTATTGTAAATCAATAGCATTTTCAATTTTGAATAATGCAGAGAAAACATTTTCCTCAATATTTTGAGATCTTTCAACGAATTTGTAACAATGTTATAAACATCTATTGTAAGTGCAGATATTTTACATATTCTGTACCTATACTTTGTATAATATGTATAATCTATGTGTACTACCTACATGTTCTACATATTTCATATCTATTTTAAGTGGTATATTCTGTGTATTCCACCTTGTACTGACATTTTCATGTATCTATTGTAAGTAAACGAAATAAATTGTTGTCGAGTTTGATAATATTTTGAAAACAATTTATATCCATAAATTTTTATTTAATCGAACCACTACCGACCTCCTAAAAACGTCCAGAAAACGTTTTAAAAACGTCCAGAAAACGTTCTGGTTTGTGAAAATGGACGTTTTTAGGACGTTTTCTGGACGTTCTTAAAACGTCTTTGTGCTATCTGGGTAGTGCCAAAATTATTATGATTTTTTTTAGATTCATTCCAATAAAAGTCATGTGACATTTATTCTTGGTGTTATTTACGCTACAGCATCGCGAACATAGCCGATCGCGCGGATTTATATAATTATAACGATCATAGGCAGATACCGCTACAGTGGTGTTTCAACGGCCACAATCGTTTGAGCTGAGGTACAAAAGGATTTTGAATTACGCTCTACATCTAACCTCGATATTTCTATGTCTTATAGCTAACTTCACGCAATTTAACCAGCGGAACTCGCAACACTGAGAATACCGCCCTAAGACACGTTTATGAATACCGGCCTTAAACTCACCTATTCGAATGGTGAACTTTCTTAACCTTGCTTAAGCGCATGCGTAAACAACGACTGAAAATACCGCCCATACTCAGTAGTGATGGGCGAGTTACGTATTTTGGCGGTGATTTTAAAAAATAGAACGCGGATTGGTGCCCGTGGGGTGCTAAAGCACCCTGCTCGCGAAGTGTGTAGGAGTTTTGAATAAAATAGAATTGTTCACTGGTAAAACTTCGATATATTTTCTATATAGTTTTAAGAGATTATTCAATACTGAGAACAAGTTTGGACTTTTTCGATTGAGAGTCAAGATCGTTCTGACTTCCCGGAGTCCTTCGTCGTTGCTCCTTCCCTTCTTGAACGTGGTGCCCCTTCCATCTTTGGGCGCCCTCCCAGTCCTTAGGCCAATCAGGATAAGGGATGAGCCGGATTCAAAGGGTAGGCTGTGCCGTGGATGTCCGTCCGCCCCCGCGAATCGACGTCCATCTTTCCTTCTAATTCCGGGTGGTGGTATAAACTCTGTGGAAGCGCGCTTTTCCGTTACACAGCGGGGTGCCCACGTGGGAAGAGAAAGTTAGGCTCTGCTCCGAGGGTCGAGCGAACAACCCTTGAAAGAAATTTATCCCTCGCGTCGCCAACACTTCAAGAGTCAATTGACACTGCTAAAGACTAACAAAAGACGAGGCCTTTTCATGAGATTACGTGACTTAGAAGAAACTCGCGATTCGTTTCGGGTTTGTTAATTGGTGTCCTCTTCCTGTTTTCGAGCTCTGCCTAAGATCTTTCCCACTTATGCCACCCGCATCGCGCATCCTTAATATTACTTTCTCAATCACGCGCATACATCTGCTTTCAAATTTCGCTCCTAATTTACCTATCAATTACATACATTCTGTGGCTACGTTCAAGCGACAGCGTAACAGGCAGTGGTGGGTAAAGACACGAAATTTCTATTTTATACACGACACGTGTCTTTAATGTCGTAAATGTCGTATATCTGAAATGAAAACAACTAACCTATGATACATTTTTCGTATAGTTTATGAAGAAGTGCCAATTTATAAATAATTATAATTCTGATTCAAAATTTTAATTTAATTTAAGTTACACTGACGAAAAATGTATATTGAAAGGTTAGTAAAATAAATGCATTGGGAAACCAAGAATTTCGATACGCCAACTAGTAACAGAAAATTGAACTACTGAGAGTTGATCAAAATCCGGCGAAGTCCATATGATTATTGTACATTTATTTCTAATCTTGAAGTTATCTTTTGACGTTAACCATGTCTCTGTTATCCCTATGATGTCAAAATCTTTGGATTTTTCTCTTAGTTCCACCATTTTATTTCTAACACTCCTCGCATTCCAGATAGCCATTTTACATATAGCATCATGACTCTCTCTATGATTTCTTATACTATTACTAAAGTTCACCCTACCGACCATAATAATTTGTAACTCTCTTATTAAAATTAACAGTAATACTTAAATTAAATATGTATGTTTTCTGTTCTCGTGAATCTCTGTATTTAACTATACCTTATCTATTCTAGTTGGTTGATAAACTTAACTGATATATTTATACTCTATAGTTTATAATATCACCTGATTTAGTTTTTCGTGTATCAGCTAATTAGTATTTAAAAACTAACTCCCTACTTTTTTACTTCCTTACTGATATCGCTAATCGATATTACTATTTTTGTACTATTTTTCGACTTTTATATTTATACCTTGAAATCCCCCTGTATCTTCTTCTTCCCCCTCAGTTTCGAAATCTTTCTGTTGGAATCTAAGTAATTAAACACAGTGGCACGTATTTGTTCAACAGAATATAGCCTTTTTATGCTTCTCTATTTACAGAGATATGAACAGAAAAAATACACTGCAGTTGACTGAGTCGACTGCATAACATAAACTTGAACAAAAGAAGGACTAATATAACTTCGCACACGGCGTCTTTACAATATGGCATACTCTTAGAGACTAAGAAACTATCCTGCGGTTTGTCCTACCGCACTACATTCTACTTGCCGCTAGACGGCGCTTAACGCTATTGCTAATTGCAGTTGTCAATCAACACTCCTCCTCAACTGCAATTATTTCTTTTTTCTTTTTTACTCTATCAAACCACTGAGTTGTCGCATTCTGTCTAGTTTTATGCGCTGTAGAGGTTTGGTTAAGAGGTCTGCTAACATCTCATCGGTCGGACAATATTTATAATCAGTCATGCCTGTCTCGTACAGATCCTTTACAAAATTGTACTTTGTACTGATATGCTTTGTTCTTTTACTATACTTATCCATTTGGACTAGCTTTAGGCAGCTCTGATTATCTTCATGTACGACCGTTGGTTGTTTTTGTTCTTCATTAAGGTCCTTTAATAAATTTCGAAGCCAAACTGCTTCTTGGCACGCTTCTGCCAGAGCGACGTATTCTGCTTCCGTGGAAGACAGCTCTACACAGGTCTGTTTCCTACAAGCCCAACTGATTGTGCCGCCATTAAATTTAAACACATACCCACTATTTGATTTTCTATCTTCTACGCTTTGTGCCCAACTTGCATCTGAATACCCTTCCAGATTGGTCTCATGGTCTTTACCTACCTTACCAAGTTTTAATTTCAATCCTTTGGTGCCCTTCAGGTAACGGATCACCCTTTTTGCTTCTACTAAATCGACTTCCGTAGGACAGTTCATCTTCCTACTAAGAATTGACACACTGGTTGCTATGTCTAAACGTGTGTTCGTTGCTACATAAATTAAACCTCCGATAATGCTTTGGTACAGTTTCTTGTTAACCGGTTTCGAATCGTCCTTCTCACTTTCATACCCTACATTCATTGGTGTACTTGAAGTCCTCGCATCGGTCATCTTGTGGGTTCTTAATAATTTATCAATGTATCCTGCTTGACTTAAACTATATATACCATCCTTATCCTTGTCGACCTTAATGCTTAAATAATAACTAATGTCTCCAAGATCTGTTAACTCAAAATGTTCACATAACTTCTTATATACATAGGTTATACATTTTATATTACTACTTGCTACGATAATGTCATCGACATACAGAATTATATAGACTCTATCGTTACCGATTTCTTTTGTATACAGACATGGATCGACTTTACTTGGTTTATAACCTTCATTTATAAGAACGCTACTTAATTTCTTATTCCATACTCTCGCAGCCTGCTTCAAACCATAAATATTTTTATTCAGTTTACATACCATTTTCTCCTTTCCTTTTTCCTCAAAACCCTTTGGCTGTGCCATGAAAATACTTTCCTCTAGAACTCCATTTAGAAACGCATTTCTTACATCATAGTGCCTGACAGTCATTTTCTGCTTTCCAGCAACCGCTAACAATGTCCTGAACGTGGTTTGTCTTACTACTGGCGCGAATACAGCGTCATAGTCCACGCCATATTCTTGCGCATACCCTTGCGCAACTAACCTAGCTTTATGTCTAATTATGTTTCCCTCTGCATCAGTTTTCGCTTTATATACCCACTTGCAGCCTATAGTCTTTTGGTTTGTAGGCCTGTTTACTAGAGTCCAGGTTTGGGCCTTCATTAGTGAATCCATTTCCTCGTTCATTCCCTTGATCCATTGAGCGCTATCGTGTGATGATACTGCCTCCTCATACGTATCTGGTTCCAGTGTCTCCACTTCTCTTATACAGTGTACAGAGTCACCGTATCGTGTTGGTGGAACACCTTTGTTGATCCTTGACGAGCGTCTTAACTGTTCGTCACCTTCGTCATTGTACTCCTCCTGGACTGCTACTTCGGGTTCTTCTTTTTTCTCCATATCAGATCTGCTTGTATTATTCTGATTCTCCTTTTCTAGAATGGCTGTTTCCACAGGTTCATTAATCTCGTCGAGAAACTTGATATCTCGACTTATTATTATTTTATTTGTACTTGTATCCAGTAACCGATACCCTTTCTCGTTTTCCCCATAACCTGCAAAAACATATTCTTTTGCCTTTTCATCGAGTTTTCTTCTCAGCTCTTTTGGTACATGGGCACATACTCTGGATCCGAACGTGTGTATATGTTTTAAAGACGGTTTTTTCTTATACCATCTCTCGAATGGCGTCGTGCCAGTCGCTTTTGTGAATAGCCTGTTTTGCAAGTAGTTTGCGTTACTCACTGCTTCACCCCAGTATTTGTTCGGTAGGTTAGCGCCTATTAACATGGTCCTTGCCATTTCCAAAAGATATCGATTTTTTCTTTCAGCCACACCGTTTTGTTCTGGTGCATATCCTACTGTATACTGAGATTCGATTCCTTCGCTCCGTAGAAAGCGCTTTAACTTTTCGTTCACATATTCTCGCCCTCGATCTGATCTAATGATTTTTGGTACCTTGTTGAACTTTGTCCGCATGTACTTTACGTAATCTTGAATTCTCTCAGTGACTTCAAACTTATGTTCCATAAGAAATATTACTGTAAGTCTACTGTAGTCATCTGTTAATGTTAACATATAACGTTTGTTTCCCGGTGTTCTCGTTTGCATTGGACCGCAAACATCTGTATGGACTAGTTCTAATATTTCGTGCGTTTCACTCGACGATTGTTTGGGAAATGATTCCCTAGTCATTTTTCCTTTTATACATATATCACAAGTACTTCTAATACCACAGTCTTTTATTTTTAAGTCTATTGCCAGTCCTTTGGCTTCCATTTCTTTTATTGCCTCTGGATCCCTGTGACCTAACCTTTTGTGCCACGTATGTTGACAATTTGAATTATGACTGCTCATTGCTATTGAGGTCTTATGTTCATTTCGCAATTTATACATTCTACCCTTTAAATCTGCAGTGGCAACTATACTTCCATTATTCACTATATTGCACATATCATCTATAAAGTTCAATTGGAGACCCTTCCTTGTTAATTTTCTTACAGACAGCAAATTACATTCTAATGAAGGAACGTATAGTACATCCTTGACAGTGATAATATTTCGTCTGCCTTTATTATCCTCACACGTGATGTTACCCCATCCCGTTCCACATACATCTGCACCATTACCATTTGCTAGTCTAACTTTTTCATTAGAACAGGCCTCAAATACTTTGAAGAAGTCTCTATTGTTGGCCATATGACTAGTTGCACCGGAGTCTACGTACCAAGTTTCCTTAAAATGATTAGTACTCACGCCAAAACAGATGTGGGATCCAGTACTCTCTTCCCCCACAACTTGGTTTGCCTTGTCCTTCGCTGTTTTCCATTTTTTATACTTTATGCAATCCTTTTTTAGGTGGCCTTGTTTTTTGCAAAAGAAACAACTGATACCTTTGTGGTCTTGTTTTTCCGCCCCAGACTTTGCAACAGGCTTAAATTTTGCTTTAAGCGCCTTTTCACATCGTTCATCATCACAGCCATGTGCATCCTTTCTTCTTCTGTCTTCGTCTAAGAGTTTACCCTTTACAAGCTGTACGGTTAAATCATCTTCCGATCTGGTTTCTAGTGCTATAATTAAGGTGTTATACGACTCTGGGAGACTACACAATAATAATGCTATGATCATTTTGTCCTTTAATACTTCTCCAAGGGCACCCAACTGATCCATGAGATTGCACATTTTATTTATGTGATCTTCCATATCACTCTCCTCACTCATCTTTAAACTAAAAATTCTTTTATATAAGAATACCTGGTTTGTGAGAGTCGCCTTTTGATGATAATTGTGCAGTGCTTCCCAAGCCATCTTAGCTGAAACAGTATCTTTAATGTGCCGTAACTGATCGTCCTCGATCAGCAATCCCATAATCGCACGTGCTTGTCTGTCCGCCTTTAACCATTTTTCATCCGGTACTGCCGGTCTTACTGATTCTATTGTGTGCCACACATCTTCCTTTATGAGTAACAATTCTATCTTGCACTTCCAAATTTGGAAATTAGAATTATTCAACTTCGCTATCGTAAAACGTGGTTCCGCCATGTTATTTCCTTTGTTCTACACACTCTGTTGCACGTGCTCTGGGTCCATAACCTGTTGGAATCTAAGTAATTAAACACAGTGGCACGTATTTGTTCAACAGAATATAGCCTTTTTATGCTTCTCTATTTACAGAGATATGAACAGAAAAAATACACTGCAGTTGACTGAGTCGACTGCATAACATAAACTTGAACAAAAGAAGGACTAATATAACTTCGCACACGGCGTCTTTACAATATGGCATACTCTTAGAGACTAAGAAACTATCCTGCGGTTTGTCCTACCGCACTACATTCTACTTGCCGCTAGACGGCGCTTAACGCTATTGCTAATTGCAGTTGTCAATCAACACTTTCCTTATTTCACTCTTCTGGTCCGAGTCTATATCTTCCAACCATTCTTCCGTCAATGTGGTTTCCGAGTCGGTGTCCTTTTCGATCCTTTCATTATCTATCTCCATAGAACCACTTTCCTTCTCCCTGCCTGTGCTGAGATCTTCTGTATTTGTTTCATATCTTATGGTGTCCATAACTTGATTCTTGTTTACTATATTGCATTTCTCAACTCCTATCGATACCTTAGTAATTTCCCTTATCCTGACTCTGTTTCTGTCCGTGGTTGCTCCTTCGCAATCTTCCTCTTCCTCTTCTTGACTCCTTATTTCCTTGCGATTTCCTAAAGTTGTTGGTGTCATCAACGTGTCTCTTTCAATAATATTTAATGTCTCGTCTTCTGATGGCTTTTTGTTCGTTTCTACTACTACCTCTTCTTTCCTGCTATGTCTTTCAGTCCCTAAGTATGTGGGTAACCCCATCTTTTTCTTCGTTCCTGTATTTTTCCCTTTTCTTGAATTCGACATTTCATAGGTTTGTGTAATGTTTTGATTCTGGTCGTCTTCTTCTTCTATCTTTTGCGGAATCTCCCTGTTTTCCTTCAGTTTATCTTGTAATTTTTGTAATAGATTTTTATCTCTTATTACTCTTAGTATTTCTTCCAGCAGTTCCTCTTCCAGGTGGCTTTTAAGGTTATTCGATCTCTCTCTATATTCATCCCTTATTTTTCTTTCTTCGTGTCTTTGTTTTTCTATCTCTTTTTGGTTATATCTTGTTTTATACTCGAACGGAGGATCCTCCTTTATTGAATTTATATCACCTTCGTTAGCCGGCTTATGAGTTCTTGAGCTGTTTTGTGATAATTTATCATCTTTATGTCTTCCTTCATACTTAGATCTTGTGCTATCCTTTCTGGATTCCAAATATTGCCACTCTCTTTTTTCTTGTTTACTATAGTCTTGGGAGTTTATTAATACTTTGCTCCCATGACCCCATTTATTCTGTTCAGGTCTTCTGCTTTTCTTTGATCTTTATTGGGTTCCATAGCCTTATTCAATTTGCCGACTTCTTTTTGGACCGGAAAGTCCAGTTTCTCCCAATAATCAATCTTCCTTTTTTTTGTCAATAGAGGAAATTCTTGTCCCATATGCTCCTCGTTGTCAAATTCTCCTTCTCTTTCCCTGTCATAGCCAAATTTCGCTAATCTCTCTTCTCTTCTTATAATGTTGTCCGCCATTTTGTAAGACAGATTTTTATAGGCCATAATTTTTTTTATGGATGCTTCACGCTGGAACATCGGGCATTCCCTAGACGTACTTATGTGATCACCTTTGCAATTATTACAACACAGGTTTTCCGTGCAATTACCGTGGTATGTTTTGGCACAGACGAAACATTTCCTTTCTCTTGCTTTGCAAAACGTTTGTAAATGTCCAAATCCGAGGCAATTAAAGCATTGCTTTACTGATTCAATAAAAGGCTGAACGTTCAACCAAACATGACCCCACCCTACTAGTAGTTTAGTGGGTAATGATTCCCCTTGAATTTTGACGAGAATTGTCTTGCTGTCTTCCCATGTAGTCTTACCGTCTCTAAATCTCCTTTTTTTAGATTTTCTAAAGAAACTATTCCCTGATCAGCAGCTAAATGCTTCCTCAGCTCCCGAATAGTTCCCTCCCATTCATGAATGACCCCTTTTCTATGTTTCCACCTATTTGGTATAAATGATGTATAATCTAACGATACATGTTTATCTCTCCGCAGCATCTCATTGGCATCCTTCTGATTTCTATATGAGATTTCTGCTTTATTGAATCCCACCATTTTTTTTTTTTTGTTTTACTTGGTGGAAATCCCCACGGATACCCCCCGCCCGCGGGGGCGGGCAGGGGGTTATGTGGGACTCGAACCCACTAAAACCACCAAGGTGATCTACCTCGCGCGCGGAGCTGCGCGCCCGAGGGGAGGGATTTGGACGCGAGATCAAACAAGCGATACGTTCGCTACCCTCCCCCCTTGCGCTTCAATGCAGCCCCGCGCTAGGTCCCCTGAACGGGGTCGTCCCTGGGGGAGTATGACAACCTCCCCCAGCAATATTCTCCGGGACCGGCGACTCGCGACGGATCACGCGCCCGAGTCGCCCCTTCCGGGGTCGCTGCTGCTAGGGCGGTGGTGTCCCCCGACACCCCCGCCCCGCGACCCCGCGATCGAGCTCCCAACCGGTCGCCGCGCAATGCTTGGTAGCGCGCGGCCGGGCCGGGGCACACTGCGTACCCCGGGGGAAGCTCGATCGCTCAGACGGGAGCGGCGGCCGCCGCTCCCCTGGCGGTGGGGGGGGGGGGGGCTTTAAGACGGCCCCCCCCCCCCGTTCTCCGTGCGTCGCGACGCCGCCGCGGCCCTGGCGAGTCCGATGCCACGACTCGCCGACCGCGGCGGTCACCCCCGTCGCTTCGTCGTCCGCGGCGGCCCTTCGCGACAACGGGGGCCGCCGCGTTTCCCGACTCCTTCCCGACGTCCCCCGGCGCGCGTCCCCCTCCGACACAGAGGGGGCGGCGCACCGGGGGGCGTAACGGCCGCGCCCGTTGCGCGGCGCGGCCCCATCCCGATCCCCTACAGCGGGGAGTGTTATCTGTAACTCCTGGATTTATCGTGGTTTCTGTTTCTTTGTTCTTCTCCTTAGATTGATCTTTTACTTTCTTCTGTGCCTCACTGTCGAGAGCTTCACTATCTGTATTTATACGTTTATTTTTACCTTTATTGTCTTTATCCAACTCTTCCTTATGCTTTTCATCCGAATACGTTATTGTATCTGATAACTTGTCTTTGTCTGTTGGTACTCGGTGTTGCCAGTGTTCTTCGTTAGTTTTCATCTGTTCCGGTTTCTTTACCCTATGTTCCTCTTGTATAGAGTAATCTTCTTCGTAGTTACCCATCATTTTTCTACTTTTGTATATTTCCTCTTCTTGTGTAAGATAATTCCATGTATTCATGTTTTTTGCCTCTTCTTGTATATTAAAATACTTTCTCTTGATATAGTCTCTGTCTACAATATTCCTTCGTTCCTTTTTCCTTATTTTTCCTATTCTTACTTCTTCTTTCTTATCTCTTATATCTCCCATTCTATTATACTCCATATTATCATATCTTCCTACTTCGTCTATTTCCTTTCTCTGCATTATAGCATTTCCATTTTCATAATCATCTTCTCTCCCTTTCCCGCCCCACGGGCGGACTTCGGCGTCCAGCCTAAACTCTTTTAATTATCTTTTACTTTATATGTTTCCACTTTATCTTCACTTCTAACTATTGGTTGATTTTAACCTACTCTCCCCCTTTGAGATTCAATCTACCCTTTCTACAATAAAGCCTTATTGCATAATCTTGAAGAATTATTTTATTCCTTACATTCCATTTCTCGTGTCAAAATCCATTTGCTTAAGAATCATATCCATTCAAGTTTCAAGCGGAGTAGAGAGTGTTCCAACTTTCCTCCCTTGAAATAATACAAATAGTGTGAACGTACACTAAGGGCCAAAATCGGCTTCCCTTCGGAAATTTGGCAACGTTGCATGTCACTAGGCATAACTCAGTAATTCTAGTGACATGCAACGTTGCCAAATTTCCGAAGGGAAGCCGATTTTGGCCCTTAGTGTACGTCCGCGACTGTGAACTGTGAACAGAGCTGAACAGAGCATTGGCGACGGAGCGGCCCCAGGATTCCCAAATTTTAACGGTGCCTGGTGGTGAAAGGGTGAACTAAAATAGGCGTTGAATTTGTATTTGAATTTATTGAAAGACATATCCTAGACTAAGGTCGGGGCCAGATATATTGGCCGGTGAGTTTCGTGAGGGGTATTCTCCCACCACACAGTTTGCCTGCCTCGGTGCTCCTTTTCTCAATGTTTTCTGACTCGCTCTCGTTCCATCTCGCTCTCGCCTTCGCAGAACAAGAGTGAGCCAGAAGTGGTGGGGATAGTGCCAAGCTTCTGGGGTGTAGGCCAACCGAGCTGTCAGCGTAGAAATACACACATCAGAATAGGTGTGCGTTAGCAACAAAAAAATTCAGGAACTTTATTGGTTAGAACACTGATACTTTCTCGATAGCTTCATCTCGTATTGGTCTACGCATAGCTTCGTAACGCACACAACTATTACGCTCAGAATAAATATCAGCTAAACGGCTAGGTTCAGGCGGAGCCGAGCAGCGTTCCCGTTACCCCACCATACCCTGCGAGGGCCACGCAGCTCCAACTGTCAAATCCACGATCGTCAGATGGTGGTGGCTGATTTCTCCTCGATCGCCGCTCGCGAAAACGAAATTCACCGGCCAATATATTTGATACCGACTTTAGCAATAACGAGCCCATGAACTCAGGTACATGTTCAAATTCAAAGTACGCTTACTTGATATAATATAAACTTTATTACGTTAAAACAGTTATAACAGTTAATTGCACTTTGCAGATAATAGTGATAATACAGGTCTTATCCGACTATAGATAGGATCATACTGTATTGGTAACAACAATGTTATTATACGTCGAGCATAACGAGGCAATCCCTAACATTGGTTCGCATCTTGGCGATCTATTTAAATTTTAAATCAAAATAAAATATTTTCTTTCACAGTATTAAAATAAAAACACTTAAAACGATAAAAACTATGACTGGCCTCGCCTTTCTACGGAGAAACATTTAGATATATTAGGTACTTTTGAAGTTATTATCACATTGTTACAATACGTATTATGCAATAGGCTCGCCAGCGTCCGCTAAAGCTTTTAAATCTTCAATCTTTAAGTAGCTAAGTATTCTTTCAGTACAGTCGCGTGGTAACTCAGGGAAATCTTTAATGAGAAGATCGAAAATTTTATTTACTTTTTCCAGAAACATTCTTCTATTTTCCCCCTTTTTAAAATTACTATTTATCATACTAGCGTATATCGGAAATTTTTCTGTATAATCGTCTAATTTGAAGGCCTTTACTACACATTCATTTCGGGCATAGTTTGCTACTTGTGAAGCTGTAAAGGCCACCATACACGCTGCTTCTTGCTGTTCGATTTGCTTGTACAGTCAAAAGTGAGAATGCAAGACATGAGCGTGTGTGTCCACAAATCGGTCAATTTAGTATGTGCGTACACTGTCAATTTCCTGGCATGAACGCAATTATAAGTTTTGACTGTACAAGCAAATCGAACGGCAAGGAGGCAGCCTTAAAGCAGGACAAATTCAAAAGCAGTGCCAAAATTATTATGATTTTTTTTAGGTTCATTCCAATAAAAGTCATGTGACATTTATTCTTGGTGTTATTTACGCTACAGCATCGCGAACATAGCTGATCGCGCGGATTTATATACCGCTACAGTGGTGTTTCAACGGCCACAATCGTTTGAGCTGAGGTACAAAAGGATTTTGAATTACGCCCTACATCTAACCTCGATATTTCTATGTCTTATAGCTAACTTCACGCAATTTAACCAGCGGAACTCGCAACACTGAGAATACCGCCCTAAGACACGTTTATGAATACCGGCCTTAAACTCGTCCTATTCGAATGGTGAACTTTCTTAACCTTGCTTAAGCGCATGCGTAAACAACGACTGAAAATACCGCCCATACTCAGTAGTGATGGGCGTGTTACGTATTTTGGCGGTGATTTTAAAAAATAGAACGCGGATTGGTGCCCGTGGGGTGCTAAAGCACCCTGCTCGCGAAGTGTGTAGGAGTTTTGAATAAAATAGCATTGTTCACTGGTAAAACTTCGATATATTTTCTATATAGTTTTAAGAGATTATTCAATACTGAGAACAAGTTTGGACTTTTTCGATTGAGAGTCAAGATCGTTCTGACTTCCCGGAGTTCTTCGTCGTTGCTCCTTCCCTTCTTGAACGTGGTGCCCCTTCCATCTTTGGGCGCCCTCCCAGTCCTTAGGCCAATCAGGATAAGGGATGAGCCGGATTCAAAGGGTAGGCTGTGCCGTGGATGTCCGTCCGCCCCCGCGAATCGACGTCCATCTTTCCTTCTAATTCCGGGTGGTGGTATAAACTCTGTGGAAGCGCTATATATAAACAAAGCAAGCATAAACAATAATAATACAAAATAATGCTTGAATGTAACAAGCGTTGATATGTAAGTAATATGAAAATATATAATATAGAAAGCAATAAGCGATAGTAAGACGAAAAATATATATATATGGACGCAGTAAGCGTTAAAGTGATAATACAAAATAATAAGTGAATAGCAATAGGCTTTAGAATGCGATAGATGTTATTAATATAAGATTGTATGAGAATAATATGACATGAAAAGTAATGAGCGTGGATATAAACAATAGTATGGAAGTGAATAATAATATAATAATGATAATGACTTACAGTGGTTACCGTAGCACTTGGCTTTAACACTTTGAATAATGAACAATTTTAATAATAAATCTTTAACACCGTTTCAAGAGACACCTTTTGAAATGACACTTTGTCGAAGTTCTGCGATGAAAGAGCGATGAAAGAGGACGAGGCCGCGCAGGAACTCGTATTTATGTATTTTCACAGGAGTATTGCGGGGTTCGTGCGGTAGAGACCTTGACACATTTCGGAATTAAGACGCAGTATGACTTCCGAGGTTTTTATAAACGGTATGGCTATTAATTGACATATTTTGTGTCACGTACGCCAAATGCGTCGTAATTGGGTTTGTGGGGTTTTTATAACTGTAGAAGGAGATACTCAACTCTTCGATTGGATTTTGGGTGTTTGATAGGAAAGGGGTTAGAGTGTTTGGACTCCGTGAGTCGTAAAGAGGGGATTGAGACGTGGTCTCGATTTTAAGAGGGATTTGTAACGAGGGACTTGTTTGAATTCGTTTTAAAGGGAATGATTCGTGCCTTGTAGGACGAATAGGCGAAGTGGGTTTTGAAACGATCATCTCGCGATGGGGACCGCTAAGGTACATCAGCGATGTGGAGGTTTGTATTCATCATCTTGTGTTGTT
Source organism: Andrena bicolor (assembly GCA_960531205.1). Taxonomy (NCBI): domain Eukaryota; kingdom Metazoa; phylum Arthropoda; class Insecta; order Hymenoptera; family Andrenidae; genus Andrena; species Andrena bicolor. Next base: position 490,653 of record CAUIJW010000120.1, on the reverse strand, counting down.
GACCGCTAAGGTGCAACATCAAGGTGATCGGCTATTGAGGAGATGGGGTAGGAGTTGAGTTTCATAGAGTGAATTTGAGGTTTTCTAATGGAATTTGGGATAGGAAACGCGCGAAAAATCGTGGGACGTCACACCTCCCCCCCTATATGAAGAAATGCGTAGCATTTCTTATCACAAGTTTCGAGTGTGGTGAAATGAGAAAAGAAAAATAAAATGTGTCTTTGGAATGATGAAGTAACGAAAAATAGTATGTTTGTTTTTGTAATAATAAGGAAGGAAAAATAAAATATATATATGGCCTGTTTGGCGAAAATAAAATAAAAGATAATTGACAATAAAGAAAAATAAAACAGAAATGTTTGTAAATAATGAAAAATAAAATATTCAGCCAATTTGGCAAAAGCAAAAAAAAAGGAAAATAAAAGATATGATTTTGCAAAAAGAAAAGAAAAATAAAAGAGATATATGTATATATATAAAAGAAATAAAATAAAAGATATTTTAAATTAATTCTAAAGGGAGTGAGGGAACTATTTACAAGGGGTTATTTACATGGAGAGGGTAGGAATAAAGGAAGGAAGGAATTTTGGAGGGATTAATAGGGAGGAAAGGAATATTCAAGGAATTGGAAGGAGGGGTCATCCGGGATGAAAGTGAGGTCCTGACCACTTTGATAGAGGTCATCGAACCATCGCAGGAACTCGGGTGTCAGCTCCGTGTGGTCTGGGACCTTGGTAACTGACCCCGTGTCCAGGATCTCCACTACACCTGGATGTGGAGGGATAGTGTTAGGAGCTTGGGAGGTGGAGGATTGGGGAGACGAACTGGCGAGTACCTCCTTGCTTCCTGAGGGAGGGCAATATGGCGGAGGCGGGGTGACGGCATTCATAATGGCCTCAATGTCCATTGGTGAGGCAGGAGGGGAGTCATCAAGGGTGATGACTTCAGGGTCAGCCTCCCTGATGGTCATCGTGGAGACGATTCGGGGAAGAAGGGGCGAGATGCTTCTTCCCTCTTCTGTGGCATTTCGGCGTTGCCACTGAATGTGGGCGAGCCTCCTCTTAAGGCCGGCTCCTCGTTTATTAGGCCTATTGGGCTTGTGGGCCCTTTTATGCGGCATTGTGATTTCTAGTAGAAATAAAATAATTAATACATGCTTTGGTATGTTTTTAGGGTCAACCGGGATCCTCGCGTAATCGACCAAGACGCGCTTTGTTCGCGTGTATGATCTTCGTCTTGCCCTTCCACGATATTTTTAAATTTTGCGAAGGGATCACCTCTAATATGGTGTGAGGACCCGAGTATTGGTCTCCGAATTTTCCCTTTTTTGGTTCTATCAGGACAAAAATTGGGTCACCCGGATTGAAAGTCTCTTCGTTTATGTGACGATCATAATACCTTTTATATCGAATTTTTGATTGGTTTAATTTTTCTGCGGTGGCGGTTTGTAATTCTTGCACCCTCGTGCTCAAGTTCGAGAGGTATTGATTATATGTTTCATTTTCGAAGTCTTCGGGTACTCTTTTTCGGCTGGGTACCCGGGCTATTTTCCCGAACACTAACTCGTGTGGAGTGTAACCGTGCCTTCATGGACGCTGGTATTATAAGAGAACGCGGCCAAATCGGTCCACTCGTCCCAGTCGTCGTACTTACTAATATACATTTTTAGATATTCTGTTAGAACTATATGCGATCGCTCTAAAGAGCCGTTTGTCTGTGATTGAAAGGCTATGGTTCGAAATTGTTCGATTTTAAATTTTTGTGCAATAGTTTTCATGAATCTACTGGTGAAATTTGCTCCTTAGTCGGTGAGAATGGCTGTAGGAGCTCCGAAATGACATAAATTTTTTAATGAATGCATCCGCGATTTTTATTGACGTGGACTGTTTAAGGGGTACGCACACGAAATATTTTGTCAATAAATCTTGGATCATTAATATGTATGTATTTCCTTCTCTAGTAGTAGGTAACGGTCCTACTATATCTAATGCTACTTTATCAAAGGCGCGTCCAGGAGTGTCGGTAAGAATCATTGGTTGCCTGGTTTTAACACGAACGAGTTTCTTCCGCTGACAGTCTTCGCACTTTCGAATATAATCTTCAACGGCTTTCTTCATTCCTTTCCAAAAATAATGGTGTCTAATTCGGTTATAAGTTTTAGTTACTCCTTTATGTCCAACTAATGCAGACGCGTGATTTTCTGTAATTATATTTTGTCTCTTTGACTCTTTGGGAATTTGAACTATTTGTAAACATATTGTGACCTCGATATCCTCCTCGTCAACGGTTTCGAGAATGTCCATAATGATATCTTGCCAGGTCAATTGATCGATATTTGTTGTTTTGGCTATGCTAAATGAATATATTACAAGTTCTTTTATTGTATCTTTAAAAGAAGATAACGCTTCGCCCCAGGTTATTGTGGTTAGGGGAGTATTCTGCGTTTCTTTTATGACTAGCCCGATGAGGATTCGTCCTTTATTACATGTTACGTGGGCCTTTCCCAAAGTGAGTTCGTTCGCTTCTTCTAATGTTCCAGTTTCTATTAGTTGCTTGGCCCCATTGTCGCAAGGTTTCCCATCTGCGCTTAAGAAGAAGACAAGCGTTTCTTTTCGTAAAGACAACGGGTCGCGACTAATTATTGGTACTGTCCTAATGTCCCTATCGGGATCCGCTTCGTATGTTTCTTCTGGGGAATCGTTTAGCTCAATTAACGATGATTCTGTATCAGTAGTTGATTCGTTTGACGCGTTAGATTCTATTTCGGAATCAGAGTCTTCCGGTTCCAGTGGTATTGGAGATTGCGGAGGTGAAACCGTTTGACGTGGAATATTTAATTCCTGTTCTTTTTCCTGTTGGATTTCATTTTCTATGCCACTCATGGGTTCTGGTGCGCTTTCTGGGGTGGGCTCTATTATAGGCGTTGGATCTTTTCGTGCCTTCCGGTGAGGTTGGATCCTCGTGGGTTTCGCTTTTGGGCGCTTGTTAGTTTCATTGGTAGTTCGAGGCTTTTTACTAGGCACCCACTCATCATCAGTTTCCTCTCGCGGTCGTATGAGACACACTCTCTTTACAGGAGGATTACGAGACAGGGCGTCTGCAAGTTTATTGCTTTTTCCCGGTTGATAATGAATTGCGTAGTCGTATTCCGCTAACTTTAAGCGCCACCTAACGAGACGTGACGTTGGGTCTTTTACTCTATGTAACCAGATTAAGGGTTGGTGGTCAGTATATAAAATAAATTTCTTCCCATATAAATAGGGTCGGAAATGCCTAACGCAATACACAATGGCTAGGAGTTCCTTTTCTATGGTTGCATAGTTTATCTCTGCTTTATTCAAGAGAGGAGAGGCATAAGCGATTGATAATTCTTTTCCATCGATATTTTGACTCAATATTCCTCCTATAGCAAATTCGGAAGCGTCAGTGGTAACATGAAATTCTAGGTCAAAATTCGGATATTGCAGGATAGGTTCTTTCTGCAATGCTAATCTTAAGTGGTCGAAAGCCGTTTTCTGGGACGGTCCCCACTCGAATATGGTGTCTTTCTTCAACAGTTGGGTCAACGGACGAGCTATTTTAGAAAAGTCTGGGATAAATTTCCTATAATATCCGGTTAGACCAAGGAATTGTTTGATTCCTTTTGGTGTACTTGGTGCCGGGTAATTTCGAACGGCTTCAATTTTTCCTGGATCCGGTTTTACCCCTTGCTCTGTGATTATGTGACCCAAATATGCGACTTCTTTGTGCAGAAATTTACACTTTGAAGGTTGAAGTTTAAGGTTCGCCTCTCTCAGGAGTTGAGCGAGTTTTTTAAATTTAATCAGGTGTTCCGTGAGGGAACTCGCATAAAGGACGATATCGTCCAAATAAACAAACATTTCCGTGCCTTGGAGTCCTGTAAGTGTGTGATCCATTAAGCGTTGGAAAGTTGCTGGTGCGTTACATAGTCCAAACGGCATTCTGACAAACTCATAATGTCCATGAGGTGTAGAAAAAGCCGTTTTAGGTGCATCTTCCGGTTTCATAGGGATTTGGTGAAATCCAGAAGCTAGGTCGAATACGGAGAAGTATTTTGCTCCTCCTAATTGGTCCAGTATTTCATTAATGTTTGGAAGTGGGTATGGGTCAGGAACGGTTTTTTCGTTTAAATCCCTGAAGTCAATTACCATTCTCCACAAGAGTTCCCCATCAGGTCCCGGTTTTTTGGACACGATCCAAATAGGCGAATTATAGGGCGATAATGACGGCTTGATAATTTCGTTTTCAAGTAAGTTCTTTACTTGTTTGTCTATTTCTTTCTTATGTACAGGTGGGAAGCGATATTGTTTAGTATTTACAGGCACTGGGTCCGTTGTTTGGATCCCATGCTGAATAGCGTTTGTATGGCCTAACTTCTCATCTGGTAAATGGAAGAGGTCATGGTATTTATATAAAATTCCTTGGACATGAAGTTTTTCTTCCGGATTCATATGTTCCGTAGAAATTAGTTTGAACACTTGTTCCATTCTCGTTGCGGTTTGTTCAGAAATTGTTGGTATTTCCTCACCCGACGCCATAGTAAGAGACTCCTGGAATTCTAGGGGAAGGGTTGTTTCGGCATAATGCCTTGGGGATGAGAGCGAGTGTACCTTCGCGGATACCTCTGAATGATGGATCGACGGATCCTGGGGAAAGAGGGGCTTGATAGGAGTGACGTGTTTAGACGTCTTAGTCCCTTTTGGTCGTCTTTGTTTGGGTTCTGGGATCACAATTTCGAATTCTTCCAATTCAACAGTAGGTACAGTGATTGTTGTGTCCACTTCATTAGAATTTATAATTTGTAAGTACGCTTTGCCGTCCTGATTACGGACGAGGGCATTACCTGCATGAATTCCAGTGCCTAATTCTAATCTAGGTAAATATCCTTCTTTTACTTCTGAATTTGCTATATTTACAAAACAGACCGTTTTTGATCTGGCGGATAATACGAGTTGATATCTATTTACAAACGGGATTGAGTTTCCTTTGAACTCTAACTGTTTCTTTGAATAATGAATTGAAGCATTCTGCTTTATAAAGAATTCGGTTCCAAGTATTCCGTGTGGTTTGATTGGGAAATCATCTTCAACTACATGGAAAGTAACGTTGTTGCCCAATAAAGTTATGGTTATTGGTCCAAGGGTGTAGACGAGGTCTTTAGCGATGCCTCTTAATTGCACCTGTTGGTTGATATTTATCTCTCGAGGTTGTTTTATTGTATGTATTTTCAATAGATTGACTTCAGACCCGGTGTCAATCATTAATTCTTGGGCCATTATAAAATCTGGTGATTGAATAATTACAGACGGGGCTTCCTTGACGGTATTCACCCATGCGGTAGCGATTCTAGTTTGGTTATTCCCGTGTAACGTTCGGTTGTCCGGGGACGACTAGCGTTAGCAGGTTCTCGAGCAGAGAGCGGCGTCCCTCGAGAATAGGATAGGTGGGGGTTCGTTGGTAGAACAAAGAATTTAAATTCAACTTAAACTTAACAATGACTTTATTAGAAAAACAACACTTAAACTAACAATGATTATAATATTACTTACAACTACGATTATATATCTTATGTTTTTGTGTTTTTACGTTTTTTATCTTATATTATATGCTACGTGGCTAAGTATTTATTGCAGAGCACAGCCGCTACCATTTCCGGAGCGATCTAGTAACTCTTGGCAAAGTCTGTAGCAAGAACAGCCGCTACCGTTCCCAGAGCGATCTCATTCTTTTGACAGAGTTTTGGTTCTATGCTCTAACAGACCTCGCTTTTACCAAGTGCATCAGCCGCTACCGTTTCCAGAGCGATCTCAATGCCTTTGTAGGAGCAAGGTGCTATAGTTTTCAAATGAAATAGTCCAAAGAGGTGCACCAGTAACTTTTATACACTGGAGATCAGCCGCTACCGTTTCCGGAGCGATCTCAATCTCACTGGTTGAAACTTAAGCTTCCTCTAGGTCTAAACATTCGTCAACTAAAGAGCGTGTTTTTGAATGTAGCCTTGAACTGAGCGCTCCGCTGCGTGCGCCTCCTTTTATACTGGAAAATTGGCGGGCTGGCGCATGCGCAGTGAGTCAATATTTCTTAATTTGCAGTGTTCTCGCTTATTATATTATATTTTGTTTTGCGCTTTTGACAGTACTTATATTTAATTATTTCTAATGTTTCTATAATATTTGTTTCCTTAATCTATGCTTGGTTTAATATTAATGTATAAAAGTTTGTACAATAGGTATGCGCGGTAACATAGGCTGGTTGCGTGGTAACGTAGTACTATTCTGTTTTAACGACGGTCGGTATTGACCGGTTCGAGTCCCCGTGGGACGTTACACCTCCCCCCCTGGGGGATCTCTCGTCCTCGAGAGATTTGTATGAGGCGGGTAACGGAATAAACGATTTATTTTAGGTATATGAGTATTTATTTATACGCTCGGCTTATAAGGGCTGGCTGCGCCCGTTCGAAATAGTCCCAAGATTCGCCAAATCCTTTTTCGGGGGTCTTCCTTTGGGAGGGTTCTATACCATTCCCAGTCTGGATCCCGAACATCGACCTTGATTAATCTTGGCCACTTCGGTGCTGGTGGTTCTGGGATTTTAAATTCCGGCGTCTTTAGAATTTTGAAACCCGGGGTCTTCGGAAATTCCGGGGTAGTGGGGAGTGTGTCTGGTGGTGTGGTTGGCGGAGTATGTGATGATGTAGTTGGTGGTGTCTTGAGTTGAAGATTTTTTAATTAGATTTTGGAAGGAGAATAGAATTTTTAATAGGTATGTTACCATTTTCTGTGGAGATATTGGGAGTGGTGATATTAGGGGAGGAACCTCTATCATCTCCCTGAATATTCTTTCTAATTCTTTACTACTTTTTTTTTGTTTGAAATGTCGACTGCCCGAGCGTTTTGGCATCTTGGCGACGAATGAATAAAACATGGCGCAAGCGCGAGTTTGAACTTGTTTTTCAGGGTCTCTTATGGTGGCGCCCTCTAGTGGAATTTTTTTAAATTTTTTGCGTTTGCAACCTTATATACTATGCAACTATGTTATAATGTAACTATGCTATTTTTTAGATTATTGACAGGTTATTTAGGATTTTTAGGTTATTAAGCGGTTATAGGTTATTGGATGTTTTTTTTTTAGGAGGTTATGGATTTTTATAGGTTATTTTAGGTTATTAATATTAGATTTTTTTTTCTTTGTTATAAAAATATTAAAAATTTTATTAAATAGATACATAAATGCTTAAAACTAGGTGTAAGTGTTTATTACATTGTGTTTGTGTGTGTGGTGTGTATTTGTAAAGTGTAGTGTGTATATAATTGTCATAAAATAAGAAAGAACTTGTTAAAGTGCATTTAAGCACATTTCGCACTCCGCTATCGGTCGGCCAATGTACAAAATCCAATGGCACAATCGGCACCTTCGCCATCGTATATTGTTCGTTTTTGATGTTAGATGACTTTCTAGTGGGTAGTCGTCTTCTATTGGTATATCTACCTTTTGTGTGCATGACACACAGACCATGCCTGTTTTATAAAAGAATACCCCATGGTCGTAAACCTTCTTGAGGCACGTGTATTTGTCCATTTCGGTAAAAAGAAAGTTTTGTGCGTATGTAAGAAATGCTTTGGTACAATGATGAAATCCTTTGTCCGGTGGTCCTTATATAGACTTCCTCTGCAGGGTTGCAACTTTGTGTAATGAATTTCGCTTTTGTTTCGCTGGACTGATGTGAATGCTCTTCTTTTGTTTATAATTTTATTTAATTTTATTTATTTAAAGTTTTATTAAGTAAATTTATTTTTTCTCTTTATGCAGTGATGTTTTGTTGAGTTTCCTCTGGTAGATAGGCCTTTTTTACCCTGTTCATATGTACGATTCTAGTTTGTTTTAAAGTTATTGCTATCTTCAGATTACTATTCCCTATGACTTCAGTAATTTGGTATGGTCCGCTATATTCGGGTCCCAGTTTTTCGCGCCTTGGATTTAATAACCAAACCCAATCTCCTGCTTCATATGTTTGAGGTTGTATCTTCCGGTCGTAGTAATGTTTTTGTCGATCTTTTGATTCTTCTAAATTATTTCGCGCCATTTGTCGGATGTGGTGTAGTTTGTGTATTAATTCGTCGACATAGTCTGGATATGTCTTGATATTATCTGTTGGAGGCATACTTGAAGGAAGACGTGCTTTTTTGCCGTAGACAAGTTCGTGAGGCGTAAATTTCGTGCCTTCATGAGTGCTTGTATTGTACGAGAACATTGCTTGAGGTAACCATTGGTCCCATTGTCTTTCCTTTGATACATAATGTCTTAAATATTCAATAAGAACGTGATGACTCCTTTCTAGTGATCCATTGGATTGAGGATGGTATGCAGAAGTTCGATATTGTTTGATGTGGAATGTCCTGGCTAATTTCTTCATAAGGGAACTCATAAAATTTGGCCCTTGATCAGTCAGAATTGCTTTAGGACTTCCGTATTTGCAGATGAAATGTTCTGTAAATGCTTTAGCTATGTCTTTTGCAGTTATGTTTGTTAATGGTATTGCAAGAGAATATTTGGTTAGGTTGTCTTGAATTGTAAGTATATAGCTGTTTCCATTTTTTGTAAAAGGTAATGGTCCTACTATGTCCATTGAAATTTTATCAAAGGCATCTAATGGTGTATCTGTTAATACCATTGGTTCCTTATTTTTTACTCTTACTAATTTGGTTTTTTGACATTCTAGACATGTCTTGACGAATTGTGCTATTTCGTATTTCATGTTTTTCCAATAATATATGCTTCTTATTCGATGATATGTTTTAGTAATTCCTTTGTGTCCTCCTATAGGTGTTTCATGGATTTCTTTAATGATTTGTTGCCTATCTTGTATAGAGGGAGTTATAAGAGTACCTTTGCAAAAAATGAATTGAATTTCCTCGTTTATGAATATTAATTTTATCAAATTTCGTAATTGCCTAAGCGAGATTTTATTTTCTTCTCCTGCTATATATACTTTTGTGGCTTGTTTAAGTGTTAGGTATGTGTAGAGTGTTTTTAATGATGTATATATATATCTTCTTCTGTTGGATAATTTGATATGACAAGTCCAACAATTGTACGTTTTCCACTTCTTATCGTTACTGACTCTCCAATTTTTAGTGGAAATGGAAGTTTATGAGCTCTTATATTTCTTTCTTTATATAAATTTTCTCCTGTTGGTCCTATTGGTTTGCCTTCTATACTTATAAATGTTACTATGAAATTGTTTCCCATCCATAGATGATCTTCCACTTCAATATTTTGTTTTTTGACAGGTATATTGGATATTACCCTTGGTTTGCCTGTGGTATGGTGTGGAGGTGATGTGGGTGGCACAGATAATGGCAAGGGAGTCAATGGTGGGAGGGATAATAATGGGGATGCTGGTGGTGAAGGGGGAGTAAGTATTTTCCCTTGTTTGATTTTAATGGGAGTTATGGGAGCTGTGTCTGTACTTGATTTTAATTTTTGTTTTTTTCTTTTAGGTGTATGGTGAGTACTTTTATCTGTGCTTGACTCTGCATTGATTTTGGGAGGGTCTTTATAATTGTGTCTTGGTACTATAGTTGTTTCATCTATTTTTTCTATTGAGTCCTCTTGAGGTTTCTTGATATAAGGCTTTTTTATTGTTTGTGTGTTGTCTTGTATTGGTTCTTGAGGTATTATTCTTTCTTGAGGAGTCTTGTGTACTTGTACAGGTACCGAAATTTTGGGGGGTATATGTACTTGTATAGGTACTGTGATTTGGGGGGGTATATGTACTTCAGCAGGTACTGTGTCTTGGGGAAATATATGTGTTACTATACTTTGTTTTTTAATCTCCGGTTGAGATGAGGAGGTGTTTCTTTTTATCTTTCTTTTTAACTGTTGTCGTTTTGTTCCTACTGCATCACTTTCGTCGTATGAAGAGTCGGAATCTCTCGAACTAAGTTTATGCTGTTTATGTGGAGCTGGGATTCCTGAGGTCGAGGCGGTTGTTTCTCTTTGTCGCGTGTTATGTTGATGAAACTGTTTTTGTTTTTTGTTCTCGTGTGAGTTTGTTTCTGAATGTGCTCGCTTTGCGTTTAACGGTAATGCTATCGGATTTCTGGATAAAGCATCCGCGTTCGTATTATATTTTCCTGGTTTATAAAGAATTTTGTAATCGTATTCCGCAAGTTTTAGTTTCCATCACATTAATCGTGACGTTGGGTTTGAAAGGGTTTGTAGCCATTCTAACGGTTTATGATCTGTTATAAGATAGAATTTTCTACCATAAATATAAGGTCTAAAATGGAATACTGCATATAATATAGCTAAAAGTTCTCGTTCTGTCGGTGAGTAACGAGTTTCTGCGTCATTTAGAACTCGAGATGCGTAGGCTACCGGTAAGTCTTTCCCTATTTCTCCTTGACTAAGAACTGCACCTACAGCGATACCTGAGGCGTCTGTCGTTATATTGAACGTTTTTTCAAAGTCTGGATACTGTAATATGGGTTCATTGCAGAGAGCTTCCCTTAAGGTTTCAAATGCCCTTTGTTGTTTGGCTGTCCATTCAAATTTATAATTCTTCTTGGTGAGATTAGAAAGTGGTCTTGCAATTTTTGAAAAATCTTTTATAAATCTTCTGTAGTATCCACTCAGTCCTAAGAACTGTTTTACATTCTTGACGGTTGTTGGTGTTGGGAATTCTTTAACTGCTACTATTTTCCGTGGATCAGGTTTGACTCCGTATTCTCCTATTATGTGTCCTAAATATGTAACTTCTTTCTTCAAAAATTCACACTTATCGGGTTGAAGGTGAAGATCTGCTTCTCTTAATCTATCCATTAATCGTTTGAATTTGGTTGCATGTTCTTTCAGAGAGCTGGCGTATATGACTATGTCGTCTAAATATACAAAAAGCTCTACTCCTTGAAGTCCAGTTAAGACTTGGTCCATGAGCCTTTGGAAAGTTGCTGGTGCATTCTTAAGTCCAAACGGCATTCTATTGAATTCGTAATGCCCGTATATTGTAGAGAAGGCTGTTTTATGGCGATCATCTGGATGCATGGGAATTTGATGAAACCCAGATGCAAGATCGAACACAGAAAAATATTTTGCGCTTCCCAACTGATGTAATATGTCAGTTATATTCGGTAAAGGATAAGCGTCTCCAATTGTTTTTTCGTTTAATTTTCTGAAGTCAATTACTATTCTTGGTTTTCTAATTCCTTCCGAGTCTTCTTTTTTTAGTACTATCCATATCGGTGAATTATAAGGAGATAAAGATGGTTGTATTATTCCTTTCTCCAGTAATTCTTTGGTTTGTTTTCTTACTTCTTCTTTGAATGATTGAGGATATCGATATTGTTTTGTAAAGACGGGGACATCATTTTCCGTTATAATTTTATGGTAAGCTTTTTTGTCGCTTCTAATTTTTCTCCTGGAATATGAAATCTATCCGCATGTTCTTTTATTAATTCCTCGACACTGGCTCGTTCCTCTGAATTTAAATGATCTAGCCTTAATAACTGTAGCAATTGGTGAGTTCTGTTGGTTTTTATATATTTTTCTGCGTCTTCTTCCTTTATAGGTATTTCTATAAATGGTTCTAATTCAACCGATGGTACAGGAATTTTAATGTCTTTTGTGGATGTATTTATTGCAAATAGACATGCCATGCCGTTATTATTTGACACAATTGCGTTTCCCATATGTAAATTAGGGTGAATATTAATTTTGGGAATATATCCCGCGCTGGTATGTGTATTAAGAACTCGTACATATATTTGACTTCTTGTTCTGGCTGGTATTGTGACCATTTCAGGATCGATGAATGGAAGAGTTTCTTGTCCAATAGTTATTGCTGATCTCATATAGTCAATAGTTGCTCCGTTGGTTTGAAAGAAGTCTGTTCCTAATATTCCATCCTGTTTGATAGGAAGGTCATTTACGACGTGGATAATAACTTCTGTGCTTAAAATTCCTATTTTGATATATCCTATAGTGTTAAGTAGACCATCTGTGATACCATTGAGGTCAAAGAGGGTATCCGTGAAGATTGGAATGTCGGGAGAAACAGCACATCTTTTGATTACGTTTAGGTCTGATCCTGTGTCAATCATTAGTGTTGCCTGTCCTCCATTAAACCCTATATCAGAAAGAAGGATGCTAGGTGGTTTCCTTATTTGTTCTGTTTTGAGTCTGAGTATGGCCTGTCTATGTACCATACGGGGTTGTGCCTCTTCTTTTTCTTTTTTATCAAAATACATCTTTTTTCTGCATTGGTCTATTGTATGGCCTCGGAATTTGCAGTATTCACAGGATATGCTATCGTATGCTCGGTTTCTGTATTCTTGTATCGTATGACCCGGTCTCCGACAATAATCGCAGTATATATTGGATTGAGGAGTTCTGGTCGTGTAACTCTGACTTCTACAATCTTGCGTCGTGTGACCTGTTCTTCGGCAGTTGCTGCAATATTCAAACACAACAATTCAAAGGATGGTGAAACGTCAGGAATCAGCTGTCCAACGCTTCTCTCTACATCAGATAATACTTTAACGCGCTCTAGTTTTATTAATGTATCTGAAGATCTTGGTAGTATAAGCGCCGTTGTCCTTGATATACGCAATAAATTATCTACCGTGGAGGAGATGAAATCTGAAATAATTACTAAAATAGATGATCTAACGGGCAAATTTGAACAGTGTCTTCGCTCTTTGTCGACGATTACAACTACGGTATCTGACCTTGTCGTCACAGTTGATTCCCTGTCAAATGAACAGAGAGCAACTGCTGCAAGTGCTATTATGCTTGAACAACGTGTTGTTGCCTTGGAGAAGTTGAATTCTTCCTCGACATCTGGCCTCTTGGGTCCATCCTCTCCTCTTGCATCTGTTACTAAGAGGCTAAATTTAATGGAGCGAAATAGTTGGGATCTTGAAATTGTTATAACTAATCTGCCCAACGTGCGTAACGAAGATCTGAATGACACGATTGCTCATATTGCAACTGCGTTAAATGTTGGATATACGCTGAATGATGTCTCCTTTGCCCAACGTCTTTACCGTAGTAGCTCAAATAATAAACCGCTCATAATAAGATTCGTCTCTGTGTTTATGCGGGACAAATGGATCTCTTGCAAACGGGCGAAAAGAGATTTGTATGCGTCTGATATCATTGCTGATTGGCCCCGTACGCTTGTATATATAAATGAGCGGTCTACAGCTGATGAACGGAAATGTTTTTTTGAGGCCAAAAAATTTGCTCGATCTAATAACATCCAATTTGTATGGATGAAGCGAGGCATCACGTATCTCCGAAAGGATGACACTTCTCCTGTTCAACGCTACAACGGACCACAGAACATTAGTCCTACAACTCTGCCGCCTCGTCAATGACCAGGAATTCATGTTGATTCGGCCACTTCTATATACGCGCGATCACCTTCGTCTTCTGATACTTCCCCTAGTGATGCTTGGAGCCTTACATCTGACGTTTTGGACACTACACCAACTCTGTCTTGTTCGCCAGCATTATCAACTGCATCATCTACATCTTCGTATCATACTGCTGCATCACATGCTTCTAGTTCAAGCACTCTACGAAATCTTTTGTCAACTAATTCGAATAAGCTTACTGTTGCACATCTAAATATTCGGTCTCTTGTTGCGCATTTATCTGATATTATTGGGTTACTTGCTAACCATTGTTTTGATGTTTTGGCTCTTTCGGAAACCTGGCTTTCCGATGCTATTCCGTCATCTGCGCTTACCATTCCCAACTATTCACTTTTCAGGTCAGATCGTAAATCTTCGCTTAAACAACGTGGCGGCGGTGTTGCGGTTTATGTTAAGAACGATATTCGTTGTATGACACTTGATAATACGAATGCATTTTGTGATGTCTCTGATTCTGACCCTTTATTGGACTTTGTCGGCTTGCACCTTATAATTAATTCCGAGCGCATCGCCTTGTTTTCTATTTATCGACCGCCTACTTGTTCCTTGTCTGTTATTGACTCATTACTTGAGTACTTGCTGCAGGTTTATAATATTTCTGATCATATTATTTGTACGGGCGATTTTAATATTAATCTTAAGAATTCTGACTCTCTTGGCTTTAATGAAATTCATCTTTTTATGGCGGTGTTATCACTTAAACAGATTATAAATGAACCTACGCGTGTAACGGCTGCTTCGTCGTCCCTGATTGATCTTATGATGGTCAGTAGTGAGCTTACAACCTCTTTATGCGGTGTGTATGATATGAGCCACGTTAGTGATCACTCGCTTATCTATGGGGTAATTAATTTGATTAAGCCTTGTAAGCCTGCTCGTTTTATATTGCGCCGAAATCTAGATTGTATCTTGTCAGAATCCTTTGATTCAGCTGTTGCGCAGATTGATTGGTCTCCTGTATACGAGGCGGCCTCTGTGGATTGTAAAGTAAAGTTATTTCATTCACTCCTATTTACAGTATTTGACCATTTTGCGCCTATTGAGCGAGTTCGGATAACACGTCCTCCTGCTCCTTGGCTAACTGACAATCTGCGGAGGCTATTTCGTATGCGAAATCGTGCTCTGGCTAAGTATCGCCGATCTGCGAATCCTTCTCGCTGGAGAAGGTATAAAGAACTCCGTAATTTTTGTACTAGTGCCCTCAGAGCCGAGAAGCGTGCGCTATTTAACCATCTTTCGTCCTCATATATTTCGCCTAGGAAATTTTGGAATGTTCTCTCTCGTGCTGGCTATTATCGTCCGCGGCGTAATAATAATCTCCCTAGTACCTTTTCGGACCCAAATGCTATTAATGATCACTTTGTTGATTCTATTCCTACCACTAATATTTCCACTGACATAATAAACAGCTATCTTAATAAACCCGTTGATTCCTCTGCCAGTTTTTCCTTTGTCCCTTTTAACCTTGGAGATATGTATTCTATCCTTAAGAACATTAAGCTTTCTTCTTCTAACCCCTTCGATTTATCTGGACGGTTACTCTTATCTTGTACTCCCTCCTGTCTCGATCCTTTACTTCATATCTTTAATTTTTCTATAACCACTGGTTCTTATCCTTTTTGCTGGAAACATAACATTATCACTCCTATTCCTAAATCTCCTGATCCTACTACGCTAAATTCTCTTCGTCCTATATCGCAGCCTCCTTTTCTTTCAAAACTCTTCGAGAAATTATGTTACCAGCAGTTACTGTGGTATTTAACTTCAATTCATGCAATTCCACCTTTGCAGTCCGGATTTAGACGTGGCTATAGTACAACTACTGCCCTTCTTTATATTACGAATACTATTCTGCGGGCTATTGATCTGCGAAGGGTAGCTTTTATTACGTCCCTTGATTTTTCTAAAGCATTTGATACTATCGACCACGATTTGTTAGTTGCTAAGTTAAAATCTCTAGGTTTCTCCCCAATGGCTCTATCATGGTGTCGGTCATATCTTAAGGGACGTACACAGCAAGTCATGCTAAACTTGGATGGGCCGAAATTTTCTTCTTCGCGTATTGTTAAGTGTGGCGTGCCGCAGGGATCGGTTTTAGGTCCTCTCCTATTTAATGTTTTTGTCATTGACCTGCTACATATAACTTCGATCAATATTTCGTGTATGTATGCTGATGACATGCAGATCGTATCTACCTTTATGCCTTGTAACATCGGCGCTGCAATTACGGAACTCGAATTGGACCTTACAAAAATTATAAATTGGTCGGATCAGCATGGACTCAGGATTATCCTGCTAAATCTACTCTTCTGGTTCTTGGCTCTCCCTCGTCATTGAAACAACTTCCTCCAATATCCGTCACACTTGGATCCCTACAGTTATACCCTTCTGAATCCATTCGCAACTTGGGACTTACTTTTGATCCGCTGCTTTCATTTTCTAATCATGTTTCCTCGATTTGTCGTCAAGCCTATTCGCGTTTACGTCTACTTTATCCTGCCCGCCACATTCTTTCATCTACACAAAAACTGTTATTATCCCAATCTTTGATTATTTCGTTGTTTGATTACTGTGATATCGTCTATCGTCCTTGTTTATCCTATCATCTTTCTTACCTTATCCAACGAGTACAAAACTCCTGTTTGCGTTTTTCTTTTTGTGTCCAGAAGTACGATCATATCTCTCATCTATATGTTAAAACGTCTTGGTTACGTATGCCTCAGCGCTGGATTTTCCATTTATGTTGTATCGTTCACAAAATACTCTCATCTCATATCCCACCTTATCTCTATAATATTCTTCGCAATAATCTTTCTTATCATGGGCCTAATTCTCTTCCTACTCGATACCAAAGTCTCCTTTCCATACCAGCACATTCGTCATCTAAATTTGAATCATCCTTTGCCTATATTTCTGCTCATTATTATAACTCCCTTCCATCCGATATTCGAGAGCTTAAATCTTTTCCTGATTTTAAATGCAAAGCTCGGCGATATATATGGCTTTATTATGCGTCAGAGTAACGTTTGTTTCTGTTTCCGCTATCCTTTCTTAGTTTTAGTTTAGTTTTATGTTAGTTATTTAGTTACGGTTAGGCTTCTAACAGTCTTGTACTGCAGCCTCGCCGTTTACTTCGCTTGCCTTCATGTTTTATTTCTTTTTCTGTATGTTCAAGTAATAAAGACGAATAATAATAATAATAATAATATTCGTTGGACTGTGGGGCTCTGGTGGCTTGGCTCCTACAATCTTGCGTCATGTGACCTGTTCGTCGGCAGCTGCTACAATATTCGTTAGGTCTTCCATTGTAGCTTCGACTTCTACAATCTTGTGTCATATGTCCTGGCTTTCGGCAAAAGTCACAGAATGTGTCGTTTTGGTTTTTATTAAGGCTCCTACATTCTCGTATGGTGTGGCCTGTTTTTTTACAGTGTTGACAGGTTTTTTGTCGCCAGTCGGTGCGTGATGTTTGCTGACTACTGCAGTTGGTGACGTCATGGCCGTATCCGAGGCAGTTTATGCATTGATTATTTTGTGTTACTCCGGTTGCTATTTTTGTTCTTATTTGATACTCGTTATATTCTGCTTCTGCTTTGATAGCATAATTGATAGCGCGGTCAAGACTACCGAAGTTGTATTCATGTATTCTATTATATATTTCGATCCTTAAACCCGTTAGAAAGGCTTTAACAGCATTTAGTTCTGCATTTATATTAAATTGAGCTTCATGCGCAGGTACTTCTATTGTGTTACAATGTCTGATTTGTAAAAGTAGGTTAGATACGCGCCTGCTATAATCTACCTTTGTGTCGTTTGGTAATTGTGCGATTTTTGATAATTCACCGTATAATTGAATCGATGTGTGTAACGGAGCGAAACGTGAAGTTAATACAGATATAAGATCGTTGATTGTGTTATACTCTCCGCTTAAAACTACTCTTGAAGCTTGTCCGTACAGCTTATTTTTTATGAGTTGTACTAATCCGTATTCTGCGTTAGGATTTACCATGCGTCGTGCATGTCGACAACTTTTAGTAAATTGGTGTAGTGGTATATTTCTACCATCGAAAGAAGGTACTGTGTCGGCTGTGTCACGTAAGCTAATGTGTGGTAAGTGAGGATATGCATTCGTAGCTGTATTCATATTAATTTGTGGATTTGAAGTTCCTGGAATATTTTCAATTTCTGATGTTTCTGAAGTTTCTGGAGTATTTATATTTTCGGGACCTCTTCGAGTCTCCGTAGTGATTGCTAAATTAGCCATTTTTTCTCCAAGTGTGTCAGGCATTGTTAAGTTTTAAGTTTCTACGGAATTTAAGAAAAAATTTTCTAAGAAAATACTCACTTTTGGAGTGATTTTACTAAGCGAAAATATTCTTCTCAACGAGATATCCCACCGCTGTCACCAAAAATATCCGACCTGTAACGTTCGGTTGTCCGGGGACGACTAGCGTTAGCAGGTTCTCGAGCAGAGAGCGGCGTTCCTCGAGAATAGGATAGGTGGGGGTTCGTTGGTAGAACAAAGAATTTAAATTCAACTTAAACTTAACAATGACTTTATTAGAAAAACAACACTTAAACTAACAATGATTATAATATTACTTACAACTACGATTATATATCTTATGTTTTTGTGTTTTTACGTTTTTTATCTTATATTATATGCTACGTGGCTAAGTATTTATTGCAGAGCACAGCCGCTACCGTTTCCGGAGCGATCTAGTAACTCTTGGCAAAGTCTGTAGCAAGAACAGCCGCTACCGTTCCCAGAGCGATCTCATTCTTTTGACAGAGTTTTGGTTCGATGCTCTAACAGACCTCGCTTTTACCAAGTGCATCAGCCGCTACCGTTTCCAGAGCGATCTCAATGCCTTTGTAGGAGCAAGGTGCTATAGTTTTCAAATGAAATAGTCCAAAGAGGTGCACCAGTAACTTTTATACACTGGAGATCAGCCGCTACCGTTTCCGGAGCGATCTCAATCTCACTGGTTGAAACTTAAGCTTCCTCTAGGTCTAAACATTCGTCAACTAAAGAGCGTGTTTTTGAATGTAGCCTTGAACTGAGCGCTCCGCTGCGTGCGCCTCCTTTTATACTGGAAAATTGGCGGGCTGGCGCATGCGCAGTGAGTCAATATTTCTTAATTTGCAGTTTTCTCGCTTATTATATTATATTTTGTTTTGCGCTTTTGACAGTACTTATATTTAATTATTTCTAATGTTTCTATAATATTTGTTTCTTTAATCTATGCTTGGTTTAATATTAATGTATAAAAGTTTGTACAATAGGTATGCGCGGTAACATAGGCTGGTTGCGTGGTAACGTAGTACTATTCTGTTTTACCGACGGTCGGTATTGACCGGTTCGAGTCCCCGTGGGACGTTACACCCGGTTCCGCTTGTATTGTTATCGAACGCGTTGCTGCTTGGCCCGTTCCACGGTACGCGTCCGCTGTTGACCGTAGGGGCAAAGCGTTTCCCGAGTCTCGTTCCTGAGAGGTTCCAGGGTTTCCCTCATTACGATTGAACATTCGCTTTCTACATTCGGAGATTAAATGTCCGGGCTTTTTGCAATACGCGCAAATACGTAGTTCCGTAGGCCTTGAGGGAGGAGGTCGGTTTTTGTCCCAGTAAGGGAGCAAAGGGTTTGGTGCTTGACTACCATATCCTGTAACGCGATTTGGGGAATTCCTCTCGTAGGGTTGCGAAGCGGTATTTTGGTTATTTCGGCAGGTCCGCGCATCGTGTCCTGTTTTATTACAGATTTGGCACGTTAGTTTGGGAGCTCTTTGCTCTGAAAATCTTTGGCGGTCTCTTTCTATTTTCTTATCTACGAATACGGCTAACTCAAAAGCTTCATCGAGCGTTTCGAAATTATTTTGGAGTAATCTATTTCGTATATATGGAGGAAGACCATCCACGAACGAATCCAACGTCAAACGATCTATATCTTCGAGGTGATTTTGTGTAAAGTCACGATAATATTCGCCGTCCTCTTCCAAAATAGCGAATCGGAGGTCTTTAACGCGTGAAATATATTCCAACGTGTGTTCGTTAGTTCCTTTAATGACGTTGGCGAGTTCTCCACGATAGTGGTCCGACGTTTTCGCAGGGGAGAAGATGCGTTTAAGTTGTTTTATTAAGTCGTTTACGGAGTCGAAGACCCGATCCTGAACTGCCAAGTATGCATGATCTTGTAATTTATTCGTTAACAACCTCGCTAGCTGAGATTCAGCATGCGGGGGAACCAAAGCCTTAGCCCTATTGCAGGCTCTTGCGAATTGCAAAATGGACATATTGTGCCCGTTAAATTTTGGGACTGTTTCCACGGCGTCCTTTAATTTGATCTGGGGTGATGGACCCTGGTCCGGAATATTATTATGTTTCAATGCCTCAGGAGTTTTATTGAAGTTTAATACCGGTTTTCTATCAAAACGTGAGGAAGCCGGTGTGGCAAAATTATCCGCGACTGGCGGGGGTGCTAGAAGTTTTCTATCATTCCGTTCATAGCTTGCATTTGATTGGAGAGACCTTCCAACGTATGGCCGCCCGTTCCGGTAGCTACGCCCGAATGCATGTTGGGTTCCTTATTAACAACTAGTCTCGCGTACAAACTTTCTATTTCAGATTGTTTTTGTTTTAACAGTTGAACCTTTTCTTTTAATTCGGCGGTCGCGACGTCTATGGGGTTAGTGGAAGGGTCAATCTGTTGGTCCACTACGCAAGGATCGTCGATATCACCGCGTTCAGACATTTTGAATTTAGTAAGGTCTGTTAATTAAGGGAGAAGGAGGAAATTTCTTTTTGGCGTACGGTAGCCGTTACTCAAAATCTACTATATTCTCTACCCGGGTAGTTAATGTCAAATCTGCTATAATTTTTCCTTATTCGACGGCAATGTTCTGTGCACGCGGCGCGACTGTTAATAGGTTCTAGTTTAAACAGAAGGTTTTTGCAACGAGGGCATTCAGGGAATGTATCATTAGGTTGGTGGTAGTGCACTTGATATATTTCGTCTACCTCCACTGGATTTGAATCAAAACAATTTAGGCAAATTTTTTTACCTTCCGTGGTCGTTGCAACGCCTCCAGAAACACAAATCAATTTATTTGAGTCTGATAATACGGCCCGTAGTCTACGGCTTGGGTAATATAGCGTGTTTTGAATTTGACGGGTATCGTTCATGTTAAATGTCGGGTATTTTTAATACCGTACATTAAAAGTCTATAAATTCTGGCGATAGGTGATGGTTATGATTTTAGTTTCTATACGAAAGGAAGTAATGCTCGGTGCACGCGACACAATTAGTTGCGGGCCGTGTTTGTAGCAAGACCGTGTTGCACCGAGGGCAATTAGGGAACGTATAAGGCGTTTGATAATAATGAATTTGATACGTTGTCACCGTATTTGTTGGGTCTCGTAGGGAGCAGTTTAAGGGGTTACGCCACCCTGAGGCGGCCGAAATGACATCAAAGTTTACGAATTTTTTTCTACGAAACTATGAATGTGACAATTACTTCATTATTATTTATGGTTAGTGCATACATTAAAGGACATATTGTGTAAATTTGACAGAAAAATATTAAAAAATGACCGAGCTATCCGTTATCCTGCAAAACTCCTCCGTCAGGACGCGCGCAGACGGTGTAACGGATTGTGATGCCCAGGATTATCTGACACGAAAAAACCCATAGTTTTATTGTTCATTGATAAAATATCTATCGTGTAGCATAGGGATTGAGAGAAAAAAGCATTTTTGTACAAATGCGAGCAAAGTGAAAATGAACATTCAATTTTTACCTAAAAAGGCAAAATTCAAACAATTGCTATAAACAATTGGGATATGGCATCAAAAAAATCCTATGCTACATGATAGATAATGTTGTTAGAATTATGTGTATCAAATTTGAAGTAAATCGGACGTACAGTTTCGGAGATTTTTGATACACCAGTTGTAAAAATGTAGTTTTGAGAAAAATGGAAAAGAAGGAAAAGTGCGACGTTTACTCTAACGATGCGATCGAAAGACTGATTGAAACGTTCCGAACATTTGCCTTACACCAATGCAATTAACCGACTAACACTTTGAAATGACCCTACTATGTCCAAAGGGCTCCCTAGCGTAGCTTGGAAATTAAAACAATAGAAAAGGCCCAGGTAATCCACCCGCGAAGCGGATGGTCGGTAGATGCTCCGAAACGGCGGCTGCCGCACGACCTTCCAAGCACTGTAACTTGGCTATTTTTGGGATTTGTTGCATCCAACATGGCTTAAATTATTCCCTGAACTCCAAATTAAAGGAAAATTACAACACCAAAAAATCGATTTTTTTTAAATCTCAGGGTGGCGTAACCCCTTAAGCAAATTTCTTCGTCTTCGTTATTTGCTACTATAGTCCCGGAAATGCAGACCATCCACTGTATGGAGCCCGTTGAGTTTTGAGATTGGTGGCTCTCGTAAACTGGTTTCCACGGGTTTACGCGTTCTAGGTACATATTAAATAGCGGGATTTTGTGGGTACCGCGTCGCAGAGTCTATTTCTTACCGGCGGCAAACGTATATCCCACCGCTGTCACCAAAAATATGTCACGTCCCGGGCGAGGTCTTTGGGAACGTCGACAATGGGGAAGGAAAAGATAGGCGCGAATCTAGAATCCAGCACTCTGAGGTTTGAGGGACTCAGGCGCGAATATTAAATCCGTCACACGAGAGTTTGAAAGGAACTTAGCCGCGAATATTAAATCCGTCACACTAGGGTTTGAAAGGAACTCAGGCGCGAATATTAAATCCGTCACACTAGGGTTTGAAAGGAACTTAGGCGCGAATATTAAATCCGTCACACTAGGGTTTGAAAGGAACTTAGGCGCGAATATTAAATCCGTTACACTAGGGTTTGAAAGGAACTTAGGCGCGAATATTAAATCCGTCACACTAGGGTTTGAAAGGAACTCAGGCGCGAATATTTAATCCGTCACTCTGAGGTTTGAGAGGAACTTAGGCGCGAATATTGAATCCGTCACTCTGAGGTTTGAGAGGAACTTAGGCGCGAATATTGAATCAGTCACACTTAGAATTTCTGGAGGCGATCAGGCGCGAATATTTAATCCGTCACTCTAATTGTTTCTGGAGGTGATTAGACGCGAATATTAAATCCGTCACTCTAATCGACCAGGGAAGGTAAATGTGTATTGTTTGAGAATGAAATTAGTTTCTCAAGCCGCCACGCATTCTCATAGCAGCACCTCTCGGACAGCGATCCAGCAACGCGGATCGCTGGGCGAGCGGCCAATCAGCGGCCATCGATCAACCGTCGCCGAGATCGATGAACCAATCAGCGGGCCGCGTCGGGGTTCTAGAAGAACGGAGAAGACGCGGTTTCGTTCGTCCGCCATTGCCTCACTCTCTGTGTGTCTTTTCAAGTCAACGGTTTGTTGCATCTCGCATCGCGATTCGCAGTACCCCTCTTGAAATTCTCACGATCTTTTCAATTACTAGTTGCTCTCTTCTCATCACTTCTAGTGTATTAAAACAACGTTTTGTAATATCTAAGTATCGCCGCGCGAATTAATATAATCCGTAGGCGCCACGTGCCAAACCACGCGGTTCAATTTCAACGCTCTGCTCCTCTCGTGAATCCCAAAGTTTATTGTTAAACTCTAATTAATTGCTTGTGCATAGTGACGCCAATAAATTGACAAGGATTTTTACACCGCATTCAAAGTTCAGTGCTACCTAACCTAATTTAGTCTCCTCTCCTCTCACTTAAGTGGAAATCTCTCAAACATTTTTGGTCCTTCGAGCCGGAGCTAAATTAAGGTTGGTGATCAGTGCAGTGTCTCTGTGGAGTGTGGTGCTCAAGATGCCAGGGGATGAGCAGGCAAAGTCAACGACTCGGTCCCAGACAGCGTCGAGGCCCACATCACCGCTGGTATCACTGGCCATCCCTCTAGAACCTTCGCGGAGCAGTGCAACTGAAGAAAGGAGGGAGACGAGAGCCTCGTCTCCCTCAGGAATTCCATCCGAGGTGTTGTCCAGAGCTGAGACTCAGCTCTCACGCCTCGATTCAATCAAGGCATTGAAAAGGCGAATTCCAGACTGTGCGCCGAACATCTCTCTAGCAGAGATTAAGATCTTCTCTGCTCACCTGGATGATCTCCACAAGGCGTTCCAGAAGGAACATGCGTACTTTGAGGCAGCCTGGCCCAGGGCGCATCGCGATCATCCTTACTATAACAACAAGATGATGTTCGAGGAAACCGAGCTGTGCTTCGACATAAGGTTGTTGTTGGGCAAACTTAAGGAAGAACTGACACCCTTCCAACCCCCAGGTACCTCCAGCTCAGCGAGCACAACGTCAGCCCTAGGGAAGCTCCCTGAGCTGGCATTGCCCACCTTTGCTGGGGATTACGCGAAGTGGCCGGCATACTGTGAAATGTTTTCAGCTCTAATAATCTCCCGCAAAGAGCTCACCGACATTGAGCGGCTTCAGTACCTTCTATCGAGCTTGGAAGGTGAACCAGCTCAAAAGGTGGAAGCACTGCCGTTGAAAGGGGCCTCCTTTACACCTGCGTGGGAGAAATTGAAGGCGATATACGCTAACAAGCGGCTTCTCATCCAGGCTCAACTGGAGAAGCTCTTCGAGCCAAAGCACGCTAACCTCAAGGGCATAGCTGCTCTGAAATCGCTCATCTCCACCATCGATGGAGCTGAGACTTCTCTCAGCTCACTTGGAGTGACGGAAAACCTGGGGGACCACATTCTCACCCATCTAGTGGCGCGCCAAATGGATAAGGCGTCAAGGGAGGCATGGGAAACCTCAGTGAGCACCCAGACTGAGTATCCCTCCTTTAAGCGGATGAAGGAATTCGTCAACAACCGAGTGCGGGCATTGCTGCAGGCAGAGAATCCATCATCTCAAGGCCCCAGTGCGGCAACAAAGGCGTCAGCTCAACGAGCTGCGTCTCACACAGCGTCTCAAGGCTCGTCACGCCACAAGACCTTCCCGTGTGACATGTGCAAGGGCGATCACTTTATTGTGACCTGCCCGAAGTTCAGGGGCATGACAGTGCAGGAGCGAAGGAAAGTTGTAGCCAACAACATGTTGTGCTACAACTGTTGCGGCAGGCATTCGTCGGCACAATGCAAGTCACCGCACAGGTGCAAGGAGTGTGGCATTCAGCACCACACCATGCTGCACATCCCACCTGTGAAACCAGCTCCACCACAACAACAAACCGAGGCAACGCCGTCCACATCACAGCAACGCTGAAGTCTCACCGCAGTCGTCGAAGCATCATCTCAACGCACCCCTGCACTCTCTTCTCAGCAACAGGCATCCTTTGGACATCCAACATGCAGCCACCCTACACTCCTGGCAACTGCCCAGGCTCATCTCAGCTCACCAATGTCAACTCAACTGGTTCGTATACTTATTGATTCTGGATCAGAGCTTACCTTCGTTAAGGAGGACCTCCTTACCGAACTTAACATCAAGCGATCCCAGTCATCCATATCAATCATTGGCATTGGAGGGAAGAAGTCCACGCAGACAAGAGGAGTCGCCTCACTAACGCTGCGATCAATCCACCGACCGTTGTCAATTTCCCTTCAAGCCCATGTTCTCAGATCAGTGTCTTCGAGAGTGCCCTCAGCCGAGGTGCCCAACCAAGACTGGCCACATCTTACTGGGCTCGCGTTGGCAGATCCTGACTTTTTAAAACCACGACCTGTCGACATTATCATCGGAGCTGACACTTATGGACAAATCATAAGGCCCAACATAATCAGAGGCACGCCATCCATGCCGATCGCTCAGCTGTCAATCTTTGGATGGCTGATACTTGGACCAGTTGCCTCCGTCACCACTCTCAACCAGTCATCGTATCACACTTCACTTGTGCAAGAGGGCGAGCCGTCCGTACGTGATTTATTGGAGAGGTTCTGGATTCAAGAGGAGCTCCCGATGGACAATTCATCTCAACTCAACTCTGAAGAACAAGAGTGCGAAGCCCATTTTCAAGAAACACACACAAGAGATGCCTCTGGAAGATACATCGTACGCATCCCCCTCAAATCGTCACCTAGTGCATTGGGCAATTCATATCAGGCAGCTCATGCCTGCTTGAAACGCACTCTCTTCAAGCTCAACAAGAACCATGAGTATCGCAAACTTTATCAAGAATTCATGTCAGAATACGAACACCTCAATCATATGGTAAGAGCACCAACAAATTCAGTTCAAAACGATTCAATCTTTTACCTTCCTCATCATGGAGTTCTCAAGCCCGACAGCAAAACCACCAAGTTGAGGGTTGTCTTCAATGGCTCGTGTGCAACATCATCTGGGTACTCTCTCAACGACCTCATGCACACA
Organism: Andrena bicolor; assembly: GCA_960531205.1. Taxonomy (NCBI): domain Eukaryota; kingdom Metazoa; phylum Arthropoda; class Insecta; order Hymenoptera; family Andrenidae; genus Andrena; species Andrena bicolor. Next base: position 464,823 of record CAUIJW010000120.1, on the reverse strand, counting down.
GGGCGTAACCTTCTGCTCAACATTTCAGACGTGCTGCTCTGGATTAGGCAACACAAGTTCATCTTTGCCACAGACATCACCAAAATGTACCGACAAGTTCGAGTTCATGAAGACGATCAAGATCTCCAACGCATACTGTGGGTGGACGAGGAAGGGAAGGAAATAGCATTCAGGCTTACGACTGTCACTCACGGAACCAAGGCTGCACCGTTTTTGGCTGTCCGAGCATTGCTACAACTGGCGGAGGACGAAGGGCACCGCTTTCCATTGGCTGTACCCTCCATAACTCACGCACGATATGTCGATGACATCTTTGGCGGCGCTGACACAGGTGAGCAACTCATCAATATTGCACATCATCTCATCGACCTGTGTCACGCGGGAGGTTTTCCACTAGCCAAATGGCATTCAACGTATCCTGCATTACTTGAAGAAATATCCGCCACCGCAAGAGCCTCAAGCTCCATCATCTCACTCGACGACTGCCAAACTAAAATTCTAGGGTTGCAATGGAACAGTTTCCAAGACAACTTTACCTTTTCATCCAAGCCAAATTCAACCTCAAGTCCAACGAAGCGCAGCATCCTCTCAGAAGTCTCGCAGGTATTCGACCCACTTGGCTTCCTTGCACCTGTTATAATTCGAGCGAAGATTCTTCTGCAAGAGTTATGGCTACACAAACTTCGTTGGGATGATCCACTGCCACAGCAAGTTACTTCTCATTGGTATGCCATCAGAGACGACCTCACACGCCTGGCCAGGCTCTCCATTCCTAGGTGGTTCAACACCTACTCAACTTCAATTGTGGAACTCCACGGATTCTCTGATGCCTCTCAACTCGCCATGGCAGCGGTAGTGTATATTACCGTGATTTCACCGTCCACAAATCTCAAGGTGTCGACACTAGTGTGCTCCAAGACGAAGGTAGCACCTCTCAAGAAACTTACAATCCCGAGACTCGAACTCACAGCAGCATTGATGCTGGCAAAGCTTACCAAGTACGTTCAAGCGACTCTTCAGTTCAACATTGCATCTACTCATCTGTGGACGGATTCGCAAGTGGCACTTACATGGATCAACTCTCACGCCTCCCGCTGGAAGGAGTACGTCAGGAATCGTGTCTCTCAAATTCAAGAGCTTTCATCACAGGCGCAGTGGAGACACGTTCCAGGCACCTCGAATCCAGCTGATTGCGCCTCTCGAGGCCTCACAACATCCCAGCTTGAACATCATCAGCTGTGGTGGACGGGACCACCATGGCTTCTGCAACCCAGTGATTCTTGGCCGTCACAACCATTGCATCAGGACGACTCGAGTGCACTAGAAGCTCGTCCAGGATTCTCGACCTTACTCAACATTCAAGAAGTCAAATATCACTGGGACCTCATATACAAATTTTCTTCTCTTAACAAATTGATTCGCATTACTTCAGCCTGTTTCAGATTCATCTCAAGGTTGAGGAAACTGCCTGTGTCACTGCCAATCAGTTCACACACCCCAAGAGATTTGGAAATGGCTCGCATCTTTTGGATAAAGATGACCCAGGCAATCTACTTCAACCATGAATTCAAAGTTATCAGCTCGGGATCAACGCTTCCCTCATCCCATGCCTTCAGTCGACTGACTGCATTCATCGACGAACAAGGAGTCATACGAGTTGGAGGCAGACTTCACAACGCTAATATAGCTTATGAAGGTAAACATCCGGCAATCCTGCCTCGCAGCTCACGTCTGTCCGATCTGATTATAGACCACGCCCACAAGCAAACTCTTCATGGAGGCACGCAGCTCACTCTCGCCCACATCAGACAAACCTACTGGATCATCGGAGGCCGAGCTCCAGTGAAGTCTCACATCCTGCGGTGTGTGGTGTGTGCTCGACAAAGGGGGATCCGTGCCCATCAACTGATGGGCCAACTACCTCTTTCTAGAGTCACACCCTCACAGCCATTCACCAACACTGGAATAGACTACGCTGGTCCTATCACTCTCAAAACGTGGAAGGGGCGAGGAGCAAAAACACAAAAGGGCTGGATCTGTGTTTTTGTGTGCATGACGACGTCAGCTGTTCATCTCGAGCTGGTAACAGACTATTCATCAGAAGGGTTCATCGCAACGTATCGACGCTTCTCAGCGAGACGAGGAATTCCACACACGATTCACTCGGACTGTGGAACCAACTTCATCGGCGCCGATGCAATCCTCAAGAGAATGTTCACCCAGGGCTCAGAGCAACATCAAGAATTGGCTTCTCTGTTTCTCAACGACAACACAACATGGTGCTTCAATCCACCAGCCGCCCCTCACATGGGTGGAAAGTGGGAAGCTGTCGTCAAGTCCATCAAACATCATCTTAGACGGACTGTCCACGAGACTGTGCTTACATACGAGGAATTCAGCACTCTTCTCACGCAGATTGAAGCTATGCTAAATTCACGACCTCTTGAGCCTCTCAGTGATGACCCTGAGGACCTTGCTACATTGACTCCAGCACATTTCCTCATCGGTAAGCCGTTAACAACGCTGCCTGAACCGTCGGTGGAGCACTCTTCTCTTTCACCATCAGCAAGATGGCAACTTATCCAGAAGAAGATGCAGCAATTCTGGTCTCAATGGTCAGCACATTATCTACAACGTCGGCAATCCATCTCCAAGTGGCATCATCCATCCAATGACATCAAGGTCGGGTCATTGGTTCTCATCACTGACGAAAGGCTTCCTCCGAGCAAGTGGCCACTTGCACGGGTCCTCACGCTGCATCCTGGAAAGGATGGTCTCACCCGGGTCGTGACTGTCAAGACCGCGACCACCACCTTAACTAGGCCAATCGCAAAGTTGGCAGTTTTGTTTGTTTCAGATTAGCATCAGCAACGGCGTTGCTGAGGGCGGGAGAAATGTTTGAGAATGAAATTAGTTTCTCAAGCCGCCACGCATTCTCATAGCAGCACCTCTCGGACAGCGATCCAGCAACGCGGATCGCTGGGCGAGCGGCCAATCAGCGGCCATCGATCAACCGTCGCCGAGATCGATGAACCAATCAGCGGGCCGCGTCGGGGTTCTAGAAGAACGGAGAAGACGCGGTTTCGTTCGTCCGCCATTGCCTCACTCTCTGTGTGTCTTTTCAAGTCAACGGTTTGTTGCATCTCGCATCGCGATTCGCAGTACCCCTCTTGAAATTCTCACGATCTTTTCAATTACTAGTTGCTCTCTTCTCATCACTTCTAGTGTATTAAAACAACGTTTTGTAATATCTAAGTATCGCCGCGCGAATTAATATAATCCGTAGGCGCCACGTGCCAAACCACGCGGTTCAATTTCAACGCTCTGCTCCTCTCGTGAATCCCAAAGTTTATTGTTAAACTCTAATTAAGTGCTTGTGCATAGTGACGCCAATAAATTGACAAGGATTTTTACACCGCATTCAAAGTTCAGTGCTACCTAACCTAATTTAGTCTCCTCTCCTCTCACTTAAGTGGAAATCTCTCAAACATGTATTTAGAGAACATCCGTTACGGCACTTCGTATTTGTTTTGGTTTGCGAAATAGGATTTACCGTTGCATTTGTGTAAAAGAAACCACGTTTAGTTCTTCTGTATATTGCACGGCTCATGCAGCAGTGTGTTTATAAACACTGGGAGCGCTCTCGCAAATCAGCTGTTGCGGCAGCTTGGTTTCGTTGGGAATCTTTATGATTCGGGGATACAGACATTAATTCGAGACGTAGTTGAAAACAAATAGGTTTATTAACTTTGTTGAAGCTTTAATGCGATTAATAATAATAATGCGTGGGACTTTTAGCATTAGCACATAACATATATATAATTGGTGGTTATTGATAATAGAAGAATATAAAATGAAATACAGTAAGCGTTAGTAGAATTTATAATATGAAATGCAATAAGCGTTAACACAAGGAAACGATATAAGTAATAAGCGATTATAAAGAAATATATATAAACAAAGCAAGCATAAACAATAATAATACAAAATAATGCTTGAATGTAACAAGCGTTGATATGTAAGTAATATGAAAATATATAATATAGAAAGCAATAAGCGATAGTAAGACGAAAAAAATATATATATGGACGCAGTAAGCGTTAAAGTGATAATACAAAATAATAAGTGAATAGCAATGGGCTTTAGAATGCGATAGATGTTATTAATATAAGATAGAATGAGAATAATATGACATGAAAAGTAATGAGCGTGGATATAAACAATAGTATGGAAGTGAATAATAATATAATAATGATAATGACTTACAGTGGTTACCGTAGCACTTGGCTTTAACACTTTGAATAATGAACAATTTTAATAATAAATCTTTAACACCGTTTCAAGAGACACCTTTTGAAATGACACTTTGTCGAAGTTCTGCGATGAAAGAGCGATGAAAGAGGACGAGGCCGCGCAGGAACTCGTATTTATGTATTTTCACAGGAGTATTGCGGGGTTCGTGCGGTAGAGACCTTGACACATTTCGGAATTAAGACGCAGTATGACTTCCGGGGTTTTTATAAACGGTATGGCTATTAATTGACATATTTTGTGTCACGTACGCCAAATGCGTCGTAATTGGGTTTGTGGGGTTTTTATAACTGTAGAAGGAGATACTCAACTCTTCGATTGGATTTTGGGTGTTTGATAGGAAAGGGGTTAGAGTGTTTGGACTCCGTGAGTCGTAAAGAGGGGATTGAGACGTGGTCTCGATTTTAAGAGGGATTTGTAACGAGGGACTTGTTTGAATTCGTTTTAAAGGGAATGATTCGTGCCTTGTAGGACGAATAGGCGAAGTGGGTTTTGAAACGATCATCTCGCGATGGGGACCGCTAAGGTACATCAGCGATGTGGAGGTTTGTATTCATCATCTTGTGTTGTTGACCGCTAAGGTGCAACATCAAGGTGATCGGCTATTGAGGAGATGGGGTAGGAGTTGAGTTTCATAGAGTGAATTTGAGGTTTTCTAATGGAATTTGGGATAGGAAACGCGCGAAAAATCGTGGGACGTCACACCTCCCCCCCTATATGAAGAAATGCGTAGCATTTCTTATCACAAGTTTCGAGTGTGGTGAAATGAGAAAAGAAAAATAAAATGTGTCTTTGGAATGATGAAGTAACGAAAAATAGTATGTTTGTTTTTGTAATAATAAGGAAGGAAAAATAAAATATATATATGGCCTGTTTGGCGAAAATAAAATAAAAGATAATTGACAATAAAGAAAAATAAAACAGAAATGTTTGTAAATAATGAAAAATAAAATATTCAGCCAATTTGGCAAAAGCAAAAAAAAAGGAAAATAAAAGATATGATTTTGCAAAAAGAAAAGAAAAATAAAAGAGATATATGTATATATATAAAAGAAATAAAATAAAAGATATTTTAAATTAATTCTAAAGGGAGTGAGGGAACTATTTACAAGGGGTTATTTACATGGAGAGGGTAGGAATAAAGGAAGGAAGGAATTTTGGAGGGATTAATAGGGAGGAAAGGAATATTCAAGGAATTGGAAGGAGGGGTCATCCGGGATGAAAGTGAGGTCCTGACCACTTTGATAGAGGTCATCGAACCATCGCAGGAACTCGGGTGTCAGCTCCGTGTGGTCTGGGACCTTGGTAACTGACCCCGTGTCCAGGATCTCCACTACACCTGGATGTGGAGGGATAGTGTTAGGAGCTTGGGAGGTGGAGGATTGGGGAGACGAACTGGCGAGTACCTCCTTGCTTCCTGAGGGAGGGCAATATGGCGGAGGCGGGGTGACGGCATTCATAATGGCCTCAATGTCCATTGGTGAGGCAGGAGGGGAGTCATCAAGGGTGATGACTTCAGGGTCAGCCTCCCTGATGGTCATCGTGGAGACGATTCGGGGAAGAAGGGGCGAGATGCTTCTTCCCTCTTCTGTGGCATTTCGGCGTTGCCACTGAATGTGGGCGAGCCTCCTCTTAAGGCCGGCTCCTCGTTTATTAGGCCTATTGGGCTTGTGGGCCCTTTTATGCGGCATTGTGATTTCTAGTAGAAATAAAATAATTAATACATGCTTTGGTATGTTTTTAGGGTCAACCGGGATCCTCGCGTAATCGACCAAGACGCGCTTTGTTCGCGTGTATGATCTTCGTCTTGCCCTTCCACGATATTTTTAAATTTTGCGAAGGGATCACCTCTAATATGGTGTGAGGACCCGAGTATTGGTCTCCGAATTTTCCCTTTTTTGGTTCTATCAGGACAAAAATTGGGTCACCCGGATTGAAAGTCTCTTCGTTTATGTGACGATCATAATACCTTTTATATCGAATTTTTGATTGGTTTAATTTTTCTGCGGCGGCGGTTTGTAATTCTTGCACCCTCGTGCTCAAGTTCGAGAGGTATTGATTATATGTTTCATTTTCGAAGTCTTCGGGTACTCTTTTTCGGCTGGGTACCCGGGCTATTTTCCCGAACACTAACTCGTGTGGAGTGTAACCGTGCCTTCATGGACGCTGGTATTATAAGAGAACGCGGCCAAATCGGTCCACTCGTCCCAGTCGTCGTACTTACTAATATACATTTTTAGATATTCTGTTAGAACTATATGCGATCGCTCTAAAGAGCCGTTTGTCTGTGATTGAAAGGCTATGGTTCGAAATTGTTCGATTTTAAATTTTTGTGCAATAGTTTTCATGAATCTACTGGTGAAATTTGCTCCTTAGTCGGTGAGAATGGCTGTAGGAGCTCCGAAATGACATAAATTTTTTAATGAATGCATCCGCGATTTTTATTGACGTGGACTGTTTAAGGGGTACGCACACGAAATATTTTGTCAATAAATCTTGGATCATTAATATGTATGTATTTCCTTCTCTAGTAGTAGGTAACGGTCCTACTATATCTAATGCTACTTTATCAAAGGCGCGTCCAGGAGTGTCGGTAAGAATCATTGGTTGCCTGGTTTTAACACGAACGAGTTTCTTCCGCTGACAGTCTTCGCACTTTCGAATATAATCTTCAACGGCTTTCTTCATTCCTTTCCAAAAATAATGGTGTCTAATTCGGTTATAAGTTTTAGTTACTCCTTTATGTCCAACTAATGCAGACGCGTGATTTTCTGTAATTATATTTTGTCTCTTTGACTCTTTGGGAATTTGAACTATTTGTAAACATATTGTGACCTCGATATCCTCCTCGTCAACGGTTTCGAGAATGTCCATAATGATATCTTGCCAGGTCAATTGATCGATATTTGTTGTTTTGGCTATGCTAAATGAATATATTACAAGTTCTTTTATTGTATCTTTAAAAGAAGATAACGCTTCGCCCCAGGTTATTGTGGTTAGGGGAGTATTCTGCGTTTCTTTTATGACTAGCCCGATGAGGATTCGTCCTTTATTACATGTTACGTGGGCCTTTCCCAAAGTGAGTTCGTTCGCTTCTTCTAATGTTCCAGTTTCTATTAGTTGCTTGGCCCCATTGTCGCAAGGTTTCCCATCTGCGCTTAAGAAGAAGACAAGCGTTTCTTTTCGTAAAGACAACGGGTCGCGACTAATTATTGGTACTGTCCTAATGTCCCTATCGGGATCCGCTTCGTATGTTTCTTCTGGGGAATCGTTTAGCTCAATTAACGATGATTCTGTATCAGTAGTTGATTCGTTTGACGCGTTAGATTCTATTTCGGAATCAGAGTCTTCCGGTTCCAGTGGTATTGGAGATTGCGGAGGTGAAACCGTTTGACGTGGAATATTTAATTCCTGTTCTTTTTCCTGTTGGATTTCATTTTCTATGCCACTCATGGGTTCTGGTGCGCTTTCTGGGGTGGGCTCTATTATAGGCGTTGGATCTTTTCGTGCCTTCCGGTGAGGTTGGATCCTCGTGGGTTTCGCTTTTGGGCGCTTGTTAGTTTCATTGGTAGTTCGAGGCTTTTTACTAGGCACCCACTCATCATCAGTTTCCTCTCGCGGTCGTATGAGACACACTCTCTTTACAGGAGGATTACGAGACAGGGCGTCTGCAAGTTTATTGCTTTTTCCCGGTTGATAATGAATTGCGTAGTCGTATTCCGCTAACTTTAAGCGCCACCTAACGAGACGTGACGTTGGGTCTTTTACTCTATGTAACCAGATTAAGGGTTGGTGGTCAGTATATAAAATAAATTTCTTCCCATATAAATAGGGTCGGAAATGCCTAACGCAATACACAATGGCTAGGAGTTCCTTTTCTATGGTTGCATAGTTTATCTCTGCTTTATTCAAGAGAGGAGAGGCATAAGCGATTGATAATTCTTTTCCATCGATATTTTGACTCAATATTCCTCCTATAGCAAATTCGGAAGCGTCAGTGGTAACATGAAATTCTAGGTCAAAATTCGGATATTGCAGGATAGGTTCTTTCTGCAATGCTAATCTTAAGTGGTCGAAAGCCGTTTTCTGGGACGGTCCCCACTCGAATATGGTGTCTTTCTTCAACAGTTGGGTCAACGGACGAGCTATTTTAGAAAAGTCTGGGATAAATTTCCTATAATATCCGGTTAGACCAAGGAATTGTTTGATTCCTTTTGGTGTACTTGGTGCCGGGTAATTTCGAACGGCTTCAATTTTTCCTGGATCCGGTTTTACCCCTTGCTCTGTGATTATGTGACCCAAATATGCGACTTCTTTGTGCAGAAATTTACACTTTGAAGGTTGAAGTTTAAGGTTCGCCTCTCTCAGGAGTTGAGCGAGTTTTTTAAATTTAATCAGGTGTTCCGTGAGGGAACTCGCATAAAGGACGATATCGTCCAAATAAACAAACATTTCCGTGCCTTGGAGTCCTGTAAGTGTGTGATCCATTAAGCGTTGGAAAGTTGCTGGTGCGTTACATAGTCCAAACGGCATTCTGACAAACTCATAATGTCCATGAGGTGTAGAAAAAGCCGTTTTAGGTGCATCTTCCGGTTTCATAGGGATTTGGTGAAATCCAGAAGCTAGGTCGAATACGGAGAAGTATTTTGCTCCTCCTAATTGGTCCAGTATTTCATTAATGTTTGGAAGTGGGTATGGGTCAGGAACGGTTTTTTCGTTTAAATCCCTGAAGTCAATTACCATTCTCCACAAGAGTTCCCCATCAGGTCCCGGTTTTTTGGACACGATCCAAATAGGCGAATTATAGGGCGATAATGACGGCTTGATAATTTCGTTTTCAAGTAAGTTCTTTACTTGTTTGTCTATTTCTTTCTTATGTACAGGTGGGAAGCGATATTGTTTAGTATTTACAGGCACTGGGTCCGTTGTTTGGATCCCATGCTGAATAGCGTTTGTATGGCCTAACTTCTCATCTGGTAAATGGAAGAGGTCATGGTATTTATATAAAATTCCTTGGACATGAAGTTTTTCTTCCGGATTCATATGTTCCGTAGAAATTAGTTTGAACACTTGTTCCATTCTCGTTGCGGTTTGTTCAGAAATTGTTGGTATTTCCTCACCCGACGCCATAGTAAGAGACTCCTGGAATTCTAGGGGAAGGGTTGTTTCGGCATAATGCCTTGGGGATGAGAGCGAGTGTACCTTCGCGGATACCTCTGAATGATGGATCGACGGATCCTGGGGAAAGAGGGGCTTGATAGGAGTGACGTGTTTAGACGTCTTAGTCCCTTTTGGTCGTCTTTGTTTGGGTTCTGGGATCACAATTTCGAATTCTTCCAATTCAACAGTAGGTACAGTGATTGTTGTGTCCACTTCATTAGAATTTATAATTTGTAAGTACGCTTTGCCGTCCTGATTACGGACGAGGGCATTACCTGCATGAATTCCAGTGCCTAATTCTAATCTAGGTAAATATCCTTCTTTTACTTCTGAATTTGCTATATTTACAAAACAGACCGTTTTTGATCTGGCGGATAATACGAGTTGATATCTATTTACAAACGGGATTGAGTTTCCTTTGAACTCTAACTGTTTCTTTGAATAATGAATTGAAGCATTCTGCTTTATAAAGAATTCGGTTCCAAGTATTCCGTGTGGTTTGATTGGGAAATCATCTTCAACTACATGGAAAGTAACGTTGTTGCCCAATAAAGTTATGGTTATTGGTCCAAGGGTGTAGACGAGGTCTTTAGCGATGCCTCTTAATTGCACCTGTTGGTTGATATTTATCTCTCGAGGTTGTTTTATTGTATGTATTTTCAATAGATTGACTTCAGACCCGGTGTCAATCATTAATTCTTGGGCCATTATAAAATCTGGTGATTGAATAATTACAGACGGGGCTTCCTTGACGGTATTCACCCATGCGGTAGCGATTCTAGTTTGGTTATTCCCGTGTAACGTTCGGTTGTCCGGGGACGACTAGCGTTAGCAGGTTCTCGAGCAGAGAGCGGCGTCCCTCGAGAATAGGATAGGTGGGGGTTCGTTGGTAGAACAAAGAATTTAAATTCAACTTAAACTTAACAATGACTTTATTAGAAAAACAACACTTAAACTAACAATGATTATAATATTACTTACAACTACGATTATATATCTTATGTTTTTGTGTTTTTACGTTTTTTATCTTATATTATATGCTACGTGGCTAAGTATTTATTGCAGAGCACAGCCGCTACCATTTCCGGAGCGATCTAGTAACTCTTGGCAAAGTCTGTAGCAAGAACAGCCGCTACCGTTCCCAGAGCGATCTCATTCTTTTGACAGAGTTTTGGTTCTATGCTCTAACAGACCTCGCTTTTACCAAGTGCATCAGCCGCTACCGTTTCCAGAGCGATCTCAATGCCTTTGTAGGAGCAAGGTGCTATAGTTTTCAAATGAAATAGTCCAAAGAGGTGCACCAGTAACTTTTATACACTGGAGATCAGCCGCTACCGTTTCCGGAGCGATCTCAATCTCACTGGTTGAAACTTAAGCTTCCTCTAGGTCTAAACATTCGTCAACTAAAGAGCGTGTTTTTGAATGTAGCCTTGAACTGAGCGCTCCGCTGCGTGCGCCTCCTTTTATACTGGAAAATTGGCGGGCTGGCGCATGCGCAGTGAGTCAATATTTCTTAATTTGCAGTGTTCTCGCTTATTATATTATATTTTGTTTTGCGCTTTTGACAGTACTTATATTTAATTATTTCTAATGTTTCTATAATATTTGTTTCCTTAATCTATGCTTGGTTTAATATTAATGTATAAAAGTTTGTACAATAGGTATGCGCGGTAACATAGGCTGGTTGCGTGGTAACGTAGTACTATTCTGTTTTAACGACGGTCGGTATTGACCGGTTCGAGTCCCCGTGGGACGTTACACCTCCCCCCCTGGGGGATCTCTCGTCCTCGAGAGATTTGTATGAGGCGGGTAACGGAATAAACGATTTATTTTAGGTATATGAGTATTTATTTATACGCTCGGCTTATAAGGGCTGGCTGCGCCCGTTCCAAATAGTCCCAAGATTCGCCAAATCCTTTTTCGGGGGTCTTCCTTTGGGAGGGTTCTATACCATTCCCAGTCTGGATCCCGAACATCGACCTTGATTAATCTTGGCCACTTCGGTGCTGGTGGTTCTGGGATTTTAAATTCCGGCGTCTTTAGAATTTTGAAACCCGGGGTCTTCGGAAATTCCGGGGTAGTGGGGAGTGTGTCTGGTGGTGTGGTTGGCGGAGTATGTGATGATGTAGTTGGTGGTGTCTTGAGTTGAAGATTTTTTAATTAGATTTTGGAAGGAGAATAGAATTTTTAATAGGTATGTTACCATTTTCTGTGGAGATATTGGGAGTGGTGATATTAGGGGAGGAACCTCTATCATCTCCCTGAATATTCTTTCTAATTCTTTACTACTTTTTTTTTGTTTGAAATGTCGACTGCCCGAGCGTTTTGGCATCTTGGCGACGAATGAATAAAACATGGCGCAAGCGCGAGTTTGAACTTGTTTTTCAGGGTCTCTTATGGTGGCGCCCTCTAGTGGAATTTTTTTAAATTTTTTGCGTTTGCAACCTTATATACTATGCAACTATGTTATAATGTAACTATGCTATTTTTTAGATTATTGACAGGTTATTTAGGATTTTTAGGTTATTAAGCGGTTATAGGTTATTGGATGTTTTTTTTTTAGGAGGTTATGGATTTTTATAGGTTATTTTAGGTTATTAATATTATATTTTTTTTTCTTTGTTATAAAAATATTAAAAATTTTATTAAATAGATACATAAATGCTTAAAACTAGGTGTAAGTGTTTATTACATTGTGTTTGTGTGTGTGGTGTGTATTTGTAAAGTGTAGTGTGTATATAATTGTCATAAAATAAGAAAGAACTTGTTAAAGTGCATTTAAGCACATTTCGCACTCCGCTATCGGTCGGCCAATGTACAAAATCCAATGGCACAATCGGCACCTTCGCCATCGTATATTGTTCGTTTTTGATGTTAGATGACTTTCTAGTGGGTAGTCGTCTTCTATTGGTATATCTACCTTTTGTGTGCATGACACACAGACCATGCCTGTTTTATAAAAGAATACCCCATGGTCGTAAACCTTCTTGAGGCACGTGTATTTGTCCATTTCGGTAAAAAGAAAGTTTTGTGCGTATGTAAGAAATGCTTTGGTACAATGATGAAATCCTTTGTCCGGTGGTCCTTATATAGACTTCCTCTGCAGGGTTGCAACTTTGTGTAATGAATTTCGCTTTTGTTTCGCTGGACTGATGTGAATGCTCTTCTTTTGTTTATAATTTTATTTAATTTTATTTATTTAAAGTTTTATTAAGTAAATTTATTTTTTCTCTTTATGCAGTGATGTTTTGTTGAGTTTCCTCTGGTAGATAGGCCTTTTTTACCCTGTTCATATGTACGATTCTAGTTTGTTTTAAAGTTATTGCTATCTTCAGATTACTATTCCCTATGACTTCAGTAATTTGGTATGGTCCGCTATATTCGGGTCCCAGTTTTTCGCGCCTTGGATTTAATAACCAAACCCAATCTCCTGCTTCATATGTTTGAGGTTGTATCTTCCGGTCGTAGTAATGTTTTTGTCGATCTTTTGATTCTTCTAAATTATTTCGCGCCATTTGTCGGATGTGGTGTAGTTTGTGTATTAATTCGTCGACATAGTCTGGATATGTCTTGATATTATCTGTTGGAGGCATACTTGAAGGAAGACGTGCTTTTTTGCCGTAGACAAGTTCGTGAGGCGTAAATTTCGTGCCTTCATGAGTGCTTGTATTGTACGAGAACATTGCTTGAGGTAACCATTGGTCCCATTGTCTTTCCTTTGATACATAATGTCTTAAATATTCAATAAGAACGTGATGACTCCTTTCTAGTGATCCATTGGATTGAGGATGGTATGCAGAAGTTCGATATTGTTTGATGTGGAATGTCCTGGCTAATTTCTTCATAAGGGAACTCATAAAATTTGGCCCTTGATCAGTCAGAATTGCTTTAGGACTTCCGTATTTGCAGATGAAATGTTCTGTAAATGCTTTAGCTATGTCTTTTGCAGTTATGTTTGTTAATGGTATTGCAAGAGAATATTTGGTTAGGTTGTCTTGAATTGTAAGTATATAGCTGTTTCCATTTTTTGTAAAAGGTAATGGTCCTACTATGTCCATTGAAATTTTATCAAAGGCATCTAATGGTGTATCTGTTAATACCATTGGTTCCTTATTTTTTACTCTTACTAATTTGGTTTTTTGACATTCTAGACATGTCTTGACGAATTGTGCTATTTCGTATTTCATGTTTTTCCAATAATATATGCTTCTTATTCGATGATATGTTTTAGTAATTCCTTTGTGTCCTCCTATAGGTGTTTCATGGATTTCTTTAATGATTTGTTGCCTATCTTGTATAGAGGGAGTTATAAGAGTACCTTTGCAAAAAATGAATTGAATTTCCTCGTTTATGAATATTAATTTTATCAAATTTCGTAATTGCCTAAGCGAGATTTTATTTTCTTCTCCTGCTATATATACTTTTGTGGCTTGTTTAAGTGTTAGGTATGTGTAGAGTGTTTTTAATGATGTATATATATATCTTCTTCTGTTGGATAATTTGATATGACAAGTCCAACAATTGTACGTTTTCCACTTCTTATCGTTACTGACTCTCCAATTTTTAGTGGAAATGGAAGTTTATGAGCTCTTATATTTCTTTCTTTATATAAATTTTCTCCTGTTGGTCCTATTGGTTTGCCTTCTATACTTATAAATGTTACTATGAAATTGTTTCCCATCCATAGATGATCTTCCACTTCAATATTTTGTTTTTTGACAGGTATATTGGATATTACCCTTGGTTTGCCTGTGGTATGGTGTGGAGGTGATGTGGGTGGCACAGATAATGGCAAGGGAGTCAATGGTGGGAGGGATAATAATGGGGATGCTGGTGGTGAAGGGGGAGTAAGTATTTTCCCTTGTTTGATTTTAATGGGAGTTATGGGAGCTGTGTCTGTACTTGATTTTAATTTTTGTTTTTTTCTTTTAGGTGTATGGTGAGTACTTTTATCTGTGCTTGACTCTGCATTGATTTTGGGAGGGTCTTTATAATTGTGTCTTGGTACTATAGTTGTTTCATCTATTTTTTCTATTGAGTCCTCTTGAGGTTTCTTGATATAAGGCTTTTTTATTGTTTGTGTGTTGTCTTGTATTGGTTCTTGAGGTATTATTCTTTCTTGAGGAGTCTTGTGTACTTGTACAGGTACCGAAATTTTGGGGGGTATATGTACTTGTATAGGTACTGTGATTTGGGGGGGTATATGTACTTCAGCAGGTACTGTGTCTTGGGGAAATATATGTGTTACTATACTTTGTTTTTTAATCTCCGGTTGAGATGAGGAGGTGTTTCTTTTTATCTTTCTTTTTAACTGTTGTCGTTTTGTTCCTACTGCATCACTTTCGTCGTATGAAGAGTCGGAATCTCTCGAACTAAGTTTATGCTGTTTATGTGGAGCTGGGTTTCCTGAGGTCGAGGCGGTTGTTTCTCTTTGTCGCGTGTTATGTTGATGAAACTGTTTTTGTTTTTTGTTCTCGTGTGAGTTTGTTTCTGAATGTGCTCGCTTTGCGTTTAACGGTAATGCTATCGGATTTCTGGATAAAGCATCCGCGTTCGTATTATATTTTCCTGGTTTATAAAGAATTTTGTAATCGTATTCCGCAAGTTTTAGTTTCCATCACATTAATCGTGACGTTGGGTTTGAAAGGGTTTGTAGCCATTCTAACGGTTTATGATCTGTTATAAGATAGAATTTTCTACCATAAATATAAGGTCTAAAATGGAATACTGCATATAATATAGCTAAAAGTTCTCGTTCTGTCGGTGAGTAACGAGTTTCTGCGTCATTTAGAACTCGAGATGCGTAGGCTACCGGTAAGTCTTTCCCTATTTCTCCTTGACTAAGAACTGCACCTACAGCGATACCTGAGGCGTCTGTCGTTATATTGAACGTTTTTTCAAAGTCTGGATACTGTAATATGGGTTCATTGCAGAGAGCTTCCCTTAAGGTTTCAAATGCCCTTTGTTGTTTGGCTGTCCATTCAAATTTATAATTCTTCTTGGTGAGATTAGAAAGTGGTCTTGCAATTTTTGAAAAATCTTTTATAAATCTTCTGTAGTATCCACTCAGTCCTAAGAACTGTTTTACATTCTTGACGGTTGTTGGTGTTGGGAATTCTTTAACTGCTACTATTTTCCGTGGATCAGGTTTGACTCCGTATTCTCCTATTATGTGTCCTAAATATGTAACTTCTTTCTTCAAAAATTCACACTTATCGGGTTGAAGGTGAAGATCTGCTTCTCTTAATCTATCCATTAATCGTTTGAATTTGGTTGCATGTTCTTTCAGAGAGCTGGCGTATATGACTATGTCGTCTAAATATACAAAAAGCTCTACTCCTTGAAGTCCAGTTAAGACTTGGTCCATGAGCCTTTGGAAAGTTGCTGGTGCATTCTTAAGTCCAAACGGCATTCTATTGAATTCGTAATGCCCGTATATTGTAGAGAAGGCTGTTTTATGGCGATCATCTGGATGCATGGGAATTTGATGAAACCCAGATGCAAGATCGAACACAGAAAAATATTTTGCGCTTCCCAACTGATGTAATATGTCAGTTATATTCGGTAAAGGATAAGCGTCTCCAATTGTTTTTTCGTTTAATTTTCTGAAGTCAATTACTATTCTTGGTTTTCTAATTCCTTCCGAGTCTTCTTTTTTTAGTACTATCCATATCGGTGAATTATAAGGAGATAAAGATGGTTGTATTATTCCTTTCTCCAGTAATTCTTTGGTTTGTTTTCTTACTTCTTCTTTGAATGATTGAGGATATCGATATTGTTTTGTAAAGACGGGGACATCATTTTCCGTTATAATTTTATGGTAAGCTTTTTTGTCGCTTCTAATTTTTCTCCTGGAATATGAAATCTATCCGCCTGTTCTTTTATTAATTCCTCGACACTGGCTCGTTCCTCTGAATTTAAATGATCTAGCCTTAATAACTGTAGCAATTGGTGAGTTCTGTTGGTTTTTATATATTTTTCTGCGTCTTCTTCCTTTATAGGTATTTCTATAAATGGTTCTAATTCAACCGATGGTACAGGAATTTTAATGTCTTTTGTGGATGTATTTATTGCAAATAGACATGCCATGCCGTTATTATTTGACACAATTGCGTTTCCCATATGTAAATTAGGGTGAATATTAATTTTGGGAATATATCCCGCGCTGGTATGTGTATTAAGAACTCGTACATATATTTGACTTCTTGTTCTGGCTGGTATTGTGACCATTTCAGGATCGATGAATGGAAGAGTTTCTTGTCCAATAGTTATTGCTGATCTCATATAGTCAATAGTTGCTCCGTTGGTTTGAAAGAAGTCTGTTCCTAATATTCCATCCTGTTTGATAGGAAGGTCATTTACGACGTGGATAATAACTTCTGTGCTTAAAATTCCTATTTTGATATATCCTATAGTGTTAAGTAGACCATCTGTGATACCATTGAGGTCAAAGAGGGTATCCGTGAAGATTGGAATGTCGGGAGAAACAGCACATCTTTTGATTACGTTTAGGTCTGATCCTGTGTCAATCATTAGTGTTGCCTGTCCTCCATTAAACCCTATATCAGAAAGAAGGATGCTAGGTGGTTTCCTTATTTGTTCTGTTTTGAGTCTGAGTATGGCCTGTCTATGTACCATACGGGGTTGTGCCTCTTCTTTTTCTTTTTTATCAAAATACATCTTTTTTCTGCATTGGTCTATTGTATGGCCTCGGAATTTGCAGTATTCACAGGATATGCTATCGTATGCTCGGTTTCTGTATTCTTGTATCGTATGACCCGGTCTCCGACAATAATCGCAGTATATATTGGATTGAGGAGTTCTGGTCGTGTAACTCTGACTTCTACAATCTTGCGTCGTGTGACCTGTTCTTCGGCAGTTGCTGCAATATTCAAACACAACAATTCAAAGGATGGTGAAACGTCAGGAATCAGCTGTCCAACGCTTCTCTCTACATCAGATAATACTTTAACGCGCTCTAGTTTTATTAATGTATCTGAAGATCTTGGTAGTATAAGCGCCGTTGTCCTTGATATACGCAATAAATTATCTACCGTGGAGGAGATGAAATCTGAAATAATTACTAAAATAGATGATCTAACGGGCAAATTTGAACAGTGTCTTCGCTCTTTGTCGACGATTACAACTACGGTATCTGACCTTGTCGTCACAGTTGATTCCCTGTCAAATGAACAGAGAGCAACTGCTGCAAGTGCTATTATGCTTGAACAACGTGTTGTTGCCTTGGAGAAGTTGAATTCTTCCTCGACATCTGGCCTCTTGGGTCCATCCTCTCCTCTTGCATCTGTTACTAAGAGGCTAAATTTAATGGAGCGAAATAGTTGGGATCTTGAAATTGTTATAACTAATCTGCCCAACGTGCGTAACGAAGATCTGAATGACACGATTGCTCATATTGCAACTGCGTTAAATGTTGGATATACGCTGAATGATGTCTCCTTTGCCCAACGTCTTTACCGTAGTAGCTCAAATAATAAACCGCTCATAATAAGATTCGTCTCTGTGTTTATGCGGGACAAATGGATCTCTTGCAAACGGGCGAAAAGAGATTTGTATGCGTCTGATATCATTGCTGATTGGCCCCGTACGCTTGTATATATAAATGAGCGGTCTACAGCTGATGAACGGAAATGTTTTTTTGAGGCCAAAAAATTTGCTCGATCTAATAACATCCAATTTGTATGGATGAAGCGAGGCATCACGTATCTCCGAAAGGATGACACTTCTCCTGTTCAACGCTACAACGGACCACAGAACATTAGTCCTACAACTCTGCCGCCTCGTCAATGACCAGGAATTCATGTTGATTCGGCCACTTCTATATACGCGCGATCACCTTCGTCTTCTGATACTTCCCCTAGTGATGCTTGGAGCCTTACATCTGACGTTTTGGACACTACACCAACTCTGTCTTGTTCGCCAGCATTATCAACTGCATCATCTACATCTTCGTATCATACTGCTGCATCACATGCTTCTAGTTCAAGCACTCTACGAAATCTTTTGTCAACTAATTCGAATAAGCTTACTGTTGCACATCTAAATATTCGGTCTCTTGTTGCGCATTTATCTGATATTATTGGGTTACTTGCTAACCATTGTTTTGATGTTTTGGCTCTTTCGGAAACCTGGCTTTCCGATGCTATTCCGTCATCTGCGCTTACCATTCCCAACTATTCACTTTTCAGGTCAGATCGTAAATCTTCGCTTAAACAACGTGGCGGCGGTGTTGCGGTTTATGTTAAGAACGATATTCGTTGTATGACACTTGATAATACGAATGCATTTTGTGATGTCTCTGATTCTGACCCTTTATTGGACTTTGTCGGCTTGCACCTTATAATTAATTCCGAGCGCATCGCCTTGTTTTCTATTTATCGACCGCCTACTTGTTCCTTGTCTGTTATTGACTCATTACTTGAGTACTTGCTGCAGGTTTATAATATTTCTGATCATATTATTTGTACGGGCGATTTTAATATTAATCTTAAGAATTCTGACTCTCTTGGCTTTAATGAAATTCATCTTTTTATGGCGGTGTTATCACTTAAACAGATTATAAATGAACCTACGCGTGTAACGGCTGCTTCGTCGTCCCTGATTGATCTTATGATGGTCAGTAGTGAGCTTACAACCTCTTTATGCGGTGTGTATGATATGAGCCACGTTAGTGATCACTCGCTTATCTATGGGGTAATTAATTTGATTAAGCCTTGTAAGCCTGCTCGTTTTATATTGCGCCGAAATCTAGATTGTATCTTGTCAGAATCCTTTGATTCAGCTGTTGCGCAGATTGATTGGTCTCCTGTATACGAGGCGGCCTCTGTGGATTGTAAAGTAAAGTTATTTCATTCACTCCTATTTACAGTATTTGACCATTTTGCGCCTATTGAGCGAGTTCGGATAACACGTCCTCCTGCTCCTTGGCTAACTGACAATCTGCGGAGGCTATTTCGTATGCGAAATCGTGCTCTGGCTAAGTATCGCCGATCTGCGAATCCTTCTCGCTGGAGAAGGTATAAAGAACTCCGTAATTTTTGTACTAGTGCCCTCAGAGCCGAGAAGCGTGCGCTATTTAACCATCTTTCGTCCTCATATATTTCGCCTAGGAAATTTTGGAATGTTCTCTCTCGTGCTGGCTATTATCGTCCGCGGCGTAATAATAATCTCCCTAGTACCTTTTCGGACCCAAATGCTATTAATGATCACTTTGTTGATTCTATTCCTACCACTAATATTTCCACTGACATAATAAACAGCTATCTTAATAAACCCGTTGATTCCTCTGCCAGTTTTTCCTTTGTCCCTTTTAACCTTGGAGATATGTATTCTATCCTTAAGAACATTAAGCTTTCTTCTTCTAACCCCTTCGATTTATCTGGACGGTTACTCTTATCTTGTACTCCCTCCTGTCTCGATCCTTTACTTCATATCTTTAATTTTTCTATAACCACTGGTTCTTATCCTTTTTGCTGGAAACATAACATTATCACTCCTATTCCTAAATCTCCTGATCCTACTACGCTAAATTCTCTTCGTCCTATATCGCAGCCTCCTTTTCTTTCAAAACTCTTCGAGAAATTATGTTACCAGCAGTTACTGTGGTATTTAACTTCAATTCATGCAATTCCACCTTTGCAGTCCGGATTTAGACGTGGCTATAGTACAACTACTGCCCTTCTTTATATTACGAATACTATTCTGCGGGCTATTGATCTGCGAAGGGTAGCTTTTATTACGTCCCTTGATTTTTCTAAAGCATTTGATACTATCGACCACGATTTGTTAGTTGCTAAGTTAAAATCTCTAGGTTTCTCCCCAATGGCTCTATCATGGTGTCGGTCATATCTTAAGGGACGTACACAGCAAGTCATGCTAAACTTGGATGGGCCGAAATTTTCTTCTTCGCGTATTGTTAAGTGTGGCGTGCCGCAGGGATCGGTTTTAGGTCCTCTCCTATTTAATGTTTTTGTCATTGACCTGCTACATATAACGTCGATCAATATTTCGTGTATGTATGCTGATGACATGCAGATCGTATCTACCTTTATGCCTTGTAACATCGGCGCTGCAATTACGGAACTCGAATTGGACCTTACAAAAATTATAAATTGGTCGGATCAGCATGGACTCAGGATTATCCTGCTAAATCTACTCTTCTGGTTCTTGGCTCTCCCTCGTCATTGAAACAACTTCCTCCAATATCCGTCACACTTGGATCCCTACAGTTATACCCTTCTGAATCCATTCGCAACTTGGGACTTACTTTTGATCCGCTGCTTTCATTTTCTAATCATGTTTCCTCGATTTGTCGTCAAGCCTATTCGCGTTTACGTCTACTTTATCCTGCCCGCCACATTCTTTCATCTACACAAAAACTGTTATTATCCCAATCTTTGATTATTTCGTTGTTTGATTACTGTGATATCGTCTATCGTCCTTGTTTATCCTATCATCTTTCTTACCTTATCCAACGAGTACAAAACTCCTGTTTGCGTTTTTCTTTTTGTGTCCAGAAGTACGATCATATCTCTCATCTATATGTTAAAACGTCTTGGTTACGTATGCCTCAGCGCTGGATTTTCCATTTATGTTGTATCGTTCACAAAATACTCTCATCTCATATCCCACCTTATCTCTATAATATTCTTCGCAATAATCTTTCTTATCATGGGCCTAATTCTCTTCCTACTCGATACCAAAGTCTCCTTTCCATACCAGCACATTCGTCATCTAAATTTGAATCATCCTTTGCCTATATTTCTGCTCATTATTATAACTCCCTTCCATCCGATATTCGAGAGCTTAAATCTTTTCCTGATTTTAAATGCAAAGCTCGGCGATATATATGGCTTTATTATGCGTCAGAGTAACGTTTGTTTCTGTTTCCGCTATCCTTTCTTAGTTTTAGTTTAGTTTTATGTTAGTTATTTAGTTACGGTTAGGCTTCTAACAGTCTTGTACTGCAGCCTCGCCGTTTACTTCGCTTGCCTTCATGTTTTATTTCTTTTTCTGTATGTTCAAGTAATAAAGACGAATAATAATAATAATAATAATATTCGTTGGACTGTGGGGCTCTGGTGGCTTGGCTCCTACAATCTTGCGTCATGTGACCTGTTCGTCGGCAGCTGCTACAATATTCGTTAGGTCTTCCATTGTAGCTTCGACTTCTACAATCTTGTGTCATATGTCCTGGCTTTCGGCAAAAGTCACAGAATGTGTCGTTTTGGTTTTTATTAAGGCTCCTACATTCTCGTATGGTGTGGCCTGTTTTTTTACAGTGTTGACAGGTTTTTTGTCGCCAGTCGGTGCGTGATGTTTGCTGACTACTGCAGTTGGTGACGTCATGGCCGTATCCGAGGCAGTTTATGCATTGATTATTTTGTGTTACTCCGGTTGCTATTTTTGTTCTTATTTGATACTCGTTATATTCTGCTTCTGCTTTGATAGCATAATTGATAGCGCGGTCAAGACTACCGAAGTTGTATTCATGTATTCTATTATATATTTCGATCCTTAAACCCGTTAGAAAGGCTTTAACAGCATTTAGTTCTGCATTTATATTAAATTGAGCTTCATGCGCAGGTACTTCTATTGTGTTACAATGTCTGATTTGTAAAAGTAGGTTAGATACGCGCCTGCTATAATCTACCTTTGTGTCGTTTGGTAATTGTGCGATTTTTGATAATTCACCGTATAATTGAATCGATGTGTGTAACGGAGCGAAACGTGAAGTTAATACAGATATAAGGTCGTTGATTGTGTTATACTCTCCGCTTAAAACTACTCTTGAAGCTTGTCCGTACAGCTTATTTTTTATGAGTTGTACTAATCCGTATTCTGCGTTAGGATTTACCATGCGTCGTGCATGTCGACAACTTTTAGTAAATTGGTGTAGTGGTATATTTCTACCATCGAAAGAAGGTACTGTGTCGGCTGTGTCACGTAAGCTAATGTGTGGTAAGTGAGGATATGCATTCGTAGCTGTATTCATATTAATTTGTGGATTTGAAGTTCCTGGAATATTTTCAATTTCTGATGTTTCTGAAGTTTCTGGAGTATTTATATTTTCGGGACCTCTTCGAGTCTCCGTAGTGATTGCTAAATTAGCCATTTTTTCTCCAAGTGTGTCAGGCATTGTTAAGTTTTAAGTTTCTACGGAATTTAAGAAAAAATTTTCTAAGAAAATACTCACTTTTGGAGTGATTTTACTAAGCGAAAATATTCTTCTCAACGAGATATCCCACCGCTGTCACCAAAAATATCCGACCTGTAACGTTCGGTTGTCCGGGGACGACTAGCGTTAGCAGGTTCTCGAGCAGAGAGCGGCGTTCCTCGAGAATAGGATAGGTGGGGGTTCGTTGGTAGAACAAAGAATTTAAATTCAACTTAAACTTAACAATGACTTTATTAGAAAAACAACACTTAAACTAACAATGATTATAATATTACTTACAACTACGATTATATATCTTATGTTTTTGTGTTTTTACGTTTTTTATCTTATATTATATGCTACGTGGCTAAGTATTTATTGCAGAGCACAGCCGCTACCGTTTCCGGAGCGATCTAGTAACTCTTGGCAAAGTCTGTAGCAAGAACAGCCGCTACCGTTCCCAGAGCGATCTCATTCTTTTGACAGAGTTTTGGTTCGATGCTCTAACAGACCTCGCTTTTACCAAGTGCATCAGCCGCTACCGTTTCCAGAGCGATCTCAATGCCTTTGTAGGAGCAAGGTGCTATAGTTTTCAAATGAAATAGTCCAAAGAGGTGCACCAGTAACTTTTATACACTGGAGATCAGCCGCTACCGTTTCCGGAGCGATCTCAATCTCACTGGTTGAAACTTAAGCTTCCTCTAGGTCTAAACATTCGTCAACTAAAGAGCGTGTTTTTGAATGTAGCCTTGAACTGAGCGCTCCGCTGCGTGCGCCTCCTTTTATACTGGAAAATTGGCGGGCTGGCGCATGCGCAGTGAGTCAATATTTCTTAATTTGCAGTTTTCTCGCTTATTATATTATATTTTGTTTTGCGCTTTTGACAGTACTTATATTTAATTATTTCTAATGTTTCTATAATATTTGTTTCTTTAATCTATGCTTGGTTTAATATTAATGTATAAAAGTTTGTACAATAGGTATGCGCGGTAACATAGGCTGGTTGCGTGGTAACGTAGTACTATTCTGTTTTACCGACGGTCGGTATTGACCGGTTCGAGTCCCCGTGGGACGTTACACCCGGTTCCGCTTGTATTGTTATCGAACGCGTTGCTGCTTGGCCCGTTCCACGGTACGCGTCCGCTGTTGACCGTATGGGCAAAGCGTTTCCCGAGTCTCGTTCCTGAGAGGTTCCAGGGTTTCCCTCATTACGATTGAACATTCGCTTTCTACATTCGGAGATTAAATGTCCGGGCTTTTTGCAATACGCGCAAATACGTAGTTCCGTAGGCCTTGAGGGAGGAGGTCGGTTTTTGTCCCAGTAAGGGAGCAAAGGGTTTGGTGCTTGACTACCATATCCTGTAACGCGATTTGGGGAATTCCTCTCGTAGGGTTGCGAAGCGGTATTTTGGTTATTTCGGCAAGTCCGCGCATCGTGTCCTGTTTTATTACAGATTTGGCACGTTAGTTTGGGAGCTCTTTGCTCTGAAAATCTTTGGCGGTCTCTTTCTATTTTCTTATCTACGAATACGGCTAACTCAAAAGCTTCATCGAGCGTTTCGAAATTATTTTGGAGTAATCTATTTCGTATATATGGAGGAAGACCATCCACGAACGAATCCAACGTCAAACGATCTATATCTTCGAGGTGATTTTGTGTAAAGTCACGATAATATTCGCCGTCCTCTTCCAAAATAGCGAATCGGAGGTCTTTAACGCGTGAAATATATTCCAACGTGTGTTCGTTAGTTCCTTTAATGACGTTGGCGAGTTCTCCACGATAGTGGTCCGACGTTTTCGCAGGGGAGAAGATGCGTTTAAGTTGTTTTATTAAGTCGTTTACGGAGTCGAAGACCCGATCCTGAACTGCCAAGTATGCATGATCTTGTAATTTATTCGTTAACAACCTCGCTAGCTGAGATTCAGCATGCGGGGGAACCAAAGCCTTAGCCCTATTGCAGGCTCTTGCGAATTGCAAAATGGACATATTGTGCCCGTTAAATTTTGGGACTGTTTCCACGGCGTCCTTTAATTTGATCTGGGGTGATGGACCCTGGTCCGGAATATTATTATGTTTCAATGCCTCAGGAGTTTTATTGAAGTTTAATACCGGTTTTCTATCAAAACGTGAGGAAGCCGGTGTGGCAAAATTATCCGCGACTGGCGGGGGTGCTAGAAGTTTTCTATCATTCCGTTCATAGCTTGCATTTGATTGGAGAGACCTTCCAACGTATGGCCGCCCGTTCCGGTAGCTACGCCCGAATGCATGTTGGGTTCCTTATTAACAACTAGTCTCGCGTACAAACTTTCTATTTCAGATTGTTTTTGTTTTAACAGTTGAACCTTTTCTTTTAATTCGGCGGTCGCGACGTCTATGGGGTTAGTGGAAGGGTCAATCTGTTGGTCCACTACGCAAGGATCGTCGATATCACCGCGTTCAGACATTTTGAATTTAGTAAGGTCTGTTAATTAAGGGAGAAGGAGGAAATTTCTTTTTGGCGTACGGTAGCCGTTACTCAAAATCTACTATATTCTCTACCCGGGTAGTTAATGTCAAATCTGCTATAATTTTTCCTTATTCGACGGCAATGTTCTGTGCACGCGGCGCGACTGTTAATAGGTTCTAGTTTAAACAGAAGGTTTTTGCAACGAGGGCATTCAGGGAATGTATCATTAGGTTGGTGGTAGTGCACTTGATATATTTCGTCTACCTCCACTGGATTTGAATCAAAACAATTTAGGCAAATTTTTTTACCTTCCGTGGTCGTTGCAACGCCTCCAGAAACACAAATCAATTTATTTGAGTCTGATAATACGGCCCGTAGTCTACGGCTTGGGTAATATAGCGTGTTTTGAATTTGACGGGTATCGTTCATGTTAAATGTCGGGTATTTTTAATACCGTACATTAAAAGTCTATAAATTCTGGCGATAGGTGATGGTTATGATTTTAGTTTCTATACGAAAGGAAGTAATGCTCGGTGCACGCGACACAATTAGTTGCGGGCCGTGTTTGTAGCAAGACCGTGTTGCACCGAGGGCAATTAGGGAACGTATAAGGCGTTTGATAATAATGAATTTGATACGTTGTCACCGTATTTGTTGGGTCTCGTAGGGAGCAGTTTAAGGGGTTACGCCACCCTGAGGCGGCCGAAATGACATCAAAGTTTACGAATTTTTTTCTACGAAACTATGAATGTGACAATTACTTCATTATTATTTATGGTTAGTGCATACATTAAAGGACATATTGTGTAAATTTGACAGAAAAATATTAAAAAATGACCGAGCTATCCGTTATCCTGCAAAACTCCTCCGTCAGGACGCGCGCAGACGGTGTAACGGATTGTGATGCCCAGGATTATCTGACACGAAAAAACCCATAGTTTTATTGTTCATTGATAAAATATCTATCGTGTAGCATAGGGATTGAGAGAAAAAAGCATTTTTGTACAAATGCGAGCAAAGTGAAAATGAACATTCAATTTTTACCTAAAAAGGCAAAATTCAAACAATTGCTATAAACAATTGGGATATGGCATCAAAAAAATCCTATGCTACATGATAGATAATGTTGTTAGAATTATGTGTATCAAATTTGAAGTAAATCGGACGTACAGTTTCGGAGATTTTTGATACACCAGTTGTAAAAATGTAGTTTTGAGAAAAATGGAAAAGAAGGAAAAGTGCGACGTTTACTCTAACGATGCGATCGAAAGACTGATTGAAACGTTCCGAACATTTGCCTTACACCAATGCAATTAACCGACTAACACTTTGAAATGACCCTACTATGTCCAAAGGGCTCCCTAGCGTAGCTTGGAAATTAAAACAATAGAAAAGGCCCAGGTAATCCACCCGCGAAGCGGATGGTCGGTAGATGCTCCGAAACGGCGGCTGCCGCACGACCTTCCAAGCACTGTAACTTGGCTATTTTTGGGATTTGTTGCATCCAACATGGCTTAAATTATTCCCTGAACTCCAAATTAAAGGAAAATTACAACACCAAAAAATCGATTTTTTTTAAATCTCAGGGTGGCGTAACCCCTTAAGCAAATTTCTTCGTCTTCGTTATTTGCTACTATAGTCCCGGAAATGCAGACCATCCACTGTATGGAGCCCGTTGAGTTTTGAGATTGGTGGCTCTCGTAAACTGGTTTCCACGGGTTTACGCGTTCTAGGTACATATTAAATAGCGGGATTTTGTGGGTACCGCGTCGCAGAGTCTATTTCTTACCGGCGGCAAACGTATATCCCACCGCTGTCACCAAAAATATGTCACGTCCCGGGCGAGGTCTTTGGGAACGTCGACAATGGGGAAGGAAAAGATAGGCGCGAATCTAGAATCCAGCACTCTGAGGTTTGAGGGACTCAGGCGCGAATATTAAATCCATCACGCTGAGGGTTTTAAGGAACTTAGGCGCGAATATTAAATCCGTCACACGAGAGTTTGAAAGGAACTTAGCCGCGAATATTAAATCCGTCACACTAGGGTTTGAAAGGAACTCAGGCGCGAATATTAAATCCGTCACACTAGGGTTTGAAAGGAACTTAGGCGCGAATATTAAATCCGTCACACTAGGGTTTGAAAGGAACTTAGGCGCGAATATTAAATCCGTTACACTAGGGTTTGAAAGGAACTTAGGCGCGAATATTAAATCCGTCACACTAGGGTTTGAAAGGAACTCAGGCGCGAATATTTAATCCGTCACTCTGAGGTTTGAGAGGAACTTAGGCGCGAATATTGAATCCGTCACTCTGAGGTTTGAGAGGAACTTAGGCGCGAATATTGAATCAGTCACACTTAGAATTTCTGGAGGCGATCAGGCGCGAATATTTAATCCGTCACTCTAATTGTTTCTGGAGGTGATTAGGCGCGAATATTAAATCCGTCACTCTAATCGACCAGGGAAGGTAAATGTGTATTTAGAGAACATCCGTTACGGCACTTCGTATTTGTTTTGGTTTGCGAAATAGGATTTACCGTTGCATTTGTGTAAAAGAAACCACGTTTAGTTCTTCTGTATATTGCACGGCTCATGCAGCAGTGTGTTTATAAACACTGGGAGCGCTCTCGCAAATCAGCTGTTGCGGCAGCTTGGTTTCGTTGGGAATCTTTATGATTCGGGGATACAGACATTAATTCGAGACGTAGTTGAAAACAAATAGGTTTATTAACTTTGTTGAAGCTTTAATGCGATTAATAATAATAATGCGTGGGACTTTTAGCATTAGCACATAACATATATATAATTGGTGGTTATTGATAATAGAAGAATATAAAATGAAATACAGTAAGCGTTAGTAGAATTTATAATATGAAATGCAATAAGCGTTAACACAAGGAAACGATATAAGTAATAAGCGATTATAAAGAAATATATATAAACAAAGCAAGCATAAACAATAATAATACAAAATAATGCTTGAATGTAACAAGCGTTGATATGTAAGTAATATGAAAATATATAATATAGAAAGCAATAAGCGATAGTAAGACGAAAAAAATATATATATGGACGCAGTAAGCGTTAAAGTGATAATACAAAATAATAAGTGAATAGCAATGGGCTTTAGAATGCGATAGATGTTATTAATATAAGATAGAATGAGAATAATATGACATGAAAAGTAATGAGCGTGGATATAAACAATAGTATGGAAGTGAATAATAATATAATAATGATAATGACTTACAGTGGTTACCGTAGCACTTGGCTTTAACACTTTGAATAATGAACAATTTTAATAATAAATCTTTAACACCGTTTCAAGAGACACCTTTTGAAATGACACTTTGTCGAAGTTCTGCGATGAAAGAGCGATGAAAGAGGACGAGGCCGCGCAGGAACTCGTATTTATGTATTTTCACAGGAGTATTGCGGGGTTCGTGCGGTAGAGACCTTGACACATTTCGGAATTAAGACGCAGTATGACTTCCGGGGTTTTTATAAACGGTATGGCTATTAACCCTTCGTGGTCACACCTTCTTATAATCACAAGTTGGTCACACGGGGTTCACTGTACCCCAGCGTCATTTTTTGAGTTACCATTTTCGTATTTTTGAACCTTTTAACTTTTCAGTGATAATTCTACATTTGTAATACTTATACAGTCATGGTCTAATAGTCTTTTTCTAGAAATATAAATTTCGATATGCTAAATTTTGTAGTTGAAAATGAGCGATTTTCCATCGTTGTGGTAAAATACAGATTTTTAAATTTTTTTTTTATTTTTTGTTTTGCGATCAATCCCCTTTGGAAGATGTAAAGGTGCGGCATTTCAAATCAAAAATTGCTCTTGGGGTACAATACACCCCGTGTGACCACGAAGGGTTAATAGACATATTTTGTGTCACGTACGCCAAATGCGTCGTAATTGGGTTTGTGGGGTTTTTATAACTGTAGAATGAGATACTCAACTCTTCGATTGGATTTTGGGTGTTTGATAGGAAAGGGGTTAGAGTGTTTGGACTCCGTGAGTCGTAAAGAGGGGATTGAGACGTGGTCTCGATTTTAAGAGGGATTTGTAACGAGGGACTTGTTTGAATTCGTTTTAAAGGGAATGATTCGTGCCTTGCAGGACGAATAGGCGAAGTGGGTTTTGAAACGATCATCTCGCGATGGGGACCGCTAAGGTACATCAGCGATGTGGAGGTTTGTATTCATCATCTTGTGTTGTTGACCGCTAAGGTGCAACATCAAGGTGATCGGCTATTGAGGAGATGGGGTAGGAGTTGAGTTTCATAGAGTGAATTTGAGGTTTTCTAATGGAATTTGGGATAGGAAACGCGCGAAAAATCGTGGGACGTCACACTTACACCAAATAAACTTTATTTTGAATAAAAACAATACAATAAAATTAAAATTTGTCACGAAACAGAGATAAACTATTTTATCTATTGATGATTCATTTTCTTTTTTATAATTATAGATAATTTCCGACGTAAAATTAGAGATCATATTTTTGGTGATTTTAAAATTTCTGCAGCAATAAACGTTGTTATTTGCATGAATTCTGATTCTCAACAGGGCTCCCATCATTTCCAATATAATTTTATTGCGACATTTACTTTTAACAATATTCATGGTTGAAAAAACTCCGTAAAAAATTCCGTCACATGCTTCATTTTGGTCATAGAATAATATCTGATACACAGGGATAAATATTTAACAACAGAGATATCCGTAGACTCACCTATAATAAGAGAATACATGGAATCTCCAATATCCTGAAGTAAAGTACTGAAGATGCTATAATATAATATAGGGAATATATAGATATAATATAAAGAATATATAGATATATTTCTATAATATATAGAATATATAGATATATTTCTATAATATATAGAATATATAGAAACTCTATAATATATAGAATATATAGAAACTCTATAATATATAGAAATATTGGAGAAATAATTTTAGACAAATTGCACCAAACATAATATTTAAATAAAAAAAATTTTGTATCCCGCATCTTGTTCTCATTTGAAACATTAACAACAAAATTTAGGGTTTCCTGTTTGTTTTGTTGAGGATTCAATATTTTCATCTCCCGCTCATGACGTTTAGAAGATCCATGTTTTTTCAAATCTGTGACATGAGCTCTTACAGCCACCTTGCAAACTGTACACCAAGCTGCATTTGTTGTGTGAGGATTAATATTCTCGTTAGCTGTTAACCAACCTAAAAAGAAGTGTATTTACGTATATAGTTAAAGTTAAACAAAAATCTATAATTATGAAAGGCAAAAACCGTAAAACTTGGAAGATAAGAGTCTAATGTCATGTATAAACGTAGGCCGAATAATTTAATGGTTATCATCACTTCAAAATCTTAATACAGTATTATAATTTATTACTTCTTGCCCAATTTTCGTTCTCCCATTGCTTTTTATGTTTTCGGGTATATTTCGCCCACTTTCCCAGGGCTTTGCTGTAAGGTAAATCCCGGAGACGCAGTCGAGTCGGAGAGTTGGTCGAAACTCGAAATAGTGACGACTATCTTTTCAGACATAACTAACCCTGCCTTTTCATAGGAAGTAAGCAGCAGCACTTAGACCATATATACTCATAGACACGGCCCGCTCTATATGCATCCACGAGTTGAAGTGAAGCAAAGATAACGCGGAGAAGTTGCCCACAAGTGACGTCACTTATGGGCAAAAGATAATTCAAAATGGTTAGACCATATGTACAAGTGAGGTTATATCTTTTTCTGTGAATAATTTTTGAATAATTATTAATAATGAAGCAAGCATGTTGTATAAAGAATTGCAAAGACAATGATTAAATTGCATTTTCGTAAATATTTATACATTCCTAGAACTTCCATCATTATTTCGCCCACGTGTGACGTCACGTAGATGATTTTATCTTTGCGTCAAGGCAGTTATCTGGAGCCGCGTCTATGAGTATATACGGTCCAAGCAGCAGTACATCAGTTGAGTCTTTCCGCGCGTTGATTGGCTGTGTCTTTTAACGTCGATTAAAACTTAGAACGCACAGCCAATCAGCGCGCGGAAAGATCCAACTGCTGCTGCTCGCTGCCCATGAAAGGATACCGTAATTTTTTAATGCCATCTTGCGCAGCCCAAATATCGAAATTTCGACCAAAGCAACCCTGGTCTATACTGTAGCCCAATTCAGGCGCCAACCGCCAACTGCAATTTTTGAGCGCCAATTGGTGTTGAAAAGTAACCCAAATGGCGGACTTCCGCCCAATCTGGCAACCCCGAGTCTGTATATTCTGTATATTCGACCTCGTACTAACATGTTCTTGTATTTATTGTAAGTGCATATCGACGCACGTTACGAAGAGTAGCACGTTTCATTATTTTCTTACGGACAACTGCATGTAGAAAAAATGAAACTTGCTACTTTTCATAACGCGCGTCGATATATTCTGCATTATTTCTGAATTAAATAAATGAATTAAATTGTTATCGATCTTATTTTGAAAACCATTTACTTCCTTAAATTTGTATTAAATCGAATCAATACCTGTTTGAGAATGAAATTAGTTTCTCAAGCCGCCACGCATTCTCATGGCAGCACCTCACGGACAGCGATCCAGCAACGCGGATCGCTGGGCTAGCAGCCAATCAGCGGCCATCGATCAACCGTCGCCGAGATCGATGAACCAATCAGCGGGCCGCGTCGGGGTTCTAGAAGAACGGAGAAGACGCGGTTTCCTTTTGTCCGCCATTGCCTCACTCTCTGTGTGCCCTTTCAAGCGAGCGGTTTTCTAGCATTTCGCATCGCGACTAGCTGCCTTTCCTTGAGAGTATTCACGTTCCATTCAAACACTTTTATTCTTCTCTTCTCCCCAATTCTTACACTAATATCCAAGTTTCGCAACATCTCTGCTCGCCGCGTGAATTAATACAATCCGCGGAAGCCGCGTGCCGACCACGTGGTTCGTTTCATTGTATTTCTCATCTCAACGATATTTCAATGTGCAAACGTGACTAAGTGCAGCTATAACCCGTGCACGAAGTGTTTCAATAAATAGACAAAGTTTTTAAACCGCAAACTGTGTATCGGTGTTTCCTAACCTGTCTTGGTTTCATTTCATTTCACGTCGTTGATTCTTTCACAAACAATACCGTCGAACGTCCCAAAAACGCCCGTTTCTGGACATCTTATAAAGATGTCTTAAAGACGTACCGTTTTGTGAAAATGGACCTTTTCAGGACTTGTTTAAGACCTCTTCTGGACGTCTTTAAGACGTCTTTGTGCTGTCTGGGTATTTACTATCCTCCTTTTCCCCTATTTCAAACTTGCTTAAGACCTTCCAGATGTGCCGCTCGCTTCAAATCTTATTATAATATCTGTCTTTCAATTAAAAGGAATTTGAATTTCGCTCTACATCTAACCTCGATATTTCTATTTCTTATAGCTAACTTCACGCAATTCAACCAGCGGAACACGCAACAAGAGATAAGTCTTCTTACTAGAGGTGGAGAATTATCGATAGTCGCCACTATCGATAATTTCCGATAGTTGGGCCATTAACCATCGACAGTTATCGATAATTATCGATAGTGGTGGTGTGATGCAATACATTTTGTACCCAGCTAAGTAGCGTAGCACATACACTAGGCGGCAAAATCGGCTTCCCTCCGGAAATTTGGCAACGTTGCATGTCGGGTCCCCCTGTGTCGAAGAACCACTGAGTTATGCCTAGTGACAATGGTGACAATTTTACAAATTATTATTTAGTATGCTAAAATGAATTTTGCTTGATAAAAAATTACACGTAAGAGGATGATGGGCTCGATTCCTCATCTATTTGGCAAAGAAGTAGCATGTATCATAGGTAGAAAGTTTTTAGACTGTCAGGCCGAAGTCTAGCTAGACGCACGAAATCCCTATATCGGTGTTCCAGCAAGGGAAGGCGAGGGAAGGCGTTTTGGCCGCCGCGACCCCGAGGTAGCCGCCGCCCGCATAAGACCCTCTCACTTGCACATAAAGCCCTGTCCTTGTTTAGCACCATCCCTGTCTACCGTAAGCTCTCCGTCACTCCCGTGCAGTGAATTGCCGCTAAGAGGCTAGTTATTTCTTACGAAGAAGCCATATCGATGGTCCTCACTATCGATAGGTTATTTTCACTATGGATAGTTATCGGTATTGAAAATCGTGGGTTGATATCCGTGCAATTCTAATCGCTTTGCTTAAGAACTGCTGCTAAAGCTGATAAAGCATTAAACTTAGCATAATAATAATCAAAAACATCGAAATCCATTAGGAAAACATCGATGGTTTCGATATACATATCGATAGTGAGGACCATCGATATGGCTTCTTCGTAAGAAATAACTAGCCTCTTAGCGGCAATTCGCTGTACGGGAGTGACGGAGAGCATGCGGTAGACAGGGATGGTGCTAAACAAGGACAGGGCTTTTGAGAAAAGGTTCACTTAAGTGAAAGGAGATGAAACTAAGACAGGTTAGAAATGCACGAGAACGTTAATAGCGGTGAAAAACTTTGTCACTTTATTAAACAGTGTGATTGCACGTGAACAGAGTTTTTGCCAACAAATTGCTTGTTCGGTGAGATGAGACACAGTGAAAAACACGCGCGTGGGTGCCACGTGGCGTTCGCGGGATTCTACTAATCGCGCTGCGGTGAGAGTTCAATTCTTCGCGGGATTCTACTAATCGCGCTGCGGTGAGAGTTCAACAAAAAAGAGAAGAGCGTGTAAAAGTCTAATTCGGTTGTTGGTGATTGCGACGCAAAAAGCACAACGATCCGTTTAGCACGATTTCCACACAGAGAGTGAGGCAATGGCGGACGAAAGCAACCGCGTCTTCTCCGTTCTTCTAGAACCCCGACGCGGCCCGCTGATTGGTGCATCGATCTTGGCGACGGTTGATCGATGGCCGCTGATTGGCCGCGAGGTGCTGCCATGAGAATGCGTGTGGCGGCGTGGGAAACTAATTCCATTCCCAAACATTTCTCCCGCCCTCAGCAACGCCGTTGCTGATGTTAATCTGAAACAAACAAAACTGCCAACTTTGCGATTGGCCTAGTTAAGGTGGTGGTCGCGGTCTTGACAGTCACGACCCTGGTGAGACCATCCTTTCCAGGATGCAGCGTGAGGATCCGTGCAAGTGGCCACTTGCTCGGAGGAAGCCTTTCGTCAGTGATGAGAACCAGTGACCCGACCTTGATGTCATTGGATGGATGATGCCACTTGGAGATGGATTGCTGACGTTGTAGATAATGTGCTGACCATTGAGACCAGAATTGCTGCATCTTCTTCTGGATAAGTTGCCATCTTGCTGATGGTGAAAGAGAAGAGTGTTCCACTGACGGTTCAGGCAACGTTGTTAACGGTTTACCGATGAGGAAATGTGCTGGAGTCAATGTTACAAGGTCCTCAGGGTCATCACTGAGAGGCTCGAGAGGTCGTGAATTCAGCATGGCTTCAATCTGCGTGAGAAGAGTGCTGAATTCTTCGTATGTAAGTACAGTCTCGTGGATAGTCCGTCTAAGATGATGTTTCATGGACTTGACGACAGCTTCCCACTTTCCACCCATGTGGGGGGCGGCTGGTGGATTGAAGCACCATGTTGTGTTGTCGTTGAGAAACAGAGAAGCCAATTCTTGATGTTGCTGTGAGCCCTGAGTGAACATTCCTTTGAGAGTAGCATCGGCGCCAATGAAGTTAGTTCCACAATCCGAGTGAATCGTGTGTGGAATTCCTCTTCTCGCCGAGAAGCGTCGATACGTTGCGATGAACCCTTCAGATGTGTAGTCTGTCACCAGCTCGAGATGAACAGCTGATGTGGTCATGCACACGAAGACACAGATCCAGCCCTTTTGTGTTTTTGCTCCTCGCCCCTTCCACGTTTTGAGAGTGATTGGACCAGCGTGGTCGATTCCAGTGTTGGTGAATGGCTGTGAGGGTGTGACTCTAGAAAGAGGTAGTTGGCCCATCAGTTGATCGGCACGGATCCCCCTTTGTCGAGCACACACCACACACCGCAGGATGTGAGACTTCACTGGAGCTCGGCCTCCGATGATCCAGTAGGTTTGTCTGATGTGGGCGAGAGTGAGCTGAGTGCCTCCATGAAGAGTTTGCTTGTGGGCGTGGTCTATAATCAGATCGGACAGACGTGAACTGCGAGGCAAGATTGCAGGATGTTAACCTTCATAAGCTATATTAGCGTTGTGAAGTCTGCCTCCAACTCGTATGACTCCTTGTTCGTCGATGAATGCAGTCAGTCGACTGAAGGCATGAGATGAGGGAAGCGTTGATCTCGAGCTGATAACTTTGAATTCGTGGTTGAAGTAGATTGCCTGGGTCATCTTTATCCAAAAGATACGAGCCGTTTCCAAATCTCTTGGGGTGTGTGAACTGATTGGCAGTGACACAGGCAGTTTCCTCAACCTTGAGATGAATCTGAAACAAGCTGAAGTAATGCGAATCAATTTGTTAAGAGAAGAGAATTTGTATATAAGGTCCCAGTGATATTTGATTTCTTGAATGTTGAGTAAGGTCGAGAATCCTGGACGAGCTTCTAGTGCACTTGAGTCGTCCTGATGCAATGGTTGTGATGGCCATGAATCACTGGGTTGCAAGAGCCATGGTGGTCCCGTCCACCACAGCTGATGATGTTCAAGCTGGGATGTTGTGAGGCCTCGAGAGGCGCAGTCAGCTGGATTCGAAGTGCCTGGAACGTGTCTCCACTGCGCCTGTGATGAAAGCTCTTGAATTTGAGAGACACGATTCCTGACGTACTCCTTCCAGCGGGAGGCATGAGAGTTAATCCATGTAAGTGCCACTTGCGAATCCGTCCACAGATGAGTAGATGCAATGTTGAACTGAAGAGTTGCTTGAACGTACTTGGTAAGCTTTGCCAGCATCAATGCTGCTGTGAGTTCGAGTCTCGGGATTGTAAGTTTCTCGAGAGGTGCTACCTTCGTCTTGGAGCACACTAGTGTCGACACTTTGATGTTTGTGGACGGTGAAATTACGGTAATATACACTACCGCTGCCATGGCGAGTTGAGAGGCATCAGAGAATCTGTGGAGTTCCACAATTGAAGTTGAGTAGGTGTTGAACCACCTAGGAATGGAGAGCCTGGCCAGGCGTGTGAGGTCGTCTCTGATGGCATACCAATGAGAAGTGAATTGCAGTGGTAATGGATCATCCCAACGAAGTTTGTGTAGCCATAATTCCTGCAGAAGTATCTTCGCTCGAATTATAACAGGTGCAAGGAAGCCAAGTGGGTCGAATACCTGCGAGACTTCTGAGAGGATGCTGCGCTTCGTTGGACTTGAGGTTGAATTTGGCTTTGATGAGAAGGTAAAGTTGTCTTGGAAACTGTTCCATTGCAACCCTAGAATTTTAGTGTGGCAGTCGTCGAGTGAGATGATTGAGCTTGAGGCTCTTGCGATGGAGGATATTTCTTCAAGTAATGCAGGATGCGATGAATGCCATTTGGCTAGTGGAAAACCTCCCGCGTGATACAGGTCGATGAGATGATGTGCAATATTGATGAGTTGCTCACCTGTGTCAGCGCTGCCAAAAATGTCATCGACATATCGTGCGTGAGTTACGGAGGGTACAGCCAATGGAAAGCGGTGCCCTTCGTCCTCCGCCAGTTGTAGCAATGCTCGGACAGCCAGAAACGGTGCAGCCTTGGTTCCGTAAGTGACAGTCGTAAGCCTGAATGCTATTTCCTTCCCTTCCTCGTCCACCCACAGTATGCGTTAGAGATCTTGATCGTCTTCATGAACTCGAACTTGTCGGTACATCTTGGTGATGTCTGTGGCAAAGATGAACTTGTGTTGCCTAATCCAGAGCAGCACGTCTGAAATGTTGAGCAGAAGGTTACGCCCTGTGTGCATGAGGTCATTGAGAGAGTACCCAGATGATGTTGCACACGAGCCATTGAAGACAACCCTCAACTTGGTGGTTTTGCTGTCGGGCTTGAGAACTCCATGATGAGGAAGGTAAAAGATTGAATTATTGTGAACTGCATTTGTTGGTGCTCTTACCATATGATTGAGGTGTTCGTATTCTGACATGAATTCTTGATAAAGTTTGCGATACTCATCGTTCCTGTTAAGCTTGACGAGAGTGCGTTTCAAGCATGCACGAGCTGCCTGATATGAATTGTCCAATACACTAGGTGACGATTTGAGGGGGATGCGTACGATGTATCTTCCAGAAGCATCTCTTGTGTGTGTTTCTTGAAAATGGGCTTCGCACTCTTGTTCTTCAGAGTTGAGTTGAGATGAATTGTCCATTGGGAGCTCCTCTTGAATCCAGAACCTCTCCAATAAATCACGTACAGACGGCTCGCCCTCTTGCACAAGTGAAGTGTGATACGATGACTGGTTGAGAGTGGTGACGGAGGCAACTGGTCCAAGTATCAGCCATCCAAAGATCGAAAGCTGAGCGATCGGCATGGATGGCGTGCCTCTGATTATGTTGGGCCTTATGATTTGTCCATATGTGTCAGCTCCGATGATAATGTCGACAGGTCGTGGTTTTAAAAAGTCAGGATCTGCCAACGCGAGCCCAGTAAGATGTGGCCAGTCTTGGTTGGGCACCTCGGCTGAGGGCACTCTCGAAGACACTGATCTGAGAACATGGGCTTGAAGGGAAATTGACAACGGTCGGTGGATTGATCGCAGCGTTAGTGAGGCGACTCCTCTTGTCTGCGTGGACTTCTTCCCTCCAATGCCAATGATTGATATGGATGACTGGGATCGCTTGATGTTAAGTTCGATGTGGAGATCCTCCTTAACGAAGGTAAGCTCTGATCCAGAATCAATAAGTATACGAACCAGCTGAGTTGACATCAGTGAGCTGAGATGAGCCTGGGCAGTTGCCAGGAGTGTAGGGTGGCTGCATGTTGGATGTCCAAAGGATGACTGTTGCTGAGAAGAGAGTGCAAGGGTGAGCTGAGAAGATGACTCGACGACTGCGGTGAAGCTTCAGCGTTGCTGGGAAGTTGACTGCTTATCTTCATCCTGCGGTTGCTGGTGAGCTGGCCTTTGTGCAGGAATGTGAAGCATGGTGTGGTGTTGAATGCCACACTCCTTACATCTGTGCGGCGACTTGCAGTTTGCTGATGAATGTCGTCCGCAGCAGTTGTAGCACAACATATTGTTGGCTACAACCTTCCTCCTTTCTGCCACAGTCATTGTCCTAAATTTGGGGCACATGACCACAAAGTGGTCGCCCTTGCAAACATCACAAGGGAATGTCTTTTGGCGTGAAGGGCCTTGAGATGCTGAATGCGAAGAAGCTCGTTGAGCTGGTGGCTTGGACGCTGTCTTCACCAGTGAGCTGGTGGGATTTTGGGAGGACGGAGTCTCCGACCTCTCCAGTGCCCTCACCCTGTTTTTGGCGAAGTCCTTGATTTGCTGGAAGGTGGGATAATCACTGCTGGCACCTCTTGTTGTCTCCCATGCCTGCCTAGAGCCCTTGTCCATCTGACTTGCCATGAGATGAGCGAACATGGCTTCGCCGAGGTTCTCGGTCACACCCAATGAGGTGAGAGAGGTGTGGGCACCTTCCAGCTTCTTTATGAGATGCCTCAATGCCGCAGGCGCCTTGAGATTGACTGGATTTGGCTCGTACAGCTTGTCAAACTGTGACTGAATCAGGTGACTTTTGTTTGAGTATGTCTCCTTTAACAATTCCCAAGCTGGGGTAAAGGAGGCTCCCTTGAGAGGCAGAGACTCTACTTTCTCAGCGGGTTCGCCTGTCAGGCTGGAGAGCAAGTACTGCAGACGTTCAATGTCTGTCAGATCCTTCCTTGCTATTATGAGGGATGAGAACAGCTCACTGTAAGCTGGCCATCTCGTGTAGTCCCCGGAGAAGGACGGCAGCGCCAAATCGGGAAGCTTCCCTGGAGCCGACGCCGTGCTCGCTTGGCTGCAGGTACCCACAGGTTGGAATGGAGCTAACTCCTCGGTGAGTTTTCCGACCTGGATCTTGATGTCCAACGCCAGCTCTTGCATCTGGAAGAGCCACAATTCACTGTAGTACGGATGGTCGCGATGCATCCTTGGCCAAGCTGCATCAAAATAGGCGTGCTCCTTGTTGAACGCCTTGAGTAACTCGTCGCTCTGCTGACTGTATATTTTCAGCTCTGTGATGGAGGTGTTCGGGGCACAACTAGGGAGTCTGTTTTTCAAGGCTGTCATCGATTCTAACCTCGTGAGCTGAGTTTCGGCTCTGGACAGGACCTCTGACGGTACGCCAGAGGGAGACGAGGCTCTCGTCTCGGGCCCTGTTTGAGGAGGGTTTCCTGCAGATCCTGTTGGGAGCTGGAGAGTGGGCGTCTGAGGACGAGACGAAGCCTTCGACTGTGCCTGTGAGGACGGCTCTTTGGTTGCCATGCTGATGACCTCACCGTTCACTTCTCACGGGCACTGAGAGTTCACTTCACGCAGGCACTGAGAGTTCACTTCAACACTGAGAGTTCCTTCCTGTCTTAGATCCGGCTCGAAGGACCACAATGTTTGAGAAAAGGTTCACTTAACTGAAAGGAGATGAAACTAAGACAGGTTAGAAATGCACGAGAACGTTAATAGCGGTGAAAAACTTTGTCACTTTATTAAACAGTGTGATTGCACGTGAACAGAGTTTTTGCCAACAAATTGCTTGTTGGGTGAGATGAGACACAGTGAAAAACACGCGCGTGGGTGCCACGTGGCGTTCGCGGGATTCTACTAATCGCGCTGCGGTGAGAGTTCAATTCTTCGCGGGATTCTACTAATCGCGCTGCGGTGAGAGTTCAACAAAAAAGAGAGAAGAGCGTGTAAAAGTCTAATTCGGTTGTTGGTGATTGCGACGCAAAAAGCACAACGATCCGTTTAGCACGATTTCCACACAGAGAGTGAGGCAATGGCGGACGAAAGCAACCGCGTCTTCTCCGTTCTTCTAGAACCCCGACGCGGCCCGCTGATTGGTGCATCGATCTTGGCGACGGTTGATCGATGGCCGCTGATTGGCCGCTAGGTGCTGCCATGAGAATGCGTGTGGCGGCGTGGGAAACTAATTCCATTCCCAAACAATAGCAAAGTAAACGGGTGTGAAGAAGCAGACAAAGGATTTAAAGTAACAAATAGGAAAAGGTACGAAGAAATACAAGAAAGCAAAGGAGAAGAGGAGAAAAGTAAATACCAAGGAGAGAAAGAACAAAGGGTAGGTACGATGGATGAACGAGGTGAGCAAAATAAAATATATGTTTACGACAACGAGATACAAAACAACAGAGAAATAGAGACAACAGGTGAGCTGTATGAAAAAGAATTAGAAAGTGGAGAATACACAATCACAGTTACACTCAATAAGGAGCAAGTAACCACTAAGAAGAAAAATAATCTTATAAAAATTTATAGATTTGTAGTGGAAACAGGAGTGAGAATAGAAGGGATTAGGATGGTGGGACATGGAAGAGCAGAGGTGACAGCGAGGAGCCGGGAGAGGGCAAATTAATTAATAATGAAGGGTCAAAGCCAAGGAATGCCGTGCAAGGCGGAGATCCCGAGAAGGAAGAGGATCAGAAAAGGGGTGATCCACGAATGGTATGGAACATTAGAAGACCTAAAAAAACAGCTAAAAAAAAACAGGGAACATTCTCGTTAGAGAAGTTAAGAAAGAGGAAGGTACAGGAGGGAAAAGTCACGTTGGAAGAAGGTAAGGCTATACCAATAACTATGCAGGGAGACTCTTTACCAACTAAATTGTTGATTGGTTATGGCCATGTATGGCTTAAAATAGACCCATTCGTAGAATCGATCAAACAGTGTTATAAGTGCCTGAGATATGGACACTTACAAGCACAGTGTAGAGCGAATGATAAAAGATGTTTCATATGCACTGAAAAACAGCACGGACTCTGCACAGAGAGCCCCAGGTGTTTGAACTGTAAGGGGAAGCATGTTAGCGCGTCCAGAGAGTGTCCGACATACCAGAAAGAAGCAGCCATTAAAAAAATAATGGCGTACAAAAATGTGTCATATTTTAGAGCACAGGAGATGTTGAGAAGAACAGAACCAGGAAAGTACGATCCAGACAGGGAGGAAATACAACAAGAAGAAGGGATGGGAGGAAGAAATTTTCCAGCACTGTAAAAAAAAACAGAAGACAGAGTACTGGGAAAGTCTGGAATACCCAGCGGAGAGAGAAATAGGAAAGTACAGGGAAGCAATGAATAAAGGGAAACAATTAAAGCAATCACTGGGAGAGGAGAAAAGAAGAGAAGAAGAAACCAGGAAAGGATACAGGGGAAGAGTACTTCATAACCGCGAAGAAGGATTTAAAACACAAATAGAGGAAGAAGGGACGATGATAGGGTCAAAGGGTGGACCACAAGATCAAGAAAGACAAGATAGAAGCTGGAGGGGGCAGACACAAACAGACATAAATTCAAGTACGAAAACAGGCTACTTTGCACCGAGAACACAGGAACGAGCATACGGAGCAGAAAGGACTTCGAGAGAAATAGAAAAACAAAAGACAAATTATAGAGACACAGAAAAGCAGAAGATTGATTCCAGAGAAGAAAGAAGAGGGGGTATAGAACAAATAAAAAATCTTAAAACAACAACAGAAAAGGAACTAATAGAAGAATTAATAAATCTATTAAAGGAGAAGAATCTGGAAGATATAATGGAGAGGGAACTGATAAAAAGGACAACGGAAATACATAGGACAGATCAAAAGGAAGTTGGGAATGGAAGGCAATAAAGATGAACACAACAGTAAACATAAAGGAAAAGTTAAAGAGGAAGAGTGAAGTAAACAAATGGAAGCAAGAAATAAAGGACCAAGAGGAGAGGAAAAAAGGAGAAAAAGTAAAAAGTGCCACGGAAGTAAGGGAAAGGGAAATAGAGAAAGATAAAGAAAAAGGAAGGATTAACCACATGGCAGATAAGGAAGGGCAAAACAAAGAAGTGGAGGAAAAAGAAAAGAAAAAGAAACAGCTGGTTATAAAAGGGATAGAAAAGTTAGAGTCGGGAGAGAAGAGAACAGAGAACGGGGAAATGAGAGAGGAAAGGAAGATAGAAATAGAAGGAGTTAGTAACAAGGGGATAAGGACGAACAAGGAAGACGTAGAAATGGCGGAAGAATCAGGATGGTCAACGGAATCACAAGGAGAAGAGTTCTTTGAAGTAGAATACTTAGAAGAAGTAGAAGATCAAGCACAGGGTATAGAACAAGATCAGGAATCAGAACGAGTACCTATACTACAACAATAAGCTAGATTAACATAAGAACAGTAAAGGGCAGTAAAAATAAACACTACAGTAATATATATAACTTCAACAAATGACGCAACGACAACTACAGCTACAATCACTACCACAGAGGTTACAAGGGACAGGACAGGGAACAACACGGACAACAAGAGAGGGATGTAAAATGGCAGTGTGGAACGCTAGAAGCCTGAGAAATAAAATGACGGAATTAAAAAATATAATCTGGGAATACGACATAATAGGAATCACGGAAACATGGTTCACAAGATCGGATAAGCTGAAAATACAGGGATATAATGTTTATAGGAAGGATAGAGAAAATAGAAAAAAAGGAGGAGGGTTATGTTTGATAGTAAAGAATGACATAATGGCAGAAAGAAGAGAGCACATACAGTGGATGAAAGACAAGACAGAAATACTGGCGATTACGATTGAGGCTGAGGACAAAGAAATAGACATTGTCTTGGCATACACACCACCAAATAAGCCGCTAAATAAAGTAGAGTGGAACAAACTTTTTGAAAACAAGATACAAGGCAGGGAGACCGTTATAATGGGAGATTTCAACGCACATAGCAAAGAATGGAACTGCCATAAAGAGGATAGGGATGGCAGGAAGCTGGCAGAAATCGTACAAGAACAAGACATGTTTGTTATAAATATCAAAACCAATTCTAGAACCGGATCGGGAGCATACAATATATCAAATATTGATCTAGTCATAGCAACATATGAAATATACAAGGACTCTGAAGTGAGTGAGGAAGGAGAAACCCTGGGCTCCGATCACCAGGTAATAAGTGTGGAGATTTTCAAGAAACCGAGAAGAATAGAAAAAAAAACAGACATACCACTAGAATATACAAAAAAGGCAAAGTCAACTGGAAAGATTTTAAGTTATATCAAATACGAGAGCATGAACAAACAAGGAAAAGAATGGGAGAAGAAAACGAAGTGGAAAATAAATACAAGGTCTTTATAGAAGATATTACGGAAGCCTTGCGATTTGCAACGAGGGGAGAGATGAGAAACACAAGAAGGGAAAGAAGAGGAAAAGGG
Source organism: Andrena bicolor (assembly GCA_960531205.1). NCBI lineage: Eukaryota > Metazoa > Arthropoda > Insecta > Hymenoptera > Andrenidae > Andrena > Andrena bicolor. The sequence continues at coordinate 421,376 of CAUIJW010000120.1, read as the reverse complement.
ATGACAGGAGAGGGAGCAAAAAGAAGAGATATGAGAAGGGAAGACAATGAGGGAGAAGGAGAAAAAAGGAAAACAACAAAAAATAGAAAACAATTCCCATGGTGGGATGAGGAGTGTGAAAGAGCAAAGGAGGAGAGAAGGAGAGCTACCAACAACTTCGTAAAAAACACAACAACACAAAACTGGAAAATACTCAAAGAAAAAGAAAAAGAAATGAAGGATATGATAAGGGAAAAGAAGGGTAAGGCTTGGTTCGATATGGCAAAACAGGTAAATCACCAAACAAACGGGAAATAAATATGGGATAAGATAAAGAGGCTACAAAACGGATTTCTATCGGAGGCAAAGGGAGTCACAAACATTCGGGAAAGAAGAGAACTGGAGGAAACGGAAATAAGGAAGATACTACAAAATCCGAACCAAATAAACCTGCCGAATGGCCTAGGAGAGGAAGAGATGGAAGCAAACTTGAATGTGGAGGAAGAGAAGATTACCATGAGGGAAGTGGAGACAGCAATAAACAAGGCCAACACAAAATCTGCTCCGGGTGAAGATGGATTGGACTATGAAGTGTACAAGAACTTATCAGAAGAGTATAAAGAGTTACTAAGAGATCTTCTAGAAGAAATATGGAGGACCCAGAAAATACCAGGTCAATGGAAAAGGGCAATAATTATCTTATAGATAAGCCAAACAAGAAAGGGATTAGACCAATTTCACTGACAGACTGCTTGGGAAAAATATTAGAGAGAATAATAAATAACAGATTGATGAGGTGGGCGGAAAGAAATAATATCATGGACCAAAATCAGAATGGGTTCAGAAGAGGGAGATCCACAATTGACAATTTGGCTATACTAACGTCAGATATAAGAATAGGATGGGAACAAAGTAAAGAAACTCTAGCAGTCTTGTTAGATGTAAGATCGGCGTACGACAACGTAAACCATGAGGCCCTAATTGATATATTAAAACAGAAGGGCTGTCCACGAAATATTAGAAAATACATAGAAGAATGGATTAAGGATAGAGAAGTCAAGTGTATAAGAGCATATGATCCACCGATAAAGGGAAGACAGAAAAAAGGACTACCACAAGGAGCGATCATAAGCCCAATATTATACAACATATATACAGCGGACATAACACAAAATGTTAATAGACGAAATGTAGAAATCTTACAGTACGCAGACGATATAGCTGTATACACGTCCAGCAATGCAGGACCTCTAAATAAAGAGGTCATGGAAGAGGCTGTAGATATGATAGTTAACAACTTAAGGAAAATAGGATTAGATATAGCAGAGGAAAAGACAAATGTAATAAATTTTACTAGAAGGAAGCGGACGAGACACAGGGGTAAAATAAAACTGAGGATCAAAGGTTGTGTTAAGGAAGAGGAAGAATGCGTAAATTTCTTGGGGGTGGTACTGGACAGAAAACTAAAGTTTGACAGGCAGACAACCAGAATAACAGAAAAAGCCAAGAAAAGAAACACGATGCTTAGATACATAGGCCATATAAAAAAGGGTGCACACCCATATACCATGGTCATACTATACAAAGCTTTAGTAAGATCGGTTTTAGAGTATGGGATCCAAATCACATACCCCAAGGAAACTAAAAACAGGGATAAGATTGGAAGGATTCAAAATGCGGGAATTAGAACGGCGATGGGATATAGAATTACGACACCGATAAATGTCATGACGGTAGAAGCGGGGGTAATGGACCTGGAAAGTAGAATCAAGTTAATTTCAAACAGGTACGTTATCTCGTATAGAGGAAAGCAACAGAGCGAAGTCATAAAGAGGATTGAGAGAATGGCAGAATGGGCAGACGACGACAACGATGAAGAGAGGAATGCATTGGTAGGAGCATGGAGGGAAACGAGAAATATGGAGGATATAATAATAAAAAGGGACCAAAGAGAGTGGGAAGAGAAGGAAGAGGAAGAAGAAGAAGGAATAGGAGAAGAGTTTATAGAATGGGAGGTAGGAGAGAACGAAGACAATGTGGGAGACTTAGAAAGAAGACTGATAAATGAGATCAAGACTAAACTAAATCTACAGATCCAGGGCACAATAGAAATATATACAGACGGATCAAAAAAAGAAGACTCGAAGGCAAATGGAGTTGGTATAATTATCAGAGAGGGAGAGGACTGGACGGAAAAAGGTTTCAGTATTAGCAAGATGGCATCTATCTTCACTACAGAAGCGATAGCAATTAAAAAGGCCATAGAAATTGCCAAACAAAACTATAGAGATAAAGATGTAATTATATTGGCCGATTCGAAGAGTGTATTAATGAGCACAGCAAATGGTAATGGAAAGGAAAAGAATAAATGGATAGAAGAAATAAGGAGGGACCTAAGGGAGATTAATTATAGGAGAGAGGAAGCGAGAGAGGAGTACCGGGGAGGGAATAGGACAATTAAGATGGCATGGATCCCGGCTCATAGAGGGATCGAGGGGAATGAGAGGGCGGATCGAAGGGCAAAAGAACAGACGGAAACAGATCCAGACCACAGCATAAAAATCCCAATTTCGGATTTAAGAACGGATATACGGGAACGATTATGGAGGGTCTCAGCGAGAAAGATGCAAGAGGAGGGAAGAGTTAAGGGAACAAGGTACTTTGCGGAATGTGAGGTCAACACTGGAAGTAGGAATCCGTGGTTTAGGAATTTGGGGAGGCTGGAGAGAAGATCAATAAACTTCCTAAGCAGAATCAGGGCGAACCATTATAATCTAGGCGAATCCCTATATAGAAAAAATCTAATAGGATCGCCATAATGTGAATGCGGAGCAGACATTGAGGACATAGAACATGTTATATGGACATGCAGTAGGCATGAGACAGAGAGGAACAGCTTAAGGGAAAGTTTGACGAAGAGGGGAATACAAGTGAGAGAGAAGATTGGAAGAATAGTGAGGATTGGAAACACGAGCGCGGCGAGGGTGATCGCGGCTTTTCTGAGTAAGATTAAGAGGGACATATAAGGATCTGGGGAGAGAGAGAGAGAGAGAGAGAGAGAGAGAGGGACAAACAGGGAATAAAGAATGTTGTTACAATAAAGATTAACGGATCGGTGCACGGAAGCTCTTACACAATTAGCGAAGCACAGAGTTTATTTTACAATATAATTTAAATGTATTTACAAAGTCAAGCTCAATAAACTTAACAGTTTGGAATAATTATTATACGCATGTTTGGTTAGTTTTAAGTGAAGCGTGCGAAGCAAAGTCGCAACGCGTAGCGATTCGAAGTAGTTTCGAAAGAAAGCGCAAGCAAGGTGCGTAATCAAAGTCTTAGTATCGCGTACAGTGAGCGTCTGAATTCCAGGAAATCGGCAGTGATTTCCTGGAAGTAAGAAGAGTCCCCCTTCCATCGATCGCAGGTTGATGGAAGGGGCAGTGATCGACGCTCCACATGAGTCAGCGGGCCGTTACCATTGCCTAATTACCGGGGGGCCTGGGAGATGGCGTAAACATGCAGAATTTCTCGAACAAATGTGATGAGTAGATTTAAGTAGAGTGAACCAAAGACTGATAGAAACACATGTACATACGATATTTATATTTTTATATTGTTATTTTGTCTTCACATTTTATATCTGTATTGGGAGTAGAACATTAGTATGTGTTAGCAAAGTTTCGGATCGCGCACGTTGCAGGATCGGGTTCTCGCGAGAGGGGGTCGTTTAATTTAAGGGACTTTAGTTTTAACACTAATTTAATCTTAGGTGTAAGTCTATTTACAGTTATATTACAATAAAGAGTTGATCGCTCAATTATTAGCACAATAATTTAGTAGCAGCGGTACTGGCTTTCCGGCACGGTTAGCGAGTTGTAATTTAAGCAGCGCAGTGCACGTAGATTCGGCCCGATTCTCGTTACACACTAAAGCGGTTCAAGCGAAGCGAAAGCAAAGATAAGTAACACGACTTCTTAGACGGCTCGTCGACAAGTAGGCACGTGTACCGAGAGGATCCAGGAAGTCGGCCCGAGTTCCTGGAAGGAAGAGTCCCCCTTCCATCGATCGTAAGTCGATGGAAGGGGCCGTGATCGACGCTCCACACGAGTCAGCGCGCAGTCGCCATGGCCTAATTATCGATGGGCCTGGAAGATGGCGTTAAGATGCAATATTTTCTTAACAGTATGCAACACTAGCGGTCGGTACGCGAACTATTAGTAATGGCCGACGCAAGCATACCATTTATTGCAGCCTACCAATTTTCACAATATCGATGAATTGTATGCAGAAAAAAATGTTGTATAACAAATTGTAACGCCACAATGAACAATTATCTCAATTTAAGTTTTCATAAAAGTGCCAAAAAGTGGAGCAACTAAAATTGGTCACATTACATACTTTGACATATTCTAAAATTGTGTCTAAATGTATTGTCAACATTTTTACTATAAGAAATAACTTTGAAATAAACTTTTATACTACTGGATCCATCTAAACATACAGTAAAAGGTGTACTTGCGTCGTCCATATTTGTTATGTTACACTAGCGCCACCGTTCCCGCGGTGGTAGATTCCTTTGCCAATAGTGATAGGAGTAAGCGATTCACTAGGTTAAGTTTCATATAGTTTATGAGGTAAAAAGGAACTAGTACTGGAGGAGTACCTGAGTGGATGAGGAGAACAGAGGAGAAAGATTGTGAACGATGAGCGCATGGACAGAGTTCCTTGGGCAGTTCGGAAGTGCTATTCCACGGTGCTATTTCGCAAGCGAGAAGCGCTCGCCCGATCGCCGCCTGCCGGGGTCGCGTCATGAACTATATCAGCAGAATCTACCCAATTCCTGCTGCCTATCTGCCGTCAGATCGCGGGGCCCAAGATCTGCTCGATTCCTGCCATTAAATTGTATCAGCAGACTCTCCTTAGTTTCTGCCGCCATTGTGCTGTCAGATCCTGACATCAGAATCTGCTCGGTATCTGCCGCCTATTTGCCGTCTGATCGCGCTGCGCAGAGTCTGCTCGATTTCTGCCATTAAATTGGATTAGCAGACTCTGCTTACTTTCTGCCGCCAAACTGCTCGCAGGCTATGTCAACAGAATCTGCTCGATTTCTGCTGCCTATCTGACGTCAGATCGCACTGCGCAGGGTCTGCTCGATTCCTGCCATTAAATTGTATCAGCAGACCCTGCCACCAATCTGCTCGCAGGTTAAGGCAGCACAATCTGTCGGCTTTCTGCTGTCAGTCTGCTTTCATCATCGAATATAACTAATCCTGTATCAAATCTGTAGTCTTTCTGCCACAAACATTTGTACTCAGGCGTTGAGCAAAATCTGCGAAATCGGACGTGGCTGACTGGGTAATTACTGGGCCATATGAACAGTTTCATGTTTTAATTAATTTAAAACTTTTGCTTTAACAAATGTAGATTCTTGTTACGTTATGTGAAAGTAGAAATTTTACGCTTTCGAATAATTATATTTAGTTATAAGTTTATACTATTTAAATATAAAAGAAATTGCAATCATCTCAACTGCTTCCTTAACTGTTTCGCCATTGGGACATTTACCTTACTTGGCGTAATTTTTTTACTTTTTGAAGTTTTTTGCGGGGATATCACTTCTTTTTTCAAAGATTGTTTAAACGGGTGCCTTGGAAGGCGTTGTGGATCGTCACTGGTATGGCCAGGGAAGGGATGCACTCCAACGATTAGACCCAACTTCACTAGTTGGTGGGACGGCACGTTTATTTAGCCGAACGTGGGCGTCGTTTACAACAACGGACGAGCACTCCACAGAAATACAGGACGAACAAGCACGACTCACAACACGCAATTACACCGAACAGATATATGTACAAGCTGTGTACACGTGCGCTGGGCGCGAGGGCTCGAAGGGCCGTCTTAAAGAGTGCAAAGCTGGGGTCGCTGGGCGACGAAACGGTTGCAATATGGGCGTGCGAGAGCGTGTTGTTGTCGTTCGAGATATTCGAGGAACTAACTGCCGGATTCTCGGAAGCGCGCAACGCTCGAATCCGGGCAAAAACAGGTGATGTAGGTAACCGTCTTACCGTGCGGTGTGTCATCGTATTTACACACTCTCGCACGCACATTTAAATCCGCGCGACAGCTGATCGGTGGTTTTCGGCCGCAACAAAGATTATTGGACTATTATTTGCAAATTCATATACATACACACGTGTTAATTGTTTATTTATCCTGAATGCATGGAAAATCTTTCAGACGATTAGATCGAAACATTTGGATCAAATGTTGCCACATTAACGCATGATTGTACGTTACTTTGTCTGGTAATTTATTGAATTGTCTGGTAATTTATTGAATTGATAAAAATAGAGTGGCCTTTTGCTATAGTAAGTCTGGAGACTACATAATGTGTGCAAAGGAGGTGAGAGCGTACGGTTGAAAGTCTTATTGCTGGAAATTGAAATGCTAATGGTAATTTAGCGAAAATGAACGAAGAGATCCAATATTTTTATTGGTGAATTAATTGGAATATTGTCAATGGGGAACTACTAAAATTAATGAATAGTGTAGCAACTACTGTGGATTTTATTAAAGTATTGCGAATGTTTTTCAAAAAAGATTGGAAAGCATCAAGGGAGATGCGTTTTCAGCGTACTTTCTTCACTAATGTGACTTGCTCTACATTGCAATCAGTCCGCCATAATTATCTTAATTCTTAATGCTATGTCTTTTGACACATTTGGTCGATTTACCTTATTTGACAAATTGGCAGAAACTTGCGCGAAAGAAGATGCTCCTCCGTCTATCTAACCATCTGCGGGCAACCTCCAAGCCTTTGCATCCCCTTAATTTCTATTCAAGCCTGTGCATCCCCTTCATTTCTATCCAAGCTTGTACGTCCCCTTCATTTCTATAAGCTTTATAGGTATATAGAAACTCTAAATTAAAAATAGTTTGCTAGTATAAAAAAAATATCTGTCAATTTAAATGCAATTTGTTACAATATATTATTTTGTAAATACACGGTATTTCCAGAAACTTATGCCAAAGAAAATGATTCTCTGTCGAACCTTCTCTGGACAATTCTGCGACTCTATATATAAATATTAAAAAAAAATTGTGACTTACCTTGTTAATTGAGACAATAATTCCGTGTCCTAAGTGGGGTAAAAACTCGTGACATTTCAAATTTGGACAACTTCGCAGGTTATGATATGAGCGATTAACACTTGGCAAGTTATAATTCAATAGTATAGGTATATATGTACAATGACGGACAACGATCCCTGTCGAATGATCCCGAGAGTCGACGAACGAAACATGTGCACAGTGGTCCGAATCGACGAAAACGTGAAAAAAAATCCTTACGCTCACGTTTCACCATTTATCATTATGAAGATGGTCATTCCAGGGGTTTTTGGGGTCACCGTATCTGATTCCGAGGTCAAAATTGTTATTAAATTAAAACTAAGCCCTGTAGGTGGGGAGAAATGATGATAAAAAAATGTTATGTTTTTTTTACAGTCCTGTCTGATTTGATTACGTTATTTGAAGATAATTACGGCATCAGATTTTGAAAAATTAACATGGATAGCGTTTTTAAGATAGTAATAGGTATTGAGCGCGCGGAAACTAGAAGGTCAATAATTTCTATAAATTCACACTTCAGATGTTGAAAATGCTTTCATTTATCCATAAGATGAAATTGTGCATTCATTCGATGTTATTAAAATATATAAAAAGTTATAAATAACTGAAATACGAGATGGTCGTTTTTAATCGCATGTTACATTTTTCGGAATCGAGTGGCATCTTTGAAACTTACATTATTTAATAGTCCATAGTTTAAGGAATGTATGTGCAAAAGTTGCACTTTTTTGCGACTTCCGAGTAATAACCAATTATGTGGGCAGCAATCAGGCCGCTTGCGCGGAAGAAGTAAGTAGGTATCTGCGTTCCGCCAACATGCTTCTACATATATTTCTGAAAATATGGAAGAAAAAATATTTAAGTAAAATAGAAAGTGATAATAATTAAATATATAATATAAATATACAAATATACAAATATGCAAATAATTAATATGTTAATTTTTACGTTAACTTACATTTCATTTTAAACACATATGTTGTGTTTCGCCTGTGCTCTCGTCGGTTTCTGGTTCAGTTACTGGCAAAACAATTAATTCCATAAAATCTGAATCTATTTTTTTTTATTTCCACTAACAATAAGTAGTTACATGCGAAAATAGTAACGTCTGCCTGCACTGGTAGTATAAACTAATAAAGTAATAAAATGTTCGCCTACCCAATACAGCAAATGAAGGTAAAGTTAAAATTTGGCCAGCACATGTTTCAAGACTTGCAGGTAAGATATACAGTGTCCCATCAGACACAGAAAAAATGCAATTTCTTACCAAATGCTTTAGGAATAAATTGTTGTATTTGTTAAAATAATGACTATAAAACAATTTTATTTACGACTTATACCAAAAATATTTTTCCATATAGTCACAGGTATTTTCAGAAATATATGTAAAAGCATGTTGAAGGGACGCAGATACTTACTTCTTCCGCGCAAGCGGCCTGATTGCTACCCACATAATTGGTTATTACTCGGAAATCGTAAAAAATTGCAACTTCTCCTTTTGCACATACATTCCTTAAACTATAGACTATTAAATAATGTAAGTTTCAAAGATGTGTCTCGATTCCGAAAAATGTAACATGCGATTAAAAACGACCATCTCGTATTTCAGTTATTTATAAATTTTTATATATTTTAATAACATCGAATGAATGCACAATTTTATCTTATGGATAAATGAAAGCATTTTCAACATCTAAAGTGTGAATTTATAGAAATTATTGACCTTCTAGTTTCCGCGCGCTCAATACCTATTGCTATCTTAAAAACGCTATCCATGTTAATTTTTCAAAATCTGATGCCGTAAGTATCTTCAAATAACGTAATCAAATCAGACAGGACTGTTAAAAAAAACATAACATTTTTTATCATCATTTCTCCCCACCTACAGGGCTTAGTTTTAATTTAATAACAATTTTGACTTCGGAATAAGATACGGCGACCCCAAAAACCCCTGGAATGACCATCTTCATAATGATAAATGGTGAAACGTGAGCGTAAGGATTTTTTTTCACGTTTTCGTCGATTCGGACCACTGTGATGTGTAGCTTCTTTTGGCTGAATATATATATTATGTCGACGAAAGTATATGAGGGTATATGAGGGTGTAAGGGTATAAGAATATAAGGATATAACGCTATATAAGGGTATAAGAGTATAAGGGTATAAGGGTATTAGGGTATTAGGGTATATAAGAGTATAAATGTAAGGGTATAAGGGTATAAGGTTATAAAGGTATATAAGGATGTAAGAGTATAAGAGTATAAGGGTATAAGTGTATAACGGCAGTCGACATTCATATACAGGGTGACTTTTATGTATACAGGGTGTCTTTTATATGTACGTAGTACAGGGTGTCTTTTCTTTCATGTACTTGGCGTCGAGACGGTACCACGTCTCTAGATGAAGGTAAAGGATATAAGGGTAAAGGGTGTAACGGTATATAAGGGTATATAAGAGTATAAGGGTATAACGGTATATAAGGGTGTAAGGGTAGGTATATAAGAGTATAAGGGTATATAAGGGTATATACTCTGCGGAATGATCCCGAGAGGCGACGAACGAAACATGTGTGCGAAACTGGTAGGTGTGTGTGTGTGTAACGCGTAGTATACGTATTAGGTTGACGAAATTTTCGACTGGAGAAGAAAAATTTTCTCTTACCATTTCCGACTGATCCGTGAGACGATATTACGATATCTCTAGCATGCGTGGACCGATTTGTTCGGAATTGGTCTTATTCGAAATGTTCGTTGTTGATTTAGGTTTAGTTTTAGTTCTAGACTAATTAGCTTTAAGTAGTCTAGGTTTCGAGTAAGTAGGTTTAATTAATAGTAAGTATAATTCGAGTTTTTCACCAACACTAGTAGTAACAGGTAGTTGTAGTTTTAATTCCAAGCGAATGTTATAATAAACTAGCACCTAAGAACCACGTGTAACTGAAGCGAAGATGATATAGATTTTAGACACTACTGGTTGTTTCTCTTTCTATTTGCGAGTATGTTGCTCAAGTACCGAATCCAGGAGACCGACTGACTCGAAGATTCCGCGATCGCGGAAACGGAAATAGCTGAGATTACAGAGATGGGCAGAAAATTATTTCAAATAAAAAATTGATTTCGAATAAAAGAGAAAAATTTTATTCGAGACTCAACAAATAAAAATAACCCAGAGTTATTTTTAAGTCAAATAAAAATAAGTGAGAGTTACTTTCATTTGAAACGTCACAAATAATTTATTTTGTTCGACGTGAATATATCCGTTGGCCACAAATAATTTTCTCATTTGACGGAATTCATTTTAACCTTAAAATAATTTTGTCGTCTTTCCGTTCATTTGTATTTGAAAACAATTATTTGAAGCGCAAATAGCTCTGGGGGTAGAGAGCGAGAGAGAGGGGGAGCGTGTGCGAGAAGGATAGAGATAGATGATACTTTTTCGCTCTCTGTAGCGGTAAGCAAGAGAGCATGATGCGAGGAGGTAGTTGTTAGAGCGACTTTTTGATTAATAATTATTTTGTGTTAAGTAAGTTATTCGTGAAATTTAGTGTGGAATGTAACGAAGGGGTTGTGTTTTTTCAGCAAATACTGTGTAAATGCGTAAATTATTTACAGGTAATGTGTAATTGGTTTGGTTATTACGTGGTGCAATAAAATTCTTACAATTTTAAATATGTACACAATCGGTTTTATTTATTAAATCATACCTGTAGGCATATTAACAATTTATCAATTATAATTTATTCAGCAACTGCAGGTACAACTCATATTTTTACAGATGGGCACCTGTGTACCCTGGGTATTGAAATCAAGTAGAAAAACTTACAGTTTATTTACATAACGGGAATCACACTTTAGTTACTGTTAACTTTATAACGTTAAAGGTAGTGGATGGATCACTAAGAACAGCGTTTTGCGTAGATTATGTTTATGCAACAGATAACCACTTTTACAGTAATACATCGAGTCGTTGATCTAGTATGGACAAAATGGGGGAACAGGACAATATAGGATATATCGATCGATGATCGATATCTGACAGGCGACGGCAAGCGCATGCAGATGTCGCGACCTGGTGTGTTCCCGATGTATTTTTCAATAGTTACAATAAAGCATAAAGCTAAGTAAGAGACAGTCTGTAATAATGACGCAAGAGAAAAATATACAAAGACGTTTTTAAATATACAAAGAGTAGAACATAGATTATTCTTTTATATACACGCACGCACACACATAGTCCCTATGATATATACATCAATAGGTTAGATGTGGTAACACAATCCTACCCAGGCGCTTTATTGATGGATAATTATAAGGTTGAAAATTTCACATTGTCTAATAAATACGTCGGTACATGGAAAATAAATTCTTAAATATAATATATATTTTTTTTTGAATATGTTGAATTCCGTGTTCCTCTCTTGGAAAAAGTGCAATGCCTGTAAGGAAAATGTCAATAGATTAAAAATGCGTACGTTCCATTATATATTTAAGTACTAAATGAAAGAAAATACTACCTCGAAGTGATGCATCAGACGAATATTTATATTCTTCCGTTGGAATTTTTCAAATTTGCTCTTAAAACTACTCTTTTCTGAAACATGCTATCGGAAAGTCTTTGGGAGAGTTAGTAATGGTGGCGCATGAAAACAATCTCTCCACGGAAGCCGATGAGGGCAAGGGGGTGTTGAATTTTATAAATACATTATTAATTATTATATAGACTTCCGTTTCCGGTCGCGAGCGTGGCAGAAGTGTGTGTTTGGTGGTGCGATAGTGTGAAGGAAGTGCGAGTGAAAGGGGGCAAGAGTGGATAGGGAGTGAGTGGTGAGGGTAGGGGAGAGGTGAGGGAGAGGGAAGGAGTAAAGGGAAAAGGGCAGGAGTAGTGGAGGACGAAGTGATTAGCAGGACAAGGGAGCGGTTTGGAGGTTATGTAGGGGATAGGTATCTTGTGGCGGGAAGAGGTAGGCAGAGGAGTGAGCAGAGGAATCTAGCGGACAGGTGAAGAACTAGGAAGAGCGGACAGGAAGGCGGGAGTTTTGAGCGGAGAGAAAGGAAAAGGAGGTAGGAGTAGAGATATAAGGGGAAGGGTAGAGAAGACGGTGAAGGATACAGATTCAAGAGCGGGAGGGCAAATGGCGGGTGGTAAGGGTGATAAGGAAGAAGAGGAGAGGGGGGAGGGGACAGGAAAGGAAAAAGGAAAGCTGATAGGCGAGGGAAGGCTAAGGAATGACAGTGGGAGTAGCGGGGTCAGTTATGCGGGCAGTGTGGATAGCTGCGGGGGGAAAAAGAGGAAGGAGAGGAAGGAAGAAGAAGGCTCGGAAGAGGAAATGAAAAGAGTAGGCTTCAAAAGGAGTGGAAAGACTACGAGATCGCCGGTGGGGGGGGGGGAGAAAGGAAGGGGGAGAGAAGAAAGAGAGGAGAAAGGGAGTGTGATGGGGATGCTGAAGGAGTTCATGAAGGAGTTAAGAGAGGAGAAAGAGGAAATGAGGAAGGAGATGAGGGAGGTGAAGGAGGAGATGCGGAAGGAAAGGGAGGAAAGAAGAAAGATGATGGAGGAATGGAGAGAGGAAAGGAGGAAGTGGGAGGAGGGAATGAGGGAGGAGAAGAGGAGGAGGGAAAAGATAGAAGAAACGTTAGAAAGGATGATAGAGAGGGATGGGAGGGTGGAGGAAATGGTAGGGAAGATAGAGAAATGGGAAAAGGAAAAGGAAGGGAGGGGTAGTGTGGAGAGGGAGGAGGGGGGAGAAGTGGAGGACTGTTTGTTAAGAATGAGAAGGTTGGAACTAAAGCAGGACAAGAAGGAGAGGGAGGAGAGAAGGAATAATGTGGTAGTAAGGGGCTAGGGAGGGAGGGTATGGAAGAGGGGAAGGAGGTGAAGAAGTTGTGGGCGACGATGGGATTAGAGGAGGGGGGGATAAGGGAGGTGAGAAGGGTAGGGGGAAGGGGAAAGGAAGGTAGTGGGTTGATTTTGGTGAAGCTGGCGGGGAGGGAAGAAAAAATAAAGGTGATGGAGGCTAGGAAAAAACTGAGGGGAAGGAAGGAGAGAATAGATGATGATTTGACGGAGGAGGAGAGAAAGGCGAGATGGAAGGTGGAAAGAGAGGCGATGAGGGAGAGGGAGGGGGGAAAGAAAGTACAGGTGGGATACATGCAGATATGGGTGAACGGAAAGGTGAGAAGATGGGATGAGCTGAGAGAAAGTTGGGTAGAGGAACAGGGAAACGAGGGATAAGGAAAAGGGGGGAGGGAGAGAAGAACAAGGGGGAGGAAGGGGGGGGAAGGCGGTATATATACAAAATTGCGTTTTGGAATGTGGTGGGGCTGAGGAACAAAGACGAGGAGTTTTGGAAAGGCTTGGAGGAGTGGGAAGTGATAATGATGAGTGAGACGTGGATAGAGGAGGGGGGGTGGGGAAATATAGAAAGGAGGCTGCCCAGGGGATATGTATGGTTTAGGCAATGGGCACGGAGGGAGAAGAAGAAGGGTAGGGCAATAGGAGGAATGTTGATGGGAGTAAGGAAGGGGTTGGAAGTGGGAGAGGAGGGGGAAGGAGGTAGGGAAAGAATCATGTCGAAAAAGGTGAAGGTGGGGGGGGAGTGGTGGAGGATAGTGGGAGTATATGTGAACGGGGACCTACAGAGGAAGCTGGAAGACATAGGGGAGTGGATGGAAGAGAGGGAGTGCGGAGTGAGGGGGTTAATAGGGGGGAATTTTAACGCTAGGACTGGGGAAGAAGGGGGAGAGTATTTGGTTGGGAGGACGGTGAGGGAGGAGGGCGGGGGAGTAGGAGATCGAAAGATAAGGAGGTAAATGGTGATGGGAGGAGGTTATGCGACTACCTGGAAGAAAAGGGGTGGAGTATCTTAAACGGGGGTGTGGAGGGGGATGAGGAAGGGGAGTGGACGTTTTCAGGTGGGAGGTCCAACACGACGATAGATTACGTGATTGGGAAAGAAGACACGCGGGAGAAGGTGGAAAGGGTGGAAGTAGGAGAGAGAGTGGACTCGGACCATCAACCGTTGGTGGTGTGGGTGAGGGGAGAGGGGGAGGGCGGTGTGGAGAGGAAGAAAGGGGGTAAGAAGAAGGGAGGGGAAAGAGGAAATTGGACAGAGGAGGGGAGAAAGGAGTTCATGAGGAGATTTGGGTAATAGGGGGGTAGAGGAGGAGTGGAGAGAGCTGAGGGAATGGATAAAGGTTGCGGAGGGGAAGACAGAGGTGGGTGGGGAGAGGAAAAGGAAGGGAGGTTGGTGGGATGAGGAGTGTAGGGAGGAGAAAAAAAAGGTGAGGAAGGAGTTGAGGAAGTGGAAAAAGGAGGGAGGAACTGGGGACGTATACAGAGAAAGGAAGAGGGTATATGGAAGGACGTGTGAGAAAAAGAAGAAGAAGGAGATGGAGCGGTGGGAAGGGGAACTGGAAGGGGTGAGGACAGAAGGACAGGTGTGGAAAGTGGTGAATAGAGAGAGGGTAAGGAGAAGAAGGGTGAATGAAAGTATAAAAATGGAGGAATGGGATGAGTACTTTAGGGGACTGTTGGGAGGGGTAGAGTGGAGGGTGCTGAAAGGTGAAGGGGGGTGAGGGAGAGGGACGGAGAGAGGGAGATAGAAAGGGAGGAAATAAGAAGGGTGGTGAAGGGTCTAAAGGACGGGAAGGCGGGGGGCGGGGATGGGATACAGAATGAGGTGTGGAAGTACGGAGGGGAGGAGGTGGAAAAATGGCTGTGGGTGCTGTGCAACAGGGTATGGAGGGGGGAAGGGTGGCCGGAGGGGTGGAAGGAAGGGATGGTGGTTCCGGTGATGAAGAAAGGGGCGGGGGAAAGGGTGGAAGATTACAGGGGGATCACGTTAACGCAAACAGCGTATAAGATATACGCGTCAGTACTGGCAGAGAGGTTAAGGGCTGAGGTAGAGGAAAAGAAGCTGCTGCCGACGAGTCAAACGGGGTTTAGGAGGGGGGTAGGTTGTATCGACAACATATATACATTGAATTACCTGATAAACAGGCAAATAGGAAGGAAGGAGAGGAGGTTGGTGATATTGTTTGTCGATATGAAGGCCGCGTTTGACTCGGTGGACAGAGAGGTGTTGGCTAAGGCTATGAGGAACAGGGGGGTGAGGGAAGGACTGGTAGTGAGGTGTGAAGAGGTTTTGAGGGAAACGATAGGAAGGGTCAGGGTAGGGGAGGACGAAGGGGAAAGGTTTTGGACGGCAAGGGGGGTTAGGCAGGGATGCCCGCTAAGCCCCACGCTGTTTACACTTCTGACCGCGGATATGGACGAAGAGCTAGGGAGGGCAGGTTGGGGGGGAGTGACGTTGGGGGATAGAAAAGTTTATACGCTAGCGTACGCGGACGATGTGGCGGTACTGGCGGAGGATGTAGAAGGGATGAAGGGGATGATGGGGAAATTGGAGAAGTACGTGGAGGAAAAGGGGTTACAAGTTAATATAAGGAAAACGAAGGTGATGAGATGTCGAAGGGGGGGGGGTAGGTGGAAAAAGGTAGTGTGGAGGTGGAAGGGGAAGGAATTGGAGGAGGTAAGGAGCTTCAGGTATCTAGGGTACACGTTAATGGGGAATGGGGGACAGGAGGAACATGTGAAGGAAAGGGTAAGAAAGGGGGCTGCGGTGATGGGGCAGGTATGGGGGATTGGAAAAAGGAAATGTGGGAAGGACTGGGGAAGAAGGCTTTGGCTTTTTGATAAGTTGGTGTGGGCGGTTATTAGCTATGGGGTGGAGGTGTGGGGGTGGAAAAGTAGGGAAAAGGTGGAAGCGCTGCAGGAGAGGTACCTGAGGTGGGTGTTGGGGGTGGACGGAATACCCCAGGGTATATGGTAAGGGAAGAACTACAGAGAGGGATGATGAAAGGAGGGGCGGGAATGAGGGCGTGGGGATACGAGAGGAAGCTAGAGGAGGGGAAGGGGGGGGGAATTGGCAAGAGAATGCGGGGAGGAAATGAAGAAGAGGATGAGGAGGGGAAGGGTGCTGCAAGGGTGGGAGGGGGAAAGGGAGCAGTATTATAAGGACAGGGAGTGGACAGTGGAGGAGGTAGAGATGGCAAGGGACAGAGGGGGGATAAGAGGGGAGGAGCTGGTGGACAGGGAGAGAAGGATGCAAGAAGAGGAAAGGTGGGGGAAGATAAGAGAGGGGAAGTATAACAAGTGGTACGGGAGGGTAAAAGGAACGGGGGTACCGGGGTATTTGAAGAAAGGGTGGGGGGAGGATAGGTGCAGGAGGATAGCGATGTTTAGGTTAGGGAATGAGATGAAGGGAGTAGATGGCTCTGGAAGGGCGCTCCATCGGCAGTCGGCTTGCCGGCATGTAGTCGATGGGGAACTCCGATGGGTTTCATGTTCTCTCAACTGAGTAGACGACTCTGGTGGTACCCCCGGGCCTTCTGGCCGCGGGGTGAGGATCCAGAGTCAGCTCGGAGCGGAGAACTTGGACAAAGTTGGAGGCCCGACCGGGGTAAGACCATGCACCGCACATCCACGTTGGTGCTCCCGGGGTCCCTACACGACATAGTCGGGTAGGGGCGCGGACGCGGGCATGGCATTCTTCGCCGCACGCCGGATCTCATCCGCGTGCCGGGCAGGACCGCAGTCTCGGAGCCTTGTCCCTGACTGCGGTGTCTCCCCCAATTTATTGGGGAAGCCTGGAAGCGTATCGCTTCCGGGAGTATCGTAATCCGTGGCGGTGGAACGACGACCCCTCGTCGAGAGAGTCATCTCTCGCGAGGGTATGCGAAGCCGCCACGGACCGATGATCTTGCCTTAACCGGCCGGGTCGCGAGGTAAGGAAAAAACCTCTATAATAAAACCCCCAACCCTGAGCCCCAGTGGTGGTGCCGGGGCACGTGTTCCCTCCAGCTTGGAGGGGCACGTGGGCGGAGCGGGTTCGCTCCGTCTAACCACGATCCGTCTGGGAACAGCCGCCCCCAGACGTAGCCCGCGCCCTTAGGGGTCCGGGCAAACGGCTTTGCATCGGCAGGTCGCCTCTACCGTTGTACGACCTTCCAAGCGACTGCTCGTGGGCACTTATGGAGTCTCAGTTTTGTCAGCGCGGTGCCCTTTATACACCCTCGGATGGCGACCGAGTTCAAACGCCTGAGGACCGACGTTCGATCGCTTCGGGCGGGTCGTCGGCCTCGCCCCAGGACCGGTGCACGATCGCGGTTTCGCGGGTCGCCGGCCTTGGTGAGGGAAGGACTGTGGCGGACGCATCGGGGGTCGACAGCGGGGGTGGCAATCCAGCCACTTCCCGCGACGTCGCCCCCGGGGTAGCAGTCACGGGCGGTATGGTCGAGGGCGGGGAGGCGGTTCACGTCTTCCCGCTGGCCTCGGCCTCGAGCGTCGAGGACGCTTCCGGGGAAGGGCGGGCGGATTGCCTGCTTCTTGGCGGGCCGAGGGCAGACTCCCCCTCGGCGCGGGATCCGGATAGGGACGGAGAGTGGGAGGACGTCCCCACTAGCGAGACGGGTAACGTCTCGCTCCCACGAGTCGGGGGGACGCCGCGTACGGCGCCGCGCATCATCAGAGGTGCGCCGTACGTGAGTCGTACCGAGAGTAAGACGGCCTCCGAGGTTCAGCACCTGCTGGACCTCCATAAGGAGGTCGCTTACCTCGTAAGCAGGATGGAGCCGGGTGCGGTGTCAAGCACCCCGGCGACGAGATGCGCGTCCCCTGCCGCCTTCGTGCAGTCGGGAGCGCCGACGCGATGCGCCGAGACGGCGCTGAGGGTGCCCGTCGTCGTCCATGAGAGGTGCGACGGGCCCGTTAAGAGTGGCGGGCCTGCTCCCGGCGGCGGGGGCGCGCGTGCGGCGAGTCCCGGGTCCGTGGGGTCCGGGGGCGTCCCGGAGTCGACCATGGAGGTCGATGCTCCGACCGACGCCTCTGACGACTGCGGCGGGTCCGGCGTCTTAGGTGTCCGGCGCGGGGATAGGGCCTGTGCTCGTCCCCGAATAGAGTCGGACACGGAGGAGGACGGCCCTCCTGGATCCGCGGGTGGCGGCGGCGTGGTCGGGGACTGCGAGGACGCTCCCCTGCCGCCGTCGTCGGACGGGGGCACCGACGGGGACGGAAGGCCCGGCTTCGTTCCGGGCAAACGGGGCAGGAAGCCCGGGGTCTGGACGGACCCCAAGAGGCTCGGCCCGGGCATGAAGGCTATGCCAACGCGCTCGAGCCTCAGGGACTGGGCCGAGATGATGTCGGTGGGGGGCCGGGCAGGCCCAGCGCGAGCTTGACGCGGTCGCCGCGACGATAAGCGCGGCGTCCCGCTTGAAGACGACCGACGCCCGGGCCATCAGAATCGCCATCCGCCGGGCGTCGGCTGTCGTCGCGGAACTTACGGGAAGGGCGAAGCGGGGGGAGAACCCCGACAAACCGGCGCGGGAGGTGGTCTTCCGTCAGGGTGCGTGGGAACGCAAATCCCACCAGCTCTCCTCACAAGTGAGGGCCCTGACGGAGCAGGCGCACTCCCTGGGGGAGTTTCTACACACGAGGGAAAGAGAGCTCGAATTCCTCCGCGGGAAATATGCGCGTCTAGAGGCGCGTGCCACGATGGCTGGCGTGGACGTGACGGAGTCGGAGGCATTGGCCTTCCGTCCCGCCGTCCCTATCCCCACGCGAGAGGAGCTCCTTCCCTCGTGCCTGCCCGCCTGGAACGACTCCTGTATCCAGGTGGAGACGGTCCCCGCGCCGGGCCCCTCGTCCGCGGCTAGGTCCTCCCCTATCCGGAGGACATCGGCGGCGACCGGGGGAAAGAAAAGGAGGAGGGTGGTTTCCCACCACCCTTCCTCAACCGACGCCTCCCGCGATGCCGGCACCAGGGCCGCTGAGCAGCTCTGGGGGACGCCGTGTTGAAGCGCATGGAGGAGTTAGAGAGGAGGGTGGAGCAGCGCTTCCTCCACCTGGGCGGGATCCTCGGCCGTGGCGAAACGGCGACGAGGTCTGCCGACCCCCCATCTGCCCTCGCCCAGGAATGGGCAAAGATCGGGGGGAAGACGTTCGCGGGCGCGGCCGAGGCCCCGCCGCGCGCGGGAGGTAAGCCCGCCAAGCGTTCCGCTGGCGGGCTGGCGACGACACCCGCGAATGGGCCCGGGGACATCATTCCCCCTCCCCCCCTGTTCGCCTCCTCGGGTGCCGGGGGGACCGCGCCCCCTCCACCAACCCCGAGTCGCGTTCCGGCGCGCGACGGCGCCGGGCGCAAGAAGACGAAGGGGAAGGGCTCGGGGTTGGCCGCTCCCACCGAGGCCCCTCGTTCGGCTCCGCGGCTAAGTGGCCCAGCGAGGAGGGCCGCCAAAATGACGGCCGCGGCGGAGAAGGCGCCGGCGTCGGGTGCCGTTGGTGCCCCGACGCGGACGCCTGGAGCCCCGGCTGTGCCCCAGGACACATGGCCAAGGTGGTGGGTCGCAAGGCCCGAAGAGCGGCAGCGAGAGCTGCGAGTGGCGGCACCGGGGGAGCGGTGCAGCAGAGAGACGTCGCGACGCCGGCTCCGACAAGGCCAAGCGCTCCCGGCAGAGCCCCGGTCGCGATCCCGCGCGCCCCCAGGTCCGCGGCGGTGGCCATCACCGCACCGGCTGGGGGAGAGAGCGACTTCTCGACGTGGGTCGCGGGCGCGATGGCGGCGATCAAGGTCGCCGACCTCGGTATCGCGGCTATGCGACCGAGGCGCGCCGTCACCGGGGGTCTCGTTCTGGAGATTCCGGGGGCGCAGAGCGCGGCCAGGGCCGCGGCTCTCAAAGAGAAGCTGGCGGAGCAGCTGGGGGGCACCGGCATTAAGGTGCACTGCCCCCAGCGCAAGGCCGAGTTCAGGCTCAATGGCCTGACGGAGTTGGCGTCGGAGGGCGCGGTGCGCGCCGCCATAGCGACGCAGTGGGGGTGCTCGCCGGCCGATGTCGCGGTCGGCGAGAAACGCCGGGACCCGACGGGGCTGTTTTCCCTGTGGGTCCGCGCGCCCGCGGCGGCGGCGTCCGTGCTTGTCAAGGCGGGGAGAATCGTCGTCGACTCCCTCGCCGCGCGCGTGACGCCGCTCGCGCAGAGGAGGCTGCAGTGCTTCCGGTGCCTGGAGTTCGGCCATGTTCAGGCCAAGTGCTCCAGCCCGGAGAGCCGACGCCTCCTCTGCTACCGGTGCGGAGTCGAGGGGCATCTGGCGCGACACTGCGTCGCCGCGCCGAATTGCCCGCTCTGCACCGAGGTGGGCCTGCCCGGGGGCCACAGGATGGGCGGCCCGGCGTGCCGCCCCCCCCCCCGAAGACGGGGAAGGGCAAGGGGAAAAAGAAGGGGGGAAAGGCCGCCTTAACGGCTGCCCCGACGCCCTCGACGTCGGGGGCGCCCGCCGACGTCCCCCCCGTGCCCGCGGA
Organism: Andrena bicolor; assembly: GCA_960531205.1. NCBI lineage: Eukaryota > Metazoa > Arthropoda > Insecta > Hymenoptera > Andrenidae > Andrena > Andrena bicolor. Next base: position 400,914 of record CAUIJW010000120.1, on the reverse strand, counting down.
GGCGCCGGAGGCTATGAACACCGCCCCTCTGGCCTCCACCTCCGCGGCCAAGTCGGGGCCCGGGAAGAGAAAGGACCGCGAGGAGCCCGAACGCCCGGCCAGCGGGGCGTCGTCGCTGACGTTGGGTGGCTCCCTCAAGGGGTCCACGAAGAAGAAGAAGGGGAAGGGGCAGAGCAACCCAGAACTGCCCCCCCCCCTAGCGGACCCCAGCCCGTGGGAAAAGGGGCCTTCCGCAAGGTGCGGAAGGTCGCGCCCCCCCCCCCCCCCGAGGCTACCGAGGGAGCCGGGACGTTGACGCGCGACGAGGCGCGGGGCCTCGCGGTCTCCGTGGCCATGTCGTACGGGGGCAGGCTGGTCCCGCCCGACGACGAGGGTGACGTCGGTACCCCCCTCCCTGTGACGGAGGGGACAGCCCGACCCGAGCAGGATCCGGAGGAGGCCGGCATCGTAGCACCGAGCGATGCCTAACGGCCCTCCGATCCTGCTAGCCGACCTCAACCACTCCATGCGAGCGCACGACCTGCTGGAGCAGGCTCGCGTGGAGTTGGGGGTCGGGCTGGTCGTCGCCTCCGAGCCGTATCCGGTTCCGGACCGATGCTTTCGGTCCACTAATCCGGATCGGCAGGTGGCGATGATGTGGGAAGTGGCCAGGGGAGCCCCGCCGTGTTCGGTCGCCCGACACGGTAGGGGCTGGATGGCCGCGCAGTGGGGGGGATTCCTCGTGGTGGGATGCTACTTCGCGCCGAGGCTTTCCGTCCCGGAGTTCGAAGACCGGCTCCACGAGCTGGGGACATTTATAGTCCCGCAACGAGCTCAGCCGGTCGTACTCCTGGGGGATTTCAACGCTCACGCCAGTGAGTGGGGTGCCCCCAGGACGGACTCCAGGGGCGAGGTGCTCCTCGAGTGGACGGAGGCGATGGGGTTCGCGTTGAAGAACCCCTACGCAGTCACGACGTTCCGCGGCCCGCAGGGAGAGTCGGTTATCGACTTGATCTGGGTTAACCCCGCGGCCGCCGCCATTACGTCGGACTGCTGGGTGGCGGAGGATTGCGAGCCGGCTTCCGATCACATGTATGTGATGCTGGCCACCTCCACCCCCCCGCCTCCTCCCCGAGTCGGTAGGCATCCCCCGCGATGGGCGCTCAAGCGGCTAGACGCCGAAGCGGCCCTACTCGCTTCCTCCGTCGTCGCCTGGCCTCTGATGCCGGGCGACGTCCTCGATGACCCCGTTGCCGGTGCGCTCTGGTTCCGCGGCGCGTTGCAATCTATCTGCGACGCCACTATGCCGCGGACCGGACCGCTGGGTGGGGGTCGGAGGACGGTGTACTGGTGGTCCGCCGAGATCGCGGATCTCCGCGCGGCGAACCTCGTGGCCAGACGCCAGTACACCAAGGCCCGTCGTCAAGACCGCCGACGGGTCTCGGAGGAACGGCTCCGCGAGCTGCGCTCCGCCTTTTCGGCGGCGCGCCGCGAACTTCGCGGAGCCATAGCCCGAGCTAAGGATCAGTCCTGTCGGGAATTCGTCGCGACCCTCAACGAGGACCCTTGGGGGCGCCCGTACAGGGCCGTGTCTATCAAACTCGGTCCTTGGGCGCCCCCCGTCACGGAGGGCCTCGATCCCCGGCTCCTAGAACAAGTTCTAGAGGCGCTTTTCCCCCCTCCCCCGGTACACGGGGAGGGTGGCGCCGACGAGATCGGGGATCCATGGTTGGCCAGGGGCGCGGATACCGCCGACGCCCCTGGGGTCAGCGGCGAGGAGCTCGCGTCCTCGATCGCGCGTATGCGCGAGAGGAACGCGGCTCCGGGTCCCGACGGAGTGCCCGGGCGAGTGTGGGCCTACGCCTTGAGCGCCCTAGGTGCCGGTCTCAGGCGTCTCTTCGACGCCGTCCTGAGAACCGGCAGGTTCCCCCCTGCGTGGAAGGAAGCGAGACTGGTCCTCCTCCGGAAGCCCGGTAGACCCGCGGAGTCACCCTCGGCCTACAGGCCGATATGCCTCCTGGACGAGGCGGGCAAGCTCTTGGAGCGCATCATTACTGCCCGCCTGTGCGCGCACCTGGAGGCCGTGGGCCCGGACCTGTCCGACCGCCAATTCGGCTTCAGGCGGCAGCGATCGACCGTAGACGCCATCTTACTGGTCCGATCGTTGTCGCGCCGAGCGGCCGAGGGAGGCGGTGTCAGCGTGGCTGTGTCGTTGGACATAGCCAACGCGTTCAACACCGTCTCCTGGGCGGCGATCGAGCGGGCGTTGCTGTTTCACAACGTCCCGCTCTACCTTCGCCGCCTGGTCCGGGACTACCTCCGCGGCCGGGTCGTGTCGTACGTCGGCCGGGAGGGTGACGGGGTGGCTCCTGTGCACCGCGGGGTTCCGCAGGGGTCGGTTCTAGGGCCCCTGCTATGGAACCTGGCCTACGACGCGGTGCTGCGGGTCGAGATGCCGTCGCCGGGGGTGTCGTTGGTATGTTACGCCGACGACACTCTGGTGGTGGCTTCCGGGCAGAAATGGAGGGACGCGATCAGCCTCGCTGAGAGAGCACTGCGACGCGTCGTCACCTCGATCGGGACGCTCGGTCTGCGAGTCGCCTTGGAGAAAACCGAGGCGATGTGGCTCGCGGACAGGGTTGGGAGCGGTGTCCCCAACAGAGCGTCCCTGATGATCGGGGATGCCTGCATCAGGGTCGGCCGATCGATGAAGTATCTCGGTCTGACCCTGGATACCTACTGGCGATTCACGAGCCACTTCAAAACCCTCGCCCCCAGGTTGGAGAAGCAAATATTCGCCTTTCGGCGAATCATGCCCAACCTGGGAGGTCCGCACGAGGGTGTTCGGCGTTTGTATGTGACGGTCGTTCGGTCCATGGCGCTGTACGGCGCGCCTGTTTGGGCCGGCGACCTGGAGGGCTGCCGCGTTGGCCGTGAACTCTTGGCCAGAGTTCACCGCCGAGTAGTCCTCCGAGCCGTGCGAGCCTATCGCACGGTGTCGCATGCCGAACTGTCCGCTCTGGGTGGGTCCCCCCCATTCCACCTGCTCGCGGAGATGGAGGCGGAGGTTTACTTCGCCGTCCGAGATCTCCGCGAAGCTGGGAACCCAATGGCAGACGGACAAGCAGTGGCGCGGGTCCAGGCCCGGCAACGCATGCGGGCCAAATGGCTCGACTGGCTAGCCCTCCCCGAACATTGGAGGGGTCGCGTTGTCGGGGCGCTTCTGCCCATTATGCAAGAATGGGTGGAGCGCGGGTATGGCAGGCTAACCTTCCGCCTGACGCAGATAATCACAGGAGTCGGCTGTTTCGGCTCCTATCTGCGTCACATCGGGCGGGAGGAGACGTCGCGGTGCTTCAGCTGCGACTCGGGCGACGAGGACACGGCCGACCACACTCTGGCCAGATGCCAGGAGTGGCAGGACGATCGGCGTGTCCTCGAGGCGCAGCTGGGCCCCGATCTCTCGCTACCGACGGTCGTGCGTCGGATGGCGGGAGACGGGGCGAGTTGGAAGGCCGTCTCCGAGTTTGCGGAGGCGGTCATGCGGCAGAAGGAGGATGCGGAACGGGAGCGCGAAATAACGGGCCACCCGTCCCGTCTCGCGGCCCCCAGATGCCGGGGGAGAAGGGGCAGATGACGCGGCGCCGGGGGAGGTCAGGCGGTGACGTGAGCTAACGCGTCACCCCGCTCCCCGACGGCGAGTCTCCGAGTCTGGGGGGCCCTTTTCAGGGCCAGTTTCGGGAGGGTGGTGGCCGGGCCACGCGGTGCCGTCGGGGTCGCGTCGTCAGAGGTCGCGACGCCCGACGGCGGAGTTAGAGTCAGGGGTCCTCGTTCCAGGGGACCCCACCGGGGGGCAGCCGAACACCTGCTGCCCCCCCGGGAGCCGCGCCATTGGCGCCGTTTATGGATTAGCGCGCTCCCGCGTTAGTAGCGATCGAGCAGCGGTAGGGTGAGTTCGGCGGTCAGCGGTTCAGCCGACCTTGTGCCGACTCCCCGCCCGGCCGCGGCCCTTCGGGCCGCGCCCCGGGTAGCCGCTCGATCGCGGGGGTCGCGGGGTGGGAGTGTCGGGGGACACTCTCACCCCCTAACAACATCATGCGACCCCCCAGAAGAGACGACGCGGGCGTGTGATCCGCCCGCGTCGTCGGCGACTCGGGAAGACCCCGCCGCTATTCGGGGTTGTAGGGCGCGGAGTTCGTATCGCTAGTTTGCTCTCGCGTCAAGTCCCTCCCCTCGTGCGCGCGACTCCGCGCCCGAGGAAGATCACCGTGGAGTTTTAGTGGGTGCAAGCCCCACATAACCCTGTCCCTCCCCCGGGGGGCGGGGTATCCGTTAGGGATTTCTCCACGTAAAAAAAAAAAAAAAAAACGGGAATGAGATGAAGGGGGGGAGATACTGGGAGGAGGAGGATAAAAGGAGGTGCAGGATGTGTGGACAGGAGGAGGAGGATAAAAGGAGGTGCAGGATGTGTGGACAGGAGGAGGAGGATAAAAGGAGGTGCAGGATGTGTGGGCAGGAGGAGGAATCATGGGAACACGTGTGGGAGGTATGTACAGGATGGGGGATTGAGAGGGGATGGCAGGAGATGGTAGGGGAGGTGTTAGGGGGTGAGGGAGAGGGGGAGGAATGGTTGAGGAAGTTGGAGAAGAGAAGAGCGGTATGTGAGGGGAGGCTGGAGATGAGAGTTGAGGAATGGGAGCGAGAGGGGAAGCGAGTGGAAGCGGAGGTCCGGAAGGCGGGAGAGAGAGAGCGAGCAAGCGAGCGAGCGAGCGGGAGTAAGGGGTAGGAGAGGGATAGGGGTAGGTTAAGTTAGGTTAAGGTAATGTTAAGGCAGTAGTTATAAGTTAGTTTTTAAGGACTAGGTGTATAGGAGAAGGTTTGTGCGAAATTGTAACCCCTAGGGGAACAATAAAATGATTACTATTAATTATTATATATTTTTTGAATATGTTGAAGTCCGTGTTCCTCTCTTGAAAAAAGTGCAGTGCCTGTAAGGAAAATGTCAACAGATTAAGAATGCGGAAGTTCCATAATATATTTACTAAATGAAAGAAAATACTAACTTCAAGTGATGCTTTAGACGAATATTCTTCATCATTTTGCGTAGCCGGACATTCATAATCGTAGAAATCGTCAATAGCAGAGGAAGAGGTAGACGGTTCAGTCATTCCGCTTTCCGCGCGTTCGATATTGGCCCTCATTTCGTCCATTATTTGGAGTTTGAGGAGGTTTAGCAGGGTGTCGCGCTGATTCTCCTTAATGCACGGGAGCCACTTATTCTTGTGCTGCGGATGCTTTAAAGCGGCCAGGGCGGCTTTTTCTGACTCCGTTGTAGTTAATTTTAAATAATCTTGAAATCTCGTCTCCAAAGCATCACGATGTTAATTTTCGCCGTAAAGAGAACAAACATGGCAAAAGTATACCGTAGAAAATATTATCGCCCTGTAAAATGTCTATCGCTTCTGCGATTGGCGCTGTACATTTGATATGTTCTTCTAAATATACAAAGTCGGATTCCCTTAACGGATTTTTTATATTTAAAAGTTTTGCTAATTCAGCCATTTTGTTCTTGATTTTTAAAAGTTGTCTAAGAGAGTCGTACAACGAATTCCAGCGTGTTTCACCTGGTCGTTTTAATGCATGACCAAGCCTTTTTTCGATTATTTCGGCAGATTTTGGCCTTATCGCCGCCTTCCACAATCTATTACATTTCTGCATTACGTCCTTGTGAATAGCAGATAGCACTGTGTCGTTATTAATTGAACGTACCATGTCTGTTGTAATACACAAATTTAAAGTATGTGCAGAGCACCGTATCTGACGAGGCAGTCGCAGTTCAGGCTGTTCAGGCAGTAAATGATTCGAATCGTTATCGCTTATGTTCACTTCTGTAACTTCTTCTATGTTTTCCTCGTCGTTGCATGAACTGTAGGATGAACAACTCGCGCAATCCTCTTCATCTTCCATTGTAACGAGGACGTCCTTAACGCCGAACTCTCTAAATGCTTTTGCAAAGTTGCTGCCATTATCGGTTATCGTGGCCACAATTTTTGTAGTAGTTAAACCAAACGATGCATGAACGTTGTGTAGCAAGTCGGTGATTCTATGGAAGGAATGTACACCAGCAAAGCGACGGCACGCTAGAGCTGCGGATTTCCTTTCCCAATTTGGTGAAATCCAGTGCGCCGTCACTCCCAAAAAACTTCGACGCCTCGCTGACCAAATATCTGCCGCCGTGCAGACAAATGCAACATTCTTAAGTTGGTTTTTAATGCCGCTCATTTCCTCTTCATATATTTTGTTGATCGTTCTCCCCAGTTGACGGCGACTAACTGCATTAATTTTTCCACCAAATCCCAGATTATTAAATATTTTCCGAAAATATATATCTTCCACCGACTTCAATGGAATCATTGCATGAATAACGTATCTTGCGACATCCATTTCAAATTGATTTTGCGCGATATTCATCGCTTCTTCGTGTGTCGCAGGTACTCTTTGCTTCTTTCTTCCGAATTCAAACGAATATGCTTCAAACGCAGTGAAATGTTTCCGCTTCAAATGCGAAAGAAAATTCGATGACGATGTTATCTGTCCTTTAATTTCAGTTTTCTTCGGCAAACACAATTGGCATAATCCAACAATGGAAATGTCATTGGATTTTTCCTTAACCCGGGAGTAGGCGCACGTTGGTCTTTTCGACCGATGATTTCGTATGTTATGCATCATGATCCGTAGCGTTCGACTGTTTACTTTTTCCGTGAAGCTATTCTCATTTGAAGCTCGTCTCGAATTGTTTATGTTGCGGAGCGACACTTAGTGGATTCGTGTAGGTTTTAAAACATACATTGTTACGCGTCGGTCTTTTCGACCATGGCGCGCCTGATAACGTTACTCTCATTTCGTCTGTCGCATACAACGCGTACTGTGTGGCAATCATGTCTAATACTAATTTCCGAGATTTCTTAATGAATGAAAACAGTGAAGAGAAGGTTATGATTCCGCAAAACATTTCGATTATGTTATACCATCCGATCACGATACAGATTCGGTAATTGATTGTGCGGATATAGAGATATCAGATGTAGAGGAGGAACGTACTCTCAGTGAAGAAAACGTAAGTATTTATTCTTTATTTTCAAGGAAAATATAAAAATGTAATACGTTTATAAAATCATAAATTTATAAGTATATTTTTTTAAAACAAATTTGAAAAAGAAATATAAACATAAAATATATTACATAATTGCTATTATGAAAAATTAAAAATCAAGTGATAAATTCAAATTATTAAATAGAAAATAAAATTTTATATTTTGCATTCGCACAAATTTTTATATAAAAAATAGAAAAACGGGAAAACAATGTACCAAATGTAATGCATTCATTTGTTATGAACATACACTATACTTTTGTAACGAATGTTATAATGATGCGAGCGACTCTAGTTTATCAAGCGAGGAATAATTAGTTATGTATTTCATTGATAGTTAATTATTATATATTTATTTACTTTATATTTTATTTTATATTTTGTATTGTATTTTTTCATTTATTATTATTTATTTCGTTAACAGATCAATATTTATTTTATCATATGAATGAAAATTATTCACATATAACTATTCTGAAATAAGTAAAATACAATGTTATGCATTATTTATAATATTTTAGTCATTGTATTAAGTTATTTCTCATTACATTATCATCGGTCGAAATGACCGACACGCGCCTACTAACGTAAGTTATTTGGCGCGCCTACTCCCGGGTTAATCACTGAAAAATATTTCCCGTTTAGAATGGTGGGAGTGTTAGGCACGCGCTGCTGTGTCACGACCGAATCCCCATTTACAACAGTCGACGTCGCAGATAACGTCGACGTCGACGACGCGTGAAATGCATCGACGATGAAAACGTTTGGCACTCACTATTACACATTTTATCGATTATTTAATAGTAAGCACGTAATACGAGCTACACACGAACAGTACGAGCACTACGAACTATGACGCTGGATGTCCGCGTTCTCGAAATTTCGCGAAACTTCTGGCGAGGAGATCGCGTCGTCGGCAAAGACCATCGGTCGCGATTTGCTTTTGTCACGGCTTCTAGACGCGTTCCAGACGCTTCTAGATGCGATTCGCAAACACTGAAAATTTTCTAGAAGAGTCTGGAGAATCACCGACTTGCTACACAACATTCATGCATCGTTTGGTTTAACTACTACAAAAATTGTGGCCACGATAACCGATAATGGCAGCAACTTTGCAAAAGCATTTAGAGAGTTCGGCGTTAAGGACGTCCTCGTTACAATGGAAGATGAAGAGGATTGCGCGAGTTGTTCATCCTACAGTTCATGCAACGACAAGGAAAACATAGAAGAAGTTACAGAAGTGAACATAAGCGATAACGATTCGAATCATTTACTGCCTGAACAGCCTGAACTGCGACTGCCTCGTCAGATACGGTGCTCTGCACATACTTTAAATTTGTGTATTACAACAGACATGGTACGCGCAATTAATAACGATACAGTGCTATCTGCTATTCACAAGGATGTAATGCAGAAATGTAATAGATTGTGGAAGGCGGCGATAAGGCCAAAATCTGCCGAAATAATCGAAAAAAGGCTTGGTCATGCATTAAAACGACCGGGTGAAACACGCTGGAATTCGCTGTACGACTCTCTTCGACAACTTTTAAAAATCAAGAACAAAATGGCTGAATTAGCAAAACTTTTAAATACAAAAAATCCGTTAAGGGAATCCGACTTTGTATATTTAGAAGAACATATCAAATGTACAGCGCCAATCGCAGAAGCGATAGACATTTTACAGGGCGATAATATTTTCTACGGTATACTTTTGCCATGTTTGTTCTCTTTACGGCGAAAATTAACATGACTTGCGGAAAATCAATGGAAATTTTGCAAACCCATCAGTACGTGCCTTCGTGATGCTTTGGAGACGAGATTTCAAGATTATTTAAATTTAACTACAACGGAGTCAGAAAAAGCCGCCCTGGCCGCTTTAAAGCATCCGCAGCACAAGAATAAGTGGTTCCCGTGCATTAACCCATACAGCACACTTCGTTGCGGCAAAGTTGCAGGATGGTTGCAGTAACCTTGCGATCTTGCATGGTTGCAGCGCAATGTCGATGTATGGTTGCGGCATAGTTGCCGTGCAAAGTTGCGCGGAGCGGACATAGAATTGTTGCTGTATAGTTGCAACTATGCACTGCAACTATGCCGCAAGTATGCTTAATCACTATATATACCATTTACAGTAATCTATATCCAAGAAGGTTCCGTAGCCCCAGCGGTATCGCGTCAGATTGTCATGCGGGCGGCCCGGTGTTCAAGTCGCCCTGAACCCGATAACTTTTTTTTTATTTTTTTTAACAGTTTTTCCCGTGGAAATATATTTTGTGAATAATTGCCTCAAAGTTGCCGTGCAACTTTGCCGCAGGCGGACATAGAATTTTTGCTGCATAGTTGCGGCAACCTTGCATGAGTCCTTGCCATCTTGCGCCGCAAGTATGCTGCAACTATGCCGCAAGGAGAGTGTGCTGTATGGGAAGGAGAATCAGCGCGATACCCTGCTAAACCTCCTCAAACTCCAAATAATGGACGAAATGAGGGCCAATATCGAACGCGCGGAAAGCGGAATGACTGAACCGTCTACCTCTTCCTCTGCTATTGTCGATTTCTACGATTATGAATGTCCGGCTACGCAAAATGATGAAGAATATTCGTCTAAAGCATCACTTGAAGTTAGTATTTTCTTTCATTTAGTAAATATATTATGGAACATACGCATTCTTAATCTGTTGACATTTTCCTTACAGGCACTGCACTTTTTTCAAGAGAGGAACACGGACTTCAACATATTCAAAAAATATATAATACTTAATAATGTATTTATAAAATTCAACACCCCCTTGCCCTCATCGGCTTCCGTGGAGAGATTGTTTTCATGCGCCACCATTACTAACTCTCCCAAATGCAATAGACTTTCCGATAGCATGTTTCAGAAAAGAGTAGTTTTAAGAGCAAATTTGAAAAATTCCAACGGAAGAATATAAATATTCGTCTGATGCATCACTTCGAGGTAGTATTTTCTTTCATTTAGTACTTAAATATATAATGAAACGTACGCATTTTTAATCTATTGACATTTTCCTTACAGGCATTGCACTTTTTCCAAGAGAGGAACACGGAATTCAACATATTCAAAAAAAAAATATATATTATATTTAAGAATTTATTTTCCATGTACCGACGTATTTATTAGACAATGTGAAATTTTCAACCTTATAATTATCCATCAATAAAGCGCCTGGGGAGGATTGTGTTACCCCATCTAACCTATTGATGTATATATCATAGGGACTATGTGTGTGCGTGCGTGTATATAAAAGAATAATCTATGTTCTACTCTTTGTATATTTAAAAACGTCTTTGTATATTTTTCTCTTGCGTCATTATTACAGACTGTCTCTTACTTAGCTTTATGCTTTATTGTAACTATTGAAAAATACATCGGGAACACACCAGGTCGCGACAACTGCATGCGCTTGCCGTCGCCTGTCAGATATCGATCATCGATCGATATATCCTATATTGTCCTGTTCCCCCATTTTGTCCATACTAGATCAACGACTCGATGTATTACTGTAAAAGTGGTTATCTGTTGCATAAACATAATCTACGCAAAACGCTGTTCTTAGTGATCCATCCACTACCTTTAACGTTATAAAGTTAACAGTAACTAAAGTGTGATTCCCGTTATGTAAATAAACTGTAAGTTTTTCTACTTGATTTCAATACCCAGGGTACTCAGGTGCCCATCTGTAAAAATATGAGTTGTGCCTGTGTTTGGGATTGGCCCAAACGGCCACGGGCCAAGCCGGCGCGGATTCGCTGCCGAAACCGCGCGCATTACAAACGACTAATCGCGACCAGAGCTCCGCATGTATGATCGCGGTGATGAGGTCGGTCGGGCCATCTGTTGACGCGCACCTCACCTAATTGGACGGCCCTCTCGCTCTATCGTGTGACCGGCTTTGTGTCACCGGTACAGCCCTTGTCTCACTCGAGCCGAACAGCTGTTGGGTGGGGTGCTGACGTCACAGAATTCGGCTTCACGAGCCGATCCATCACCGCGATCGCTCTCTCCTGCTAAAACCGTCGACTAGACAACAGGTACTTATTACCTCAGCGCGCTTGCGTTAACTGGAAAGCTCCAGGACTCGGATACGACTGTCTGAATTGTAACTTTACGCGCACGTGCTTCCGCGTTCGCGCCCCAAAGGTGTTTCCTAAATTAACCACACTTAATTAATAAGACTCTTATAATTTATTGTGTATACGTACTGTAAATATATTGTGACCGTGACCTTAACGTTAATTCTAACGACTACACTTAAAGACTACCTTAAACGCTATCTTAAGACTAGATTCAAAGTTAAAACGCGACCGCTCGAAGCTTCGACGTATCGCTTCTAAACATTGGTCCTTCGAGCCGGAGCCGGTAAAATCGCGAGAACTTTCGAGTGATCGGTTCCGGAACTTTCTACCGCGACCACGTGGTGACTGCGCTCGCCCTCGACCTTCACGATGGCCGATAAACTCAGTGTGCAGATCGACGTGTACCACCGCTTAACCCGCGTCTATGAAAATCTAAAAAAGAAAGGCGCGGCTAATATTACGGGCGGTGTAATCCAATCGCGATTATCCATGCTTGATACTTACTGGAAGCAGTTTGTGACTCAACATACAGCGTTGGTGGAGTCCCGGACCGCCGAGCTGGAAAAACATGAATATTTCACAAAGGACTGCTTCAGTCTAGCCGAGGAATCTTATATGGACCAGCTGGCCCAACTACTGGATATGCGTGAGGAGATCACAGGGACGTCCCAATCCGCTAATACAACTCCGTCGACGGGTCACGCAGAGGGCGGCGAGCTTCGACAACGTGCTTTGCTGCCACGAACAAACCTACCGTCTTTCGACGGACGATACAGCGACTGGGCCCCGTTCCACGATATCTTCGTATCCCTAGTCATACAGGACTCGTCGTTAAATAATGTCGACCGCTTCCACTATTTACGGGGCTGCCTAACGGGTGAAGCGGCCGACTTGATACGCAACATCAAGACGACTGAGTCAAATTTTAAACGTGCCTGGACACTACTTCAAGAACGCTTTTCAAACAAACGCCGCATGGTGCGCGCCTTGCTAGTGAAACTAACTGACCTTCAGCCTGTCAAGGAGGAGGAGTCCGAGGAACTAAAAAAATTATACTATGCCACGTGGGACGTTGCCGACGCTCTCGTCGACATGGGTCGACCTGATCCTACGGATTGGATCGTCCATTTAACGGTGGAACGACTAGACCTCCAATCGAGCCGAGAATGGGAGGCCGCACTCGGATCCTCTACGGAACCACCTACCTTGGAGGAGCTGAAGAAATTCATTGCCGCACGTATCCATAGTGTCGAAGCCCTAGAGGATCGCCGGGTCAACCAACCAACCGAGAACACAGGCAAAAACCGGACCAGCGACAAACCTGCTCAGGTTCATCAGGTCGCCGCTGACCGGGACCCTGCCAAAAGGTGTGCACTCTGCAAGAATTCACACTACCTGCTCTTCTGTCCCCGCTACAAGGAGAAGACGCAGCAGGAGAGAAAGGCGACGCTTACATTGCTGCAACGCTGCCTCAACTGCCTAGGCAAACATAAAATAGGTGAGTGCCCGTCTAATAAACGATGTCAAAGGTGCGCAGAGAACCACCATACCTCGATCCACGAAGCCTGTGAGGAAAGCCGCGAAGCAACGGTACAGCACGTGACACCCCACTACGGCATCCGACGGATGGTGATCTTGGGGACGGCCCGAGTACGCGCGTATACCCCAGCTGGCCACTACGTCGTCGTGCGGGCACTGATTGACCCTGGCAGTGAGGTATCGCTTATTTCCGACCAGCTCGTCAAGACACTGGGCCTTACACGACAACGAGCACGTCTTCCCCTGGCCTTTGCCGGCGGGGTGCGATCACACAATACTCGCGGCCTTGTCTGGACCGAGATAACGGCGAATCAGGACCAGCAGCAGAGCATACGAGTCCCGGCATTCGCCTTGGCAAATTTGTCCAGCTACAAACCGCAAATGTTACCCGACTTGTCACGCTGGAGTCACTTGCATGGCCTGCAATGGGCCGATCCACTACAAGGCAACCCTGATCCCGTGGAGCTGTTGCTGGGGGCGGACGTTTATAATGATATCCTACTGGACGGCGTCCGCAAGGGGCCGCCGGGTTCACCCCTAGCCCAGAAAACGGCCTTCGGATGGATCCTGACTGGAGGCGTTAAAGGAACTCACGTCCAACATCCGGAGCAACCGATTCCTACGGTTCAATTTTGCGCTGTACAGACTGAACTAACAAACATGTTGGAAAGATTCTGGGAGCAGGAAGAAATTCGGGCGAAACCTACCCTTTCTGCGGACGAGCAGGCCTGCGAGGACCACTTCCTCACTACTTATCGACGGACCTCCGAAGGTCGGTTCGTTGTTCGCCTACCCTTCAAGAGGCGCCCAGAGCTGGGCGTATCGAGAGCAACAGCCTTGCGGACCCTCACGGCAATGCAGCGCCGCTTCCAGAGGGACACGGAGTTCCAGAGGGCCTACGAGAACTTCCTGCAGGAGTACCAAGACCTGGGTCACATGCAACCGGTCAATCGCCCCTTGAGCGGTCTAGGGTACTACCTACCTCACCACGGAGTCCTGAAGACAACGAGCACGACGACGAAGCTTCGCGTGGTTTTCAATGGTTCCATGCCCACCAGCTCGGGTAAGTCGCTCAACGACTTCTTTCACATTGGAGCTAATCTGTTACCAGCACTGGCCGATATCCTGTTGCGCTGGCGACGACACCCTATTGCCTTTGTCGCGGACGTAGAGAAGATGTACCGGCAGATTGTGGTACACCCGGACGATCGGGACTTCCAACGGATACTCTGGAGTCGGAGACCTGGCAGACCCGCGAAGGAGTTTCAACTTTGTACCGTGACTTATGGTTTGGCGTGCGCACCCTACCTGGCGATCCGGTGTCTACAGCAACTAGCCAGGGAAGAATCCACTAGCTGCCCGGCTGGGTCCCGAACCTTACTCTCTGATGTCTACATGGACGACGTCCTGTCTGGCGCACCCACCCTCGAGGAGGCCCGACACCTGCAGTCAGACCTGACGCGCCTCTGCACAGCGGGCGGCTTTCGACTGAGGAAGTGGGCCTCAAATTCGCAGGACTTCTTAGGCGGCATCACCAGTGACGACTTGGGAACTTCACGAGAATGGGACACGGACACCACTCACAGCGTGCTAGGAATCCAGTGGCGCCCAGAAAGCGACAGGTTTCGCTTTCGCTGCCTTCAAAGTGGCCCGTTTACAAGGACCACGAAGCGCAGCGTGCTCAGCCAAGCAGCACAGCTCTTCGACCCTCTGGGCTGGCTCTCCCCTGTCACGGTCCGGGCAAAAATATTCATCCAGTCACTCTGGCTACTGAAGACAGACTGGGACGAACCACTCCCACCAACGGAGGATCGCCTGTGGAATGACTTCATAGAGGACCTACCAGCACTACGAGACGTGCAAATTCCCCGATGGGTGGGCGTGACTGCAACCCAGCAATTCAACGAAGTCCACGGCTTCGCTGATGCCTCCGAGCGAGCCTATTCGGCCGTGGTCTACCTACGAGTCAGCTCCGAAGATGGCCATCGACAGATCAGTCTCATCACGGCAAAGACAAAGGTGGCCCCACTCAAGCGAGTCTCGCTACCGAGACTCGAACTATGTGGTGCCCACCTGCTTACTCGACTGACCGCTCGAACACTAGAGACTCTGGAACTCCCGATCGGCGCTGTCCATCTGTGGACAGATTCTCTTGTTACTTTAGGCTGGATCCAATCCCACTCAAGCAGATGGCAGACGTACGTAGCCAACCGGGTGGCGGACATCCAACGCACACTGCCTAACGCCCGGTGGCATCACGTGCGGAGCCAGGACAACCCTGCAGACTGCGCCTCCCGGGGGTTACCACCGAGGGAGCTGGCTACCCATCCGCTGTGGTGGACCGGTCCGACGTGGCTCGCTGTCACGGATCACTGGACCAGCCCCGAGTTCCCGCCACCCAACCAGGACCTGGAGGACCAACGACAAATATTTCATGTCCAGGCAACAACGGGTAGCGAGGTGAGCTCACACATTGCTAAATTTTCAAACCTACGACGTCTTCTCAGGGTAACAGCCTGGTGCTGTCGATGGCTACGCAAGCACCAAGGGGATCGGAAGCCCTACCTCACTGGACACGAGCTTCAGGAAGCGCAACGCCGACTGGTACGACTAGAACAGCGGAGATGCTTCACCGACGAACTCAACTGCCTCCAAGCCAAACGACCCATCCAGGGCAAGAGCCGTGTACTGCGGCTCAACCCCTTCCTTGACGAGGACGGCATCCTGCGAGTTGGCGGGCGGCTGCAGCACTCGCTACTACCCTACAGCCGTAAGCACCCAATCATTCTACCAGACGACTCACATCTGGCCCCACTCTGGGTCGACGACGCTCATCGACGATGCCTGCATGGCGGCACCCAACTCACGCTGTCGACGGTACGCCAGCACTGCTGGATCCTTCGAGGACGACCACTGGTGAAGACACACATCCACCGCTGTCCCACCTGCGTACGCTGGAAGGGTAATTGTATGAGCCAGATCATGGGCAACCTCCCCGCGAGCCGCGTAACCCCTTGCCGACCCTTCTCGCGAGTAGGCATCGATTATGCCGGCCCTATCCTCTTACGCACCAGCAAAGGCCGAGGCCAACACGCATATAAGGGCTACATCGCGCTCTTTGTCTGCCTGGCGACAAAGGCAGTACACTTGGAGGTGGTGTCGGATGGCACGACTGCCGCCTTCCTCGCCGCACTACGCCGGTTCATCTCCCGACGGGGCCGTTGCAGTCAAATCCTGAGTGACTGCGGCACCGCGTTCGTGGGAGCAGCCAAGGAACTACGAGACCTACTGCGAGCCGCCACCTCGAACCAGTTCCTAGACGCGGTGGCCTCCGAGGGCATTGAATGGACCTTCAACCCACCAGCAGCACCACACTTCGGCGGAATCTGGGAAGCGGCGGTCAAATCCGTCAAACACCACCTCCGACGCGTAATAAGCGAGCACAAGCTCACATTCGAGGAAATGGCGACTTTACTCACCGAAATTGAGGCCTGCTTAAATTCGCGCCCACTCCAACCTCTGTCCGATGATCCCGACGACATCAGCGTGCTGACACCCGGTCATTTCCTCATCGGCGAGGCCCTCACTGCGCTGCCGGAACCAAATGTCGAGTCACTTCCAGAAAATCGGCTCTCTCGGTGGCAACTAGTGCAGAAAATGCAACAGCATTTTTGGCGACTGTGGACCCGCGATTACCTAAACACGTTGCAAACGCGGGATAAATGGAGACGTGTTCAGTCACCCATTAAGATAGGCGACTTGTGCCTTATCAAAAACGAGCTACAACCCCCTTCCAAGTGGCCACTCGCGCGCGTAACACAAGTGCACCAGGACACGGGGGGCCTCGTACGCGTGGTCACACTTAAAACGGCACTATCTGAATTCACGCGTCCCATACACAAAATCATAAGACTACCACGCGACGACGCCACCGAAACTGATGTTGGGAGTGACTCGACCGAGTAACAATAACAATCGCGACCGCAACTCGGCAACACTGTAGACCGCGTTATGATTTACTTCCAAGAAACTCTCCAAAATAGCGCAACTTCGGTACGTACCGTTCGTCGGTCACCTGATCCGCCAACAATTCACATCACTCGATGTCCACCTCGCGTGCTCGCGACGATACACTTGCACTCGCAATTAATTTCGCCACTATCACTGTACACGGTACCTTCCTGTACCTTCATACAAATACGATCTCATTCATCCTCGACCGTATTAACAGCATCATTCCACTAACATACGATACTGATTGATCTATACCCACTATTAACATTGTGCATTCTCGTCACTACTGACGAGGCGGGCGGGAATGTTTGGGATTGGCCCAAACGGCCACGGGCCAAGCCGGCGCGGATTCGCTGCCGAAACCGCGCGCATTACAAACGACTAATCGCGACCAGAGCTCCGCATGTATGATCGCGGTGATGAGATCGGTCGGGCCATCTGTTGACGCGCACCTCACCTAATTGGACGGCCCTCTCGCTCTATCGTGCGACCGGCTTTGTGTCACCGGTACAGCCCTTGTCTCACTCGAGCCGAACAGCTGTTGGGTGGGGTGCTGACGTCACAGAATTCGGCTTCACGAGCCGATCCATCACCGCGATCGCTCTCTCCTGCTAAAACCGTCGACTAGACAACAGGTACTTATTACCTCAGCGCGCTTGCGTTAACTGGAAAGCTCCAGGACTCGGATACGACTGTCTGAATTGTAACTTTACGCGCACGTGCTTCCGCGTTCGCGCCCCAAAGGTGTTTCCTAAATTAACCACACTTAATTAATAAGACTCTTATAATTTATTGTGTATACGTACTGTAAATATATTGTGACCGTGACCTTAACGTTAATTCTAACGACTACACTTAAAGACTACCTTAAACGCTATCTTAAGACTAGATTCAAAGTTAAAACGCGACTGCTCGAAGCTTCGACGTATCGCTTCTAAACAACCTGCAGTTGCTGAATAAATTATAATTGATAAATTGTTAATATGCCTACAGGTATGATTTAATAAATAAAACCGATTGTGTACATATTTAAAATTGTAAGAATTTTATTGCACCACGTAATAACCAAACCAATTACACATTACCTGTAAATAATTTACGCATTTACACAGTATTTGCTGAAAAAACACAACCCCTTCGTTACATTCCACACTAAATTTCACGAATAACTTACTTAACACAAAATAATTATTAATCAAAAAGTCGCTCTAACAACTACCTCCTCGCATCATGCTCTCTTGCTTACCGCTACAGAGAGCGAAAAAGTATCATCTATCTCTCTACCCCCAGAGATATTTGCGCTTCAAATAATTGTTTTCAAATACAAATGAACGGAAAGACGACAAAATTATTTTAAGGTTAAAATGAATTCCGTCAAATGAGAAAATTATTTGTGACCAACGGATATATTCACGTCGAACAAAATAAATTATTTGTGACGTTTCAAATGAAAGTAACTCTCACTTATTTTTATTTGACATAAAAATAACTCTGGGTTATTTTTATTTGATGACAAACAAAGGTAAAGCCTCGTTTATTTGATACGTTATTTAAATAATTTTTTATTTAAATAATGCCCAACTCTGGCTGAGAAGAGTGGGGAGAGACCACAGTTGGTTCGGCAACAATTATCGAGATGGTGACACCGTGACGCTTGGTATGATCCCAACAGTGTCACCTAAGGTGGTTCCGCTCGCGATAGGCGTTTCTTACTGCTAAGATATTGTTGCGAACACCCCTTGGATGGAAATTCAAGGCACACTGGTGCTCGCGAGCGGGACAAGAGGACAGCGAGAAGAAGGCGATCGCCTGTCAAGCTGTCACTCGAAAGTCAGCCACCATTGCTAGCAGACGTCTCGATATTGTATTCCGCCTGACTGATTGTATTCGTTACCCGCTGTTAATGTTCTGTTATCGTTGCCGCTCAGTAAATACGCGTTATGCCCTACCAAAATCGTAACATTGGTGTCAGAAGTGGGATGCCCGCCCGGAGCGGCATGCCCACTCGCGCTTCCGCGGTTTCCGCGGCCCCTGCGGACCTTCCTTCCGGAGCATCGGGCGACCCGTCCCTGCGGGAGCTTTTCACCAGCCTCCAGCTCAACATCGCGGGACAGATGCGGGAACTGCGAAGGGTCAACGAGGCCCGCTGGCAGCGGGAGGACCGTCTCAGGGAGGAAAAGGAAGCCGCCGACCGAAGAACGCAGGCGGCCCTCGAGGCCCGGTTGACAGGAATGGAAGATCGCATCCAGGTCGTACTCTCCTTGTTGCAGGGTACCCACGGCTCGGTTGACAGCGGCGCGAGTCCACGGGTTGGGGAGACAGTCGCGGTTGTAAATAATGATGCACATAGCGATGTAAATAGTGATGTAAATAATGGTGTAAATAGTGTTACCCCAACGCATGTCTCCGCCCCCGTCGTTGCGCTCGCCGCTGCCCCCCTTACGGAGCCGCGCGTACTCCGTTTGGGGTACGCCGTGAAACCGACAGTTTTCGATGGGGAAACGTCCTGGGAAGAGTACAAAGTGCAGTTTGAGACTATCGCGCGTGCTAACGGGTGGGATGACGAAAGGAAGGCTACGGCCTTGATTGCTTCCCTCGGGGGGCCGGCGAGAAGCGTCCTCACGACGCTCTCCGCCGCTCAGCGCGAGGGATACGCGGATTTGGTTTCGGCGCTAGAATTCCGCTACGGGGCGAAGAACTTGTCTAATCTGAACTACGTGCTCTTCCAGAGCCATAGGCAGCAGCGGGGTGAGAGCATCTCCTCGCTTGCCACCAAAATTGAACGTTTAGCGCAGTCTGCATTCGCCGACTGCCCCGCGGAAGTCCGCGACAAACTTGCCGCGTCCCAGTTCGTGACGGCGTTGTCCAGCTCGGTTATGCAGCGAGAACTGCGACTCGGCGGGTACACGTCTCTAAGAGCCACCGTGACCAGAGCTCTGGAGATGGAGGCCGTTGAGGCGATATCTCGCGGCCCCGCGGACGAGTCGCGGGAACGGTACTCGGAAAAACGGAAGGCTGAATTCTGCAACACTTTTGAAAGGTTCCCGGCGAGGCAACGAGGATTCCAGGAACCCGAGGGAACGAACGGCGACACGAAGAAAACCTGCTGGCGGTGTGGAAGGACCGGACATCTCCAGAGGAACTGCTTCGGATCGAGGAATTGAGAGGAACGGCTCCAAGAGCGAAGAGAGGCCGTTGGAAACGGTGGGACCTGGGCTCGTTCGTTTTGGGGGAAGCACCGGTCGACCACACCTGGAACCGGGCTAGCGCTGCCGCGTGAGCGTGCGGATCTGCTGCAACGAGGAGGCGCCCGAGGTGCGCAGAGTTGCAGAGCTGTGACGAAGGGAGTTCGAGGGCGAATATCGTCACAGCGTAACTGAGTACGAAGACCCGACGGAAGGAGTTCGAGGGCGAATACCGTGGCGGGGTAGCTGAGTACGAAGTTGCGACGGAGTTGACTGGGCTGCGGAGGTTGCCTTCGCAGCCCGGCCCCCGCTCTTGAGTTTGTTTCAGGAAGCACGATACCCCACGACGAGGGACAAGGTGTCGGGGGACTGCCGCCGCGGCCTGGCCATGCGCTCCCGAATTCCCCGAATGTGCCATAATAGCGTGGCAGTCCGCAGCGGGGTGCGGACATACGTGAAAGCGCCCCGCTAGCCCCCTGGAGGAGACCCTACGAGCCCCCGTCGCGGCCGGGATGGAGGTTCTCGCGGGGTACCCAGGAGAAAGCAGGAGAGGAGGGTGGACAGCAGGAGGGAAATGGCATCCCCAACCACCAGGCGGACAAGCGTTGCTTGGATCGGCTGGAGGGGGTGTCGCGAAGACGGGAGCGCTGGCAGGACGCACAGGACGGTCCCCTGGTTCAGCACCAGGGGCCAGGAGGAGGAATGGGGCCATCTTGAAGACAAGGCCTCAGGATCGGAAGAAGACGGAAGACCAAAATGGCACGAATAGGCAGCCATTCTTTCTTCTATTGGAAAGAGAAACCTTTACTCAATTTAATGACGCCAAAAGAAGCACTCGATCTCACACCTAAATATAACAAAATCATTAATGAAATGTTCGAACTGTAATATACCGCACTGAATTATTCGTCATTTTCAAACATCAATAATCACAAAAAGATAGGTAATAAGAAAGTAAATATCATCTGAAAGTATAGTACATACCTACATGAACGGCTTCTGTAAGAAAAAAATTGGCATAATTTGTTTACGACATACAAAAATGACTGTTTAGTGAACAGTGTTTCAGAGACTGATCAAGAGAGAAACGTGTACTATGAAAACTTCACTTCTAACAAATAATAACTCTTTACGAGTGAATAAATGAAAAAAACAATATTGACACATTGTTCTTCATACATTCAACTATATCAGGAAAAAAAAATTCAGTTTGGACAAAATTTTTCAAATCGACTTTTGGCCAGCTTTTAGGGCCAAATACTCCACTGTGCATGGTATGAAGTTTTCCTGATAACGATCAAACGCCACAGCATGCACAACAAAACAAATTACCCATCTCACATGCCATCCGTACTATTAAGCCTTTTTCCGGAAAAGACGATTGCGGACTAGAATCATTTATTAACAGTATAAAGTTAATAGAAACCGCTACTGATAAACCGCAAATCTTACTCAGATGGATTATCGCTGAAAAAATCGTGGGGGACGCCGAGAAAGCAATACGATTTCATGATATCAATTCATTTGAAGATTTATATCGCGTGTTAAAAGAACAATTAGGAATTACCGGATCCATAGAATCGTACAGAGCAGAACTATCGCAAGTTCAGCAGGGTATTACGGAATCTGTACAATCGTATAACCAACGATTTTTACGCAAATACCACGAACTACTGTATGCAATCCAAAACTCAGTATATCACGCGACAGAAAGGAATATTACAGTTCGACATGAAATGAGATCATGCTTAGAAAAGTATATTATGAATCTAAAAACACAGATATCACCAATAGTGTATTCTAGAAATCCAGAAAATATCGGAGACGCTTAACAAATTGCATTGCAAACAGAAATTTGGTTCAAAGAGAAACAGCGTATTCAAACAAAGCAGCCCTTTCCACAAGGGTCATCGCAGCCCCATACACAACGGTCATCGCAGGCCTTTTCACAAAGGTCATCACAGCCACGACTTGCGACTCAACCTCACCGACCTCAAAGTGATAAGCAGGAAACTTTTTCGAGGCCTGTCAACGATCAAAAACCTAGCCTACATTGTTCGATTTGCAAACGGATAGCTCATAGTGATAGGACCTGCTATCGACGAAATTTTCTGTCAGCCACCACGAACAATCTTCCACCTCGCGTCAACAGTCTGCAGAGCCAAAATCAGGAGGAACTCCCCGCGTTTGCACCACCGGAGGAAAGCTGCTTTCCGTCGAACTTGAAATACGAGGAACAGGAAAATTAGGCAAATATCTTGTGGATACTGGCGCATCAATTAATATTATTAAACAAGAACTCTTTGCTCCGTATTCTAAAATCGAATAAAATGATCAGCAGTTTCGAATGGGTAAAGATAGATATCTCTCAGGAAAATCGCTGAAAGGACAGTTTAATGGAAAGACGCACTCCTTTACGATAATGGACAACACCTTTCCTTTAAAGGAAGATGGCATAATTGGACTTCCTTTCCTACGTATGCACGAAGCATCACTACGCGTAGGAGATACCGAATATATAATACTAGATGGCCAGAATTATCCCCTGGTGATAGAAAAATTAAACATTCCTGCAAGGACATGTATGATAGTAGAACTCCCATGCGATCAAGAATCCGGGGAACGTCTGGTGAAGGAATCAAAATTCACAAAAGAATGCGTCATACAAATTTCCGAACACCGCGGTAAATTACCAGTTTTTAATTATACAGACAAGGACATTGAATTACCTTGGCAACGTTTACCGGGGATGCCAGTTCAGATAAAGGAAACTCCAACAGCACATATATATAATATTGAAAATAGTGATTCTGGAAGAAAAAGACTGTTAGAAGAAAACATTCGAACCAGTCACATAGATCGTGAAACACGAATTTTAGTAGAAGAGATAATTTTTAACTATTCAGATATCTTCTGCTTACCGGGAGACCCTTTACCATCTACAACATTAACATCTCATTCGATCACTTCACAAAATGAGAAACCTATTAATATAAAACGATATCGATACCCTCCAGTATACAAACAAGAAATAAAAAAACAAATAAACGAAATGCTGGATAAAGCAATTATTGAACACAGCGACTCACCGTTTAACTCACCTCTTTTAATTGTACCGAAGAAAAAGGATGCATCGGGTAAAGAGAAATGGCGCATTGTAATAGATTTCCGCAAATTAAATGAACTGACTCTGCAAGACGCTTACCCGTTGCCTAATATCGATGATTCTTGACCAGCTTGGAGAAGCAAAATTCTTTTCCGCATTCGATTTATCGTCCGGGTTTCACCAAATCCCAATGACAGAACAGGATAAGCTTAAAACAGCATTTTCTACCAGCGAAGGACATTTCCACTACTGCCGTATGCCATTCAGACTAAAGAATGCACCAGCAACATTCCAGCGAATGATGGATAATGCCTTACGCGGATTAATTGGGAAAAATTGTTTTGTCTACCTAGACGACATAGTAGTCTACGGATCTACTATAAAGGAACACAATAACAATTTAAAAACATTATTCGAAAGATTACGAACAACAGGATTGAAATTACAACCAGATAAATGCGAGTTTATCCGCCCTGAGTTAGAATACTTAGGACACATAATATCCGCTGATGGAGTGAAACCCAACCCATCAAAGATAGAAGCAGTAAAAAATTTCCCAGCACCAAAGGACGCACGTCAAATTAAACAGTTTCTTGGACTTGCCGGGTATTACAGGAAATTTATTAAAAATTTTGCTACTAAGGCCAAACCAATTAGTAGTTTGCTAAAGAAAAACGTCCCGTTCGTATGGAAAGAAACTCAGCAAACCTCGTTCGAAACACTGAAGCAAGATCTCATCTCACGTCCTGTATTACAATACCCGGACTTTAACAAGCCATTTGTAGTAACTACTGACGCTAGTGGTAAAGCATTAGGTGGCGTTCTGTCACAAGGAGAAATCGGTAAAGACCTTCCTATTTGCTATGCATCGAGAACTCTCAACCCTGCAGAACTAAATTACACAACCACAGAAAAGGAACTGTTGGCAATTGTGTGGGCGATAAAAAGATTTCGCCAATACCTCTACGGACGCAAGTTCACAATTGTCACGGATCACAAGTGCCTAACATGGTTATTTAATATCAAGGATCCAAACTCTCGTCTTATGCGATGGAGACTGAGACTAGAAGAGTATGACTGCGAAATTCAGTATAAAAAGGGTTCAATTAACTCCAATGCAGACGCATTCTCCAGAATCTACGCGATCGAAGACGAATTGGAGGAAGCAATCGCTCGAGAAACCAGGCCCCTTACTAGGGACGAAGAAGAAGAATTGGGCCTACGGGATCCATATAACGACTTCTTGGAATCAAGAATCAATCCACGTGCAAGCACAACAGTTAAGAGACGACCAAGAAAAGCCAACGAGAAAGTGATAACAATTCTGAAACAAGGAGCGGAAAACATTGTACAGGATGATTCGCTCACCTTGAAAGAAGATATAAATGAAAGAGAGTTATTACAAATTTTGGACTTCCGTTTCCGGTCGCAGTGAGTGTAAGGTGTGTTAGAGTGAGTGGAGCGAGAGGTGTGGGAAAATTGTGGAGAAAAGGTGAAAGGGAGAGTGGAGTGCGGAGTGGAGGTGAAGGGAGAGGTGCGAAAAGGATTGGGATAAGAGTGAGAGGGCTAGGGCTGAGGGTGACGGGGATTAAGAAGGGTGAAGGGAAGGTTTGGAGGTTAGGTGATTGAGGTGGAAGAAGTGTGGCGGGAAAGAGCAAGGAGACGCACAAGGAGTGACGCCTGACGGAGAAGGAAGGTAGTAGAGGTGCGGGAAGTAAAGGCGGGAATTTTTAAACAGGGGAAAAGGATAAAGGAACATGTTCAAAGGAAAGAGCAGTGGGATTGGGGTTGGGGGATGTGGAGAAGAAGGACTTTTGGGAGGAGAGGGGAGGAAAGGGGTAGCGAAGGATAAGGGAAGCGAGGAGTTAAAGGAAAGGTGTAGGAGAGATAGTGGCAGTAGTGTGGGGAGCGGTGTGGGGAGTGTGGATAGTAGTGGGGGAAAAAAAAGGGAAAGGGAGGAGGAAGTAGGAACGATGGAGATAGAGGGGAGGGGAGGGTTTAAGAAGAGTGGGAAAACAGAAAGATCGCCGGTAAAGGAGGGAAAGGAGTGGGAGAGGCGGGGGGGAGAGAGGATGGAGGTAGTGATAATGGAGTTGGTAAGGGAGATAAGGGAGATGAAGGAGGAGATGAGGAAGGAAAGGGAGGGAAGAAGAAGGGTGGAGGAGGAATGGAGAGGGGAAAGAAGGAAGTGGGAGGAGTGGATGAAGGAAGAGAAGGAGAGAAGGGAAGGAATAGAAGAGAAGTTGGAAAAGTTGGAAGGAAGAGATAGGAAAATGGTGGAAGCGATGGAGAAGGTTGAGAGATGGGAGAAGGAAGGAGGAAAGGGAAAGGAAGGAGTGGAGGAGGGACAGATAGAGGAATGGAGACTGAGGTTGAGAAAAATGGAGGTAAAGCAGGACAGAAAGGATAGAGAGGGTAGGAGGAACAATGTAGTTATAAGGGGATTGGAGTGGGAAGGAGGGGAAGTGGAGGTGGGGGTGAAGAAGCTTTGGGAGAGGATGGGGCTAGGTAGCGTGGGTATGAGAGAAGTAGTTAGGATAGGAAGAGCGGGAGGGGATGGACGAGGAATGGTGCTTGTGAAACTGGCGGGGAGGGAGGAGAAGAGGAAAGTGATGGAGGCGAGAAAAAATTTAAAGGTAGGGAAGGAGAGGATTGAGGATGACCTCACGGAGGAGGAAAGAAGAGGGAGATGGAAGATAGAAAGAGAGGCAGAGGAGGAGAGGAGGAGAGGGAGGCGTGTTCAGGTAGGGTACATGAGAATGTGGGTGAATGGGAGGTTGAAGAAATGGGATGAAATTGGAGAGAAATGGATGGAGGAACAGGGAAACGAGAAAGGGGGGAAAGGGGGAGGGGAGAGAGGTTAGGGGAAGGAGTGATTGAGGGGGGGGAAGGAAGGTACAAGGTGGCTTTCTGGAATGTGGCGGGGGTTAAGAATAAAGATATGGAGTTCTGGGAGGGTTTAGAGGAGTGGGATGTGTTAGTACTAAGTGAGACGTGGGTAGAGGAGAAAGACTGGGAGAGGGTGAGATATAAGATGCCGAAGGGCTTTGTGTGGGAGAGGCAGTGGGCAAGGAGGGAGAGTAAGAAAGGGAGGGCGATAGGGGGAATGATAATGGGGGTAAGGAAGGGGTTGGAAACAAAGGAAGAGGGAGAGGGAGAGAAGGAGGGGATTATGATGAAGAAGGTGAGGATGGGGGGGGAGTGGTGGAGGGTAGTGGGAGTCTACGTGAATAAGGATTTACAGAGGAAGCTGGAGGATTTGAAGGAGTGGATGGAGGGAAGGGAGGAGGGGGTGAGGGTGGTGGTAGGGGGTGATTTTAACGCAAGGACGGGGTGTGAGGGGGGGCAGATGTGGGGGGGAGAGGAGGAAGAGAAGGGAATAGAAAGTAGGAGATCGAAGGACAGAGAGGGGAATGGGGAGGGGAAGAGGTTGTGTGGTTTTTTGGGAGAAAGGGGGTGGGAGATATTGAACGGAAATGTGGAGGGGGATGAGGAGGGGGAGTGGACGTACACAGGAGGAAGAGGGAACTCGGTGATTGATTATGTACTAGGGAATGAGGTTACGAGGGAGAGAGTGGAGAGAATGGAGGTGGCTGAAAGGGTGGAGTCGGACCATCACCCAGTGGTAGTCTGGCTGAAGGGGGAAGGCAGGGAGGGGATAGCAAGAAAGAAAAAGGGGGAGGGAAGAGAGTCGGCAAGGGGAAATTGGATGGATAAAGGGAGGGAGGAGTTCGTGAGGATATTTGGTAGGAGAGAAGGAGGGGGTGGAGGCCTACAGGAGGAATGGAAGGGGTTGAGAGATAGGATAAAAGGTGTGATAAAGAAGGTGGGACAAGAAGGGGAAAGGGGAGGAGGGAGAGGGTGGTGGGATAAGGAGTGTAAGGAGGAAAAAAGTAGGCTAAGAAGGGAGTTAAGGCGATGGAGGAGAGAGGGTGGAGATGGGATGGAATATAGGAAAAAGAAAAAGGAGTATGCAACTATGTGTGAGGGGAAGAAGAGGAAGGAGATAGAAAGTTGGGAGAAGGAGGTGGAGGGGGTGAAGACAGAGGGGCAGGTGTGGAAGATAGTGAACAGTGAGAGGAGGAGGAGGAGGAGGGTGGAGGAGGGGATAAAAATAGAGGAGTGGGAGGAATACTTTAAGGGGCTGTTAGGAGGAGTGGAATGGAGGGTGAGAAAAGGGGGGGAAAGAAGGAGGGGGGAGGACGAGGAAGGGGAGCTGAGTAAGGAGGAGGTGAGTAGGGTGGTGAAGAAACTGAAAGATGGGAAGGCAGGAGGGGGGGATGGCTTAACAAACGAGGTGTGGAAGTATGGTGGGATGGAGGTGGGGGATTGGTTGTGGGAAATCTGCAATAGGGTTTGGAAAGGAGAAGGTTGGGTGGAAGAATGGAGGGAAGGGGTAGTAGTGCCAGTGGTGAAGAAGGGGACAGGAAAGAGGGTGGAGGATTACAGAGGGGTTACGCTAACACAGACAGCGTACAAAGTGTACGCTTCTGTGTTAGCAGAGAGGTTGAGAGAGGAGGTGGAGGGGAAGAAGCTGTTACCACCGAGTCAGGCCGGCTTTAGGAGAGGATTGGGTTGCATTGACAACATATATGTGCTCAACTACCTAATAAATAGGCAGGTTACGAGGAAGGAAAGGAGGATGGTGGTCCTCTTCATTGACCTAAAGGCGGCCTTTGACTCGGTGGACAGGGAAGTGCTTGTGAAGGCGATGCGGAAGAGGGGAGTGAGGGAGGGACTGGTAGAAAGATGCGAGGAGGTGTTGAAGGAAACAGTATGCAGGGTAAGAGTGGGGGACGAAGTGGGGAGGGAGTTTTGGACAGCTAGGGGTGTAAGGCAGGGGTGCCCACTGAGCCCGAGCTTGTTTACGCTACTATTAGCGGATTTAGATGAGGAACTAGAAAGGGGTGGGTGGGGAGGCGTGAGGTTGGGGGGTAAGAAGATATACACCCTTGCGTATGCGGATGATGTAGCGGTGGTAGCGGAAGATGAGGAGGGGATGAAGGGGATGATAGCGAGATTGGAGAGGTACCTGGATGGGAAAGGGCTGTATTTGAATGTGGGGAAGTCGAAAGTAATGAGGTGTAGGAAAGGGGGGGGGGAGATGGAAGAAGGTGGTATGGAGATGGAAGGGAAAGGAGATAGAGGAGGTGAGGGAGTTTCAGTATTTGGGGTATACCTTGATGGCGAATGGGGGGCAGGAGGCACATGTGAGGGACAGGGTAAGAAAAGCGGCGGCGGTGATGGGGCAGGTTTGGAGTATTGGGAAGAGGAAGTTTGGGAAGGATTGGGGAAGAAGAATATGGATGTTTGACAGATTGGTGTGGGCGACAGTGGGATATGGGGTAGAGATATGGGGATGGAAGGAGAGGGAGAAGGTGGAGGGCTTGCAGGAGAGATATTTGAGATGGGTACTGGGGGTAGATTGGTGCACGCCAGGGTATATGGTAAGAGAGGAGTTACAACGGGACATGATAAAGGGAAGGGCAGGGTTGAGGGCGTGGACGTATGAGAGGAAGCTGGAGGAGGGGCAAGGGGGGGAACTGGCGAGGGCATGTTGGGAGGAGATAAAAGGTAGGGCGAGAAGGGGGAAAGCGCTGGGGGGGTGGGAGGAGGAAAGGAAGGGGTTTTTTGAGGAGAGAGGGTGGACGGTGGAAGAAGTTGAATTGGTGAGGGGAAGGGGAGAGTTGAGGGGGGAGGAGTTGGTATGTAGGGGAAGGAAATTAGAGGAGGTAGAAAGGTGGGAAAGGATTAGGGACTCCAGGTACAATAGGTGGTATGGAGTGGTTAAAGGAGTGGGGGTACCGGGGTATTTGAAGAGGGGGTGGGGGGAAAGCAGATGGAGGAGAGTGGCGCGGTTCAGGTTGGGAAATGAAATGAGAGGAGGGAGGTATTGGGGGGGGGAGGAGGTAAGGAAATGCAGGATTTGTGGGTGGGGGGAAGAGACGTGGGAGCACGTGTGGGAAGTGTGTACGGATTGGGGGAAGATGAGGGGGTGGCAGGAAGTGGTGGGGGAGGTGTTAAGTGACGAGGGAGGGGGTGAGGAATGGATGAGGAGACTGGAAGTAAGGAGGGAGGAGGGTGTAGTGAAGGAGTGGAAGGTAAAGGATTGAGAGTGAAAGGATGCGGGCGGAAGCGGAGGTCGGAGGTGGGGAGAGAGGGGGAGGAAGGGCATGCGTGGCGAAGGCGAGCGTGGCTAGGGCGAGCGTGGCGAGGGCGAGCGTGGCGAAGGCGAGCGTGGCGAGGGCGAGCGTGGCGAGGGCGAGCGGCTCTATAGAGATTAAGAGCGGGTAGGGATAAGGTCTAGATGTAAGGTTTAGATGTAAGGCTTAGATGTATGATAAGAATTGTAAACCCCAAGGGGACATAATAAAATACTACATATTACAAATTTTATCAAAATACTTTAACACGTTCCGTACGGGTGACGTGTACGGTCACGTCATGGAACTCTTGGGCCCGGTCCCAATAAATGTGGAAGGTGAAGAAGAATTTTTCAGGTGTCGAATTTTCCTTTTGCATACGCATTCAGTATGAACGTGTTCATCAGTGTGTGCATGTCGTTCCAAATTTGCAACGTTTTTCACCATAGTGCAGCTGTTTCTTGTATTTAGATGAAGGTCAACTATTTTTGGTGCCGGACGCAACGTGTTAAAGGAAAAGGAACATGTATAATAGAACACGACGAAAATACAATTCCAAATCATCTCTTGAATTTTATTGAAGAAATGTTAAATTTCATTTATTTAAATAAAAAAGAAGAATTAATTATAAGTAGTATGTCTAGGAAAGTTCTAACCCAGGTCCTCTGAGGCGAGCGCGGGGGCGGGGGGGAAGTGTAGGCGCGCGGGGGAGTGCGGCGGAGGGAAACATGGGCGCGGGGCCTGCGGGGAGAGGAAGACAGGTTGCGCGCGCACGAGCCGTGGAGTGGGGGAAGCCGCGATCGTAGAGGGGATCATTCCGGGCCGAGCCGCCGCGGAGGCCTTTCCAGACCGGACCCACCGTCGGAAGGGGGAATGACCCCCCAAAAATCTCGTTCAAAACCTTTTTTTTTTTTTTTTTGTTTTACTTGGTGGAAATCCCCACGGATACCCCCCGCGGGGGCGGGCAGGGGGTTATGTGGGACTCGAACCCACTAAAACCACCAAGGTGATCTACCTCGCGCGCGGAGCTGCGCGCCTGAGGGGGGGATTTGGACGCGAGATCAATCAAGCGATACGTTCGCTACCCTCCCCCCTTGCGCTTCGGTGCAGCCCCGCGCTAGGTCCCCTGAACGGGGTCGTCCCTGGGGGAGTATTAAGACCTCCCCCAGCAATGTTCTCCCGCACTGGCGACTCGCGACGGATCACGCGCCCGAGTCGCCGCTTCCGGGGTCGCTGCTGCTAGGGCAGGTGGTGTCCCCCGACACCCCCGCCCCGCGACCCCGCGATCGAACTCCCAACCGGTGCCGCGCAGTGATTGGTAGCGCGGCCGGACCGGGGCACTGTACCCCGGGGGGGAGCTCGATCGCTCAGACGGGAGCGGCGGTGGCCGCTACCCTGGGGGGGGGGGGCTTTAACATGGTCCCCCCCCCCGTTCTCCGTACCTCGCGACGCCGCCGCGGCCCTGGCAAGTCCGATGCCACGACTCGCCGACCGCAGCGGCCACCCGTCGTTTCGTCGTCCGCGGCGGCCCTTCGTGACAACGAGGGCCGCCGCATTTCTCGACTCCTTCCTGATGTCCCCCGGCGCGCGTCCCCCTCCGACACAGAGGGGGCGGCGCACCGGGGGCTTAACGGCCGCGCCTGTTGCGTGGCGCGGCCCCGTCCCAATCCCCTATGGCGGGAAGTAGCGGGACGGCGCGGCCCGGGGCCTAACACCCGGGGGAGCGGGGCGACTTACGCAACTAAGTCGCCGCACGACCTCCCCCGGCCCCGGGTCATCTTCTTCTCCCGCGCCGCCTCCTCCTTCTCCAGCATTATTGCTTCGGAGAAGGAGGCCATGGCTTCCCAACAGTCCCGATCCCCCGCCATGCGACGCACGACCGTCGCCAGCGAGAGATCGGGACCCAGCTGCCGCTCTAGGACTCGGCGGTCGTCCAGCCACTCCGCGCACCTGGCCAGAGTGTGGTCCGCCGAGTCCACGTCGCCCCGGCCGCAGCTGTGGCACTGCGGCGCCTCCTCCCGCCCGATGCGACACAAGAAGTCACCGAAGCAACCGACTCCGGTGAGCATCTGTGTCAGGCGGAAGGTCAGCCTGAAATCTCGTTCAAAACCTTGACCAACCCCAATTTTTTTTTTTTTTTTTTTCAGAGTGAGGGGACAACCCCCAAATATTTTTCCAAATCATTATGCGATGGAATTGTTTAATAATTGTTTCTGACAATGTCGGGAGAGATCAGCGTTTTCACACCGCGTCTTCGGGGAGGGACGCGCGATCGCGTGTAACTTGAATCCTCTGGAG
Organism: Andrena bicolor; assembly: GCA_960531205.1. Lineage (NCBI taxonomy): Eukaryota > Metazoa > Arthropoda > Insecta > Hymenoptera > Andrenidae > Andrena > Andrena bicolor. The sequence goes on along the minus strand of CAUIJW010000120.1, from coordinate 369,402 downwards.
CAGCTGTGCAGAGTGACATAATTTTCATGGCGTGAAGAACGCTCGACCGAAATAGAATTATGCAGCGTCGAATCTTAAAATTATGTGGCGAGAGGAGGAAGACGGGTGAATAAAATTGACAAATAATATGTGTTTAAAATATATATTGTTACAAAAACTATATTTATGATAATAAACATAAAAAAGAATATAAATAAAAAAATAGAAATATAAAATAGAAATATAAAATAGAAATATAAAATAGAAATATAAAATATAATATAATAATAATAAAAATGAATATAAAATATAAAATAGAAATAGATTCCCGGAAAGGTGGAAAGAAGGGGTGATTTCACCAATATTCAAAAAAGGAGATAGAGAAAAGGTGACTAACTACCGGGGGATAACGATACTAAACACAGCGTACAAAATATATGCTATGGTTCTGGAAAAAAGACTAAAAGAAGAATTGGAAAAGAACCACATAATACCAGAAACACAAGCAGGATTCAGGAGCGGTAGGTCGACAATAGATAATATTTTTATTCTGAACTATGTAGCTAACAGAGAAATACAGAAAAAAGGGGGAAAGCTGTATACCTTTTTTGCAGACCTAAGCGCTGCATTTGATAAAGTGGATAGAGTAAAACTTCAAAACATCATGAAGAAAAAGGAAATAAGTAAATGCTTGAGGATGAGAATCGGAGAAATTTACAAAGAAACAAGGAATACTATAAAAGCAAACGGAGAAATGTCATCCAAATTCTGGACAACAAAAGGGGTAAGACAGGGATGCCCACTGAGTCCAACGTTATTTACAATATATGTAGCGGATTTGGAGGAAACCATGAGGAAAAACCAAGCGGGAGGAGTTAGAGTAGGAAAAGAAAAAATCTGGACTCTAGCATATGCGGACGATATAGCGTTATTAGCAAATGAACCAAAGGATCTTAAGGACATGATAAGAAGATTCGGAACATATCTTGAACGGAAAGGGCTGCAACTGAATGCAGAGAAGTCAAAAGTGCTGATTTTCCATAAAGGAAGAGGAAAGAAGAAGAGAGAAGAATGGGGCTGGCAGGGGCACAATCTGGAAGAAGTAAAGGAGTTCAAATACTTAGGGTATAATTTCCAGAAAAATGGGGGCAGAGAAATGCATATAAGCGAAGTCATAAAGAAAGCAAGAATAGCAATGGCGCAGATATGGGGAATAGGGCAAAGAATGTTCAAGAACAATTTTGAGAGAAGAATGAGAATATTCCGAAGCATAGTGAAAAGTATCTTGCTGTACGCGTCAGAAATCTGGGGATGGATGGAAGCAGAAAAGATAGAGAAAATACAGGGGAAATATATAAGGTGGACTTTAGGTTTGGACTTCAATACACCAGCGTATCTAATCTTGGAGGAAACAAAAACGGACAAAGTAAGGATAGAAGCGGGAAGAAGAGCAATAAAATACGAGGAGAAAGCGAAACGGCTGAATAAGAATAAAATAGTACAAGAGTGCTGGAGGGAAATAGACGCGAAGCAGACAGAGAAAAAGTCGAAATGGGAGGAAATGAGAGACGCATACTACAGACAAAAAATGATGGATATGCAAGAAATGGAAATAGAAAGAAGGAGAGGAACAGAGTTTGCTGAGGAACTAGCGCAAAGAGACAGGACAGAACAGGTGCAATGGCAATACGAAAGAATACTAGGAGGCAGATACAACGCACATTACACAGAAATCAGAGAAGACCAAAGAGCAAATTACCTAGACGGAAACTACAGAGGCAGAGATCAAAGCATGATCGCAAGGTTCAGGTGTGGGAATGAAGAGAGGGGAAGCAAGTACTGGAAGGAAGAAAAAGACACAGTATGCAGACTATGTAACAGGGCTAGAGAGACCCTGGGCCACATGTTACAAGACTGTAAGGAGCTGAAAAGAGAAAATTCAACGATTAGAGTAAATACTAAAGGGAGAAGCAGAAGGAGCGGAGTGGATGCGTTTGGTTCTGGAAAAAAGGAGAAGAAAAGAAGTCCAAGATGAAGGAAGAAGTCAAAACGAAAGCAGAACATGCAGTTAACAGTCCCAGAAACACTTACACACTTACACACATGTAACCCCATTTTGAGGCCGAAAGGCAAAAAATAAACCTATTTACTACTATAAAATAGAAATATAAATATAAAATAGAATATAAATATAAAAATAGAAATATAAAATATAATAAAAAAAAATGAATATAAAATATAAAATAGAATATAAAAATAAAATAATAAAATAAAAACTATTCTAGGCTGAGGGAGGCGAGAGGGGCGATGATTGTGCTGGGGACGATGGGTGTAATGCTGGCCGTGGAATCCAGTAGGGGGCCCGCCGCAGCGCCCGCCGTGACACCCTCGCGTCGACCACTGGGCCGATCACCGGCCCCGACCGCTGTATGAAAACATGCAGCGGCGCAACCTGGAGCGCTATGCGTTCCAGGTTCGCCAGCCACTCCACCAAATCTTGAAGGGGTATACCCTAGAACATAGACACAAACGATGATATAACACTGATACATTTTTTAAAAAAAGAAAAAAATAATAATGCACTACATACCTGTGGAGGTGGAGATGGCGATGCTGGTGGCGAGGGCGGTGATGGCGACGACGCCGGTGGCGAGCCCCAATCCGGCGACCACGTTGGCGATTCGGGTGGAGAACGCTAGAATATAGAAACCTACGATTTAATCTCGCTCGATTTAAAAGGTTAAACGCGATAAATGGTACAATATTGATAAGTACATACCTCACTGTCACACTCCGGAGCAATCCTTGTTACACCCATTTTCTTCTTCTTCTTTCAATATTTTGCTTGAAACTACTTTCAACTGTCTGCTGCCACAGTATGATGACAAATGGTCTCGCTGCATCTCCAGGCTCATGCATCTAAGTCATAACTTAAAATCGAGAAGTACATAGCTTTGCAAAAGTAAGAAGCCTTTGTTCTCCACCCGCATTTTCGCTGACCATCCTCTTGCACGTATCTTCGTCACTGACCATCCTCTGCTTATTCATTCGCATCTTCTTTCCCTTCTTCTTTGACACATCATTCAGCTAGACCACATCACTTTGAATGGGTATCAAACGGGTATCAAACGGCTTTGAACGCGAATCGAATGGGTATCGAACGGGTTTGAACGGGTTTGAACGGGTATTGAACGCGAATCGAACGGGTATTGCACGGCTTTGAACGGTTTTGAACGGGTATTCAACGGGTATTGGACGTGTATCGAACGGGTATTGAACGGTTTCTACATAATAATTACAACTATCGTCTTAATCTACCGTACATGCAGGAGGTTGGGGAGGGTGAAGAAAAAAAACATTTATGTATTAAAAATTGATTATATTTTATTTAAGCATTTCTCTCTGGCGTTTAGACCACCAGTTGAATATTTTAAATACATTTTGCAAGGCACAGTGCTTTGCATGTCTGTCACATCGCAGAGTATCAACTACATTTAGCTTATTTAGAGATTTGATATCCTCGTATTCAATGTCCAGCGTCTCGATGATCACGTCCGCTCTGGTATTTTCATCGAGGAAATCCGCAAGCCAGTCGCGTTTCTGCAACCCTTTAACGTATACTATATGGGATGTGTCATCTTCATCGTCGATCGCATCAGCTACAGCTTTCGTAATTAGCTGTTTAGCCATACTGTACGGAACGTCTCCATTGTCCCACCGTAGTCCATGATGTTTTGCTACCAACCTTCGAATGCTTGATTTGTCGGATTTTGTAAGAAGAAATTGTGGCATAGAACTCCCCAAAACATAGTGTGAGAGAATTGTCCCCTTTCGTAGGACAGCCACTTCCTTCGCGATAAATTTTCCATCGACGATGAACCCTTGCAGGTCAACGAATGTTGGTACAGCCATTATCGGTACAATTTAGAGGTGCGTTCGCTTCCGAGACAGACGAGAGAATGCAACCTTTCTCGTAAAGCATCTCGATTTTCACGATGAAATTTGACACAGAAGAGGGCGGGCAAGTAGCGTGGCAATTTAATTCATTTTGCGCACCACGTTTGTCAGCGGATTGTATTCAATCACCCGATCGTGCAGAATCAGACAGTAGGCTGTAGTATTTGCCGGCACATTCTCTTTACACTCGAATTCTATGCGCACGTCCACGGTGCCATTCTTGATCGACTCATTTTGTCGCGAGCAATCAATCACCACGATGGGGCCAAATTGTAAAAATTCAGCCACGGTGAATAATGCCTCGTTGCAACTATGTCCATAATACGATTGACCGAATTGCGTATACATGTGGTACAAGATGGCATGCTTATTCTTGTCAAAGTCCAAGTTCATGTCATCGTATGGGTAAAATTCCGAGTTGAGAAAAAGTTTTACATTGGCCAATTTACAGTTGTTGAACTTAGTAACGTCTTCGCTCATCACATTCCTTCGACCAGTCTGTAGAGCAAGGATCACGCATCGCGGCTTCTCCAGCTGTGCGGATGCCTTCACGGCCCACGAATTCTTGGTTGTGCTCTGTAAGAGAGGATACTCGTACAGATCCCACGATTGAAAACAAATGCTCAGGTTTTGACCACTTTCCAAAGCATGTAGCAACGATAGCTTATTAATGTCGTTCAGCGTCACATGAGGCATCCGCCATTGTAGTTTAAGTAATTCAATTTCTGGTTCCAACATCGGTGATCCTATCAGAGCATTGTTGTCGTTGCGCGATCGTATTAAAATCAATTCGTGACGCGCATTAATAATCATGTGTTTGTAGTCCTCGCAAAATCCTAGCAAGTATTTGAGTGGGATGCAAAAATTGAAATGATTTTTCACTATTAGCCCATCGCGTCGTTTCAAGCCCCATCCGGCATTCTCCATATTTTTGTCTTCGTCAGATGTCAGTGATACATAGGGTTTAAGCGTGCTAGTTATTCCAACGTTTCTGTTGCGATCAATCTCCACGCCATTCAGCTCGTATCGAATCTCATCGAATAAGAACGCCACACAATTATTTCCTAACATCACCGTTAACGCATCATTTGCCTTATTTATCTTCAATTTCCCCTCCACATAGAGGAAACTTTCACACGGCAATGTGTATAAATCCTGCTGCTGTATCGGCATTCTTATCTCATCGCTGTATCCAAACGTTGTGTTAACGTATGGATTGTATGTGTGAGTCTCGAGCTTGACGATGCGATCATCAAACGTCGGCTTCCCTCCAATGCTTAGAATATCAGCCATTTTTTTTCAACTTAAATGCGCACAATGAATCCCAAAGATTTCAAAAATGCAATGTTCGCAGCACTAAGCCTCTTCTTTTTAGTGTGATGAGAGCTGTTGCAGTTGTTGGTGTTGTAAACAATTTCACTTGAAAGAAACGGGTTTCTGGAGTCGTTCAATACAAGCATCTCTTTCGTTCACACCACACGTATTATCGTCGTCGTCGTCGTACGTGCAGTCTGATGGTAATCTCTTCACCCCGAAAATCGAGCAACCGTCCGTCTTGATCCACAACGCGTATCGTCAGATCCGTAACGACCCGTGCGGTGATTGGAAGGTAAATGATCTGTGCGGGCGTTTCCGATATCTTATATCCTGGTGGGACTCTCGGAGAAAATTCATGTATCGTATGTACACGCCTCCCATTGTTGTACGCACCAGCGGTCACGCTACATTCTATGCGAATAATGTTCACGTTCATGATATTAATTGGATCGTCCGATTCGTGCCATCGTCCTGGTTCTAACACCTGATTCGTCGAGAATCTCAATAGCGATCCAATGTTATTGGGCTTTGTAAAGTCTATGGCGAATCGGCAGTACAGCTCGCTTTTCATGGTGTTGTTGTTGGGACGCAACACTATAGGATACGCATCGTTGTCACCGTCATCGCTGCTGCCATCGGTGCCACCGAGATTTTTTTTTTGAGGATACCGCTCGAGTAATCGCTGCTTCAAGTACTTGGCAATGGCGTTTAGTTCGTAGGAGCCATGGGGAATCGCAATGTATTCATAAGCGGTGTCGGCACTGTTGTTGATATCATAGTTTACGCTGAAGTAGAATTTATCGTTGCTCGTGTCGATGTTCGGTATTGTGTGATAAGTTTCAAAGGTTGTTAGACCAAGCTCGTAATCATCATCGCTCTAATCTATGGGTGGAAAGTAGCTCACCGCGAGGATGCTACTCTTACCGGTTAGAGTGAATGTTAACGACATATTCCGCTCGAACTGCTCGACTAGTACTGAATCAGAGTGGCGGGAAGTCAATCCTTAAATTTGGCGCTGATCGTTTGTAGAAAGCGCAGACATAGTTGTCCGCAATTGCTCTGATCGTACTTCTGATAAGACGTTCGATTGTATTCAATTTTTACAGCATCCTTATCCAGATATTTTACCAATTCCATAGGCGGTCGAAGATTCCCAAAGCTGTCGAAATATATAGCTCGACACTCTCTCTTCGCATATGCCACCCAATGAGTCCCCGGCCCCTCGACATTGTCCAAATTTACGATACCGCTCTCGTTTCGACGTACTCCACCAGCTGATAACGCGTTGCGCATAAAAACACCTCTAAAGAATGGAATACGCATAAGTTTTGCCAACTCCTCCAATTGCGCATCGGTAGTTACGCCCGCGGCCATTTTTATTTTCTTTTCGGCGTTTTTTTTTTTTCGTTTGGATATTCCCTGGCCACGCTTGTATGGCGCGAGATAAAGTCCGCGACCTTCCATGGAGCGATTATGGCGTTGCATTTCCTGCAGCTGATGTTGCGCCGCCTTATTATCGTTTACCGCCTTGGCGATCCCCGCCGCTCCACCAGCTAATGATCCGAGAACACCCAACAGCGGGAGAAGTGGTACTATACCACCCCGTTTTGCCACCGGAAGAATCCGCTTTTGTGATGCTCTCTTTGGAGTCCTTTTACGGGTTTTTGTTTTCATCCCCATTCCGATCTTCGTCTTGGCCTTCATAGCTGCCCAAACAGCTGTAGCAGCGCCTCTTTCACCCAGAGTCGAATCTCGCGCAACGATGCGTTTTCGCGCTTTGTCAGCGAGAACGTTATCTGCCGCGTGCCTTTCGTCCAGGTCGTTGCTACGCGAATACGCAATATCGTGTTCGCGACACGCTGTGTCCAACGGATTGATACCTCGATCCCCTCTAGCCAATCGTTTTGCTAGATGAGTTCTTGGACCAAAAAACTGATATCCTGAAATGTGTAATTCGATAGGTAGCGCGTTTATCGCCCGATTTAACAAACCACGACCTTCCTTTACTCTCATCGGTGACATTCGCTACAGTTTTTAATCAATGGTGCTGGACCGTCGATATGGGTTCGCTGCCAAGGGCGATTATAATGTTCCAAGCACCGGCGATACTGTCGAACCTCGAAATCGGCTTTTATATGCTCCGGGAGCCTGTCCCACAACTGATCAATGTGTCTGCCAAACTCTCGCAGTAGAATAATCTTTGGTATATATTTCAACTGCTCAGAGGTTAGGTCTCGAATATCATAATTATCCGACAGGATCAGATGCATTTTGAATACAGAACCGCCGTGTTTCGGCGCGGACCTATAAATAGGGCGCATCACAGCCTCGACGTATCAAAATCATTTTTCACGGTTCGCGGGGACGATGCGATTCGTGCGACAACCTGTAACGATACGCGTGACAAATTTTGACGGTAAATCGCAAATAATGTCGTCGAAAACAGGACGCAGGCATGGTAGCATGCTACCAAACACTATCCGCTGCGTCATTTGTGGTCCATCAAATTGTGGAAAAACCAACGTGCTGGTCAGCTTGTTGGAAAGTCCTCACGGCGTCCGCTTCGAGAACGTGTACGTGTGTTCCAAGTCGTTGCAACAGCCGAAATATCAGTACTTGGAGAATTTATTGACTCCGGTAGATGAAATTGGCTACTTTACGTTTTCGAATAACAGTGATGTCATCCCACCGAGCGAATCGCTTCCAAATTCCATTTTTATCTTTGATGACGTGGCATGCGACAAGCAAGATACGATACGAGAGTACTTTGCAATGGGACGCCACTCGAACGTTGACTGTTTCTATCTCTGTCAGACGTATGCAAAGATTCCCAAACATCTTATACGCGACAATGCGAATCTGTTGATTCTGTTTAAACAGGATGGTACCAACTTGAAACACGTGTACAACGATCACGTAAACACAGACATGCCTTACGAGGATTTCTGCGCTTTGTGTCGTAATTGTTGGCAACGGGAGTATGGTTTCGTGGTGATAGACAAGGATAGCGCGATGTCCAATGGACGTTATAGAAAGGGATTTAACCAGTTTGCCGTGCCATGAGATGGTCAATTGTCGTCAACACGTCGGTGGGAACGCAACGTTTGCAACAAAATGATGATTGATATCGATACTCTGGAAATTAAGGATCGCGAGAGAATAGCGAAGGAAATTGCAAAAACCAGCGAAGCCATTTGTCGGAAACATCAGGCTTTGAAGACTGGCAAGATGGAGGAAGATATCGCTTTGGAGAGATACTTCAAACCTATCGTCGAACCCCTAAAACATATTGCGGAAAATACCGCAGCGGCGGAAGCTGGCACATCACCGCCGATGAGCACAGACGTTGAAGGGAATGAAACATTAACGCCTAAAAAAATCAATCGAAGCGGAAACGACAGAATGTCGGATCAAACGATACTCTGGCTCCACCCACGCCAATAAGTACATTACCCAATGTGCAATCGCTCTCAGCCGTTGATCATGACGTTTTCGAAACTAGTCCCAATGAGTCGTTTGTAACATCTATTAGACAGCAATTCCAAACGTCCGAGGGACAAGAAACATTTCGCAGTCATTTCGGCCCGCTGGGGCAAAAATACATGAGCGCGATCCTAAGTAGTGATAAGGATACAACAATGGACTATGTGTACGGCGTATACTTTGGCAATAGTGGAACGAGGCTTGGGGATAAGGCTTTCGATATAGACATGGATGATAATATAATCATAGATGGTGTAAAATACAGAGGAACACCCGGTCTTTACGAACTGATTTTCATGAGAATTCCCGATGATGCTGTATACACCGATGCCGATAAACAAAAATACAAAAGTATACTGCTGGCGACGAGACTTCCGTTTCCGGACGCGTGAGTGACAGGTGTGTGTAGGAGTGAGTGACGGTTTGAGGTGAAGGAAAGGCGAGTGAAGTGGCGTAGGAGGGTGGGAGTGTGTGAGTGAAAGGTGGTGGAGTAGCGAAGAAGGGGTGAGGGTAAAGGGAAAGGCACGGCGGTAGGGTGTGATAGGGTTTCAGGAGGGATAAGGGAGTCGAGAGGTTAGGTGGCCGTGATAGGTGAAATTGGCGGGAAGGTAAGTAGAGAGTGGTAAGTGGTGGCTCCGTGCGGGAGAGTAGAGAAGTAGGGAAGAGAGAGTGGGTAGGCGGGAAGTTCAAACGGGAGGAAAGGCGAAGAGCGGATAGGAAAGGTTAGGGAAAGTGGAGAGTAGGATAATAGGACAGAGAAAGGCGGGTTAGAGGAAAGATCGGTAAAGTGCGGAAAGGAGGGGAGAAGAAGAGATGGAGGAGGGAAAGGAAGGGGAAGAAGGAAAGGGGAAGATCAAGGGCGAAGAAAGGAAAAGAAAGGATAGCACAAGTAGGGTGGGGAGTAGTGTGTGTAGTTTGGACAATTACGGGGGAAAGAAGCGGGAGAGAGAGGAGGAGACGGAGGACTTGGAGAAGGAAAAGGCGGGGGTGTTTAAGAGGAGCGGGAAGATGAAGAGGTCGCCGAAGAAAGGGGCTAAGGGAGGGGAGAAAGAGGTAGAGGAAGGGGGGGCTGGGGGGATGCTAAGGGAGATGATGTTAGAGATGAGGAGGATGAGGGAGGAAATGAAGAGGGACAGGGAGGAGAGAAAAGAACTGAAGGAGGAAATAAGGAAGGAGAGGGAGGAAATGAGGAAGGAGAGGGAGGAAAGAAGAAAAATGGAGGAAGAGTGGAGGGGGGAGAGGAGGAGGTGATGAGGGAGGAGAGGGTGAAGAGAGAGGGGCTGGCGGAAAAGCTGGGGAAGATGGAAGAAAGGGAGAGTAGACTGGAGGAGGTATTGGAGAAGGTGGGGAGGTGGGAAAAAGAAGGAAGGGGGAGTGAGGGGAAGTGCCTGGTGGGGGAGGGGAATACGGAGGGATGGGAATTGAGGGTGAGAAGGATGGAGGTGATGCAGGATAAGAGGGAGAGGGAGTGTAGGAGAAGTAATGTGGTGATAAGGGAGCTGGAGGGGGAAGAAAAGGACGCGAGGGGGGAAGTGGTTATGGGAAAGGATGGGGTTGGGAGTAGGGGGAATAAAGGACGTGGTGAATCTGGGTAGATCAGGAAAAGTAGGGGGTGGTCTGGTGCTGGTGAGATTGGAGGGAAGGGAGGAAAAGAGGAAGGTAATGGAGGCGAAGAGTAAACTGAGGGGAAGACGGGAGAGGGTGGAGGACGACCTCACGGGGGAGGAGAGGAGGGCGAGGTGGAAACTAGAGAGAGAGGCGCAAATGGAGAGGGGGAGAGGAAGGAGAGTGCAGGTGGGATATATGAAAATGTGGGTGGATGGAAAGGTAAGAAGATGGGACGAGATAAGGGAGAAATGGCAGGAGGAGCAGGGAAGCGATTGAAGGAAGTGGGAAGGGGGAAGGGAAGGGGAAAAGAGGAGGGGAAAAGGAAAAGAAGAGGGGAAGAGCTGGAGGGTGGCATTCTGGAACGTGGCAGGAGTTAAGAGGAAGGATGAAGAGTTCTGGAGGGGGCTGGAGGAATGGGACGTGATGGTGTTGAGCGAGACCTGGGTGGAGGAGAAAGAATGGGATTACGTAGAAAGGAGGCTGCCTAAGGGGTATGTGTGGGAAAAGCAATGGGCGAGGAGGGAAAATCAGAAGGGAAGAGCGATAGGGGGAATGTTAATGGGGGTAAGAAAGGGGCTGGAATTGGGCAAGGGAGGAGGAGAGGGGGAGAGGGAGGGGTTGATGGCGAAGAAAGTGAAGATTGGGGGGGGATGGTGGAAGATAGTGGGGGTTTACGTGAATAGGGACTTGAAAGATAAGCTAGAGGAGTTAGGGAAGTGGATGGACGAGAGGGAGGGTGGCTTACGTACTGATAGGCGGCGATTTCAACGCGAGAACGGGGGAGGAAGGGGGAGAGGTGTGGGAAGATGAGGAGGAGGAAGGGAGGGTGGGGGGGGAGTGGGAGTAGGAGTTCAAAGGATAAGGAGGTGAATGGGGAAGGGAAGAGGTTGTGTGGGTGCCTAGAGGATAGGGGATGGGGAATATTGAATGGGAATATAGAGGGGGACGAGGAGGGGGAGTGGGCTTTCACAGGGGGTCGGGGGAATTCTGTTATAGATTATGTGTTAGGGAACGAGGATACAAGGGAGAAGGTGGAAAGGATGGAGGTAGGGGAAAGAGTGGAATCGGATCACCACCCGGTGGTGGTGTGGCTGAGAGGGGAGGGGCGGGATGAAGGGGGTGGGGGTAAGAAAGGACAGAAAAGGGGAGGGGGCAGAGGAAACTGGTCGGAAGAGGGAAGAGTGGAGTTTATGACAAGGTTCGGGAAAAGGGGTGGGGGGGAAAGGGGAGTTGACGGGGAATGGTGTGAGCTGCGGGAAAGAATAAGGGGTGCGATACACATTACGGGGAAGGGGGGGGGGGGAGAGAGTAAAGAAGGGAGGGTGGGGGGACATGGAGTGTAAGGAGGAGAAGAGTAAGGTAAGGAGGGAGTTAAGGAAGTGGAGGAAGGAAGGGGGGGGGAGAAAGTACAAGGAGATGAAGAGGGATTACGGGAGGTTATGTGAGGAAAAAAGAAAGAAGGAAGTAGAGAGATGGGTGAAGGAAGTGGAAGGGGTAAGAACGGAGGGGCAAGTGTGGAAGGTGGTTAATAGAGGGAGGAGAAAGAGGGGAAGGGTTAATGAAGGAATAGCGATAGAAGAATGGGACGGGTATTTCAGAGGGCTATTAGGGGGAGTGGAAGGGAGAGTGAGAAAGGGGGAAGAGACGGAGAGGGGGGAGGACGGAGAGGCGGAGATAGGGAGGGAAGAGATAGGTAAGGTGATAAGAAACTTGAAGGAGGGAAAGGCAGGAGGGGGGGATGGTATCCCGAACGAGGTGTGGAAATATGGGGGCGTAGAAGTGGAGGAATGGTTATGGGGGATATGTAACAGAGTATGGAGGGGGGAGGGGTGGCCGGAAGGGTGGAGGGAAGGGGTGGTGGTTCCGGTGATGAAGAAGGGTAGGGGGGAAAAGGTGGACGACTATAGGGGGATAACGCTGACACAGACGGCGTACAAGGTGTACGCGTCTGTGCTAGCGGAGCGGCTGAGGCTGGAGGTTGAGGAGAAAAGACTGCTGCCACCGAGTCAAACGGGGTTCAGGAGGGGGGTGGGTTGTATTGATAATGTATACGTTTTAAATTATTTAATAAATAGACAGGTGGGGAGAAAGGGGAAGAAGATGGTAATTTTATTTGTAGATATGAAGGCTGCGTTTGACTCGGTGGACAGGGAAGTGTTAGTGAAGGCAATGAGGGGGAGGGGGGTTAGGGAACAGCTGGTCGTGAGGTGCGAGGAGATGCTGCAGGAAACAATAGGGAGGGTACGGGTGGGGAATGAGGAGGGGGAGAGGTTCTGGACGGCGAGAGGGGTGAGGCAGGGGTGCCCGCTGAGTCCGAGCCTCTTCACCCTCCTGATCGCGGATATGGACGAGGAATTAGAAAAGGGAGGGTGGGGGGGGGTGAAGCTGGGGGGGGGGGAAGCTGTACGCGTTGGCGTACGCTGACGACGTGGCGGTACTGGCGGAGGATGAGGAGGGGATGAAGGGCCTGATGGCGAAGTTGGAGAGATACGTGGATGGGAAGGGTCTGGAGGTAAACGTAGGGAAGACAAAGGTAATGAGGTGTAGAAAGGGTAGTGGGAGATGGAAAAGTGTGACGTGGAGGTGGAAGGGTAAGGTGCTGGAGGAAGTTAGGAGTTTTAGGTATTTGGGATACACGGTGATGTGGAATGGGGGGTAGGAGGGGCATGTGGAGGAGAGAGTGAGGAAAGGAGCAGCGGTGATGGGAAAGGTCTGGGGGATAGGGAAAAGGTTATTTGGAAAGGATTGGGAAAGGAGAATGTGGTTGTTTGACAAATTGGTATGGCCAGTGGTGGGGTACGGGGCGGAGGTGTGGGGATGGAGGGAAAGAGAGAAGGTGGAAAGGCTACAGGAAAGGTTCATGAAGTGGGTTATGGGGGTGGATAGATGCACGCCGGGGTACATGGTGAGGGAGGAGATGCAAAGGGGAATGTTGAAGGGAAGGGCAGGGATGAGGGCGTGGGGGTATGAGAGAAAGCTGGAGGAAGGGCAGGGGGGGAGTTGGCGCGGAGGTGTTGGGAGGAGGTGAAGGGGAGGCTAAGGAGGGGAAAGTGGTTGGAGGGGTGGGAAGAGGATAGGAAGGATTTTTTCGAGAAAAGGGGCGAAATCACGCAAGATACGACGCGTAGCTCAGCCGGTGGCCGACACCGATGCCGTCAATAAACTGTACGTGGAAAAGAGCATTAAACTTTTGAGAGAGCAGCAGGAAGAATTAGAGAGGAAGCTGGTCATGTTTCAAAGAGATATGCTGACATTGCAAAACAGCGTTCAAAAGATATCGCAGGCGTTGAATTCTATCCCACAACCGGACAACGAAACTCGTAAAGTTAAAGAGGCTATAACCGCTTTTGCTACGGAGCAGCAACTTGTCCAGAATTTCCTCGGACCGATGAGAAGCACATAATGCACGTACCCGATACTTATCGCATCATTCGTGTCCAAGACACCTCTGCGATCAAACATGCAATCATTATCGAAATCCAAGAGTAAAGAAGAAAACCATGGTCACAAGAAGCTACAACTCGTTGAGGAATTGCATGCTCCAGCTCGAAGACATTTCCCGCGGAGACGCGTCATAGTAGCGTCATAGTATGGATAGCAAAGGAAGATACATAATTCTTCATTACATTCAGGGAATTTATAGAAAAAATGGATATGATTGGCTTCACCGCCACATGAATCTTCCGAAAATCCTATTCTCATTATATACTTTTCGTCGTCGCCTTTATGAAACTATACAACATGTCGATACGAAGTTTTCAAATTTTGCGAGCGTGTGATATTCCACTATTTATAATAAATACAATAATTTCTATTTTACAATGGGATATTATAATGTCCCCAGGGCAGAGTGTCGGTCGAATCGGGTACGATATACCGCTTGTCATCGTAGGGACTTAGAGCGATTTTGAATGCCGAAATGGTGTACACTTTGTGCAATTTAGACCGTATGCATGATTGTCTGCGAACCATTTCGATCTCCCTTAGCAAACACTGCGCGTAGTCGTCGAAAGTTATCGTTCTAGCTATGACGTTGGTCTTGACGCCTCTCGCCTTTTTCGTATCTTTTTTGCCGTCTACGCGCAGTGCATACATTTTCGCTCGAAGACCTACGAATTCGGTCATTATCGCACCGTTATTTTCATCCTTCATCAGCCCTGGAACCTTCTTAATTACGCGCGGCATATTATATGCATTGTCGATAGGATAATCGCTCGTGTCGAATCTACCGATATTGTGTTTCATGGTCCCGTAGATATCGTCGCATTGAATGTGATAAATGAGGCTATCTGTGTCGGTGTATAGAATTTTACAATTTGGTCCGTGCTTTGGCGACATGTACTCGTGGTGAAATTCATACAAACAAATTTTTGATATGTCTAGAATGCACATACCCACGTATATCGGTTTGTTGAATTTCACCTCGAGTTTTCGCAATTCAACAGCTATTAAATTTTCCGAAAAAATACTTCTGCTGTGGAAATTCGGTTTCGCGATCATTGCCTCCGCACCATATCGCCCTTCCCAATGAGTCAAAAGTTTTACGTCCACGTGATTTCGCACATTTTCCATAGTTTTACCGAATACCGCGTTGTTCATCAATTTGTATAAATTCTTTTCAAAATCATTTGTCGCGCTTGTTCTAAATCGTGTGTTGAGTTCAATGTAATCGCAGAGCCAGGGAGATTGAGCGAATTGAAGCACGCGGTGTATCTTTGTAATACGAAGACCGTGACGCGTGCACTGCTGCAGGTTGCGGTAATGGATAACGTAACGCTGCTTATCGTATACCGTCGCGAGTAACTTGTCCTGTCTGCTGCCCGGTGGTTTGGCACGCGTCGGACAGAACGGTAGATCAGCATGAGCGTCGTGCAGACGTTGCGGATATTCCAGATCTACCTCGAGAATGTATCCCGTGGACGAATCGACACGGATTGAAGACACGTCAAAATTTGCAGCATCTTCGACCATTGAAATTTAGCATATGGCAGGGGCTGGCACATTGCCCATCCATACAAATTGTTCACGTCAAAGTACATCAAGTACGATGACTTTTCCGATGCGTCGTAAGATGGCATGTACTTATTATTGGCATGTGCATATCTTCCGGAACATTGGCTTAAACCCCCGCGTATACCGCGTTCAACAAACATGACCATATCGACGTCGGTGAGCAATTCAAATGTAATTTTGGTATGCTTTAGCATGGCATCCCACGTGAAACCAGGTAGAGTATAATAATGCGCTGAATCTAGTCCATAACTCTTGATACAACTTTCGCGAAAATTTTCAAAAATATCTGCCAATAACAAGACATCAGTTTTCAAATACAAGTCGCTGTATTCGCCCAAGGTTCTAATCCCGAAACGCTGCCAGATAGTCTCAGCGTGCGCGTAATCGCTCTCGGATACAGTCTCACCCGTTAACGAACTGTAGAATGACTCGCGCGGCGGTAAGCATGGATCCTGCAGCTTGTTCGCGCAATCAAGGTATTCGTATGGAAAGACACCTTTTCGCGTCAATAAATTGAAATCTTCGGTGGATAATTTTTCAAATTTGGATCGTGAAATTTTTAATTGATCTGTGGTCAGAAAAGATGCTAATTTGTCGAGACTGGTATTGAGAAATTTGTACGAATCGATGAATCGTAATTTAATATAATTTCGCGAGTCTGATTCAGCCGTATCTTCGACATTTTTTGTGAAAGAAATATACTTTTCTTTAGTTACGGGTAATACATCAACGTGACCGTCGAAAGCGGTAGCTATTTCCTCGATAATGAAATGTAAATCGTAGCCGGACAAATTATGGAAAACTATGGGGATGTAAAATGCATTTTTATAATTTAAATTGCACTGCGAATGTGCCGGTCCTCTAAACCGTCCGGACAGATGACAATGATCGCGAACTCGTATATCGTCAGCCTTGAATGATTCTTCACAAATATGACAGTGTGTTGCATTGTGAAATGTCGTCAACTGATCGTTGGTTAAATCAAGCATGGGAACATTACTGCTCAAGATGGGTTTGGCGAAATTTGCAAATTTTTTCAGTTCGTATACGAACCATGAAACACAATCCGCGTCGCGGCAACATCGATACGTCGATAGCGATGTATCGTACGAGCAATGCCTATAATAGGCTATACTATGAACTTTATGATGTTGATACGTGTGTAATTTGTTGTCATCAATTCGGTCGCTGTCCTCTGTTTTCTCGATGATGCACTCCATATCTGCGTACACCACGAAGGGGAGCCGCTCGTTCCTGCAGTGGTTTTCGAAGCTGAGGAAATTTTTACCTTCGCTGCGCAGCAGGATGGCGCAATCGTTCATCTGCCCACAGTCCACTGCATGCGCCTCCAACTTCTCGGCAGATCTGAAGTAGTGCATGCATCTGCAAAAACATGAAATTTTTTTTTTATTTAATTGTTTCGTGAGACATTTCAACATTTCACAAGTTTTCTATACGTACCGATCACAGATGAATTTCTTTCCATCATGCTTGCTTAGCTGTGCGCTCACCAGCCGGGACAAGTCCTTGATTAGTACAAAGTGCCCTACATCACCGTGTTCTTGATTCGGCGTGTAGAGCATATTGACGTGTTGATCCCTCTTGTGGCTGGTGAGACGCAGCGGAAAGACCGTCAACTCTTTCTCCGCCTCGAAGCTGTACACGTTGACGGAGATGTTGTTTAACCCTTCAAACTTCCCTATTTGCTCCAGGGACATTGGGAACTCAATGCCCTGGAGATTTAGCACGGAAGCATAGTCGGGGTACGAACTTGAGCGATCGGAATGCCTTTCCGCGGGATGGAGAGCGGCGACCACTGCCCACGCGAAGCATGCATTGTCCGGGGATTGCATGCTAATTGTGGCTTTCTTCAAAGACAATTCCCGCGGCAACTTGAAGTGACATCCCGCGCGCAGCGGATTGTACTTATTGACATTGACGGTCAGGTTGAGGATTCTCGTCAATGCCCATCCGCTATCGCGTTCCTGGAACTCTTCCAGCGATGCCGGGGTGGGTTCGACGACGCATCGTTCGTAGCACTCCTGCAGATCGGATGTGCCGAAGAGTTCGCTGGTTCGGGTATTAATGCTTTTACAAGCATGCTTGTCACCCGCCACAAATTCGCCGTTGAACACCGTGTTCACTTTGAGGTTTCGACGTTTCCTCAAAGCGCCCCGCACATGCTCCAGCACAATGGTCCCCGCATCCTGAAGGAAGTTGCGCGGTTTGATATAGTTTGAATTTAGCACTGCACCAGTTAACACGCGGCTATCGAACGCAGTATCTATCTCGCGCCACAAAAGTCCCATACTCGAATGTCCTGCACCTTCGTGCACGAAACGTCCGCGCAACAAATGTTTCAGTCCTTCGAGCCGCGCGATTCGAGCAACCAACGATTGTTGAACACCGATCGATAATCGCGGGCGTTTTACGCGGCTGTGCTCTTCTAAAGATTCGATGCACTCGTTGCACCGTTCTTCCCATGCGAGGTACTCTTCCCGTGAAGTCAATCGTGCAGATTGATCCAACAATTGGCGTTCTACTTGCGCGAATTCTTCCATGGTCGTTGCAGCGATTTAGGGCTTTGTGCAGTTTAGAGTGCATATTTATATCCTCATCATGATTTGGTATCTCTGTCTAATTCTTTTGGTGTACTCCCTCCCTCGAATGCATTGCATGCAAAAAAATGGCGATCCGCCCCAACATGGTTCTATGCAGTTTCTGCTGATACAGCATAATTCTTTCTATGATTCACGCATATGACGAATTAGCCCGCAAGATCATCCGACACAGTTTCTGCTGACACCTATTTTCAAAGATTCGACGTTCCCAAAAGTATCATATTGCATTCGACACGTGTCGAGACTTTTATTAGGAGGGGTAGATGGTAGAGGTGGTGCATAGCACCACTATTTAAGCCAGCTCCTCGCACGTTATTGCATTAATCGCTCTAGAGCCTCTCAGTGACTTTCGACATACACACAGTGCTTCGAGAAAAAAAAAATGTACAGTACCGGTGTTGCGAATTATTACGTTCCGATCATGCAAGATGATGTATCGCCATGTTGGAAGAACACATCTAACAGGTAAGATTTAATTTTTTCATACCATATCATCGTTATTTATTTATGTGTTTTCCTGATAAACGGTAATTTTCATGATCGGACTCTTAGATCGCATCAAACATCACGTATCATGGTTAGAAGATACGCGCTAACGCCTGCATCGTATAAATATCTGGAAATTGGCATCACCGTGCAATCTATACCACTGGAGGAAATTGTTCTTGGTGATAATCGTGGGAATCAATTGTTGTTGCATCTTCCAACATGGAAAACACTAATGGAAAAACGCGCAGACATCAGCACCGCCATGGATTGGCGAAATGTTGGTAGAATTTTGTATAATGTATAAGTCGCGAATTGTGAAGATGTCGCTACAAAATAAGTCTTTATATTTCAAATTAGAAACTATAAAGTTTTTATTTAATCTCGAGCGTTGTATCGACCACATGTATTCGCGGCTTTTCGAAAATACGCATCTTGTCCATGAGAAATTTTCAAATTTTGTCACCGTGTTAAAACGGCATGATGTCGCCGGTGAAACTTTAGATTCGTGTCACATCACTAAAACTATATGCGACAGCGAATATTTCGACGGTGAATCTCTTATCGATTGCGAACTGCTGGCATGTGCCATGAATGATATTGTCGACGCCGCTCGTAGCGAATGTTAAATTGTACAATTAGTACATTATTTGTAACAATATATATATCATAAACATATATAATGTCTCAATTTTATTTACCCGTCTTCCTTCTCTCCTCTTTTTCCATGATTCATGCGTATGACGAATTAGCGCACAAAATCATCCGATACAGTTTCGGCTGATACAGCATAATTATATGTATGCGCGGCATTATCATGTAGATTGCGAACTGGTAGCATGCGGCCATCAATGATATTCTGATGCTCGTTGGAAAAAATGTTAAAATTATACTCTTTTAAATTTAAATAAATTTCTTAAACACATATTATTTGTCAATTTTATTCACCCGACTTCCTCCTGGCCACATAATTTTAAGATTCAGCGTTTATTTCATTCGAGCGTTCTTCGCGCCGTGAAAATGACGTCACCTTGCACGGCTGCTCCAGAGGAGTCAAATTACACACGATCGCGCGAGACGCAGCGACGCTAAATCGGAATGCTTTAGAATACTATTAACTTTAGAACGAAAGCGGTTGTATCCCTATGTAGTGTTGTGTCTTTCCCTCTTCCAAATTTTAACTTTAAAGTAATGCTCTGTCTCTTCCCCCCCCCCCACCCCCCCCCCCCGAAGACGCGGTGTGAAAACGCTGGTCTTTCCCGACATTGTCCGAAACAATTATTAAACAATTCCATCGTATAATGATTTGGAAAAATATTTGGGGGTTGTCCCCTCACTGTGAAAAAAATTTTTGGGGTGGGTCAAGGTTTTGAAAGAGATTTTTTGGGGGTCATTCCCCCCTTCCGACGGTGGGTCCGGTCTGGAGAGGCCTCCGCGGCGGCTCGGCCCGGAGTGATGCCCTCCACGATCGCGGCTTCCCCCACTCCGCGGCTCGTGCGCGCGCAACCTGTCTTCCTCTCCCCGCAGGCCCCGCGCCCATGTTTCCCTTCGCCGCACTCCCCCGCGCGCCTACATTCCACCCCGCCCCCGCGCTCCCCTCAGAGGACCTGGGTTAGAACTGTCCTAGACATACTACTATTATACAGGGTCATCCGTTAAAACTGCAACCTACGCGCGCGCGAACAGACGAAAAAGGCAACACCGCCTCACGGACGCATTCCACTACAACCATGCACCGGCCCAGCGTTCGGAGGGTTTCTAGCGACCGCTGGACAGCGGTAAAGCCCGAGCTTTGAAAATTTCAGGATGGGCTCTTTCAAATTAACATCACAAGGAGCTGTTTGAAATTTCGCGGCCGGGATTGAAGAATTTGGGGACATTTTCGTATAACTTTTGAACTATAAAAGATATCGGACTGCAATTTGCGCTGAAAAATGAGGAAAAAATATTCCCTCTTAATGATGGATACTTTAAAATATTTTACGTTTTATGAATTTTTTTTATGAATTTTTTAACTATAATTGTTGTGAAAAGCTTTTGCAAACTTTTTATTTAATATTGTATTTAATGCTCTTTTTAAAAGTCACGATGTTGATAAACAATAGACTAGTTGTTTCCGTGTCATTACTTTCATAAATTGGGAAATTAAATTTTTATTCAATTATATGTTAGTTCTGCACAAACCCCAGAATCTATTGTTCTGATTTCTTTTTTATAATTTTATCTTTATATGCAGTAAGAAGTAACTAATGGGACGAGGTGGTGAAAAATCTCTCCGTACAATGATATAGCGCCGCAGTCAACCCTGTTGTAGCTAAAATTTTTTAAATTAAGCAGGGTACGAGACCAGTTGACATTGTTTTCAAACCTCATTGCAGTAATCCGGGGTGCGAATGGTAAATCGATCATAAAAGCGGAGCGCGTGGCTCGCTTACCTGGGCCGGTTAATTTGAAAGAGACCATCCTAAAATTTTCGAAGCTCGGGCATCACTAATACCCAGCGGTCACTGGTAACCCTCCGAACGCTGGGTCGGTGCATGGTTGTAGTGGAATGCGTCCGTGAGGCGTTGTTGCCATTTTCGACTGTTCGCACGCGCGTAGGTTGCAGTTTTAACGGATGACCCTGTATGCACGGGCTTCCTGGCAGAAGAACTGAATCCCGTCGAAAGAAGAAAACTCATTGAAGAAGTACATTGCTCTTTATACGGAGGACACTGTGGACGCTACAAAACAATCGAAAGAATAAAATAAAGAGCTACTTGGCCAAAATTAAGAGAGGAAGTAGAAGATTTCATAAAACGTTGCAGGACTTGCCAAACTGAAAAACTAACTCGAATCAAAAATCAAGCTGAAGCAGTCATCACGGATACACCGCGACAGCCAAATCAAAAGATAGCAATAGACATAGTACGACCTTTGCCGCAAACTTCACAAGGAAACGAATACGTTCTTAGCATCCAGGACTTATTTACAAAATTCATAACTCTAATTCCCCTATATGTTACCACCTCGGAAAGTATTATAACTGCCCTACTTCTCGCTAACATTTACATACACTCTGGCCCAGAGGTTATATTAACAGATCAAGGTAGAAACCTCAGATCTAAATTAGTTCATGAATTTGAAAAAGCACTTAAAATTAAACATGTTACAAGTACTGCATTTCACCCACAATCAAACGGTAGCTTAGAACGAGCCCATCATTTTATTAAAGAAATTTTAAAGTGCACACACAAAACACTACCTAAAGAATGGGACACCACCCTAAAAATTGCCTCCTGATGTTACAATTGTTCTTGTTCGAGAAAGCGTACTTATTGCGCCATCTCCCGAATTCACGAGAACTCAAGCGTGATGACGCATTGTAAGACCCCCCCCCCTAGCTCATGTGGAGCATCGATCCTATCTCCCTTCCATCGATCGGCGATCTATGGAAGGGGGAGAGCAAGCGGATTCGAGGAAATCGACAGCGATTTCCTCGATCTACTTGTCGACGAGCCGTCTCTCAGGTATCACTACTCGAAACGCTTTCGCCTGCTAATTTGCTTGTAACGCTTTGCTATACCGCCTCGTTTTGTAATTGGATTCGAGCCGAATCCACGTGCTTAGACGCTACTTTAGTAGAACTTTCCTACCGCGTAGGAAAGAGTGCCGCTAGTTTAATTAAAGACATTGTAAATTAAAGTAATAGTGCATAACGGACTTTATTATATATAAACTGTAAATAGTGTAAATTAAATCGACCACATTAAAGCCTCCTTAAATTTAAAACTAAATCATTACGCGAGTATCCCGTGATTTTGTCTTGCGCTATCCGAGAACTTTGTTAACATTTTTTGGTCCTTCGAGCCGGAGCAGCGCCGTTTGGATTCTGTGGTTCTGGAACGTTCGGGATTCCTCGCGTGTGTTGTGGGTAACCGTCGCGCGTGACCTCTGAAACAAAGAGCAATGAGTCACTTAATAGCTAGCCAACGCGACCTAAAAGGACGTATAATGCGCGCGTACGATAACTTAAAGAAGTTAGGAGCTAACAATTGGACGAAGGGTAACGTTTCTACTAGATTGGGAGCGCTACGAAAGAATTGGGCGAAATTCGAGGCGCAACACGATCAATTAATCGCCATGGCCGATGAGCCGGAAATCGTCGATGATAAGTACTTCAAGGAAGACGAGCCGGCAGATACGGAAGAGAAATTCCTCACGCAGGAAGCCCTGCTAGTCGATAAATTAGAGGAGCTCACTAAACTACAACAAGCCGTAGCGCGAAGCCTTGAACGTGCAAGCAGGGACGATTCCCTACCCACTACGCGCTCCAAATCGTCGCTGCCGAAAATTCCGTTACCGAATTTCGACGGCCAGCACAAAGGGTGGCCATCTTTCCATGGCCTTTTTCGCTCCCTCGTGATTGAGGACACGTCGTTGTCGGATGCGGAGCGCCTGCATTACCTAAGAGGGGCCCTTACCGGTGTTGCTGCGAAACTTCTTCTTAATATGCCGGTACGTGAGGAGAATTTCGAGGCTGCGTGGAAGATGCTAGAAGAACGGTACGATAATCAACGGTTGGCGATAAAGGCATTGATGACGGCCATCTTTAATTTACCCACGCTTACCCGAGAGTCAGGGCCTGAACTCAAGGGATTATACTATACCTTGTGTGATTCAGTCCAGTCTCTCGCTGCATTAAAGAGACCCTTTGATGCCACTGGTGACTGGCTGGTACACTTGGTCGTAAATCGGCTGGATCCCCAGTCTCGGCGAGAATGGGAGACGCAACTTGGGCAAACCAAAACTCCTTCGACCTATACGGAGTTGAAACTATTTTTAGAGGGTCGAGTTAATACTGTGGAAGCCTTGGAGGAGCAGCCGACGGTTCCAGGAGGACGAGCCACGAAGTCTGCTGGAGCATCTAAAACCGTCAAGGTCAACCAGGTGAGCAAGGCGAAACGACCATCGGATCCGTGTAGTCTTTGTGGGGCGGAACACTTTATATTATTTTGCGCGGAGTATAAGGCAAAGAGTCCTCGGGAAAGAAAGGAGACTCTTTTGGCCAAGCGTCTTTGCTTCAATTGTTTGGGGAGACATCGTGCCAGTGAATGCAAATGCGAAAAGAGGTGTCAAGAGTGCAAACAGAAGCACCATACCTCCATCCACGAGGGGACAACCACCACAGCCACAGGCGAGACCACGGAGGTCTCCGTCAACGTGGGAAATGCAGAATTGAAAGAGAGCCTCTCGCGTTCCACAAAATTCCCTCCGGTACTTTTGGCCACTGCCAGAATAGTGGTGCGTTCCCCGGATGGTGAGCCAAGGTTGGTGCGGGCTCTGATCGACCAAGGCAGTGAGGTCTCCTTAGCTACGGAGGCCCTAGTGCAGCTTTTGCGTTTACCAAGAAGACCTTCCAACGTGCATGTGATCGGCATTGGTAACCAGCGGCAGGAGCGGGTAAGGGGAAGCGTCCATTTCGAGTTTACGCCACGTGGAGGCAACGGTCCGCGACAGGCAGTAGCGGCGCTAGTGCTGCCACGTATCACGGCCTACTCCCCTCAATTAAGGACAGGAGTGAAGGATTGGACCCACCTACAGGGTATACCACTGGCTGACCCACATTTTACGGATGACACCCAAATCGATGTCCTTTTGGGTGCGGACATCTACTCGCTGATTCTGGAGGCAGGCTTACGCAAGGGGCGAGAGGGCGAACCCATCGCCCAGAAGACCACTCTGGGTTGGATAATCTCTGGTCTAGCTACTATTTCGAACTGCGTCGATCCTCGTGCCACCAGGGGACTCGTCACTCTCAAATGCACAATGGAGGACGACCTCGTACCACTGGTCCAAAAATTCTGGGAACAAGAGGAAGTGAAGGTTATCACGAGTCTCAATCCGGAAGATCAGGAGTGCGAGGACTACTTCACTGCTACTCACCAACGTCTACCGTCAGGACGTTATATGGTGCGCCTCCCGTTCAAGGAGACGCAAGGATTGGGCGAGTCCCGGGCCGGGGCCGTCCGAATGCTGCAGCGAATGGAAACAAAATGCAGTCGCAATCCACAGCTCAAGGATGCCTACCATTCTTTCCTGCATAGTGAGTGCTTCTACCTACCACATCACGGCGTCTGGAAGGAGAGCAGCACCACCACGAAGCTAAGGGTGGTATTTAATGGCTCCTTCGCTACTAGTACTGGGAAATCATTAAACGACTTACTGATGGTGGGACCCAATCTGCTACCGGGCCTGCTCCAAGTCTTGCTGCGCTGGCGAACTCATCGCATCTGTCTAACTGCGGACATAGAGAAGATGTTTCTCCAGATACTCGTGCACCCGGAGGATCGGCGATACCAAAGGTTGCTGTGGCGACAACGTGAGGAGGACGCCGTAAGCGACTACGAATTGAACACCGTCACTTACGGCCTGGCTTGTGCTCCATACCTAGCAATTCGCACGCTGCGACAGCTGGCTCAGGATGAACGCTCCAGATTTCCACGAGCTGCGTCGATTCTGGAGAGAGATGTCTACATGGATGATGTGCTAACTGGAGCCGACTCGGAGAAGGAGGCACACGAGCTACGGACGGAATTATGCCAGCTCTGCAGGGCGGGCGGGTTCAACCTACGCAAGTGGGTATCTAACACACCCACCTTACTGGAAGGCCTCCCAGGCGAAGAGGCACCGTTGGCCGTCAACTGGGAGGAGGACACATTACATACGGCACTTGGCGTACAATGGAGCGTTCGAGAGGACGAATTCCGAGTGCGAGTAGCAGAGGATCACTCTACTTCGGCGATCACACGACGAACGGTCCTGTCCCGAGTTGCTCGGATCTTTGACCCATTGGGACTGCTGGCTCCGGTAACTATAACAGCAAAAATTTTCCTGCTGCATCACTATGGCTGTTGAAAATAGATTGGGATACCACGCTGCCGTCTGCTGACGAACAAAAATGGAACCAGTTCCTGGCGGACCTGCCGAGCCTGGCAGAAGTCCGCGTGCCACGCTGGCTAGGGATTCATCCAGGAATGCAAGAGGTGGAGCTCCACGGATTTGCTGACGCGTCAGAGAGAGCCCTCGCCGCCGTGTTGTATATTCGCGTCGTGAGCCACGACGACAATGCGCAGACCTATTTAATTACGTCAAAGACCAAGGTGGCACCACTTCAACGGGTCACGCTGCCGAGGCTGGAGTTATGTGCTGCGGCATTGTTGAGCCGCCTGGTAACCTTCACCAAGGGGACCTTGGAGCTGGACGGCGTCCCGACGCACCTATGGAGTGATTCCAGGATTGTACTGGATTGGATCCGAGGTCATCCGTCAAGATGGAAGACTTACGTGGCTAATCGAGTGTCGGACATCCAGCGAGAACTTCCAGACGCCCGTTGGCATCATGTAGCTGGGAAAGAAAATCCTGCGGATTGTGCTTCCAGGGGTTTACCGCCCCACCAACTACCAGACTTTGAGCTGTGGTGGAAAGGCCCAGCCTGGCTCAAAGGAACTCCTCACTGGCTGACGGACACGGCGAATCAAGAGGATAGCACAGATCTGGAGGCCAGAGACGTATCTACTCTGGTCACCCGCGGGAAGGAAGTGGATCTTAATTACTTTCTAACACTTTATTCCTCTATTCAGCGCCTATTGAGGATAACTGCATGGTGCTTACGTTGGCCACGACGTCCTACCACAAGAGAAGGAAAGGGACCCGGCCTGCTACCACTGGAAATTGAAGCCGCCCGGATGCACTGGATCAGGGTGGTTCAACGGCAAGAGTTCCAGGAGGAAATCCACCAACTGGAACAGGGAGCCCCACTTTCGAGTCGCAGTAAGTTACTACGACTCACTCCCTTCTTAGATCCCCAAGGTTTGCTTCGGGTCGGTGGTCGTTTGAAACACGCTGCACTGCCACCCTGGGAAAAACACCCGATCATCCTACCAGGGGAGGGAAGAATTATCGAGTTATTGGTCGATGAGGCTCATCGAAGGACGTTACATGGAGGGGCCCAGCTTACCTTAGCCGCTTTACGCCAGAGGTATTGGATATTGGGAGGACGACAGCGAGTCAAGGTCCATATCCATCGCTGCGTCACATGTCTACGATGGCGGGCGGCCCCCGGCCAGCAGCTCATGGGGGACCTTCCATCGTACAGGGTCACTCCAACCAGGCCTTTTCTGCAAGTGGGACTGGATTACGCAGGACCCTTCACACTTTTGGCTTCTCGAGGCAGGGGCCAACGAACACATAAGGGTTATGTGGCGGTATTTCTATGTCTAACCACACGTGCCGTCCATTTAGAAGTTGTATCTGACTATAGTACAGAGGCTTTCCTCGCTGCATTGCGGCGCTTTACCTCGAGGAGAGGTCTCTGCCACACCATACACAGCGACCGAGGTACCAACTTCGTGGGAGCGGCACGGGAGTTGCGGAACTTGGAACCCCTCTGCAGCAACAGAGAGGTTATGCAGGCCCATCTGCTGAACGAAGGCATCACATGGAGGTTCAACCCACCAGCGGCCCCTCATTTCGGGGGAATATGGGAGGCCGCCGTTAAGTCTACGAAGCACCACCTGCGGAGAGTCGTCGGCGATCAGCACCTCACATACGAGGAAATGGCTACAGTACTTACCCAAATCGAGGCTTGTTTGAATTCTCGACCGCTGCAACCGATGAGCGATGATCCTGGAGATGTCACGGCCCTTACACCGGGACATTTTCTGGTCGGTGGGCCGCTGCTCGCCGTTCCTGACCCACCTGTAGAGGAGGTCCCCAGATCACGCCTGTCCAGATGGCATCTGCTGCAGCAGATGAGGTTGCAGTTTTGGCGTAGCTGGTCACGAGAGTATCTGCAGACGCTTCAAGCCCGAAATAAGTGGACACGGACGCACCCACAGCCCCGGGTTGGGGACATGTGTATCCTAAAGAACGAACTGCTGCCACCAAACAAGTGGCCACTCGCGCGAATCACGCGGTTGAATCCCGGGCCGGACGGGTTAACACGTGTTGTACATGTTAAAACCGCTCGTTCAGATTTTGTACGACCGATTGCTAAATTGATTTACTTACCTTTTGCACAGGTTGACACTAAAACGAACCACACCACGAACACTATAGGATAACTACACGCACTACCGAACAGAAAGGAAGGACGATCTCCACATGGGCTGGGTCGCGACGCTGCGATCGGATCACGCCACTACACCGGGGCCAATCAGCGTCACGCTTGCTGCAGTATTAATTCATCGGGCCGATGAATGGCGGGCGGGAAATGTTCGAGAAAGCGTACTTATTGCGCCATCTCCCGAATTCACGAGAACTCAAGCGTGATGACGCATTGTAAGACCCCCCCCCCCCCCCCCTAGCTCATGTGGAGCATCGATCCTATCTCCCTTCCATCGATCGGCGATCTATGGAAGGGGGAGAGCAAGCGGATTCGAGGAAATCGACAGCGATTTCCTCGATCTACTTGTCGACGAGCCGTCTCTCAGGTATCACTACTCGAAACGCTTTCGCCTGCTAATTTGCTTGTAACGCTTTGCTATACCGCCTCGTTTTGTAATTGGATTCGAGCCGAATCCACGTGCTTAGACGCTACTTTAGTAGAACTTTCCTACCGCGTAGGAAAGAGTGCCGCTAGTTTAATTAAAGACATTGTAAATTAAAGTAATAGTGCATAACGGACTTTATTATATATAAACTGTAAATAGTGTAAATTAAATCGACCACATTAAAGCCTCCTTAAATTTAAAACTAAATCATTACGCGAGTATCCCGTGATTTTGTCTTGCGCTATCCGAGAACTTTGTTAACAGTTCTGTACACGAAAGTACAAAATTTACACCCTGTGAACTCCAATTTGGGCGTAAACCTAATCACCAAAGAATCTTAGAATTAGGTAGACAAAGTTTGCTTCGAGGTAAAGAATCGCACAAACAAAAACAAGACTCGGGAATTGTAAGGAAACATCCAATTTTCGAAATAGGCGATTTAGTCTTGTTGCACAATGAAAAAGCAAAAAGCTTAGAATCACAATACACCGGACCATATGTAATAACAAATCTTTTTAACGAAGTTAACGTAGAAATCCTGATAAACAATGAGCGATATATAACCCATCTGAATCGTATAAAGCCTTACTATTAATAATTAGCATTCATTTTTATTATTCTTTCTGTTTTCCAGACAATGCTTTTGCTTTTTACTTTTCTTACCGGAGCAGTTCTTGCATTAAATGAACAAAACGAAAATATACGTATACAGACCATAGATCAAGGAAGCATTTACCTTTTTTTTTTGTTTTTTTTTGTTTTACTTGGTGGACATCCCCACGGATACCACCGGCCCGCGGGGGCGGGCAGGGGGTTATGTGGGACTCGAACCCACTAAAACCACCAAGGTGATCTACCTCGCGCGCGGAGCTGCGCGCCTGAGGGGAGGGATTTGGACGCGAGATCAGTCAAGCGATACGTTCGCTACCCTCCCCCCTTGCGCTTCGTGCAGCCCCGCGCTAGGTCCCCTGAACGGGGTCGTCCCTGGGGGAGTATTACGACCTCCCCCAGCAATGTTCTCCGGGACTGGCGACTCGCGACGGATCACGCGCCCGAGTCGCCCCTTCCGGGGTCGCTGCTACTAGGGCAGGTGGTGTCCCCCGACACCCCCGCCCCGCGACCCCGCGATCGAACTCCCAACCGGTGCCGCGCAATAATTGGTAGCGCGGCCGGACCGGGGCACTGTACCCCGGGGGAGCTCGATCGCTCAGACGGGAGCGGCCGCTGCCGCTCCCCTGGGGGGGGGGGGGGCTTTAACATGCCCCCCCCCCGTTCTCCGTACCTAGCGACGCCGCCGCGGCCCTGGCGAGTCCGATGCCACGATTCGTCGACCGCGGCGGCCACCCGTCGCTTCGTCGTCCGCGGCGGCCCTTCGTGACAACGAGGGCCGCCGCATTTCTCGACTCCTTCCTGATGTACCCCGGCGCGCGTCACCCTCCGACACAGAAGGGGCGGCGCACCGGGGGCATAACGGCCGCGCCTGTTGCGTGGCGCGGCCCCGTCCCAATCCCCTATGGCGGGGAGTAGCGGGACGGCGCGGCCCGGGGCTTAACACCCGGGGGAGCGGGGCGACTTACGCAACTAAGTCGCCGCACGACCTCCCCCGGCCCCGGGTCATCTTCTCCCGCGCCGCCTCCTCCTTCTCCAGCATTATTGCTAAGGAAGCATTTACCTGGATAACCTAGGCGAAACGCAGCTGTATCACAATACTTGGACCACTGTCAATTACCTGGACGTTGGTATCATCGAAAAGCGACTCCATAGTTTACGACAATACCTTAGTGATATTACAGAAATGTGCAAGAACAATTGCTCAGAAAGTGTAGAAATAGTTATGATCAATCAGGGGTTAAAAAGATTAGATGAACAAGTAAACAAATATTTTCATACCACTGGAATAACCCGCGTTAAACGGGGAGTTTTTAACTTCGTTGGCGACATTGCAAAAATTCTTTTTGGAACTCTATCCGATAGCGATGCGAAATATTACAACGACGAAATAGATAAACTGTATCATCAAGCGAGTGAAACCACAGAGACCATAAAAGAACTTACTAAAATCACAAAAGCTACAATTAATGCAGCTAGTCAAGACATTCATACATTGTTTAAAGCATTCGCCGAACAACAAAACAAACTAGATAAACAGCAAAATGACCTTGTCATTTCAAACAGTTTAACCATAATCTCTATGATAATCTCGGAACTCAGCGAAGACGTTAATAATCTAATTAGCGCTATTAATGATGGAAAAATCGGCATGGTACATCCACAATTGTTAGACCCAATTGAATTCATGAAAGGATTACGTAAAATTAAAGAGACTTCAATGGAACCGATAACTCTAAATCTTGAAACGTCTAATTTTGCTGACATAATTAAAATCTCTGAAGTCATTGTTGCAATACTAAGAAACAGATTCGTTTACATTATCAAAACTCCAGTTCCAGAGGTAACATTATTTTCAACATATCAAGTAATCCATTTACTCAAAGAAATTTCAACATACACTTATCAATTTATACAACCCCAAGAAGACTACATCATCATGAATAACGACAAAATTATGTATGCACCCATTACATTAGAACACTTCGAATCATGTACTAAATTAAATCAAAAGAAGTTATGTAAACGTCAATACCCAGACTACCTAGTTAGTACTACGAACAATTGCGAGTCATATATAATTAAGGCAGGTTTTAACGAAATCACAGACAAAGTATGTATCATGAAAACAATTAGAGTCTTGCAAAGCATCTGGATTCAACTAAAAGCAGGGAATAGTTGGATTGTTACTTCACCAAAGTCCGAAAGTATAGACATATTATGCGACCATTCGACGCCTCAAACCATTATACTTCACGGAACACAAATGCTAACACTAAAAAATCATTGCATGGCTACAACCGATTCCATTACGCTACGACCAGAAAAACATTCCAAGTATGAGCAAAAGTTCTCAATCCTTGTAAATAAAACTATACATTTTCAAGAATTAAAGGATATATTGGCATCAAATAAGGTTAATATCTCTGATATACATATGAACATATAACAAGCAAACAACATCTAACGACTGAAATGCTAAAAGAGACAGGCACTACAATAGATAAGCTTGAAGCCAGAATATCCAAATTCGACCATGAAACACGAACAAAGGCGTGGAAAGACGTTGTAGAAAACAGTACCCGTTACGTAGGATATTTTGCGACTCTCATTATTATAGTTTTCGTATTGCGAATGTGTGGACTATTCAAAGCATTTAAATCATGTACACCTAACATCTGTATCAACATATATAACGACATAGCTAACAGACAACAGCTAGAGCATAACGTACTGTTACGATTTTGGTAGGGCATCACACGAGTTTACTGAACGGCAACGATAACAGAGCATTAACAGCGGGGAACGAATACAATTAGTTAGGCGGAATACAATATCGAGACGTCTGCTAGCAATGGTGGCTGACTTTCGAGTGACAGCTTGACAGGCGATCGCCTTCTTCTCGCTGTCCTCTTGCCCCGCTCGCGAGCACCAGTGGGCCTTGGATTTCCATCCAAGGGGTGTTCGCAACACTGCTCCCACCTCCGAAGAAGCGGTCGTCCCGGCCGCTGCAGTCTCTGCAACTCCTGCAGCCGTACCCTGGTCCGGAAGGGTGGAAAGGTCGCCGCGTGGCCCCTTCCGACCGGCGCCTCGGCATTCGCCTTCCCGCCCAGGGAAAAACCACTCCGAAAACCCTGGGCAAGGCGTGGGTACGTGGAATCCTCGGTCCTCGTCCGTTGTCGCCGCTGCTTCTGTGGCTGTCCCCCGTCGTCCTGCTGCAGGCTGGATCGCGCGCAACGGCTCCTTGCGTATCGCATGCAACAGCTCCTTGCGTCTCGTGCGCAGCAGCTCCTTGCGTCTCGCACGCAACGGCTCCTCGCGTATCGCACGCGACAGCTCCTCGCGTTTCTCCGGGATCCCTCGACGGCGGTTCCTCCGGGGCTCCAACGGCGGAATCCCGCGCCGCTCCGGAACGTCCCTGGGCGGCTCCGCTCCGTCCAACGCCCCGCAGCGGTCTGGTCGCTCCAGCGCACAGTGTGCGATTTTGGACAAAAATCGCTGGACAGCGCAAATCTTGACCGATTTCAATAATTTTTTTTTTAAAATACTCGCAAAGGGTTCCGCAATTGCGGAGGGCTGCGGTAAATCCTGTATTTTTTGGTCTAATCTATAAAAAACATTATTTACCATAACATGACATAAAAATGTGAACTTTGAAATTTAAAGATATTAAAAATTAATTTTTTGTAAATTTAATATTAGCTATAAAATAAAAAATTTATTTCAAATTTACAACATTTATGTGTTAAATAAACTATTAGTGTAGCTGATTTAAATCTAATATTTTCAAATTATGTTTTATTTTTATTAGTTTTGATTTTATTTCTAGTATATATATTATTTTTTAATTTTTAATTTTTTATTTCTTCTTTAATTTTTTTTTAGGGATTGTAATTAAAAAAAATAAAAAATTAGAAAATAATATATATACTAGAAATAAAATCAAAACTAATAAAAATAAAACATAATTTAAAAATATTAGATTTAAATCAGCTACAGTAGTAAATAGGTTTATTTTTTGCCTTTCGGCCTCAAAATGGGGTTACATGTGTGTAAGTGTGTAAGTGTTTCTGGGACTGTTAACTCCATGTTCTGCTTTCGTTTTGACTTCTTCCTTCATCTTGGGCTTCTTTTCTTCTCCTTTTTTCCAGAACCAAACGCATCCACTCCGCTCCTTCTGCTTCTCCCTTTAGTATTCCTCTAATCGTTGAATTTTCTCTTTTCAGCTCCTTACAGTCTTGTAACATGTGGCCCATGGTCTCTCTATCCCTGTTACATAGTCTGCATACCGTGTCTTTTTCTTCCTTCCAGTACTTGCTTCCCCTCTCTTCATTCCCACATCTGAACCTTGCGATCATGCTTTGATCTCTGCCTCTGTAGTTTCCGTCTAGGTAATTTGCTCTTTGGTCTTCTCTGATTTCTGTGTAATGTGCGTTGTATCTGCCTCCTAGTATTCTTTCGTATTGCCATTGCACCTGTTCTGTCCTGTCTCTTTGCGCTAGTTCCTCAGCAAACTCTGTTCCTCTCCTTCTTTCTATTTCCATTTCTTGCATATCCATCATTTTTTGTCTGTAGTATGCGTCTCTCATTTCCTCCCATTTCGACTTTTTCTCTGTCTGCTTCGCGTCTATTTCCCTCCAGCACTCTTGTACTATTTTATTCTTATTCAGCCGTTTCGCTTTCTCCTCGTATTTTATTGCTCTTCTTCCCGCTTCTATCCTTATTTTGTCCGTTTTTGTTTCCTCCAAGATTAGATACGCTGGTGTATTGAAGTCCAAACCTAAAGTCCACCTTATATATTTCTCCTGTATTTTCTCTATCTTTTCTGCTTCCATCCATCCCCAGATTTCTGACGCGTACAGCAAGATACTTTTCACTATGCTTCGGAATATTCTCATTCTTCTCTCAAAATTGTTCTTGAACATTCTTTGCCCTATTCCCCATATCTGCGCCATTGCTATTCTTGCTTTCTTTATGACATCCCTTATATGCATCTCTCTGCCCCCATTTTTCTGGAAATTATACCCTAAGTATTTGAACTCCTTTACTTCTTCCAGATTGTGCCCCTGCCAGCCCCATTCTTCTCTCTTCTTCTTTCCTCTTCCTTTATGGAAAATCAGCACTTTTGACTTCTCTGCATTCAGTTGCAGCCCTTTCCGTTCAAGATATGTTCCGAATCTTCTTATCATGTCCTTAAGATCCTTTGGTTCATTTGCTAATAACGCTATATCGTCCGCATATGCTAGAGTCCAGATTTTTTCTTTTCCTACTCTAACTCCTCCCGCTTGGTTTTTCCTCATGGTTTCCTCCAAATCCGCTACATATATTGTAAATAACGTTGGACTCAGTGGGCATCCCTGTCTTACCCCTTTTGTTGTCCAGAATTTGGATGACCTTTCTCCGTTTGCTTTTATAGTATTTCTTGTTTCTTTGTAAATTTCTCCGATTCTCATCCTCAAGCATTTACTTATTTCCTTTTTCTTCATGATGTTTTGAAGTTTTACTCTATCCACTTTATCAAATGCAGCGCTTAGGTCTGCAAAAAATGTATACAGCTTTCCCCCTTTTTTCTGTATTTCTCTGTTAGCTACATAGTTCAGAATAAAAATATTATCTATTGTCGACCTACCGCTCCTGAATCCTGCTTGTGTTTCTGGTATTATGTGGTTCTTTTCCAATTCCTCTTTTAGTCTTTTTTCCCGAACCATAGCATATATTTTGTACGCTGTGTTTAGGATCGTTATCCCCCGGTAGTTACTCACCTTTTCTCTATCTCCTTTTTTGAATATTGGTGAAATCACCCCTTCTTTCCACCTTTCCGGGAATCCTTCTCCCTTCCACACTTTATTAAAAATTTCTGTGATCCTTTTTACTATTTTCACGTTACCGTAAATCCAGGCTTCATTTTCTATTTTGTCTTCCCCTGCTGCTTTCTTCTTTTTTAATTTCCTGATTTGTTCTTTTACTTCTGCTTCTGTTATTTCCTCTTCCTCTTCTCCTTCCGTGTTGTCTATTTCTTCCAACTCTCCTACTTCTTTCTTACAGTCGTCGCCTTCTAGCAATGTTTTAAAATGATCCTTCCATTCTTTTAAATCTATTTTATTGGAGATTCCTATTCTTTTCTTTCTCTGTTTATTTATATATTCCCATATTTGATTTTCTCCCTTTAATTGCATTATCTCATTTTCTGTATTTTCTTGTAATTCCCTTCTCCTTTCATCGCACACTTTTTTGTACTCCCTTCTTTTCTTCTGGTAGTCTTCTTTGTCTCCTTTACCTCTTCTCCAGTTCCTCAATGCTTTCCTGGCTTCCCTTTTCTTTTTTGTGCAATTCGAATTCCACCACTTAAAGCTGCCCAGTTTCCATTTTTTAATTTTTACTTCTTCTTTTTGTACTGCATTATTTATTTTTTCTATCATTTCTTCTACCATTTCATTCACCTCTGTCCTATTAAAGTTTATTTTGTTTAATTCGATTTCAAACTCTCTCCTGCCTTCTTCTGTCCAGATTCTTCTCTCTCTCCACCTCTCCTCCTGATTTCCCTCTCGATCTTCCCTTTTATTTCCCGCATATAGTTCTGCGATCAGAGGCATATGGTCTGACTCCACTCTCTCTTCCACTGTGAATTTCTTGATCTCTTCTTTCGCTTCGACATTTGTTATTATATAGTCGATTACTGTGCTGCCTCTTGGCCCCGAGTATGTATACTCTCCTTTATCGTCTCCCTCCATATTCCCATTCAGAATATTCCATCCTCTTTCCTCAACCACCTCTAATAACAGCTTTCCCTCTGAGTTTTTAACTTTGTCTTTTGATCTCCTTAAGCCATGCTTTTCTTCTATTCTACAATCGCCCCCTTCCTGTCCAATTCTTGCATTGAAATCTCCTCCAATTATCAGTTTCTCCACCTCCATCTCTTCTATTATCTGGTCTAGCTCTTCTTTTGTCTCCTTCATATCTCTGCTGTACACTGTAATTATTCTCCATTTTTCATTTTGTATCTTTATTCTTCTCTC
This sequence comes from Andrena bicolor, assembly GCA_960531205.1. Classification (NCBI taxonomy): domain Eukaryota; kingdom Metazoa; phylum Arthropoda; class Insecta; order Hymenoptera; family Andrenidae; genus Andrena; species Andrena bicolor. The sequence goes on along the minus strand of CAUIJW010000120.1, from coordinate 333,780 downwards.
TTGAATGTTTTCCGTTCCTGCGTTCGATTCCTCCTCTTCTATGCCCTTTCTTATGCCTGTGATAATTCCGCCTATCGCTCTCCCTTTTTTTCTCTCTCTGGTGGCATATTTACACTTCCATGAGAATTCTTGTGGCAATTTATCTTTCAATCCTTCCCATTGTTTCTCTTCAATCCACGTTTCTACTAATCCTATTACATCGATTTCTTTTAGGAAATCCCAAAACTGCTTGTCTTTGCTGAGTAATCCTGCTACATTCCAGTATCCTATTTTAAATGTATCTATTTCTCTTTGGCTTCTTATTCCTTTCCCAATTCTGTGTACCCTCTCTCCCCGCATATCTGCATCCGCAGACGCGCGGGGAACGAGTGTTGGTACTGCCTTTTGTCTTGCTTTCGTTGTCCTTGTAAGCTCTGCGATCCTCCAAAAATTTAGAGGTTCACAGAACTTTGCCGACTCCAAAAATTTACTTCTTTCAGCCCACCCTCTTCTTTCCAGATAAATGTCTTATCGTTGATTTTTACTTTCCTGTACCCAACTTTCACCTTTGCCCCTTGCTCCCTTTCCGTCTTGGCAATATCTTTAATATCTCTTTGTATCTCCCTTTCTTTTTTCGTCAGGTCATTGTCAATGAACAGCCTCTTATCTTTCAATGTACTCTTCTTTAGCATTACTGCTCTTTTCTGTTGCCAGCTTCTTAACTTCGCTATCAGTAGCCCTTTTTTCTCTCCTCTTCCTACCCAGTATGCTTCCTCGATTTCTGCATCTACCTGCAATTCGTGCCTTAACACATATTCCACCGTGTCCTTCGGCGTCTCTTTACGTGGTAGATCTTCTCCCCTTAGGGTAATATTATTTCTTCTCTCTCTCTTTTCTCGAGCCTCTTCCTTCTTTTCTAGCCCCTCTATTCTTTCTGTCAGCCGCTCAGCCTGAACCTTCTTGGTCTCCAGTACTTCTATCCTTCCTCTCATTTCTTTCTTTTCCTTTTCCCATATCTCGTCCCTACTCTTCCACTCGTCCCTCAGCTCCTGCATTCCCTGCCTTAAATCTTTATTATCTCTTCTCAACTCTTCCATGTCTTTCTTAACTGCCAGCACTGCTTCCATCAATTTGTCTAATTTTGCATCCATTTCTTTTTCCTGCCCTGTCTCCTGGCTGTCCGACGTTTCCACAGATCCTATGGCTACCTCGGTTTTCTTCAGCGGAGGCGACCTCCCTACTTTCCTTGCTTTTAAGAATTCTTCTTCTATTTCCCTTTCGGCCTTCAACCTCTCCTGATTCTCCTCGTCCTCCCGTTTCCTCTTAAATGAGTCCAGTATCGAGCCTTCGCTGTCCGCTCTTCTTCTTCCCAGCTGTTCTGCCAACGATGGTCTTCCCCTTCTCCTGGTTTCCTTTTGCACTTCCCCGCCTTCGCCTGCTTGGTTCATTAGCCTCTCCGCTCTTCTTTACCAACTGCTGTCTTCGCTTTGTCTTCTCACTTCTTCCACTCCCTAGATGTCACTTATCCTTGCCACGTATCTTATACTTCGTGCACTCGTTTCACACCTTCTCTTCTTCACCTTTTATCTCACCCTTCGGCCCTTTATTAATTGTCGATTATACTGTCCACCGGAACCTTGTCTGATCCCCTCGTTTTCCACCCGACCTCGTAATTTTCTGAGCACTTTTACCACACTTTTCGTCTATTTCTTTCACCTGTCTGCCGACACACGTTATTCTCTCGCGCGCGTCACGTGGTTCCCCCTTAAATCAGCTACATTAATGGTTTATTTAACACATAAATGTTGTAAATTTGAATTAAATTTTTTATTTTATAGCTAATATTAAATTTACACAAAATTAATTTTTAATATCTTTAAATTTCAATGTTCACATTTTTATGTCATGTTATGGTAAATAATGTTTTTTATAGATTAGACCAAAAAATACAGGATTTACCGCAGCCCTCCGCAATTGCGGAACCCTTTGCGAGTATTTTAAAAAAAAAATTATTGAAATCGGTCAAGATTTGCGCTGTCCAGCGATTTTTGTCCAAAATCGCACACTGTGCGGCGCTGCGATCTGGTTCGCCCTCGACGGCAACCTGATTCGTCCTCGACTGCATCCTGGTTCGTCCTCGACGTCCTTCCAGCAGTCCTGCATGGCCCTTCGCTCTTCGAAGTTCCCTTGTGAAGAAAACGGTGCCCTCATTAGACCGGAACCGAAGACAACCCGTTAGGGCCGCACGAGCCGGAAAACCAGAAAGGAGGGCCGAGCGCGCAAGCAGAGGGTCGCAGCTAGTCGCAAGCATGCAAGCGGCTCAACCCCCAGTCCAGCCACCCGTCTCGTCAGCCCTGGCCGTCTTCTCTCTTCTTTCCTGCTCGATGGCCCCATTCCTCTTCTTGGCCTCAGGTGCTGAACCACGGAACCGACCTGTGCGTCCTGCCAGCGCTCCCGTCTTCGCGACACCCCCTCCAGCCGATCCAAGCAACGCTTGTCCGCCTGGTGGTTGGGGATGCCATTTCCCTCCTGCTGTCCACCGTCCTCTCCTACTTTCTCCTGGGTACCCCGCGAGAACCTCCATCCCGGCCGCGCCGGGGGCTCGTAGGGTCTCCTCCAGGGGGCTAGCGGGGCGCTTTCACGTATGTCCGCACCCCGCTGCGGACTGCCACGCTATTATGGCACATTTGGGGAATTCGGGAGCGCGTGGCCAGGCCGCGGCGGCAGTCCCTCGACACCTTGTCCCTCGTCGTAGGGTATCGTGCTCCCTGAAACAGACTCAAGAGCGGGGGCCGGGCTACGAAGGCAACCTCCGCAGCCCAGTCCACCGGATTAGCCCAATCTAATCTTCTTTCTTGAGTCCAGTGAATGTCCTGCGACGTCTTCACTCCTCTTGCAATTGTCCCTCATATTCCGCAAGGCGTCGTACGTGGACCACCCTGCACTTCTTCCTAGGCGAACGTTGAATCCTGTAGACGACGTCGTTGGTCTTGCTCAGCACCGTGTAGGGTCCTTCCCAGTCGGACTGCAGTGTTGGGCACTTCCCCTTTCCCTCTTCGTGGTTGGAATAACCACACTCGTTCACTTCCAGGACTTCGTCTTCGGACAAATGCTCGAGGTGTTCAACGTTCTGGTCACCCTGGGCTCCCTCTCGTGAGCGGGGGGGGGGCTCGCCAGCTCTGCGACGGTATTCGCCCTCGAACTCCCTCCGTCGCAACGCGTCGTGGATCACTCGACGGTATTCGCCCTCGAACTCCCTCCGTCGCAACTTTGTACTCAGCTACCCCGCCACGGTATTCGCCCTCGAACTTCCTCCGTCGGGTCTTCGTACTCAGTTACGCTGTGACGATATTCGCCCTCGAACTCCCTTCGTCACAGCTCTGCAACTCTGCGCACCTCGGGCGCCTCCTCGTTGCAGCAGATCCGCACGCTCACACGGCAGCGCTAGCCCGGTTCCGGCTGTGGTCGACCGGTGCTTCCCCCAAAACGAACGAGCCCAGGTCCCACCGTTTCCAACGGCCTCTCTTCGCTCTTGGAGCCGTTCCTCTCAATTCCTCAATACGAAGCAGTTCCTCTGGAGATGTCCGGTCCTTCCACACCGCCAGCAGGTTTTCTTCGTGTCGCCGTTCGTTCCCTCGGGTTCCTGGAATCCTCGTTGCCTCGCCGGGAACCTTTCAAAAGTGTTGCAGAATTCAGCCTTCCGTTTTTTTTTCCGAGTACCGTTCCCGCGACTCGTCCGCGGGGCCGCGAGATATCGCCTCAACGGCCTCCATCTCCAGAGCTCTGGTCACGGCGGCTCTTAGACACGTGAACCCGCCGAGTCGCAGTTCTCGCTGCATAACCGAGCTGGACAACGCCGTCACGAACTGGGACGCGGCAAGTTAATCGCGGGCTTCCGCAGGGCAGTCGGCGAATGCGGACTGCGCTAAACGTTCAATTTTGGTGGCGAGCGAGGAGATGCTCTCACCCCGCTGCTGCCTTAGGCTCTGGAAGAGCACGTAGTTCAGATTAGACAAGTTCTTCGCCCCGTAGCGGAATTCTACCGCCGAAACCAAATCCGCGTATCCCTCGCGCTGGGCGGCGGAGAGCGTCGTGAGGACGCTTCTCGCCGGCCCCCCAAGGGAAGCGATCAAGGCCGTAGCCTTCCTTTCGTCATCCCACCCGTTAGCACGCGCGATAGTCTCAAACTGCACTTTGTACTCTTCCCAGGACGTTTCCCCATCGAAAACTGTCGGTTTCACGGCGTACCCCAAACCGAGTACGCGCGGCTCCGTAAGGGGGGCAGCGGCGGGCGCAACGACGGGGGCGGAGACATGCGTCGGGGTAACACTATTTACACCATTATTTACATCACTATTTACATCGCTATGTGCATCATTATTTACAACCGCGACTGTCTCCCCAACCCGTGGACTCGCGCCGCTGTCAACCGAGCCGCGGGTACCCTGCAACAAGGAGAGTACGACCTGGATGCGATCTTCCATTCCTGTCAACCGGGCCTCGAGGGCCGCCTGTGCTCTTCGGTCGGCGGCTTCCTTTTCCTCCCTGAGACGGACCTCCCGCTGCCAGCGGGCCTTGTTGACCCTTCGCAGTTCCCGCATCTGCCCCACGATGTTGAGCTGGAGGCTGGTGAAAAGCTCCTGCAGGGACGGGACGCCCGATGCCCCGGAAGGAGGGTCCGCAGGGGCCGCGGAAGCCGCGGAAGCGCGAGTGGGCTGCCGCTCCGGGCGGGCATCCCACTTCTGACACCAATGTTACGATATTGGTAGGGCATCACACGAGTTTACTGAACGGCAACGATAACAGAACATTAACAGCGGGTAACGAATACAATTAGTTAGGCGGAATACAATATCGAGACGTCCGCTAGCAATGGTGGCTGACTTTCGAGTGACAGCTTGACAGGTGATCGCCTTCTTCACGCTGTCCTCTTGCCCCGCTCGCGAGCACCAGTGGGCCTTGGATTTCCATCCAAGGGGTGTTCGCAACAGTACAATACCAAGTCTCTCAAGAAAACATAAGTATAGACAATGAAGATAGGCAACCGTCACCAAAAGCTCTCAGTACGACGTCTAAACACGTTTCTTTCGACAAGTCACTACCAAGTACACCTTTTTCTACAAAACCGCGAAAATTTCAGCTCAGAGAAAATTTTGTCTCGTAGCCAAAATTTTCTTAAATAGGAAGAAAAGTGTGATAGTCAGCTAAATAAACTAGAGCTGTTGATACCCGGGAGAACGGGTACCTGGGTACCCGTGAGATACCCGGGAAAAAAAATTCCCGGGTAGGCGCTACCCGGGTAAACTACCCGAGATACTCGAGTACCTCGAGATCTCTTAGAGTAGCGTTCCATAATTGAAGCCACACTTCTTAATGTTATTCCAAACCCTTCGAGGGTCGAAAGCCATAAAATTCGGTGAGGTACCGCAGAGGGTTGACCTCGCCACAGGATGCCAGACCTGCATCTCAGTGGTACATAATCACACTTTTTATTCAAATCATCGTACAGGTCGTAATTTTTTAGTAAACTTGTCGATTTTTTTTTAAATTCTTCCCAATTAAATTCTCTATCGATCTCTCCGGCTAGAATTTTGAATTTCGTTGCTGTTTTTTTTATATTTAGCAATATATACAGCACTTTTAGAAAATCGGTGTGTGCGGGTTTTTTTGGCTCCCTTTTTAACGATGACAAATTAAATATATTGAAGCCAAATTTCAGAAAATGAGCTTATTGGGAAGAAACTTGGTGCGTATAAATTTTCGGAGATGATTACCAAAAATCTCACATCAATTATCTTGAGCTATTGGCCTCCTTTTTGCATTAAAATGTTTTGCTGAAAACACATATAACTGCCAAGTTTTACTTCGTATAGATAATACGACCGCAATTGCCTACATTAATAAAGCGGGAGGTATAAAATTCAAACATCTGAGCGAATTAGCAAGACAGATTTGGCAATGGTGTGAGAGCCGAAAGATCTGGTTAGTTGCTTCTTACATTCCTTCAAAGGAAAACGTACGGGCCGATGCTGCGTCTAGAATTAAAAATCTAGACTCAGATTGAGAATTATCCCAGAGAGCATTTGAAAAAAATAATAAATGTGTTCGGCCCTGTCACTATTGATTTAGCCAAAAAAACCCACAGACACCAATTTTCTGAAAGTGCTATGTATTTCGCTAAATATAAAAAAACAGCAACGAAATTCAAAATTCCGGCCGGAGGGATCGATACAGAATTTAATTGGGAAGATTTTAAAAAAAAATCAACAAGTTTACTAAAAATTTACGACGTGTACGGTGATTTGAACAAAAAGTGTGATTATGTACCACTGTGCGGCACGTGCGAGGCGATTCCGCCGAATCGCCGTAGGAAAAATACGCGAGGACAACCAGCACGGAATGGACCTGAAGGGCCCATGTAACACATATATATACGGCTACGTAGGAGTCGCGCTGTGAGCGTCGTAAGAGACAGACGCGCTTGGCGACATAAGAGGTTAGATTCCTATAAAGTAAAGTGGAAATAGCGATAAACTTGCCATAATTCTAGTAGTATATGGATAACGAAGATATTGTTACCTCATTAAATAGTGAAGACAGTATTGAGACAAAAGGGATCAGTCTCCTCACTGTCTCGGGGAATGAGCGAACACGTGGTTCGGTTAATAGCAAATTCAGGCAGGGAAAAGCCAATGCTATCTTTGAATTTATAAATGAAGGAAGTAGTTCCACCTCTTCAAATGATAACATACAAGCGCAGGTCGCTGATCTCCTGCATTCCAAAAAGAAAGGGAAGAAGAAGGTGAACCTGCAACCAAATTTTAAGGTTAGGAAGTCTAATATATTAACCAAAAAACAAAAGGAATCAGACGAAATGAAACCAAAAGCGAAGAGTGCTTCAAGAAAAAGCAACGAGTCTATCCATAGTGAACAAGACACCTCGTTACACAAAGGATTGCTTAATACTATAGAAACTTTAAAAAAAACCATAGATAATTTATCCAAGCAACTAGACGAAGAGAGATCCAAAAATAAAAAAGAGATCTTATTGATGGAAAAGTATATTCGAACAAACGTAGAGAAGACATCGATATTTCCGAGATAGGAAATGCTGCAAATATACCTAAAGTCGCAGCGAGCCGAGAGATGGAAACGCAAGAAACTCCACCCAAAAGACAAAGACCAAATCCAGCATCTTTCTCTGTCCTGGATGCGGATGGTACGAGTGGATGCCCACCAAATTCAGCCTTTATGTCCTAGGACCTCAACATGGACATTGGTGATTTACATGGTCAATCGCAGAGTCATCAATTCCACCATATAGACAATATATCTCAGAGGGACAGTTTTACCAAAGATCTCATTAGAGGTAAAGCCCCCAATAATCAATATAGTTGAATCCTCGCAACAGTCATCATTCAGGTTACTTAAGGAAACATTAGGATTAAGAAACTTTATTATTAAGAGGCTTAACAAGAACAAACATTACGTGCAAGTAGATAATTTAGCAGACTATAAGACTGTGATAGAAACACTAACTCTAAGACAAATTAAATTTTATACGTATACTCCAAAGTCATTAAAAACTCGTTCTTTACTACTCAAAGGCGTAGATGCTAGCTTCTCAGCGGAGGAGATACTATCAGAGTTGAAAGAGCTCAAAATTCCAAAAGTAGACATTATCGGAGTCTCGCATTTCTCCACTACTAGCTCTACTATTAATAATAAGACTCTCCCATTTTTCTTAGTAAAAATTTCGCCTGACAGTGATACGAAGGCTCTCACAAATGTTAAATACCTGCTACACCAAGTTGTAGTTTGGGAAAAAATAATTAAAAAAGAACCGACTATGTGCCATAGATGCCAAAGAGCTGGTCATACAGCTAGTAACTGTAATTTAGATTTCAGGTGCGTGAAATGTATGAATAGTCATAGCGCAGGTGAATGCCTGATTAAAAAGGGTGAAAAATTAGATTTAACAAAAATTTTCTGTGTTCGTTGCAAGAGTTTTGGACATCCAGCTTCGTACAAAGGTTGTCCTAAGTACAAAGAAATTAAAAATAGATTACCTGGGCAAATGGCAATCAGAACTGCGAACAAAATTAATACCTTAACCAGAATAGAAAATAATATTAACCCACAAAGATATAGTCCTAAGGTCTCTTTTGCTGAGGTTGCTAAGAGTGGTTCTATCAGTCAACCCAATAGGGTAAATATAGATTCACAAAGGTTAAATGATGAAAGAAGATGGAGTACGCAAACCTGTTCTAGTCAAATGGGAAATGTTCATAACATAGCCCAAGTGGTCTCCCCAAATACCATGGGTGATCTTTTTGGGGAATTCAAAATGTCCATTTTACAGCATCTAAACAGGCTAGAAAACCTTATTAACCATAACTCAATGAATATACAAAAATTACATGATATATACTTTGGTAATAACTCAGTCCAAATTGAATATAACACAAATCTGTCAAATATAGTTCAGGACGATAGTGGATAACACAGAGATAGCTCCACTCAAAATCATAGCTGCTAATGTTAATTCCATAGCTACTAACGAAAGAAGATACAATTTGGTTCAGTTACTAAAAAAAGAAAACCCAGATTTTGTTTTACTCAGTGAAACAAAATTAAAGCCCTTTCACAAGCCCAAATTCAAAGACTATAGTATGTTAAGGAAAGATAGGATCTCGTCAAACGGGGGTGGTGTTGCGCTCCTAATTAAAAAGAAGTTTAATCCTGAACAAGTTCTCTTAAATAGGCAACTTGATATACTTGAGATCGTCGTTGCAAAGATTAGGCTGCGGAGTGATAGAAATCTGTTCATCATAACCGCATATGCGCCTGGCGCAAAATCTACAGATTTCATATCAGAATTAGAGTACGTCTTCAAATCCCTCTCTTTGGATAGTATCCAAAACTACTACATCCTTGCAGGTGATCTGAACGCAAAACACGCATCGTGGAATAATCCTTATTATAACAGTAGGGGGCTTGCACTCTATAACTGGATAGCAGATAATAACGTTGAATTTAAAATCGAGCTTAAAGGTACTAATGTATCTACATACCCACGAACAAACTCCTTCATAGATATTGGACTTATTGATAGTAGAATACAAATGTGCAATCTAAATCCTGATGGAACAGTACAGACTTTAGATATAGATAGCGATCACAGAGCATTATGCACCCAGTTCTTGCTACCGAAATCTGAGGATTCAATAGTTTTTGCAGTTCCAAAAAATCCCTTCAATTACCTCAAAACAGATTGGGAAGCTTTCCAAATTGAATTAATTAATAATAATAGTATTTCAATTCCTCGAGATAGAAATCTATCTAACATGGAAATAGACAAATACTTATCAGATTTAAACAACTGCATAAGTAAAGCTATGGAAAAAAAGATACCGAAATACCAGGATTACAACTCCACGGATGCCTACATTAATTCCAAAATCAAGCATCTGCTTAAATCAAAAAGCAAATTAATAACTATACTAAATAACGAATTCAGGCACCCCTCAGCGCATGCCCCACTTATCATACAAAGGACAAAACAGTGTATAAAGGATTGCAAAAAAGAAATCAAAATAGAATTCCAAAAATCGGTAAATAGATTCTGGGAGAATAAAATCAAGAAGATCCCCATAAATTCTAACGTGATGTTCCCTCAAGTAAATTCCCTATTCAGATCTAAAGAAAAAATTATAATACCGAATTTGATAATTCATAATAATCGTTCAAATTTATTAGATCAAGCAAAAATAGACAGTAGTAAATTACAGAGAGATAAAGACAGGAATTTCATTATCACAAATGAGAAAGAGAAATTGGATGTGATTGGGGCTAGTTTCGCAGCTGTTTATTCTCAAAACAAAGATTTGGGGAAACCGAGACTGAATGAAATGGTTGAGAAACAGTTTGAAGAAATCAAGGGAGAAATAGAAAGTAATGCAAACGCAAATATTTCACTGACTCTCTTTTCGGATTCAAATTCAGTTAGTAACCCTCAATGGGATCTTGATCCGGACTATTTTCCAAATGCTTTAGAGACCCTGAAACTTTTCAGAAAATTAAATAATAAGAAATCTACTGGTATGGATGGGATCCCCAACATAGTTTTGAAAAACCTTCCCTTTTTGATAATTTATGATTATAATACTATTTTCAATAATTGCCTTAACAATTGTTATTTCCCTAAAAATTGGAAGACTGCGAGGGTGGTCCCAATTCATAAGAAGGGTAAGAATCCGTCAGATCCTAGTAGCTATAGGCCCATTAGTTTACTACCGAATATCTCAAAAATCTTTGAAATTCTAATTAAAACTACTTTAGAGAAATTCCTATATGATAAAAAAATAATACCAGATAACCAATTCGGTTTCAGACACAGATTAAGTACAGTACATGCCTTAAATAAACTAACCTCAGATGTGCACTATGCACTGGCAAAAAATGAAAGCGTAGCAGCATGTCTAATAGATTTAGAAAAGGCCTTCGACACCGTGTGGATAAAAGGCTTGGTTTTCAAACTTATGACGGAAGGTTGTCCGCCCCACTTATTAAAAATAATAACAAACATGTTGTGCAATAAAAAAATTTTCTTGTCAGGGGGCGTAGAGAAGGATAATCTGGTTTTTGAGTTAGTGGATGGTATGCAGCAAGGGACTGTTACGGCCCCAACTCTCTTCAATTTTTACAATGCAAGTATACCAAACCTTTTTGGAATTCCTGACTCCAGCAATATTTATACACTGTTCTTCGCAGATGACCTAGTAGTTTATATTAGCGGTAAAAATGTCATAAAAATTCAGGAAAAATTGCAACTCATCGTAGATAAAATTAACAATTATTATACGACGTGGAAGTTGAAGATAAACCGCCAAAAGTGCGAGACTGTTCTATTCAGAGGAAAACTAAGAAATAAATGTCAAACATTCCGTAAAACTTATAAAACTTTCAATATCCAAATAAACAATACAACAATCCCACACCAAAAATCAGTCAGGTACTTGGGTATCAACTTGGACGAAAGGATGCTGAAGAACAAACACTTAGATATACAACTCTCTAAAGCTAGGAAGGCGTTTCATGCCCACAGTCGAATCTTCTATTCAGGATATCTAAATCATAGAATAAAAATGATATGCTATATGTTATTGGTTAGACCAATCCTAACATATGCCTGCCAAGTTTGGTATAACGTCAGCCCCCATATTATGGAAAAGTTCAGAAAATTTGAAAGAAAATGCCTAAGGGCATGTATAAAAGTCTATAGAAGCGAAAGGTCCAATTTTAAACGGTATGAAAACTGCAGAAATCTCTACAATTCAGCAGGTATTCCTAGAATAGACAGCCACATCATTAAACTAGTTAGAGACTATTTTGCTAGCATCCCCGAGATTTGCAACAACGATCTCATTAAGGGAGCCATATACCCGAACGACGAATATTATAAAAACGCCCTCCTAACGGGCCACATCCCCCCCGAAGCATTCTCGTTCCTAGACAAAACTGGTAGAATAACAGATATGAATAACATACCAATTATATACCACATAAAGAGAAGATCCTCGGACAAAAGGATTACCTACGATGCAAATATAGATGGCTTAAATACAGAGTTGGACAAAGTATATATCATGGACCTACCTAAGGTGGACTTAATAAATAATTACTATATAGACACCAAAAAATACTGGTGGCGTGAAGAGACTATAACAAGAAACATCGAGCACTCACCTTCATAACATCTGTAGAGACTTTGTAGAGTTTTGTATATAGTTAGAAATAAGACTTAACAGCGGCGTTGGATAAATGTGTGCGTATTTGAGAGTATGAATGTTCTAATTTTTTAGAGTACCCTAGTTATATGAAATTGGCTTAATTAGATAAGCCATCAAATAGTCTTCTGGTTTTTCGCTGAACGGTCTCGTTCGTTTCCCAGAAATTAATTTAACAAAAGACTGCCATCCTCCTTGCGTTGGAGTAAGTTATAATTACGAAAATCTTATTTTTGATTAAAAATATTACGACATATCGGATTGTGAGCGTCGATTATACGATTAGACAATCATACATTTATAAGACATACAATAGCTTATTCACTATAACTGTGCATTGTGATATTGTAACCAATTGTACCAGAATAAAAACTCTTTAAAAAAAAAAAAAAAAAAATACGGCTACGTAAGATTTTCGCGTGCGGTGGCCGCGTCCCGGAGACGTCTTCGTAAGAAAAGGACCGGCATAGTCGACTCCCGAGTTAAGGGAAGGTCGCGCAGCCGTCACGCGGGAGGGGGATAAATTCCCCATTTGTTGTTGCGACGCCTTGGCTCGCCATCGCCAGCAAGTTACACACGAGTGTATGTGTGTACGGACAACGCGACGTCCTCGAAGTATCCAGTAATTTTGTCGCAGCATACTTAAGGTAAGTTGCGTACCGCCATGATGCGCTTTCTCATGGTGGTCGCGTACAATTAAAATAGTAAAATGTCCTTTTTCCGGTAGGATTATCGGATGGTTTTCGTCGAAGTCCAGCGTGGAGTGTTTTAGTCGACCGCCGACACGAAGGATGCCCTGAGCATCCACGAAGGGAACGAGGAGATCGAAGCGGAATCTTCTAACTTCGAGATTTTTCGAACAAAGGCTGCACAACTCTGATTAAGGTGAGTCTGGCTAGCTCTAATTCGGAAACGGTCAGGTAATCGCCTGGAATTTCGAGCGAAGACTTTCGTTGAAGATTCGAAGTGAAACGAATGCACCATGCAGTGATGCGATTCAACCTTTTAAACGAAGAATATTTGATTATGACTTCCCATATCGGGGGTTCATCGTCTAGTTTTGTCGTGTGATGAACCGATTTCGTGCGTGTTTCCTCCGTCGTGCTGAACTCGACCACTCGGTTAAACTCAACGTCGATCTGACCTTGCTTCAAGAAGCAAGGTCCCTGCCACCAGAGCGTAATTGTTTATCAGAAGGTCCCCCTGAATACCTCACGAAGCGCAATCAGCGGGATTTTCGTTTGTCCGAATGTGATGCCATCTCGCATTGGGTAGTGTAGTCTGAATTTCAGAAACGCGGTTAGCGACAAATGTCGTCCAGTGAGATGGCTGCTTCTGCAGCCAGCTCAAAACGATCGTAGAATCTGACCATAAATGTACCTCGCTCCGAGGTAAGTTTAGAGCTTGTACAACGCGTATTGTCAGTCGAGCAAGAAGTGTGGCGGCACACAATTCGAGCCGTGGCAAGAATATTTGCTTCAGTAGTGGTAAGGCTATGAGAGTTCTAACTCAGGTCCTCTGAGGGGAGCGCGGGGGCGGGGGGAAGTGAGGGCGCGCGGGGGAGCGCGGCGGAGGGAAACATGGACGCGGGGCCTGCGGGGAGTGGAAGGTCGGTTGCGCGCGCACGAGCCGCGGAGTGGGGGAAGCCGCGATCGTGGAGGGGATCAGTCCGGGCCGAGCGGCCGTGGAGACCTCTCCAGACCGGACCCACCGTCGGAAATTTTTCAGAGGAGGAATAACCCCCGAAAAAAGTCTTTTTCAGACTCGATCCGCTCTCAGAAATTTTTTTCCCCCTAATATTTTTATTCCTCCAACAATCATGTGAAATATTCATACAGCAATATATGATGTTTTGCAAAATATAAAATAACTTTTATTGGTGATCAAATAAAGGAGGGAAAGAGGCAGCGTGGCGAGGAGAGAAGGAGGGTAAATGAAATGGTACAATGAAATACGTTTAAGAATATATATTGTTACAAAAAAAACTATTAAAGATAAAATAAAATAGTAAAAACATAAAAATAAAAAAATAAATTATGGCCACGGTGGCGATGGGGGCGATGGCGGTGTCGGTGGCGATGGGAGCGATGGCGGCGGCGTCGGTGGTGGGTACCACACATTTCCATGAATCACCTGCACACAGATACAAACGTCGATATAATACTCACACATCAAAAATGCATAAATCAGTGTAAAGTAGTATTACATACCACCGGAGGCGGCGATGGTGATGGCGATGGCAATGGCGACGATGATGATTGGGATGGAGTTATCAATCCCACTGGTCAACATCATCGTTGAATATAGCATCATCAATATCGTTCGTAAAGAATGCATTGTCGGTGATTTCAGTAAATAAATCATCATCAGTAAAAAATATATCAACTTGCGATGGCGTACTCGTATTAAAATCAGACTCGTTAACCTGAACTGCATTGTCACGAACTTCAATCCCCGATATTGCATTGTTATTAATTGCGATGTCGTCGATTTGTCCCGCATTGGTACATTTCCGCAATACAACAGATTGTGGGGCCTTCTCCCAGCTCGACGGAGCCACATCATCCGGATCATCTTCACCAATGATGAATGAAGTTCGCCTATGCACATCTAGCCAAAAATGCATACACCCGTATTCACTACGCGGTAAATAGTTGTTTTCACAGTCACCATTGTAGAACACCTTCAAATAAACATCCTCATCATCATCCTCATCCTCATCGTAAAGATCTTCTGCCTTGTGAAATTCATCACCTCGAATTTCTTCGCATTGCACAGCGACATCCAGACACGTTACATATATTTTGGGATGGGATGCGCGACTGGCGATCGCAGCAGCAACTTCCCGATACAAATCCACGGGTATAGACATAATCTGAAACCGAATATTTCCTTACAACTCTCAAAAGTTGCGAACTCTCCCAACACAACGATTCACTAAAAATATGGTAATGGAAACTTACGGTATTAATCGATTGTTCTCCTTCCATAGCAATTTTCAAAGCAATTTCACTTAACATAAACAAAAATGAAAGAGTGTTTCAAAAACTGTCACAGTTCGACTGTTAGTACTATGACGGAGTCTATTGAATGGAAGCAGTTAATAATTGTGTGGACACGAACGTATGCGACTATTGAGCGATTGATTGAATGGTATCCGAGAAACTGGCCTAAATAGAGGTGCAATTGCTTCTCCCACCGCCACATTTTATTATAAAGCAATCAATTTTTCCATAATGTGCTGAAATCTTAACGTCATAGCATATGTAATTTGAGTCCCCAAGGATAAAAGTCTCGGACACGTGTTGAACGTAATATAATATTTCTGGGAACGTCGAATCTTTGAATTATGCACCGTTAGCAGAAACGCCATATCTTAAAATTAGGTGGCGAGGAGGAAGACGAGTAAATGAAATTGACAAATAATATGTGTTTAAGAAATTTTATTTAAAATTAAAAGAATATAATTTTAACATTTTTTCCTACGAGCATCAGCTAGAATATCATTGATGGCACATGCTACCAGTTCGCAATCTACATAATAATCCTCACAGTAATGTTCGCTATCACGTATGATTTTAGCAGCATGACGCACATCTAATGTTTCGCAGACAACATCGCTTTGCTGTAGCACTTTAACAAAAGTTTCAAATTTTGTCTGCACATCTCTTACATTTTGATACAGCCGCGCATACACATAGTCTATACATGGTTCAAGATTTAATAAAAATGTTACCGTATTCGGTTTGAAATACAGCGACTTATTATGTAGTGCCATCCTTACAATCGGGGAATTATAGATTTCACAAAAATCCACAGTTAATTGATCCATTTGCATCGAAGGTGATTCAGGTAATCGTGCACGTTCTTCAATGGTTGTACGACTGCCGCATAGCAAACCCCATGTATCCCATGATAACGTGAGAAACATCCCACGATTGTCACCGAGAACCATTTCTACATCAATCGTAGGTTGTACTCTCATCCCAATTTCCAAGTATTTGCTGCCCGTGGATGTTAATGCATATCTTCTAACCATGATACGCGATGTTCGGTGCGGGCTAAGAGAACGATCAAAGCTATGAAATTGCTCGCGCGTATTAGGAATAAACATAAAAAATTTAAGATGTGAAAATTAACCCTTACCTAACAACTGTATCCTCCCCACATTGAGCCTCACCATCATCTCGCACGATCGGAACGTAATAATTCATGCGTTCAACGTTTCCTTCGGCACTGGTACTGCACATTTTGTTTTCAGAGCACAATTTGTTCCGTCGAAAGGCACTGAGACTATTGAGCGATTGATTGAATGACATCCGAGAGATTGGCTTAAATAGAGGTGCAATTGCTTCCCCCCCGCCACCACATTTTATTATAAAGCTACCAATTTTTCCATAATGTGCTGAAATCTTAACGTCGCAGCATATGTAATATGTAATTTAAGTCCCATCCTCAAGGATAAAAGTCTCGACACGTGCTGAACGTAATATAATATTTCTGGGAACGTCGAATCTTAGAATTATGCTGTATCAGCAGAAACTATGTCGGATGATCATGTCCGCTAATTCCTCATACGCGTGAATCGTAGAAAGAATTATGCTCTATCAGCAGAAACTAATGAGGGAGGGGATACGCCAAAAAGAATGAATTATACAGTATTAGCAGAAACTAATACATTCGATGGAGGGGGTGCGCTAAAAGAGTTAGACAGAGATATCAAATCATGATGAGGATATAAATATATGCTCTAAACTGTACAAAGCCTTAAATCGTTGCAACGTATTGCGTGGAAAAGTCACATTATATTTACGTTCCATTTACAACCATGGAAGAATTCGCGCAAGTAGAACGCCAATTGTTGGATCAATCCACGCGATTGATTTCTCGGGAAGAGTACCTCGCGTGGGAAGAACGGTGCAACGCATGCATCGAATCGTTGGAAGAACAAAGTCGCGTGAAACGCCCACGATTATCGATCGGTGTTCAGCAATCGCTGATTGCTCGAATCGCACGTCTCGAAGGACTGAAATATTCGTTGCGCGGACGTTTCGTGCGCGAAGGTGCCGGTCATTCGAGTACGGGACTTTTGTGGCGCGAAATAGACACTGCGTTCGATAGCCGCGTATTAACTAGTGCCGTGCTAAATTCGAACTACATCGAGCCGCGCAACTTCCTCCAAGATGCAGGGACCATCGTGCTGGAGCATGTGCGGGACGCTTTGAGGAAACATCGAAACCTCAAAGTGAACACTGTGTACAACGGCGAATTTGTGGCGGGTGACAAGCATGCTTGTAAAAGCATCAACACCCGAAACTGCGAACTCTTCCACACATCCGATCTGCAGGAGTGGTACCAACGATGCGTCATCGAACCCACCCTGGCATCGCTGGAAGAGTTCCAGGAACGCGACAGTGGATGGGCATTGACGAGAATCATGAATCTAACCGTCAATGTCAACAAGTACAATCCGCTGCGCGCGGGATGTTACATCAAGTTGCCGCGAGTATTGTCTTTGAGGAAAGCCACAATTAGCGTGCAATCCCAGGACAATGCGTGTTTCGCGTGGGCAGTGGTCGCCGTTCTCCATCCTGCCGAAAGAAATGCCGATCGCCCAAGTTCATACCCGCCTTATGCTTCCGTGCTAAATCTCCAGGGCATTGAGTTCCCAATGTCCCTGGAGCAAATAGGGAAGTTTGAGCGGCAGAACAGCGTCTCCGTCAACGTGTACACCTTCGACGAGGAGAAAGGGTCGACGGTCTTTCCGCTGCGCCTCACCAGCCAAAAGAGGGATCAGCACGTCAACTTGCTATACACGCCGAATCAAGAGCATGGTGATGTAGGGCACTTTGTGCTGGTCAAGAACCTGTCCCGATTGGTGTGCATGCAGCTGAGCAGGCACAATGGGAAAAAATTCATCTGCGATCGGTACGTATAGAATACTTGTGAAATATTGAAATGTCTCGCGAAACAATTAAATAAACAAATTTTGTGTTTACAGGTGTATGCACTACTTCGGATCTGTCGAGAAGCTGGAGAACCATTCGCTGGACTGTGGGCAGATGAACGACTGCGCCATCCTGCTGCCCAGCGAAGGAAAAAATTTCCTCAGCTTCGAGAACCACTGCAGGAAGGAGCGGCTCCCCTTCGTGGTATATGCAGATCTGGAGTGCATCATCGAAAAAACAGAAGACAATCGAGTGGGTGATCTAGATAATAAGTTACACGCGTATCAGCACCATAAAGTGCATAGCATTGCATATTATATGCATTGTTCCTACGATACATCGCTATCGACGTATCGATGTTGCCGCGACGCGGATTGTGTTTCATGGTTCGTATACGAACTGAAAAAATTTGCAACCTTCGCCAAACCCATCTTGACCAGTAATGTTCCCATGCTGGATTTAACTCTGGAACAGTTGACGACATTTCGCGATGCAACACACTGTCATATTTGCGAAGAACCATTCAAGGCTGACGATGTACGAGTTCGCGATCATTGCCATCTTTCCGGACGGTTTGGAGGCCCGGCACATTCGGAGTGCAATTTAAATTATAAAAACGCGTTTTACATCCCCATAGTTTTCCATAATTTATCCGGCTACGATTCACATTTCATTATCGAGGAAATAGCTACCGCTTTCGAGGGTCACGTTGATGTATTGCCCATAACTAAAGAAAAACATATTTCATTCACAAAAAATGTCGAAGATACGGCTGAATCAGACTCGCGAAATAATATTAAATTACGATTCATCGATTCGTACAAATTTCTCAATACCAGTCTCGACAAATTAGCATCTTTCCTTAGCACAGATCAATTAAAAATTTTACGATCCAAATTTGAAACATTATCCACCTAAGATTTCAATTTATTGACGCGAAAAGGCGTCTTTCCGTACGAATACCTTGATTGCGCGAACAAGCTGCAGGATCCATGCTTACCGCTGCGCGAGTCATTCTACAGTTCGTTAACGGGCGAGACTGTATCCGAGAGCGATTACGCGCACGCTGAGACTATCTGGCAGCGTTTCGGGATTAGAACCTTGGGCGAATACAGCGACTTGTATTTGAAAACTGATGTCTTGTTATTGGCAGACATTTTTGAAAATTTCCGCGAAAGTTGTATCAAGAGTTATGGACTAGATTCGGCGCATTATTATACTCTACCTGGTTTCACGTGGGATGCAATGCTAAAGCATACCAAAATTACATTCGAATTGCTCACCGACGTCGATATGGTCATGTTTATCGAACGCGGTATACGTGGGGGTTTAAGCCAATATTCCGGAAGATATGCACATGCCAATAACAAGTACATGCCATCTTACGACGCATCGGAAGAGTCATCGTACTTGATGTACTTTGATGTGAATAATTTGTATGGGTGGGCAATGTGTCAGCCCCTACCATACGCTAAATTTCAATGGGTCGAAGATGTTGCAAAGTTTGATGTGTCTTCAATCAAAGTCGATTCGCCCACGGGGTACATTCTCGAGGTAGATCTGGAATATCCGCAACGTCTGCACGACGCTCATGCCGATCTACCGTTCTGCCCGACACGTGCCAAACCACCTGGCAGCAGGCAGGACAAATTACTCGCGACGGTATACGATAAGCAGCGTTACGTTATCCATTACCGCAACCTGCAGCAGTGCACGCGTCATGGTCTTCGTATTACAAAGATACACCGCGTACTCCAATTCGCTCAATCTCCCTGGCTCCGCGATTACATCGAACTCAATACACGGTTCAGAACAAGCGCGACAAATGACTTTGAAAAAAAATTTGTACAAATTGATGAACAACGCGGTATTCGGTAAAACTATGGAAAATGTACGAAATCACGTGGATGTAAAACTTTTAACACGTTGGGAAGGGCGATATGGCGCGGAGGCAATGATCGCGAAACCGAATTTCCACAGCAGAAGTGTTTTTTCGGAAAATTTAATAGCTGTTGAATTGCGAAAACTCGAGGTGAAATTCAACAAACCGATATACGTGGGTATGTGCATTCTGGACATATCGAAAATTTGTTTGTATGAATTTCACTACGAGTACATGTCTCCCAAGCACGGACCAAATTGTAATATTCTATACACCGACACAGACAGTCTCATTTATCATATTCGATGCGTCGATATCTACGAGACTATGAAACACAATATCGGTAGATTCGACACAAGCGATTATCCTATCGACAATCCATATAATATGCCGCGCGAAAATAAGAAGGTTCCAGGGCTGATGAAGGATGAAAATAACGGTGCGATAATGACCGAATTCGTAGGTCTTAGAGCGAAAATGTATGCACTTCGCGTAGACGGCAAAAGAGATACGAAAAAGGCGAAAGGCGTCAAGACCAACGTCATAGCCAGAACGATAACTTTCGACGATTACGCGAAGTGTTTGCAAAGGGAGATCGAAATGGTTCGCAGACAATCATGTATACGGTCCAAATATCATAAAGTGTACACCATTTCGGAATCTAAAATCGCTCTAAGTCCATACGACGACAAGCGGCATATCGTACCCGACTCGACCGACACTCTGCCCTGGGGACATTATAATATCCCATTGTAAAATATAAATTATTGTATTTATTATAAATAGTGGAATTATTGCATATGTATCATTATATTAACTCGTTCATATAAATAGTGGGATTAATGTGTTAAAATAAAAAAAATTGTTTACACATTTACATATATGTGTGGGATTAAATAATTTTGTACTAAAAGTATATTTACAGTAACAAATAAAATATAATACAGAAAAGATGTTAGAATTAAAAGGAAACTAAAACTATTAATACAACTCAGAACAACTCTAGACGACACGACGCGAGACAACACACTTGCTTGTCGCAACCACTCTATTTCTTTCGCGCGTCCTCCCGGAAAACGTTTCCTCCAAAAGGACGCTATCCCCTCCACCACGCACACTTTCCCTACTCGTCCTCATGACCAAATATGGTCATAGGAAAGCCCTCGAAACTCTAGCGCGTCGCTGGGCCTCGTGCACGCCGCTGGGTTTTTCCCGGCGGGCCTGCATCACCAGTGCTTCTCAACGTCCATGCATTCATCCCTTAAAACTAAACGCACTATCATTCCGATACTACACTCGGCCATCCTGATAATCATACATCTGACCTCAGATGTGCTCACTCTCACTGTCATCACACAAATCACTGTCTTCACCATTTACCCATAGTTTCATATGATCTGCAGCCGTGGAGGTCGCTTGCGGCCCCTCGTGTTCACCAGACTTTTGCACCAGATAACGGTCATTACGTAGGACCTTCGACACATGATACGGCCCAAGAAACTTTGGGTGGAACTTCAACCCCGGTCCCGCCTGCGTTCTCTTGATTGCCACCAAATCTCCTACTTCGTACTGCGTCGCATCCTTTCGCTTCTTGTTGAACGCCCTTCTATTCTGAGCCTGCACCTCAGAGATTGCCCTTCTTGCTTCTTCACGCACCTGATCGCGCTCCCCTTGGAACATTGTAGCCCACTCGTTCTCGATTAGCTGTCGAACCTGAAAATCCTCTCGTAACTTCATGTGCGTCCCGAACATCAACTGAAACGGAGTATTGCCCGTGCTCCTACTGGGCGTCGCATTCAAAAATTTTTCCGCTATTTCCAGATATTTAAACCACTCGCTCGGCGTAGGCGCAGACAACTTTGTGACCAAAGGTATAAGTGTGCGGTTCACTCGCTCTACTTGACCGTTCGCTCGCGGAATTCCCGTCGTTATCAATACGTGTTCTATACCCTCTTCGTTACAATAGTCCTCGAAAACAGTAGACGTGAACGCCGTACCCCGATCGGAAATAATCCTTTTTGGATTGCCAAAACATACGGACTGCTTCTTCAACCGATTTATCACTTCGGCAGAGCCCGTGGACTTTGTGGCATACAACCACACAAACTTTGTAAATGCGTCAATGACTACAAAAATATGGTGATAACTTTTTTTAGTTGACGGCAACGGACCCAAATGGTCAATGTGGTAGGTATCAAACGGCAACTCTCCTTTCTCAATGGTGTTCAACAAACCTTCTTGCTTACCCTGCTTCCTTTCTGCAAGAATGCAATTTACGCAACTCCGTACCACCCTTTCGACCTTCTCACGCATCCCCTTGAACCAGTAATCCCTCTTTACTAGTGCCTCCGTCTTGGTGATGCCAAAATGACCGCGCTCGTGCGCCTGCCGCACTACCTGGACTTGCATCGTTTTCGGCACGACTACCAGCGGTACATCGTTGACCTCCCTGTATAGAATTCCGTTCTTCAGTACATATCCATCCGCCTCGTGTTGTCCAATACTCTCGCGGATTCGCCGTAGGTCGTCATCCTGTACTTGTACTCTCTTCAGCCTAACGATAATTCCCCTCTCACCTTCGTCTATTAACAGAACCATGGGTAACGGGTTCCGACTCAACGCGTCTACGTGCGTCATACTTTTCCCTGGTCTATGCTCCACCTTATAATGAAAATCCTGCAAAAATATTGCCCACCTAGCCACGCGCACACAAAGATCCTTTTTCTGCATGGTTAACACGAACGCTTGACAGTCTGTTACTATCTTGAACGAAATCCCGAGTAAATACACGCGAAATTTCCTTAGAGCCTTCACGATCGCCAGAACTTCGAGTTCGTAGCTGGTGTATTTCTCCTCTGCTGGTGTAGTTTTTCCACTCGCGTAATACACCGGGTGAAAAGCACCATCCTCACTGTCGCGCTGCAACAAGATTGCGCCATAACCCATACTGCACGCATCAGTATGTAACTGAGTCTCCGCGCTCGTCCGATACAATTTCAATACGGGCTTACAACTTAGAGCTAATTTGAGCCTTTCAAAAGCTTCTTTCTCGCACATTTCAAACTTGAACTTGTTGTCTTTTCTTAACAAGTTAGACAACGGTCTCGCAACAATAGAGTATCGATGCACAAACTTTCTAAAATACCCTGTTAAACCTAAAAAGCTTTGTACATCTTTGGTACATTGAGGCTTTGGAAAATTTACCACAGCTTTGGTTTTATGCTCTGATGGCTGTATGTTTCCGTTTTCAACGATATGGCCTAAATATTCTACCCTTGTCTGCAAGAAACGGCACTTACCCCAATTTATCAATAACCCATGCTCACTGGCAACACGTAATACCAAACCAAAATTTTCTATGCCACGCGAAAAATCGATCGTAGGTATTATAAGATCGTCCATATATGTTAACACAACTCCCGCTGCAATTAAATCTTTGAAAACCGCATTTATAAATTTTTGGAAAACAGCCGGCGAATTACACAATCCGAAAGGTACCCTTAAAAATTCGTAATGGCCGGTGGGAACTACAAATGCTGTATACTTTCTGCTACTCTCTTCGACAGGAACGTGAAAAAATCCATTCTTGAGATCTAATGTACTAAAAACTTTCGCGCCTTGCAACAAATCCAGTTGATCCTCTATCAACGGCAACGGATACCTATCTTTCACGATCTTCTTGTTCAATTTCCGATAATCTATACAGATTCTAATCAAACCGTTTTTCTTTCGAACTAGCACGATCGGACTTCCATAATCGGAATCAGACGGTCGTATTATTCCATCTTCTAACCACGATATTATCTGTTTTTCAACTTCGGCTTTTTCTTGAGGAGACAATCTTCGCGGTCTCTCATAAACAGGGACCTCGTCCAGAAGAATTATATTCATCCGAACTCCTACTTCTCGCGTTTTATCCGGTCTATAATTTAGAATCATACTCTCTATTTGTTGTCTGTGTCCAACATGTGTAAGATACGATAAATCTATCTCGCTTGCCTCAGTCACAACATCAATTTTATAAACTTCCGGGATTCTATCACAATCTTCATCAACAATTTTACGAATCGAAATATTCCCTCCTTTCATGTTAACTTCAACCGTATCTAGAAAGTCTGTGCCGATTACCAATGGTTGTTGCATCAGCGTATCTGAAACTACATGTATCGTCATCGCGAACAATTCATTGTCTATCGCAACATTCGTTGTAAATTCTCCCAACGTATAATTTTTCTCGGACCCGATACCGCGGAACCCAATGCTTCTATTGCCCAGTTTAGGCGCACCCACTTTAACGTACTGATCCGCTCGCATTATAGTTAAATCGCTACCGGAATCTACTAACGCAGTCAACTTACAGTCTCCTATCTGCGCCTCTATTGCGCAACGCTTCGTTCGAGAAACCTCCGACGCACTGCAAACATCCTTCGTGGTCTTGTTCGTAGTACCACACTCCGGAGCAATGTGTCCGTATTCCCTGCACTTGAAACATTTGACACCCTTGTTCTTCGTTGGACATTTCGAAATCAAATGATTTTTGTCCCCGCATAGGAAACATCGCCGCACCGCTTCCTGCTCAGCACTGCTCCGACTCGTCTTCTTCGGTTTATCTTCGACACGCTTAGTCCTCGTCTTCGCGTTTTCCTTCATCATCTCGTACAATACAAACTTGTCTTTCAACTCACGTACATCTTTAGCACCGTACAGTATCATCTTATTTACTTCTTCATCTTGAATACCCTCAATGATGTATTTGATCACCGCTGAATTCTCCATATCAGCTTGTTTTGCTATGTCGAACATTCGGTAAATGTATTCCTGGTATGTTTCGGTTGCCTTTTTACTCCGACGAGACAACTCCCTGTGCACTTTATGTACGTCTACTACTTGAGCAAACTCTTTGATTAGCGCTCTTCTCATCGCACTCCAACATTTACAACACTTTTCATAGCGGATAAACAATTTCGCTGAACCACGCAAAAGCCTTTTCGCGTATATTACCCGCTGTACATCCGTCCAATCACATAAACGAGCCGTTTCCTCGAATTCTTCCAACCAGCTACGCACAATTATATTATCGTCGCCGCTGAACGTATTCATTGACTCTTCCACATCCTTAAACGTTAAATGATACGTCCGATCCTTGGTGACTTTACTACGCGTTTCCAAAACATCATCCTCTTCATCCTCTTTAACGTCGCCATGCTCGATGTCGAGCATGATGGCTGCTCTCAGACGACGCTGCAGTTCCTCTTTTTTGCCGGACGTTTTCAACTTCCTTGACTTTAATTCGTCTTTCAGTTCCACCACCTTCATCGTCGCGACCCGTTCCAGTATATCGTCGTCACCGCTCTCGAGATTGACGACGGTATTGTCTGCACTTCCCGTAGAACTCATTGTTAATAACAGCTTAGTTTAAATGTCACTAGTCAACTTCTCCGTCACTGCTAAAACAATTTCTTCACCTTGTACAACTTCAAGATCACCACGTAAATAACTTTGTCCAAAAATCCTGCTTTTCTGTATTTTCAATCCCGGACGAGCCCCCAATTGTGGGATTAAATAATTTTGTACTAAAAGTATATTTACAGTAACAAATAAAATATAATACAGAAAAGATGTTAGAATTAAAAGGAAACTAAAACTATTAATACAACTCAGAACAACTCTAGACGACACGACGCGAGACAACACACTTGCTTGTCGCAACCACTCTATTTCTTTCGCGCGTCCTCCCGGAAAACGTTTCCTCCAAAAGGACGCTATCCCCTCCACCACGCACACTTTCCCTACTCGTCCTCATGACCAAATATGGTCATAGGAAAGCCCTCGAAACTCTAGCGCGTCGCTGGGCCTCGTGCACGCCGCTGGGTTTTTCCCGGCGGGCCTGCATCACCAGTGCTTCTCAACGTCCATGCATTCATCCCTTAAAACTAAACGCACTATCATTCCGATACTACATATGTATCATTGTATTTATTGAACCATGTATTATTTTACAATACATTATTTTTATTTATCCACGAATTGTGTGATTTATCAAACCCCAGCCACTTGACATATACCTTATCCCCCTTTCTACGCAGCACTTTTTCCACTAGATGCACATCAGGATCGGTGACGCGTTGCACCTCCTGTTCATAGAATCCGCCGGCAACAGGTTTTCCACAGGAATCGACGAGCAGATACGTTGCAGGATTAGTTGCCTGTACTTTGACTATCTTGAACACCTCCGTTGTCCAATTCGGCGTATAGCCTTTATCGAAGATGGTTTTAAATTTGCTCACGCGCACAAACTCGCCCAACTTGAATCTTGCTGGAGCAGCGATCTTTATGTTGCTGTACACGGTGGCTAGCAGCCTGTCGGCGATCACAGGGGTAACATCGCAAGGACGCATTCCGATGGTTCTATATTTTCGTGCGTTATACTCTGCAAGCAGACGCGGTAGCGCATCGGTCCATCTATAGGTTCCATTGAGCGTAAACAATTTCTACATATTGTTCTTCAAAGTTCGATTGAAACGTTCTACGACGGAGGCCTTCATCACCGAATACGTCGAATAATGATTAATATCATGCTTTGTCAAGAGTTTCTGCATATCGGCGTTGTAAAATTCTTTTCCTTGATCGGTGTGCAAATTTTTCGGATATCGATCTCTAAATATCTTTGCAAACGCTTTAGTCACCTCAGCGCCACTTTTGGTCTTGAGCGGCACCGCCCATGCATACTTGCTCAACACATCGATGACGGTAAGTATGTAGTGGTGACCTTGGTTGAAACGCGAGTATGGACGCATTTCTACAATGTCAGCTTGCCACAAATCATCGTATCCGTGCACTACGACGCGTCTCCGCGGGAAATGTCTTCGAGCTGGAGCGTGCAATTCCTCAACGAGTTGTAGCTTCTTGTGATTATGGTTTTCATCATTACTCTTGGATTTCGATAATGGTTGCATGTTTGATCGCAGAGGTGTCTTGGACACGAATGATGCGATAATTATCGCGTGCATTTATTATGTGCTTCTCGTCGGTCCGAGGAAATTCTGGACAAGTTTGTGCTCCGTAGCAAAAGCGGTTATAGCCTCTTTAACTTTACGAGTTTCATTGTCCGGTTGTGGGATAGAATTCAACGCCTCCGATATCTTTTGAACGCTGTTTTGCAACGTTAGCATATCTTTCTGAAACACAACCAGCTTCCTCGCTAATTCTTCCTGCTGCTCTCTCAAAAGTTTAATGTTCTTTTCCACGTATAGTTTATTGACGACATCGGTGTCGGCCACCGGCTGAGCTACGCGTCGTATCTTGCGTGATTTCGCATCAAAGTCGGCACCAGCCACGCAAAGGGCGTTATCTCGCATGTAATTTCGAAGCAAACCGTTCCATTTGTAATAGTCCATTCTAGCTGCTCCACTCTTCTCGAGTGATACCCCAAATTTGTTGATCGGCATCTCGATGCATACAGCACACATCATCGGCGTGCGGTTTAATTTATAATGAGGCCTACCTCGCGGAGTTCCTCGATAATCGATAGAATTTCGGGATCATGAGAGTTGTTACCCGCCTGACGCGACGCTTGAAGCAAACGCATTCGATCCACCAACTCGTTGGGATCGTTCCAGTGTACGTAATCGATCTTGTTATCGTTTACCACCATGGCGCGCGGTACCGTTAGACCTTTCCCTGCCCTGCTAGTCGATGCGCGAGGGAGTAGCGGTGCAATTACATATTTGTACTTGTGTCCCTTGTTGCTCAATATGGGATTTTTAGCACCATGACCGCGTCTGTGGGCGTTCGTCGCCAGCATAATACTTTTGTATTTTTGTTTATCGGCATCGGTGTATACAGCATCATCGGGAATTCTCTTGAAAATCAGTTCGTAAAGACCGGGTGTTCCTCTGTATTTTACACCATCTATGATTATGTTATCATCCATGTCTATATCGAAAGCCTTATCCCCAAGCCTCGTTCCACTATTGCCAAAGTATACGCCGTACACATAGTCCATTGTTGTATCCTTATCACCACTTAGGATCGCGCTCATGTATTTTTGCCCCAGCGGGCCGAAATGACTGCGAAACGTCTCTTGTCCCTCGGATGTTTGGAATTGCTGTCTAATAGATGTTACAAACGACTCATTGGGGCTAGTTTCGAAAACGTCATCATCAACGGTTGAGAGCGATTGCACATTGGGTAATGTACTTATTGGCGTGGGTGGAGCCGGAGAATCGCTTGATCCAACATTCTGTCGTTTCCGCTTCGATTGAACTGGTGTCGAGGTTATGGGTGAATATTCCGTTGACATGTGCTCTTTCCTCTTTCTCTTGCGCGATGTGTTCCCTTTCAGAAGGATTTTTTTAGGCGTTAATGTTTCATTCCCTTCAACGTCTGTGCTCATCAGCGGCGATGTTTCAGCTTCCATCTCTGCGGTATTTTCCACAATATGTTTTAGTGGTTCGACGATAGGTTTGAAGTATTTCTCCAACGCGATATCTTCCTCCATCTTGCCAGTCTTCAAAGCCTGATGTTTCCGACGAATGGCTTCGCTGGTTTTTGCAATTTCCTTCGCTATTCTCTCGCGATCCATAATCTCCAGAGTATCGATATCGTTCATCGCTGTACCGCAGACGTTGCTTTCCCACCGACGTGTTGACGACTATTGTCCATCTCATGGTATGGCAAACTCGTTAAATCCCTTTCTATAACGTCCATTGGACATCGCGCTATCCTTGTCTATCACCACGAACCATAATCCCGTTGCCAACAATTACGACACAAAGCGCAGAAATCCTCGTAAGACATGTCGGTGTTTACGTGATCGTTGTACACATGTTTCAAGTTGGTACCATCCTGCTTAAACAGAATCAACAGATTCGCATTGTCGCGTATAAGATGTTTGGGAATCTTTGCATACGTCTGACAGAGATAGAAACAGTCAACGTTCGAGTGGCGCCCCATTGCAAAGTACTCTCGTATCGTATCTTGCTTGTCGCATGCCACGTCATCAAAAATAAAAATGGAATTCGGAAGCGATTCGCTCGGTGGGATGACGTCACTGTTATTCGAAAACGTAAAGTAGCCAATTTCATCTATCGGAGTCAATAAATTCTCCAAGTACTGATATTTTGGCTGTTGCAACGACTTGGAATACACGTACACGTTCTCGAAGTGGACGCCGTGAGGACTTTCCAACAAGCTGATCAGCACGTTGGTCTTTCCACAATTTGATGGACCACAAATGAGGCAGCGGATAGTGTTTGGTAGCATGCTACCATGTCTGCGTCCTGTTTTCGAAGACATCACTCGTGATTTATCATCAAAATTTGTCACGCGTATGGTTACAGGTTGTCGCACGAATCGCATCCTCCCCGCGAACCGTGAAAAATGATTTTGAATACGTCAAGGTGGTGATGCGCCCTATTTATAGGTCCGCGCTGGAACACCACAGCTCAGTATTCAAAATGCTTCTGATCCTGTCGGATAATTACGATATTCGAGACCTAACCTCTGAGCAATTGAAATATATACCAAAGATTATTCTACTGCGAGAGTTTGACAGGCACATTGATCGGTTGTGGGACAGGCTGCCCGAGCATATAAAAGCCAATTCCGAGGTTCGACAGTATCGCCGGTGCTTGGAACATTATAATCGCCCTTGGCAGCGAACGCATATCGACGGTCCGGCACCATTGATTAAAAACTGTAGCGAATGTCACCGACGACAGTAAAGAAAGGTCGTGGTTTGTTAAATCGGGCGATAAACGCGCTACCAATCGAATTACACATTCCGGGATATCAGTTTTGCGGTCCAGGAACTCATCTTGCAAAACGATTGGCTAGAGGGGATCGAGGTATCAATCCGTTGGACGCAGCGTGTCGCGAACACGATATTGCGTATTCGCGTAGCAACGACCTCGGCGAAAGGCACGCGGCAGATAACGTTCTCGCTGACAAAGCGCGAAAACGCATCGATGCGCGAGACTCGACTCTGGGTGAAAGAGGTGCTGCTGCAGCTGTTTGGGCTGCTATGAAGGTCAAGACGAAGATCGGAATGGGGATGAAAACAAAAACTCGCAAAAGGACTCCAAAGAGAGCATCGCAAAAGCGGATTCTTCCGGTGGCAAAACGGGGTGGTATATTACCACTTTTACCGCTGTTGGGTGTTCTCGGATCATTGGCTGGTGGAGCGGCGGGGATCGCCAAGGCGGTAAACGATAATAAGGCGGCGCAACGTCAGCTGCAGGAAATGCAACGCCATAATCGCTCCATGGAAGGTCGCGGACTTTATCTCGCGCCGTACAAGCGCGGACAGGGAATATCTAAACGAAAAAAAAAACGTCGAAAAGAAAATAAAAATGCCTGTGGGCGTAACTACCGATGTGCAATTGGAGGAGTTGGAAAAACGTATGCGTATTCCATTCTTTAGAGGTGTTTTTATGCGCAACGCGTTACCAGCTGGTAGAGTACGTCGAAACGAGAGCGGTATCGTAAATTTGGACAATGCCGGGGGTCCGGGGACTCATTGGGTGGCGTATGCGAAGAGAGGGTGTCGAGCTATATATTTCGACAGCTTTGGGAATCTTCGACCGCCGATGGAATTGGTAAAATATCTGGATAAGGATGCTGTGAAAATTGAATACAATCGAACGTCCTATCAGAAGTATGATCAGAGCAATTGCGGACAACTATGTCTACGCTTTCTACAAACGATCGGTGCCAAATTTAAGGATTGATTTCCCACCACTCTGATTCAGTACTGGTCGAGCAGTTCGGGCGGAATATGTCGTTAACATTCACTCTAACCGGCAAGAGTAGCACCCTCGCGGTGAGCTACTTTCCACCCATAGATTTGAGCGACGATGATTACGAGCTTGGTCTAACAACCTTTGAAACTTATCACACAATACCGAACATCGACTCGAGCAACGATAAATTCTACTTCATCGTAAACAACAGCCCCGACAGCGCTTATGAATACATTACGATTCCCCACGGCTCCTACGAACTAGACGCCATTGCCAAGTACCTGAAGCAGCGATTACTCGAGCGGTATCCTAAAAATCTTGGTGGCACCGATGACGACAACGATGACGGTGACAACGATCTGTATCCTATAGTGTTGCGTCCCAACAACAATACCATGAAAAGCGAGCTGTACTGTCGGTTCACCGTAGACTTTACAAAGCCCAACAACATTGGATCGCTACTAGGATTCTCGACGAATCGGGTATTAGCACCAGAACGATGGCACGAATCGGACGATCCAATTAATATCATGAACGTGAACATTATTCGCATAGAATGTAGCGTGACCGCTGGTGCGTACAACAATGGGAGGCGTGTACATACGATACATGAATTTTCTCCGAGAGTTCCACCAGGATATAAGATATCGGAAACGCCCGCACAGATCATTTACCTGCCAATCACCGCACGGGTCGTTATGGATCTGACGATACGCGTTGTGGATCAAGACGGACGGTTGCTCGATTTTAGAGGTGAAGAGATTACAATCAGACTGCACGTGCGAAGACGACAACGATAATACGTGTGGTGCGAAAGAAATGCTTGTATTGAACGACTCCAGAAACCCGTTTGTTCCAAGTGAAATTGTTTACAACACCAACAACTGCAACAGCTCTGATCACGCTAAAAAGAAGAGGCTCAGTGCTGCGAACATTGCATTTTTGAAATCTTTGGGATTCATTGTGCGCATTTAAGTTGAAAAAAATGGCTGATATTCTAAGCATTGGAGGGAAGCCGACGTTTGATGATCGCATCGTCAAACTCGAGACTCACACATACAACCCATACGTCAACACAACGTTTGGATACAGCGATGAGATAAGAATACCAATACAACAGCAGGATTTATACACATTACCGTGTGAAAGTTTCCTCTATGTGGAGGGGAAATTGAAGATAAATAAGCCAAATGATGCGTTAACGGTGATGTTGGGAAATAATTGTGTGGCGTTCTTATTCGATGAGATTCGATACGAGCTGAATGGCGTGGAGATTGATCGCAACAGAAACGTTGGAATAACTAGCACGCTTAAAAACTATGTATCGCTGACATCGGACGAAGACAAAAATATGGAGAATGCCGGATGGGGCTTGAAACGACGCGATGGGTCAATAGTCAAAAATCATTTCAATTTTTGCATCCCACTCAAATATTTGCTAGGATTTTGCGAGAACTACAAACACATGATTATTAATGCGCGTCACGAATTGATTTTAATACGGTCGCGCAACGACAACAATGCTCTGATAGGATCATCGGTGTTGGAACCAGAAATTAAATTATTTAAACTACAATGGCGGATGCCTCATGTGACGCTGAACGACATTAATAAGCTATCGTTGCTACGTACTTTGGAAAGTGGACAAAACCTGAGCATTTGTTTTCAATCGTGGGATCTGTACGAGTATCCTACGTTGCAAAACACAAACAAGCATTCGTGGGCCGTAAAGGCATCCGCACAGCTGGAGAAGCCACGATGCGTGATCCTTGCTCTACAGACTGGTCGAAAGAATGTGACGAGCGAAGACGTTACTAAGTTCAACAACTGTAAATTGACTAATGTCAAACTTTTTCTCAACTCGGAATTTTACCCATACGATGACATGAACTTGGACTTTGACAAGAATAAGCATGCCATCTTGTATCACATGTATACGCAATTCGGTAAATCGTATTATGGACATAGTTGCAACGAGGCATTATTCACCGTGGCTGAATTTTTACAATTTGGTCCCATCGTGGTGATTGATTGTTCGCGACAAAATGAGTCGATCAAGAATGGCACCGTGGACGTGCGCATAGAATTCGAGTGTAAAGAGAATGTGCCGGCAAATACTACAGCCTACTGTCTGATTCTGCACGATCGGGTGGTTGAATACAATCCACTGACAAACGTAGTGCGCAAAATGAATTAAATTGCCACGCTACTTGCGCGCCATCTCCTGTGTCAAATTCATACAAAATTTCATCGTGAAAATCGAGATGCTTTACGAGAAAGACTGCATTCTCCTGTCTGTCTCGGAAACGAACGGACCTCTAAATTGTACCGATAATGGCTGTACCAACATTCGTTGACCTGCAAGGGTTCATCGTCGATGGAAGATTTGTCGCGAAGGAAGTGGCTGTCCTACGCAAGGGAACAGTTCTCTCGCACTATATTTTTGGGAGTCCTATGTCACAATTCCTTCTTACAAAATCCGACAAATCAAGCATTCGGTGGTTGACGGCAAAACATCACGGACTACGGTGGAACGATGGAGACGTTCCGTACAGTATGGCTAAACAGCTAATTACGAAAGCTGTAGCTGATGCGATCGACGAAGAAGATGACACATCCCATATAGTATACGTTAAAGGGCTGCAGAAACGCGACTGGCTTGCGGATTTCCTCGACGAAAATACCAGAGCGGACGTAATCATCGAGACGCTGGACATTGACTACGAGGATATCAAATCCCTAAATAAGCTAAATGTAGTTGATACTCTGCGATGTGGCAGACACGCAAAGCACTGTGCCTTGCAAAATGTATTTAAAATATTCAACTGGTGGTCTAAACACCAGAGGGAAATGCTTAAATAAAATATAACCAATTTTTAATACATAAATGTTTTTTTTCTTCACCCTCCCCAACCTCTTGCATGTACGCTAGATTAAGACGATAGTTTTAATTATTATGTAGAAACCGTTCGATTCGCGTTCAAAACCGTTCAATACCCGTTCGATACCTGTTCAAAGTCGTTCAATACCCGTTCGATACCTGTTCAAAGCCGTTCAACATCGTTCAAAACCGTTCGATTCGCGTTCAAAACCGTTCGATTCGCGTTCAAAACCGTTCGATACCTGTTCAAAGCCGTTCAATACCGTTCGATACCCGTTCGATTCGCGTTCAAAGCCGTTCAAAGCCGTTCAACATCGTTCAATACCCGATCGATACACGTTCAAAGTGGTACGATTCACGTTCGATACCCGTTCAAAACCCGTTTGATTCGCGTTCAAAACCGTTCAAAGTGATATGGTCTAGCTGAATGATGCGTCAAAGAAGAAGGGAAAGAAGACGCGTGTGAAAAAGGAGAGGATGGGCAGTGATGAAGATAAGTGCTGGAGGATAATCAGCGAAAAAAAAATGTAGGTGGGAGAACGAAGACATTCTACTTTTGCAAAGCTATGCACTTCTCGATTTCGAGTTATGAGTTTAGATGCGAGAGCTTGGAGATGCAGCGAGACCAGTTGCATTCAAACTGTGAAAAGGTTCAGTTCAGAATTTAGTCAAACTTTTTGTGCGACAATTTTTTTAGAACTTTTTTTGTGTGAAACATGGGGCTAC
Source organism: Andrena bicolor (assembly GCA_960531205.1). Classification (NCBI taxonomy): domain Eukaryota; kingdom Metazoa; phylum Arthropoda; class Insecta; order Hymenoptera; family Andrenidae; genus Andrena; species Andrena bicolor. The sequence goes on along the minus strand of CAUIJW010000120.1, from coordinate 299,833 downwards.
AACGCATTGCACCCGAGTGGGACGATGAGCCATGCTCCGACGTCTTTGAGGTATGTACTTTAAAATATATTTTAACATTTATCGCGTTTAACCGTTGAAATCGAGCGAGATCAAATCAGACGGCTGTTGTGTTAGTGTTATATCGTGGGTTCTATTTTCCAGAACTCGCCACCGCCAACGCCGACGCCGACGGCGTCGCCATCGCCGTCACCGTCACCGTCGCCGTCGCCATCGCCATCGCCATCGCCATCGCCGCCGCCTCCAATGGTATGTAATACTTTGTATTTTTTTTCTTTTTTCTTTTTTTATCCGTTTTGAAGTATTAATATTATATCGACGTTTGTGTGTATGTTCTAGAACAACGACTTCCTCATGAGGCGTTTGGGGATGTTGGCGCGGCTCCTGGAGGAGGCTGCTGCACCCCAGGCTGCCCCCCAGGCGGTACCTGCCCAGGAGCCGCAGATGCGGCGGAGTTCGGGGCTAACGATCGGTCTTGCCATGGCGGAAAAGCTAAGGCGACCGTGGGTGCCCTACAGGCAGGTGGGGCCCCTGCGGCGACCGCGGCCTCCATCACCACGAGAAACCGGGTGGATTGATGTCAGCAGGCCGCAGTCGCTGCAGGGGTGATGACGCCCCCGGGGTCAACATCGCCACCATCCGTGATGTGGACGCCTCCGGGGTCGTCGTCGTTATCTGCCACACCACCCTGGTGGCCTCCGTCTTCGCCATCGACGCCGTCCTCGCCGCCGACGCCGTCCTCGCCGCCAACACCGTCCTCGCCCCTCGAGTGGTTTGGGGGTTTACTAACACCGCCGCCGTCGCCCCCATCGCCACCGCCCGAGTGGGCGGAGGGCGAATTTACGCCGCCGCCGTCGCCATAATTTTTTCATTTTTTTTATTTTATTATTTTTTTTCTCTTTTTTATTTTTTTCTCTTTTTTATTTTTTTTTATTTTTATGTTTTTACTATTTTATTTTATCTTTAATAGTTTTTTTGTAACAATATATATTCTTAAAACGTATTTCATTGTACCATTTCATTTACCCTCCTTCTCTCCTCGCCACGCTGCCTCTTTCCCTCCTTTATTTGATCACCAATAAAAGTTATTTTATATTTTGCAAAACATCATATATTGCTGTATGAATATTTCACATGATTGTTGGAGGAATAAAAATATTAGGGGGAAAAAAATTTCTGAGAGCGGATCGAGTCTGAAAAAGACTTTTTTCGGGGGTTATTCCTCCTCTGAAAAATTTCCGACGGTGGGTCCGGTCTGGAGAGGTCTCCGCGGCCGCTCGGCCCGGACTGATCCCCTCCACGATCGCGGCTTCCCCCACTCCGCGGCTCGTGCGCGCGCAACCGACCTTCCACTCCCCGCAGGCCCCGCGGCCATGTTTCCCTCCGCCGCGCTCCCCCGCGCGCCCTCACTTCCCCCCGCCCCCGCGCTCCCCTCAGAGGACCTGAGTTAGAACTCTCATAGCCTTACTACTTTCAGTGGAGCGACTCGTGTTTTGGCCGCGACCAGATTAATGCGAGGGGGCTCATCGTCGGACAAGGAGCGGAGATAAATTACGATGGCGTACGCTGTAATCGACGCATCGGCGAAGCCGTGTAATTCATAGAAAGCGGATTCTGTTCTAACGGCAAGCCATCGCGGTATCCTCAATGAGGAGAGAGCGCTCAATCCGTCGTAATAACGCTTCCAGGTTTCGGTAAAATTTAAAGGGAAAGGCTCGTCCCATCCCAGTTTTATAAGCCAGAGAGATTGCACGAAAATTTCCGCGGCGATTATTACCGGAGCTAGAAATCCTAACGGGTCTTACAGACTTGCGGTTTCTCTAAAGACAATACGCTTTGTAAGAGCGTTGTCTCGGTTATTAAGTGCAGCGGAGAACAAGAAACAATCCGAAGTGGTTTGCCACTTCAGACCCAGTAAGGAAAAGGTGCCCTCGAAATTGCAAGACAGTTCCGGAGTGACTGCCACATAATCGAGCGGCAGCGTTTCGAGAAGCTCGGGCGCGTTCGACGCCCATTTTCGGAATTTGAAACCGCCCGCCTTGAGCGAAGAAAGTAACTATTTTTGAATGTGGAGCGCCGCTGAAACGGTATCAGCTCCCGAGATAACGTCGTCCATGTAGACGTCGTTAAGCAAGCACGGCGCGGCAGAAGGTACCGATCAACTTCGTCCGCGCTCAATTGTTTTAAAGTACGTGTTGCGGCCGAAAGCCACCGATCAGCTGTCGCGCGGATTTAAATGTGCGTGCGAGAGCGTGTAAACACGGTGACACACCGTCCGGTAAGACGGTTGACGACGTCACGCGTTTTTGCCGGATTCGAGCGTTGCGCGCTTCCAGGAATCCGGCAGTTAGTTCTGCGAACACCTTGATTAGTAACAACACGCTCCCGCACGCACGGATTACCGACTTGTTTTGTCGCCCAGCGACCCGCTCTTTATTTCTTCGGAAAACGGCCCTTCGAGCCATTCGCGCCCAGCGCACGTCACACACATTTGTGTGCATTTGTCGTTAAGTGTTCCGTCGAGTTTGTGCAGTCGTGTTCGTTAGTGTTCGATCCGTGGAGTGTTCGTCCGTACTTGTAACGACGCCCACGTACGGCAGAATAAACGTGTCGTCCCATCAATCGGTGGATCTGTTCCAATTCTTGGAGAGTATTCCTTCCCTGGCCAAACCAGCGGCGATCCACAAGCCTTCATAAGGCATCCGTTTAAACATTATACGAATGGCCAAGTAGGGCGCACACGCTATCCCGTATGTGACAGTGAGCAGTCGATACACCTGCACAGGCTCCGACGCGTTCTTCCGCCAAAGAATGCGTTGGAAATCGCAATCGTCCGTATGCACGCGTATCTGGCGGTACATCTTTTCTATGTCCGCTGAGAACACTACGGAGTGAAGCCGCCATCGTACTAAGATATCGAATATCTCCGGGAGCAAATTAGGACCTTTGTGTACAAGGTCGGTAAGTGAAAGACCAGAGGTCGTTTTGCAAGACGCGTTAAAAACTACACAAAGCTTCGTAGTAGTGCTCGAAGCGCGGATTACCCCATGGCGAGGTAAATAATAGTGACTCGAAATATCACGCGAATCTTCTGTAGCTAGACTCATATGGTCAAGTGACTCATATTCCTCCATAAATTGGCGGTACGCCGTTTCCAGTTCGGTAGAATTCCGGAAGCGTCTTTCAAGTTTTTTCAAGAGAACCTCGGACGTCGCGCGAGATATACCGAGGCTAGGTTTTGAACGCGAGAACGGTAGTCTTACGACATACCTGCCACTGTCATCACGAGAATACATCTGCGCGAAGTGCTCCTCGCGCGCTCTTTCGTCTTCATTTAACGAAGTAAATGGTGTCGATACCTCTTCGATTTCCGAGAACCGTTGCAAAATTTCCGAGATATCGGCATCCGTCGAGCACTGGAGTGTTACCGCGGTTTTCGCGCTAGAGATATTTCCCCGATCGGCGATCGGGCCAGTAAAGATCCAACCTAGAGTTGTAGCTTGCGCTACGGGCGTGCGAGGAGAGCCATTTTTTTTTTGTTTTACTTGGTGGAAATCCCCACGGGCGAGCTGGAGGTTATGTGGGACTCGAACCCACTAAAACCACCAAGGTGATCTACCTCGCGCGCGGAGCCGCGCGCCTGAGGGGAGGGATTTGTACGGGAGATCAAGCGAGCGATACGTTCGCTACCCCCCCCCCCCCCTGCGCTTCGTACAACTCCGCGCGAGGTCCCCTTAACGGGGTCGTCCCTGGGGGAGTATCACAACCTCCCCTAACAATGGTCTCCGGGACCGGCGATGCGTGACGGATCACGCGCCCGCGTCGCCTCTTCCGGGGTCGCTGCTACTAGGGCGGGTGGTGTCCCCCGACACCCCCACCCCGCGACCCCGCGATCGAACTCCTACCCGGTCGCCGCGTAACTGCGATCGAGTGACCGGGCCGGGGCGCTGATGGCCTCGAGGGCCGCCCGAACCACCCCACAGTGGTTCCAAAGTGACTTTTTGCGGTAAAAATTCCGTATCTCCGTCAATTCTCAACCGATTTTTGATTTCTTTTGCTCATTTTGTAGGGGATTAAATTTGCTATAATATCAAATACCGGAATTGCAACCAAAACCGTTTTTTTCTATTCTTTCTTCTGACAAAGTTGAATGAAAACTATAGTAGAACAATCTTTGGGGCTAATTTGATAAGATATTGCTTATCTAAGTAGTTTTTTTTACGTAAAATCTTCAATTGGCACTGGGCAATAGCGGAAATATAAAATTTACAAGTTCCTAATTTTACAAGTTCTGTCGTGTGGAAGCAGCGTAGACCCATCAAAGTTCCAATCTTTTTCTCTCGAAACGGCCAAAATTTTTATTAGGGAGTATAGATGGTATTTTATGCCATCATCGGTCCACAAAATTTTAATTCACGGAAAAGACGTTTTAAACGCGACTATTCTGCCAATTGGTCAGATGTCGGAAGAAGCCCAGGAATCTAGGAACAAAGATTTTAAAAGATTCCGACAACTTAATACAAGAAAAAGTTCGAGGTTTTCGACAAATGAAGATATCATGCATAATTTATTAATAACATCGGATCCTTTAATTTCGATTTTGAGGTCCCAATGGCCAACTACGGTTGTTGATCTAGAAAAAGACGCAAAATATCTGTTGTCTAATTATGAAGATGTAGTAGATGTAGAAGAAGACTAATTTGTTTAAATTTGAACTGTTTAATTTATATTTCTTTTATTTTATCTCGTTTTAATGTTTCATGAAAAAACTGGTTAATAAACTCGTTCTTTCGGAACCAAGAGTTCAGAATTTGTTTTTTTTAATCTCTAAAGAAAATTTTGGAAATCTACTGTGTGATATTTTAGCAAATTTAATCCCCTACAAAATGAGCAAAAGAAATCAAAAATCGGTTGAGAATTGACGGAGATACGGAATTTTGACCGCAAAAAGTCACTTTGGAACCACTGTGGGCCGGGGCGTTGACGGCCTTAAGGGCCGCCCAAGCCGCCGCGTCCCGAGGGGGCTTGAGAAAGGCCGCCGGGTGTAAACCCGGAGAACACCTCGGGCGAGCGGCAGGCAACGTGCCTGCAGGGCGGGCCACTTTCCGCCACCCGACTAACCCCGCGAGCTCGATCGCTCCATCGGGAGCGGCTTTCATTTCGCCGCTCCTGGGAGGGGGGCCCTGTTCGCGGGCCCCCCGATCGCCTTCCCTTTTCGCGGGGCCCCCACCGAGGGGAGCCACCGCCCTTCCCAAAACCCCCCGTGTCCAAGCGCTCACCCCCCACGGGGGGGGCGGGGACGGGGGGTTTGTCGCCGCACCCGATGCGGGGTGCGGCCGTTCCTCCCGCTCCTCTTACTCGGTAGACGCGGCTACGCGTGGCCCGGGGCCAATGATGAATTTGTTCACCGGGGGAGCGGGGCGACTTACGCAACTAAGTCGCCGCACGGCCTCCCCCGGCCCCGGGTTATCTGCCGCGTCTCCTCCTGCGAGGGCCCGCGCGGCCGGTTCGACGACCCGCCCGTTCGCGGTCCCTCTCAGCCTCCTCCTTCTCCAGCATGGTTGTCTCGGAGAAGGAGGCGACGGCGTCCCAGCAGCCCCGATCCCCCGCCATCCGACGCACGACCGTCGGTAGCGAGAGATCGGGACCCAGCTGCAGCTCGAGGACCCGGCGGTCGTCCAACCACTCCGGACACCCGGCCAAAGTGTGGCCCGCCGAGTCCTCGTCGCCCCGGCCACAGCTGTGGCACTGCGGCGTTTCCTCCCGCCCTATGCGACACAGATAGTCACCGAAGCACCCCACTCCGGTGATCATCTGCGTCAGGCGGAAGGTCAGCCTGCCATACCTGCGCCCCACCCATTCACCGAGAATGGACAGGAGCGCCCCGACGACGCGTCCCTCCCGATGTTCCGGGAGGGAGAGCCACTCTATCCATTTGGCTCCCATGCGTCGCCGGGCCTGGCCCCGCGCCTCGGGTTCTTCCGGCGCCAGCGGATCCCTCGCTCCGTCGAGACTGTGCGAGGCGAAGTATACCTCCGCCTCCATCTCGGCGAGCAAGTGGAAAGGAGGGGACCCAGCTAGCGCCGACAGTTCGGCGTGCGACACCGTGCGGTATGCCCGCACGGCACGGAGGACCGCGCGGCGATGCACCTTCGCGAGAAGGTCTCGCCCGACGCGACAGTCCTCCAGGTCGCCGGCCCACACCGGGGCTCCGTAGAGCGCCATGGACCGGACGACCGCCACGTATAGTCGCCGAACCGCCTCGTGAGGGCCACCCAGGTTGGGCATGATTCGCGCGAACGCGAATACTTGCCGCTCCAACCGGGGGCCCAGAACCCGAAAGTGGCGCGTAAACCGCCAGTAGGTATCCAGGGTCAGGCCGAGATACCTCATCGATCGGCCGACCCTGACGCAGGCATCCCCGACCCTCAGGGACGCTCTGTTGGGAACACCGGACCCAATCCTGTCCGCGAGCCATATCGCCTCTGTTTTCTCAGGGGCGACTCGCAGACCGAGCGCCCCCATCGCGGGGATAAGGAGCCGCAGTGCCCTCTCGGCGAGGTCTAGCGCTGCCGCCCAACGCTGCCCGGAAGCCACCACCAGAGTGTCGTCCGCGTAGCAGACCAGCGACACGTCTGGTGATGGCATTTCAACCCGCAGCACCGCGTCGTATGCCAGGTTCCATAACAGGGGCCCTAGCACGGACCCCTGCGGCACGCCGCGGTGCACGTGAGCCACCCCGTCTCCGTCCCGGCCGACGTAAGAGACCACCCGGTTGCGGAGATAGTCCCGGATCAGGCGGCGAAGGTAGAGCGGGAAGCGATGGTAAAGTAGCGCCCGCTCGATCGCCGCCCAGGAGACGGTGTTGAACGCGTTGGCGATGTCCAATGACACCGCCCCTCTCGGCCGCCCGGCGCGACAGCGATCTCACCAGTAGAATAGCGTCTACCGTCGATCGCCGTCGCCTAAAGCCGAATTGGCGGTCGGACATGTCCGGGAACTCCGCCGCTCCCAGGTGGTCCAGGAGGCGGGCAGCCAGAACGTGTTCCAGCAGCTTGCCCGCCTCGTCCAGGAGACAAATCGGCCGGTAGGCCGAAGGTGACTCCGCGGGTTTTCCGCGCTTTCGCAGCAGCACCAACCTCGCTTCCTTCCATACGGGGGGGAACATCCCGGTCCTCAGCGCGGCGTCAAACACGCGTCTGAGGCCGTTCCCTAGGGCGCCCATAGCGCACGCCCAGGCTCGCCCGGGCACTCCGTCCGGTCCGGGTGCAGCGTTCTTCGAACGCATTCGACGCACCGCGGACTCGAGCTCCTCGTCCGTGACCCCCGGGGCATCCGCTATGTCGGTGCCCCATGTCAGCTCCGGATCCCCCGAAGCGTCGACGCCACCCTCCCCAGGAACCGGGGGAGGGGGGAACAGCGTCGACAAAACCTCCAGGAGAAACCGGGGCTCGAGGCCCTCTGTGACAGGGGGCGCCTAAGGACCGAGCTTGATAGACACGGTCCTGTACGGGCGCCCCCAAGGGTCCTCGTTCAGGGTCGCGAGGAACTCCTCGTGCGAACGGGATTTAGCCCGGGCGATGGCCGCACGGAGCTCCCTGCGCGCCGCGGAAAACGCGGAGCGCAGCTCCTGCAGCCGGTCCTCCGTTACCTGCCGTCGGTCCCGACGGCGGGCATTGGTGTACTGGCGTCGAGCGCGCAGATTCGCCGCGCGAAGATCAGCGATCTCCATCGACCACCAGTACACCGATCTCCGTCCCCCACCCGGGGCCTGGGATCGCGGCATCGTCGCGTCGCAGACGGACTGCAACGCGCGCCAGAGCCAAACGGCGCCAGTCGCGGGGTCGTCGAGCACGTCGCCCGGCAACGGAGGCCAGGCGACGACGGAGGACGCCATTCGGGCCGCGTCGGCATCGAGCCTCTTGAGCGCCCAGCGTGGTGGCTGTCTACCGGCTCGAGGGGCACGGGGAGGCAGGGCAGCGGATGTGGCCAGCATCACGTACATCTGATCCGAGGCTGGCTCACAGTCTTCCGCCTCCCAGCAGTCCGACGTTAGCGCCGCGGCCGCGGGGTTAACCCAGACGAGATCGATGGTCGACTGCCCCGCGGCCCGCGGTACGTCGTGACTGCGTAGGGGTTCTTCAGAACGAACCCCATTGCCTCCGCCCACTCGAGTAGCACCTCGCCCCGGGAGTCCGTCCTGGGGGCGCCCCACTCGCGAGCATGGGCGTTGAAATCCCCCAGGAGGACCACTGGCCGAGCTAATTGCGGGGCTAGAAAAGCCCCCACCTCGCTCAGCCGGTCCTCGAACTCCGGGACGGTGAACCTCGGTGCCACGTAGCAACCAACCACGAGGAAGCTCCCCCACTCCACAGCCATCCAACCCCGTCCGTGCCGGGCGACCGAGCACGACGGGTTGCCTCTTCCCACCTCCCACGTCATCGCCACTTGCCGATCCGGGTTGGTGGACCGAAAACATCGGTCCTCCAGCGGATACGGCTCGGCGATGACGGCCAGCCCGACCCCCAGCTCCACGCGAGCCTGCTCTAGCAGGTCGTGCGCTCGCATGGAGTGGTTAAGGTTCGCGAGTAGTATCGGAGGGCCTCGTGACATTACCAGTCGATGTCAACGTCGGCCTCCTCCGACACCCCCGCGGATCGGGCTGTGCCCCCGACGTCATCATCGGGGGGCCCGGGATCATCTTTCCCGGTATCCGGGAGGTGGGAACCACCCCCGTAGGAGAGCGCGACCGAGCGCGCTAACTCCAGCGCCTCGGCCGCGTCCGCCTCCCTCGACGTTCCGCTCGCCGTCGCCGGAGGGGCCCCCTTGGCCTTCAAAAAGGCCTCCCTCCCGACCGGCAGCGGACCCTTTTCTCCCTCCTCTTCTTCCCCCCACCTAACACAGGGGACCCCCCAGGCGCCCGGGAAGGGAGACCGCTAGTCGAAGCGTCGGCTCCTCGCGGTCCTTCCTCTTCCCGGCTCCCGCACCGGCCATGGATGTCGAGGCCAGCGGGGTGGTCCCCATGGGCACCGACGGGGTCGGTGCCGCCTGAGAAGACGCAGCGGGCGCCTGCGAGGCGTCCGCGCGCGGGGCCGAAGGCGTCTCGGGCGCCCTCTTCGAGGGCTTAGCCCTCCGAGCCCCAGGGCGAGCCCCAGGGCGAGCCGCCGGGGGTGGCCGACAAGCCGGTCCACCCATCCTGTGGCCGCCGGGGAGGCCAGCCGCCGTGCAGAGCGGGCATACAGGGGGGGCCACGCAGGAGCGAGCCGCGTGCCCCTCGCCACCGCAGCGGTAGCACAGGCCGCTCCTATCGGTGGGGCTGCTGCACTTGGCCCGAACGTGGCCGAACTCGAGACAGCGGAAGCACTGGAGCTTCCGCTACGCGAGCGGCACCACGCGGGCCACGAGCGAGTCCACGACAAGCGTGGTCGCTTTCAACAGCTTCGCAGCAGCCGCCACGGGTCCGCGGACCCAGAGGGAGAACAGCCCGGCGGCGTCACGGCGCATCTCACCCACCGCGACGTCCTCCGCCGAGCAGGCCCCCTGGGCGGCGATGGCCCCCCGCACCGCCTCCACGGACGACAACTCCGTGAGGCCGCACACCCGGAACTCGGCCGTTTTTTGGGGGCAGTGCACCTTGATGCCGGTGCCCCCCAGCTGCTCCGCTAGCCTCGTCTTGAGGGCGGCAGCTTTGGCCGAGCCCTGAGATCCGGAGATCTCCAGGACCTGTCCCCCGGTGACGGCGCGCCTCGGTCGCATCGACGTGATGCCGAGGTCGGCGACCTTGATGGCCGCCATCGCGCCGGCGACCCGCGCGGAGAACTCCTTCTCCTCCCCAGCCGCGGCGGTGATAGCCACCGCCGCGGTTCTAGGGGTGCGCGGAATCGCAACCGGGGCCGGACCGGGTGCGCCGGACCGTTGGGGGGCAGCTTTCGCCGCAGCCCCCTTACCTCCCTTCCCGGCGGCCACCTTTGCCGCCCTCTTGGCCCCGCGACCGACGACCTGGGCCCAGGTGCTCTGGGCCGGGGTCTGCGACCCGGGGGTCGCGGTCCGAGCGGCCGGAACGGCAGCGGGCGTATCCGCCTTCGCTTTCTCGGCCGCCCGCGCGGCCCTCCTCCGCCTCCTCCTGACCTGCGTGCGCGTGAGCCGGGGCGGAGCACCATCTCCGCCTCCCACAGCAGCACCGGCCAGGGGAGTGACGGCCCCCGACGGCTGCTTCGCCTTCTTCTTTTTCTTCGTCGTCGCCTCCGGGGTAGGCGGCGGCGGCGGCAGTACGGGGATGACGCCCTTCGCGCCGCCCGCAGACACCGTCGCGCGTCCACCACCGGCGGACACACGGGCATCCTACCGCTTGCCGGTCTTCTTCGCCTCTTTGCGGGAGACGACCCCAGCCCAGGTCTCGGCAGGACCCTCCTTGCCGATCATGGCCCACTCCATGGCCAGGGCCGACGGTCCGCCGGCCGGCCCGGGCGCCCTTTCGCCTCGGTCCAGAGCCCGAAGCCGCACGTCGACCCGTGCCTCCACTTCCCCCAACCGGCGCAGCACCGCGTCCCACGGCTGCTCCGCAGCAGCGGTGGCGCTGACGTCGCCCGCCGGGGGGCCAGAGGCGGGGACAGAGGACGGCGGCGATGCCTCCCTCGCCCTCTTTTTCTTCTTGGCGGCGGGGGCGCGGCCCCCACCCGGCGCGTCCGTTAGGCGGCCGGGCCTCGCGGCCGACGAGGGTCCGGGCGCAGCCGCCGACGGCAACGGCGGAGCAGCGGCGTCCGTCCAGGGGGGGAGAGTCGGCGGGAGGAGCTCCGCGCGGGTGGGAAGGGGGGCGGACGGATGGAAGGGCAGAGCCCCCGACTCCGCCACCTCCACCCCCCCCCCCCCCCCCCAAGGGACGCCCGCGCTTCGAGGCGGGCGTATTTCCCGCGCTGGAACTCCAGTTCCCTTTCCCTGACGTGCAGGCACTCACCTAGGGTGTGCTCCTGCTCCGTTAAGGCCCGCACCTGCGCCGCCAGGCTGTGGGACTTTTTCTCCCACTGCCCCCGGCGGAAGACCACCTCCCTGGCCGGCCTATCGGGGTTCTCGCCCCTCTCGGCCCTGCCGGTGAGCTCGGCAGCGAGAGCGGACGCGCGCCTAATCGCGATCCGCACGGCGCGCATATCCGTGGTCTTCATATGCCCCGTCGCGCTAATGATCGCGGCGACGGCGTCCAGCTCTCGCTGCGCCTGTCCCGCGAGGCCGTCGACCGGCATGGTCTCCGCCCAGTCGCGGAGCTCCGAGCGCGACGGCAGGGCCTTCATACCGGGGCCCAGCCTCTTGGGGTCCGTCCAGACCCCGGGCTTACTTCCGCGCTTGCCCGGCACAAAGCCGGGCCTCCCAACCCCGTCGGTTAGGCCATCGGACGATGATGGCAAGGGGGCGTCGACGGGACGATCCCCCGCCGGCCCCTCCTCCTCGGTCTCCGACACGACCAGGGGAACAACCCCCCTCTTGCCCCCGCGCCGGGCTGGGCCCGGGACAGGTTCGCTGTCGACGTCCATGGACGCCGACCCCGCCCCACGAGCACCCGCGCTCGTCCCGGGTCTCCTCTCCTCCCTCTCCTCGTCTGAGGAGATAACGACTGGCCCGGGGACAGGCCCGTCGCATCTGTCGAGGACTACGCGGGGGAGCCACCGCGCAGCCTCGACGTCCAGCGCCAGCGTCGTCGACCGGGCGGACCCCGCCGGCGACACGCATCGCGGGGAGGCCGGGATCGAAACGGCGCCCGGGTACAACCGACCCATAAGCGCCGCGACCTCCTCCCGCAGGCCGAGGAGCTGGGAAGTCTCCTCCGCCGTCGGAACCTCCGCGCTCCTCACGTACGGTACACCCCTGGTGATACGTGGAACCGTACGCCGAGCGCTCCCGACTCGTGGGGCAGAGGCTTTAGCCTCGCTCGGGATGGGGATGTCCTCCCATTCCCCTTCTGGGTCCTGCGTCGGGATAGAGTTATCTCCCGACGCGCACCCCGGTGCAACGGTGCTCGGGCCAATAGCCCAACCGTCCCCGGTGGTGTCTCCGGCGCACTGGACGCGCCCGGGTGCAGGGACGTTAGACGCCCCTTCTCCCGTGGGCAGGTCATTCGCATGACCTGTCCCCTCCTCTCCCTCCCCGAGGCCAGCAACCCGCGAAACCGCGATCGAAGACTGGTCCTCGTTTGAGGCCGGTGACCCGCACGAAGCGATCGTACACCGGTCCTCGTTAGACGGCGACATTACCCGGTCGCCGGTCGGGGGCGTTGTTGACCGGTCGCCAGCCGGTGGTGTATATGCTACACCGTGTTGTAACGACTCCATAAGTGTCCCACGAGAAACCACTTTAAGGGAGTCGCGCAACGGTAGAGGTGGCCTGCCGTTGCGAAGTCTATACCCGGGCCCCTAAGGGCGCGGGCTACGTCTGTGGGGCGACATTTCCCCAGCCGAATCACGGTTAGGCGGAGCATACCCGCTCCGCCCACGTGCCCCTCGCGAGAGGGAACACGTGCCCTGGCACCACCGTTGGGGCTCAGGGTTGGGGGTTTGATTATAGAGGTTTTTCCTTACCTCGCGACCCGGCCGGCTAAGGCAAGATCATCGGTCCGTGGTGGCTTCGCATACCCTCGCAAGAGATGACTCTCTCGACGAGGGGTCGTCGTTCCACCGCCACGGGTTACGATACTCCCGGAAGCGATACGCTTCCGAGCTTCCCCAATAAATTGGGGGAGACAGCGCAGTCAGGGACAGCGCTCCGAGACTGCGGTCCTGCCCGGCACGCGGATCAGATCCAACGTGCGGCGATGAATGCCATGCCCGCGTCCGCGCCCCTACCCGACTATGTCGTGTAGGGACCCCGGGAGCACCGACGTGGAGGTGCGGTGCATGGTCTTACCCCGGTCAGGCCTCCAACTTTGTCCAAGTTCTCCGCTCCGAGCTGACTCTGGATCCTCACCCCGCGGCCAAAAGGCCCGGGGGTACCACCAGAGTCGTCTACTCGGTTGAGAGAACATGAAACCCATCGGAGTTCCCCATCGACTACATGCCGGCAAGCCGACTGCCGATGGAGCGCCCCTCCAGAGCCATCTACTCCCGTATTTTTTTATTTTAACGTGGAGGAAGTCCTTGGGCTTAGACACCCCCGACCTCGGGGAAGGTCTGGGAGTTATGGGATGGTTGGGTACAAACCCCCCCACAAAACTTCCACGGTGTCCGATGCGCGGGAGTATAGGCAAGCTCGAGATCAAGGTCTGCCGGTGCATCTCCGGTCTGCCCGGGCGAACCCGAACGACTACCCGAGCCAGATCCCATGTCCCGCGCCAAAGATTCCCTGCTCGGCGGGAGCGAGTCCCCCGCGAGCACACTACACAAGGTGCCGGTGCTGGCCACAGACACGCGAACACCCCCGCCCAACCCCCCCAACCCCCTCCGCCCTTCAGCATGCGACGCTCGGGCCCCTGCACCGAGCGCCCAGCGGGCTACTTCTATTCTGATTCCCCCCTTCCCTATGCTAGCATCCTGACCTCGTCAGTCCCTCCGCTTTCCCTGCACGACTTCTTATTCCGCGGGCTTACTCGAACCCAGCTAGCCCCGAAGCCCGGGTTGCCAGCGCCGCTCAGGGCCGTTACTAAGGCTACCTGTCGTCGGGCCGTATAGGCGCGTGTTCGGGGCCGTTCCCATCGCGTCTCCCTACTAAGGCGCCGTACCCGAGCAGTTCACGTGTTCTCGGCCCGTCGCGGCCCCAACCCCCCGAACCGCGGGAGCATCGCAGGGCCCGTGCCCGCGTCCATCCATGAACCTGAAAAGTAATTCCCCCCTAGGTTTTCTGGCTCCTTGGGAACCGATTGGTTACGCGCCATCCCGCCGAAATTTCCTACGTATCGCAGCGCCCACCCCCCGACGGAACAGCAATTATATTACCATCACGACGAGCGTGAGGGGAGCCGCCGCCCGCGCGCGGAAGCCGAGGCCCTCAGCGACGAACCGACGGTACGGTGCTACTCCCAGCCCGAGGGCGAGTTGCCCGTCGTCTCTGAGGGTCTGTCGCCCCACCCCGCGATCGTTGCCCTGACGCCCAGCACACGCCCACCCCCCGACGGAACAGCAATTATATTACCCTCACGACGAGCGTGAGGGGAGCCGCCGCCCGCGCGCGGAAGCCGAGTCCCCAGGCGAAGATCCGACGTACGGCGGTACTCCCATACCGAAGGAGAGTTTCCGTCGTCTCAGGGGGACTATCCACCCCGATGCCCCCGACCCGCCCAGTAGTATGTCTAGGACAGTTCTAACCCAGGTCCTCTGAGGGGAGCGCGGGGGCGGGGGAGAAGTGGCGGCGCGCGGGGGAGTGTGGCGGAGGGAAACATGGTCGCGGAGCCTGCGGGGAGAGGAAGACAGGTTGCGCGCGCACGAGCCGCGGAGTGGGGGAAGCCGCGATCGTGGAGGGGATCACTCCGGGCCGAGCCACCGCGGAGGCCTCTCCAGATCGGACCCACCGTCGGAAGGAGGGAATGATCCCCAAAAAATCTCTTTCAAAACCTTGACCCACCCCACAATTTTTTTACAGAGTGAGGGGACAACCCCCAAATATTTTTCCAAATCATTATGCGATGGAATTGTTTAATAATTGTTTCCGTCAATGCTGGGAAAGACCAGCGTTTTCACACCGCGTCTTCGGGGAGGGAAAGAGACAGAGCATTACTTTAAAGTTAAAATTTGGAGGAGGGAAAGAGACAACACTACATAGGGGTACAACCGCTTTCGTTATAAAGTTAATAGTATTCTAAAACGTTCCGATTTAGCGTCGCTGCGTCTCGCGCGATCGTGTGTAATTTGACTCCTCTGGAGCAGCCGTGCAAGGTGACGTCATTTTCACGGCGGGAAGAACGCTCGAACGAAATAAACGCTGAATCTTAAAATTATGTGGTCAGGAGGAAGACGGGTGAATAAAATTAACAAATAATACGTGTTTAAGAAATTTATTTAAATTTAAAAGAGTATAATTTTAACATTTTTTCCTACGAGCATCAGAATATCATTGATGGCGCATGTTACCAGTTCGCAATCTACATGATAATGCCGCGCATACATATAAACGGTTTTGAACGGCTTTGAACGCAAATCGAACGGGTATCGAACGGCTTTGAACGGGTATCGAACGGTTTAGAACGCGAATCGAACGAGTATTGAACGGTTTTGAACGGGTATTGAACGCGAATCGAACGGGTATTGAACGCGAATCGAACGGGTATTGCACGGCTTTGAACGGTTTTGAACGGGTATTCAACGGGTATTGGACGTGTATCGAACGGGTATTGAACGGTTTCTACATAATAATTACAACTATCGTCTTAATCTAGCGTACATGCAGGAGGTTGGGGAAGGTGAAGAAAAAAAAACATTTATGTATTAAAAATTGATTATATTTTATTTAAGCATTTCTCTCTGGCGTTTAGACCACCAGTTGAATATTTTAAATACATTTTGCAAGGCACAGTGCTTTGCATGTCTGTCACATCGCAGAGTATCAACTACATTTAGCTTATTTAGAGATTTGATATCCTCGTATTCAATGTCCAGCGTCTCGATGATCACGTCCGCTCTGGTATTTTCATCGAGGAAATCCGCAAGCCATTCGCGTTTCTGCAACCCTTTAACGTATACTGTATGGGATGTGTCATCTTCTTCGTCGATCGCATCAGCTACAGCTTTCGTAATTAGCTGTTTAGCCATACTGTACGGAACGTCTCCATCGTCCCACCGTAGTCCATGATGTTTTGCTACCAACCATCGAATGCTTGATTTGTCGGATTTTGTAAGAAGAAATTGTGGCATAGGACTCCCAAAAATATAGTGTGAGAGAATTGTCCCCTTTCGTAGGACAGCCACTTCCTTCGCGATAAATTTTCCATCGACGATGAACCCTTGCAGGTCAACGAATGTTGGTACAGCCATTATCGGTACAATTTAGAGGTGCGTTCGCTTCCGAGACAGATGAGAGAATGCAACCTTTCTCGTAAAGCATCTCGATTTTCACGATGAAATTTGACACAGAAGAGGGCGGGCAAGTAGCGTGGCAATTTAATTCATTTTGCGCACCACGTTTGTCAGCGGATTGTATTCAACCACCCGATCGTGCAGAATCAGACAGTAGGCTGTAGTATTTGCCGGCACATTCTCTTTACACTCGAATTCTATGCGCACGTCCACGGTGCCATTCTTGATCGACTCATTTTGTCGCGAGCAATCAATCACCACGATGGGGCCAAATTGTAAAAATTCAGCCACGATGAATAATGCCTCGTTGCAACTATGTCCATAATACGATTTACCGAATTGCGTATACATGTGGTACAAGATGGCATGCTTATTCTTGTCAAAGTCCAAGTTCATGTCATCGTATGGATAAAATTCCGAGTTGAGAAAAAGTTTTACATTGGTCAATTTACAGTTGTTGAACTTAGTAACGTCTTCGCTCATCACATTCCTTCGACCAGTCTGTAGAGCAAGGATCACGCATCGCGGCTTCTCCAGCTGTGCGGATGCCTTCACGGCCCACGAATGCTTGGTTGTGCTCTGTAAGAGAGGATACTCGTACAGATCCCACGATTGAAAACAAATGCTCAGGTTTTGACCACTTTCCAAAGTACGTAGCAACGATAGCTTATTAATGTCGTTCAGCGTCACATGAGGCATCCGCCATTGTAGTTTAAGTAATTCAATTTCTGGTTCCAACATCGGTGATCCTATCAGAGCATTGTTGTCGTTGCGCGACCGGATTAAAATCAATTCGTGACGCGCATTAATAATCATGTGTTTGTAGTCCTCGCAAAATCCTAGCAAATATTTGAGTGGGATGCAAAAATTGAAATGATTTTTCACTATTAGCCCATCGCGGCGTTTCAAGCCCCATCCGGCATTCTCCATATTTTTGTCTTCGTCAGATGTCAGTGATACATAGTTTTTAAGCGTGCTAGTTATTCCAACATTTCTGTTGCGATCAATCTCCACGCCATTCAGCTCGTATCGAATCTCATCGAATAAGAACGCCACACAATTATTTCCTAACATCACCGTTAACGCATCATTTGCCTTATTTATCTTCAATTTCCCCTCCACATAGAGGAAACTTTCACACGGCAATGTGTATAAATCCTGCTGCTGTATCGGTATTCTTATCTCATCGCTGTATCCAAACGTTGTGTTAACGTATGGATTGTATGTGTGAGTCTCGAGCTTGACGATGCGATCATCAAACGTCGACTTCCCTCCAATGCTTAGAATATCAGCCATTTTTTTTTTCTTCAACTTAAATGCGCACAATGAATCCCAAAGATTTCAAAAATGCAATGTTCGCAGCACTAAGCCTCTTCTTTTTAGTGTGATGAGAGCTGTCGCAGTTGTTGGTGTTGTAAACAATTTCACTTGAAAGAAACGGGTTTCTGGAGTCGTTCAGTACAAGCATCTCTTTTGTTCACACCACACGTATTATCGTCGTCGTCGTACGTGCAGTCTGATGGTAATCTCTTCACCTCGAAAATCGAGCAACCGTCCGTCTTGATCCACAACGCGTATCGTCAGATCCGTAATGATCCGTGCGGTGATTGGAAGGTAAATGGTCTGTGCGGGCGTTTCCGATATCTTATATCCTGGTGGAACTCTCGGAGAAAATTCATGTATCGTATGTACACGCCTCCCATTGTTGTACGCACCAGCGGTCACGCTACATTCTATGCGAATAATGTTCACGTTCATGATATTAATTGGATCGTCCGATTCGTGCCATCGTCCTGGTTCTAACACCCGATTCGTCGAGAATTCCAATAGCGATCCAATGTTATTGGGCTTTGTAAAGTCTACGGCGAATCGGCAGTACAGCTCACTTTTCATGGTGTTGTTGTTGGGACGCAACACTATAGGATACGCATCGTTGTCACCGTCATCGCTGCTGTCATCGGTGCCACCGAGATTTTTTTTTTGAGGATACCGCTCGAGTAATCGCTGCATCAAGTACTTGGCAATGGCGTTTAGTTCGTAGGAGCCATGGGGAATCGTAATGTATTCATAAGCGCTGTCGTCACTGTTGTTGATATCATAGTTTACGATGAAGTAGAATTTATCGTTGCTCGTGTCGATGTTCGGTATTGTGTGATAAGTTTCAAAGGTTGTTAGACCAAGCTCGTAATCATCATCGCTCAAATCTATGGGTGGAAAGTAGCTCACCGCGAGGATGCTACTCTTACCCGTTAGAGTGAATGTTAACGACATATTCCGCTCGAACTGCTCGACTAGTACTGAATCAGAGTGGCGGGAAGTCAATCCTTAAATTTGGCGCTGATCGTTTGTAGAAAGCGTAGACATAGTTGTCCGCAATTGCTCTGATCGTACTTCTGATAAGACGTTCGATTGTATTCAATTTGTACAGCATCCTTATCCAGATATTTTACCAATTCCATAGGCGGTCGAAGATTCCCAAAGCTGTCGAAATATATAGCTCGACACCCTCTCTTCGCATATGCCACCCAATGAGTCCCCGGCCCCTCGACATTGTCCAAATTTACGATACCGCTCTCGTTTCGACGTACTCCACCAGCTGGTAACGCGTTGCGCATAAAAACACCTCTAAAGAATGGAATACGCATAAGTTTTGCCAACTCCTCCAATTGCGCATCGGTAGTTACGCCCGCAGGCATTTTTATTTTCTTTTCGGCGTTTTTTTTTTTCGTTTGGATATTCCCTGGCCACGCTTGTATGGCGCGAGATAAAGTCCGCGACCTTCCATGGAGCGATTATGGCGTTGCATTTCCTGCAGCTGATGTTGCGCCGCCTTATTATCGTTTACCGCCTTGGCGATCCCCGCCGCTCCACCAGCTAATGGTCCGAGAACACCCAACAGCGGGAGAAGTGGTAATATACCACCCCGTTTTGCCACCGGAAGAATCCGCTTTTGCGATGCTCTCTTTGGACTCCTTTTGCGGGTTTTTGTTTTCATCCCCATTCCGATCTTCGTCTTGGCCTTCATAGCTGCCCAAACAGCTGTAGCCGCGCCTCTTTCACCCAGAGTCGAATCTCGCGCAACGATGCGTTTTCGCGCTTTGTCAGCGAGAACGTTATCTGCCGCGTGCCTTTCGTCCAGGTCTTTGCTACGCGAATACGCAATATCGTGTTCGCGACACGCTGCGTCCAACGGATTGATACCTCGATCCCCTCTAGCCAATCGTTTTGCTAGATGAGTTCCTGGACCACAAAACTGATATCCTGGAATGTGTAATTCGATAGGTAGCGCGTTTATCGCCCGATTTAACAAACCACGACCTTTCTTTACTCTCATCGGCGACATTCGCTACAGTTGTTAATCAATGGTGCTGGACCGCCGATATGCGTTCGCTGCCAAGGGCGATTATAATGTTCCAAGCACCGGCGATACTGTCGAACCTCGAAATCGGCTTTTATATGCTCGGGGAGCCTGTCCCACAACTGATCAATGTGTCTGCCAAACTCTCGCAGTAGAATAATCTTTGGTATATATTTCAACTGCTCAGAGGTTAGGTCTCGAATATCGTAATTATCCGACAGGATCAGAAGCATTTTGAATACTGAACCGCCGTGTTTCGGCGCGGACCTATAAATAGGGCGCATCACAGCCTTGACGTATCAAAATCATTTTTCACGGTTCGCGGGGACGATGCGATTCGTGCGACAACCTGTAACGATACGCGTGACAAATTTTGACGATAAATCGCAAATGATGTCGTCGAAAACAGGACGCAGGCATGGTAGCATGCTACCAAACACTATCCGCTGCGTCATTTGTGGTCCATCAAATTGTGGAAAAACCAACGTGCTGGTCAGCTTGTTGGAAAGTCCTCACGGCGTCCGCTTCGAGAACGTGTACGTGTATTCCAAGTCGTTGCAACAGCCGAAATATCAGTACTTGGAGAATTTATTGACTCCGATAGATGAAATTGGCTACTTTACGTTTTCGAATAACAGTGATGTCATCCCACCGAGCGAATCGCTTCGAAATTCCATTTTTATCTTTGATGACGTGGCATGCGACAAGCAAGATACGATACGAGAGTACTTTGCAATGGGACGCCACTCGAACGTTGACTGTTTCTATCTCTGTCAGACGTATGCAAAGATTCCCAAACATCTTATACGTGACAACGCGAATCTGTTGATTCTGTTTAAACAGGATGGTACCAACTTGAAACACGTGTACAACGATCACGTAAACACCGACATGCCTTACGAGGATTTCTGCGCTTTGTGTCGTAATTGTTGGCAACGGGAGTATGGTTTCGTGGTGATAGACAAGGATAGCGCGATGTCCAATGGACGTTATAGAAAGGGATTTAACCAGTTTGCCGTACCATGAGATGGTCAATTGTCGTCAACACGTCGGTGGGAACGCAACGTTTGCAACAAAATGATGATTGATATCGATACTCTGGAGATTAAGGATCGCGAGAGAATAGCGAAGGAAATTGCAAAAACCAGCGAAGCCATTCGTCGGAAACATTAGGCTTTGAAGACTGGCAAGATGGAGGAAGATATCGCTTTGGAGAGATACTTCAAACCTATCGTCGAACCCCTAAAACATATTGCGGAAAATACCGCAGCGGCGGAAGCTGGCACATCACCGCCGATGAGCACAGACGTTGAAGGGAATGAAACATTAACGCCTAAAAAAATCCATCCGAAACAGAACACATCGCGCAAAAGAAATTGGAAACAACACATGTCAGCGGAATATTCACCCATAACCTCGACACCAGTTCAATCGAAGCGGAAACGACAGAATGTCGGATCAAACGATACTCTGGCTCCACCCACGCCAATAAGTACATTACCCAATGTGCAATCGCTCTCAGCCGTTGATGATGACGTTTTCGAAACTA
This sequence comes from Andrena bicolor, assembly GCA_960531205.1. Taxonomy (NCBI): domain Eukaryota; kingdom Metazoa; phylum Arthropoda; class Insecta; order Hymenoptera; family Andrenidae; genus Andrena; species Andrena bicolor. The sequence continues at coordinate 278,919 of CAUIJW010000120.1, read as the reverse complement.
GTCCCAATGAGTCGTTTGTAACATCTATTAGACAGCAATTCCAAACGTCCGAGGGACAAGAAACGTTTCGCAGTCATTTTGGCCCGCTGGGGCAAAAATACATGAGCGCGATCCTAAGTGGTGATAAGGATACAACAATGGACTATGTGTACGGCGTATACTTTGGCAATAGTGGAACGAGGCTTGGGGATAAGGCTTTCGATATAGACATGGATGATAATATAATCATAGATGGTGTAAAATACAGAGGAACACCCGGTCTTTTCGAACTGATTTTCAAGAGAATTCCCGATGATGCTGTATACACCGATGCCGATAAACAAAAATACAAAAGTATACTGCTGGCGACGAACGCTCACAGACGCGGTCATGGTGCTAAAAATCCCATATTGAGCAACAAGGGACACAAGTACAAATATGTAATTGCACCACTACTCCCTCGCGCATCGACTACTAGGGCGGGAAAAGGTGTAACGGTACCACGAGTCATGGTGGTAAACGATAACAAGATCGATTACGTACACTGGGACGATCCCAACGAGCTGGTGGATCGATTGCGTTTGCTGGAAGCGTCACGTCAGGCGGGTAACAACTCTCACGATCCAGAAATTCTATCGATTATTGAGGAACTCCGCGAGGTAGGCCTCATTATAAATTAAACCGCGCGCGAACGATGCGCACTGTATGCATCGAGATGCCGATCAACAAATTTGGGGTATCGCTCGAGAAGAGTGGAGCAGCTAGAATGGACTATTACAAATGGAGCGGTTTGCTTCGAAATTACATGCGAGATAACGCCCTTTGCGTGGCTGGTGCCGACTTTGATGCGAAATCACGCAAGATACGACGCGTAGCTCAACCGGTGGCCGACACCGATGCCGTCAATAAACTGTACTTGGAAAAGAGTATTAAACTTTTGAGAGAGCAGCAGGAAGAATTAGAGAGGAAGCTGGTCATGTTTCAAAGAGATATGCTGACATTGCAAAACAGCGTTCAAAAGATATCGCAGGCGTTGAATTCTATCCCACAACCGGACAACGAAACTCGTAAAGTTAAAGAGGCTATAACCGCTTTTGCTACGGAGCAGCAACTTGTCCAGAATTTCCTCGGACCGATGAGAAGCACATAATGCACGAACCCGATAATTATCGCATCATTCGTGTCCAAGACACCTCTGCGATCAAACATGCAATCATTATCGAAATCCAAGAGTAAAGAAGAAAACCATGGTCACAAGAAGCTACAACTAGTTGAGGAATTGCATGCTCCAGCTCGAAGACATTTCCCGCGGAGACGCGTCATAGTGCACGGATACGACGATCTGTGGCAAGCTGACATTGTAGAAATGCGTCCATACTCGCGATTCAACCAGGGTCACCACTACATACTCACCATCATCGATGTGTTGAGCAAGTATGCATGGGCGTTACCGCTCAAGACTAAAAGTGGCGCTGAGGTTACTAAAGCGTCCGCAAAGATATTTAGAGATCGATATCCGAAAAATTTGCAAACCGATCAAGGAAAAGAATTTTACAACGGCGATATGCAGAAACTCTTGACAAAGCATGACATTAATCATTATTCGACGTATTCTGTGATGAAGGCCTCTGTCGTAGAACGTTTCAATCGAACTTTGAAGAACAATATGTGGAAATTGTTTACGCTCAATGGAACCTATAGATGGACCGATGCCCCACCGCGTCTGCTTGCAGAGTATAACGCACGAAAACATAGAACCATCAAAATGCGTCCTTGCGATGTTACCCCTGTGATCGCCGACAGGCTGCTAGCTACCGTATACAACAACATAAAGATCGCTGCTCCAGCGAGATTCAAGTTGGGCGAATTTGTGCGCGTGAGCAAATTTAAAACCATCTTCGATAAAGGCTATACGCCGAATTGGACAACGGAGGTGTTCAAAATAGCCAAAGTACAGGCAACTAATCCTGCAACGTATCTGCTCGTCGATTCCTGTGGAAAACCCGTTGCCGGAGGATTCTATGAACACGAGCTGCAACACGTCACCGATCCTGATGTGTATCTAGTGGAAAAAGTGTTGCGTAGAAAGGGGGTTAAGGTGTACGTCAAGTGGTTGGGTTTTGATAAATCACACAATTCTTGGATAAATAAAAATAATGTATTGTAAAATAATAATACATGGTTCAATAAATACAATTATACATATACAGGTGTGAAAAATTTTTATTTTATTTTTTTTTTTTTACACATTAATTCCACTATTTATATGAATGAGTTAATAAATACAATAATAATTTATTTAACATTTTGCTGCAAGCGACGTCGATAATATCATTCAAAGGCACATGCCATCAGTTTGCAATCAACCAGAGATTTATCATCGAAATATTCTTATTATATGCTTTTCAACATCGCAGCATGAGTAAAGTTTCATAAAGGCGATGTTGAAAAACATATAATGAGAATAGGATTCTGGAATATTCATGTCTCGGTGAACCCAATCATATCCATTTTTCTATAAATTCCCTGAATGTAATGAAGAATTATGTATCGTTATTTACTAGCCCATGGATAGCAAAGAAAGATACATAATTCTTCATTACATTCAGGGAATTTATAGAAAAAATGGATATGATTGGCTTCACCGCCACATGAATCTTCCGAAAATCCTATTCTCATTATATACTTTTCGCCATCGCCTTTATGAAACTATACAACATGTCGATACGAAGTTTTCAAATTTTGCGAGCGTGTGATATTCCACTATTTATAATAAATACAATAATTTCTATTTTACAATGGGATATTATAATGTCCCCAGGGCAGAGTGTCGGTCGAATCGGGTACGATATACCGCTTGTCATCGTAGGGACTTAGAGCGATTTTGGATTCCGAAATGGTGTACACTTTCTGCAATTTAGACCGTATGCATGATTGTCTGCGAACCATTTCGATCTCCCTTAGCAAACACTGCGCGTAGTCGTCGAAAGTTATCGTTCTAGCTATGACGTTGGTCTTGACGCCTTTCGCCTTTTTCGTATCTTTTTTGCCGTCTACGCGCAGTGCATACATTTTCGCTCTAAGACCTACGAATTCGGTCATTATCGCACCGTTATTTTCATCCTTCATCAGCCCTGGAACCTTCTTATTTACGCGCGGCATATTATATGCATTGTCGATAGGATAATCGCTTGTGTCGAATCTACCGATATTGTGTTTCATGGTCTCGTAGATATCGTCACATTGAATGTGATAAATGAGGCTATCTGTGTCGGTGTATAGAATTTTGCAATTTGGCCCGTGCTTTGGCGACATGTACTCGTGGTGAAATTCATACAAACAAATTTTTGATATGTCTAGAATGCACATACCCACGTATATCGGTTTGTTGAATTTCACCTCGAGTTTTCGCAATTCAACAGCTATTAAATTTTCCGAAAAAACACTTCTGCTGTGGAAATTCGGTTTCGCGATCATTGCCTCCGCGCCATATCGCCCTTCCCAATGAGTCAAAAGTTTTACGTCCACGTGATTTCGCACATTTTCCATAGTTTTACCGAATACCGCGTTGTTCATCAATTTGTATAAATTCTTTTCAAAATCATTTGTTGCGCTTGTTCTAAATCGTGTGTTGAGTTCAATGTAATCGCAGAGCCAGGGAGATTGAGCGAATTGAAGCACGCGGTGTATCTTTGTAATACGAAGACCGTGACGCGTGCACTGCTGCAGGTTGCGGTAATGGATAACGTAACGCTGCTTATCGTATACCGTCGCGAGTAACTTGTCCTGTCTGCTGCCCGGTGGTTTGGCACGCGTCGGACAGAACGGTAAATCAGCATTAGCGTCGTGCAGACATTGCGGATATTCCAGATCTACCTCGAGAATGTATCCCGTGGACGAATCGACATGGATTGAAGACACGTCAAAATTTGCAGCATCTTCGACCCATTGAAATTTAGCATATGGCAGGGGCTGACACATTGCCCATCCATACAAATTGTTCACGTCAAAGTACATCAAGTACGATGACTTTTCCGATGCGTCGTAAGATGGCATGTACTTATTATTGGCATGTGCATACCTTCCGGAACATTGGCTTAAACCCCCGCGTATACCGCGTTCAACAAACATGACCATATCGACGTCGGTGAGCAATTCAAATGTAATTTTGGTATGCTTTAGCATGGCATCCCGTTGCAACGATGTTGCGGCCGAATAGTAAGTCCTATCTCGTGAGTGGTGGCCCTCAGATGGGACGCTCAAACTAAGAGTTCAAAACAAAAAATTGGAGTCAGGACTTACTATTCGGCCGCAACACGCTGAATCTAGTCCATAACTCTTGATACAACTTTCGCGAAAATTTTCAAAAATATCTGCCAATAACAAGACATCTGTTTTCAAATACAAGTCGCTGTATTCGCCCCATGTTCTAATCCCGAAACGCTGCCAGATAGTCTCGGCATGCGCGTAATCGGTTTCTGATACAGTCTTACCCGTTAACGAACTGTAGAATGACTCGCGCGGTGGTAAGCATGGATCCTGCAGCTTGTTCGCGCAATCAAGGTATTCGTATGGAAAGACACCTTTTCGCGTCAATAAATTGAAATCTTCGGTGGATAATTTTTCAAATTTGGATCGTGAAATTTTTAATTGATCTGTGGTCAGAAAAGATGCTAATTTGTCGAGACTGGTATTGAGAAATTTGTACGAATCGATGAATCGTAATTTAATATAATTTCGCGAGTCTGATTCAGCCGTATCTTCGACATTTTTTGTGAAAGAAATATACTTTTCTTTAGTTATGGGTAATACATCAACGTGACCGTCGAAAGCGGTAGCTATTTCCTCGATAATGAAATGTGAATCGTAGCCGGACAAATTATGGAAAACTATGGGGATGTAAAACGCATTTTTATAATTTAAATTGCACTGCGAATGTGCCGGTCCTCTAAACCGTCCGGACAGATGACAATGATCGCGAACTCGTATATCGTCAGCCTTGAATGATTCTTCACAAATATGACAGTGTGTTGCATTGTGAAATGTCGTCAACTGTTCGTTGGTTAAATCAAGCATGGGAACATTACTGCTCAAGATGGGTTTGGCGAAATTTGCAAATTTTTTCAGTTCGTATACGAACCATGAAACACAATCCGCGTCGCGGCAACATCGATACGTCGATAGCGATGTATCGTATGAGCAATGCATATAATAGGCTATACTATGAACTTTGTGATGTTGATACGTGTGTAATTTGTTGTCATCAATTCGGTCGCTGTCCTCTGTTTTCTCGATGATGCACTCCAGATCTGCGTACACCACGAAGGGGAGCCGCTCCTTCCTGCAGTGGTTTTCGAAGCTGAGGAAATTTTTACCTTCGCTGGGCAGCAGGATGGGGCAATCGTTCATTTGTCCACAGTCCACTGCATGCGCCTCCAACTTCTCGGCAGATCTGAAGTAGTGCATGCATCTGCAAAAACATGAAATTTTTTTTTTTATTTAATTGTTTCGTGAGACATTTCAACATTTCACAAGTTTTCTATACGTACCGATCACAGATGAATTTCTTTCCATCATGCTTGCTTAGCTGTGCGCTCACCAGCCGGGACAAGTCCTTGATTAGTACAAAGTGCCCTACATCACCGTGATCTTGATTCGGCGTGTAGAGCATATTGACGTGTTGATCCCTCTTGTGGCTGGTGAGACGCAGCGGAAAGACCGTGAACTCTTTCTCCGCCTCGAAGCTGTACACGTTGACGGAGATGTTGTTTAACCCTTCAAACTTCCCTATTTGCTCCAGAGACATTGGGAACTCAATGCCCTGGAGATTTAGCACGGAAGCATAGTCGGGGTACGAACTTGAGCGATCGGAATGCCTTTCCGCGGGATGGAGAGCGGCGACCACTGCCCACGCGAAGCATGCATTGTCCGGAGATTGCATGCTAATTGTGGCTTTCTTCAAAGACAATTCCCGCGGCAATTTGACGTGACATCCCGCGCGCAGCGGATTGTACTTATTGACATTGACGGTCAGGTTGAGGATTCTCGTCAATGCCCATCCGCTATCGCGTTCCTGGAACTCTTCCAGCGATGCCAGGGTGGGTTCGACGACGCATCGTTCGTACCACTCCTGCAGATCGGATGTGCCGAAGAGTTCGCAGTTACGGGTATTAATGCTTTTACAAGCATGCTTGTCACCCGCCACAAATTCGCCGTTGAACACCGTGTTCACTTTGAGGTTTCGACGTTTACTCAAAGCGCCCCGCACATGCTCCAGCACAATGGTCCCCGCATCCTGAAGGAAGTTGCGCGGTTCGATATAGTTTGAATTTAGCACTGCACCAGTTAACACGCGGCTATCGAACGCCGTGTCTATCTCGCGCCACAAAAGTCCCATACTCGAATGTCCTGCACCTTCGTGCACGAAACGTCTGCGCAACGAATGTTTCAGTCCTTCAAGCCGCGCGATTCGAGCAACCAACGATTGTTGAACACCGATTGATAATCGCGGGCGTTTTACGCGGCTGTGCTCTTCTAAAGATTCGACGTACTCGTTGCACCGTTCTTCCCACGCGAGGTACTCTTCCCGTGAAGTCAATCGTACAGATTGATCCAACAATTGGCGTTCTACTTGCGCGAATTCTTCCATGGTCGTAAATGCAGTATGTCTTTTTCCTTGCAACACGTTGCAGCGATTTAGGGCTTTGTGCAGTTTAGAGCGCATATTTATATCCTCATCATGAATTGGTATCTCTGTCTAACTCTTTTGGTATACTCCCTCCCTCGAATGCATTGCATGCAAAAAAAAAAAAATGGCGATCCGCCCCAACATGGCTCTATGCAGTTTCTGCTGATACAGCATAATTCTTTCTATGATTCACGCATATGACGAATTAGTCCGCAAGATCATCCGACACAGTTTCTGCTGACACCTATTTTCTAAGATTCGACGTTCCCAAAAGTATCATATTACATTCGACACATGTCGAGACTTTTATTAGGAGGGGTAGATGGTAGAGGTGGTGCATAGCACCACTATTTAAGCCAGCTCCTCGCACGCTATTGCATTAATCGCTCTAGAGCCTTTCAGTGACTTTCGACATACACACAGTGCTTCGAGAAAAAAAAAAAATGTACAGTACCGGTGTTGCGAATTATTACGTTCCGATCATGCAAGATGATGTATCGCCATGTAGGAAGAACACATCTAACAGGTAAGATTTAATTTTTTCATACCATATCATCGTTATTTATTTATGTGTTTTCCTGATAAACGGTAATTTTCATGATCGGACTCTTAGATCGCATCAAACATCACGTATCATGGTTAGAAGATACGCGCTAACGCCTGCATCGTATAAATATCTGGAAATTGGCATCAGCGTGCAATCTATACCACTGGTGGAAATTGTTCTTGGTGATAATCGTGGGAATCAATTGTTGTTGGATCTTCCAACATGGAAAACACTAATGGAAAAACGCACAGACATCGAAAAACATGCACAATTAATTGGATCAGCACCGCTATGGATTGGCGAATTGTTGGTAGAATTTTGTATAATGTATAAGTCGCGAATTGTGAAGATGTCGCTACAAAATAAGTCTTTATATTTCAAATTAGAAACTATAAAGTTTTTATTTAATCTCGAGCGTTGTATCGACCACATGTATTCGCGGCTTTTTGAAAATACGCATCTTGTCCATGAGAAATTTTCAAATTTTGTCACCGTGTTACAACGGCATGATGTCGCCGGTGAAACTTTAGATTCGTGTCACATCGCTAAAACTATATGCGACAGCGAATATTTCGATGGTGAATCTCTTATCGATTGCGAACTACTGGCATGTGCCATGAATGATATTGTCGACGCCGCTCGCAGCGAATGTTAAATTGTACAATTAGTACATTATTTGTAACAATATATATATATTATAAACATATATAATGTCTCAATTTTATTTACCCGTCTTCCTTGTCTCCTCCTTTTCCATGATTCATGCGTATGACGAATTAGCGCACAAAATCATCCGATACAGTTTCGGCTGATACAGCATAATTATATGTATGCGCGGCATTATCATGTAGATTGCGAACTGGTAGCATGCGCCATCAATGATATTCTGATGCTCGTAGGAAAAAATGTTAAAATTATACTCTTTTAAATTTAAATAAATTTCTTAAACACATATTATTTGTCAATTTTATTCACCCGTCTTCCTCCTGGCCACATAATTTTAAGATTCAGCGTTTATTTCGTTCGAGCGTTCTTCGTGCCGTGAAAATGACGTCACCTTGCACGGCTGCTCCAGAGGAGTCAAATTACACATGATCGCGCGAGACGCAGCGACGCTAAATCGGAATGCTTTAGAATACTATTAACTTTAGAACGAAAGCGGTTGTACCCCTATGTAGTGTTGTCTCTTTCCCTCCTCCAAATTTTAACTTTAAAGTAATGCTCTGTCTCTTTCCCTCCCTGAAGACGCGGTGTGAAAACGCTGGTCTTTCCCGACATTGTCCGAAACAATTATTAAACAATTCCATCGCATAATGATTTGGAAAAATATTTAGGGGTTGTCCCTTCACTCTGAAAACAAATTTTTGGGGTGGGTCAAGGTATTGAAAGAGATTTTTTGGGGGTCATTCCCCCCTTCCGACGGTGGGTCCGGTCTGGAGAGGCCTCCGCGGCGGCTCGGTCCGGAGTGATCCCCTCCACGATCGCGGCTTCCCCCACTCCGCGGCTCGTGCGCGCGCAACCTGTCTTCCTCTCCCCGCAGGCCCCGCGCCCTTGTTTCCCTCCGCCGCACTCCCCCGCGCGCCGCCACTTCCCCCCGCCCCCGCGCTCCCCTCAGAGGACCTGGGTTAGAACTGTCCTAGACATACTACTCCGCCCCACACCCCCCGCCCGCGAACAGCCTCCAACACTCTCCGGAACGAAGCCGCGGGCCGGTCGCGCGCGACCTCTACCCCCCACTCCTCCCCCAAGATGTAACTGGAAAGCAGGGAGTAGGTCCACCCCGAACGAGGCCCCACGGCGTCCATCCCGCCCGTCCCACCCCCTCGCGAGAGAGAGGAGTGGTCGTCACCGCGACATCCATCTGCTCCCCGCCCAAACCCAAAGTTGATATGTCGGACAGGGAGCAAGGATCCAACCCCGCGAACCTCACAACGTTTCCCCCCCTGGCGGCCTTCGCGAACGGCCCGGGCGGCCGCCACCGATCGTTCCCCGAAAACGCGCCCACCCCGAACGGGGTCCGCGGAAGATCGCGAATAAACACCCCCCATCCTCTTGCGACCGAACCTGTAAATCAACCCTCCCAAGGACGTTGGTTCCCGACAGGGGAACCGAGTGCTCTACCACCCCCGCGCCCCACGTAGCGTGCGCCCCACCTCCGACGGAACAGCAATTAAATTACCCTCGCGACGAGCGCGAGGGGAGCCGCCGCCCGCGCGTGGAAGCCGAGTCCCTCAGCGACGAACCGACGGTACGGTGCTACTCCCAGCCCGAGGGCGAGTTGCCCGTCGTCTCTGAGGAACTGTCGCCTACCCACCCCGCGGACGTTGGAGCACGAGACCTTTGATACGCACCCCCGAGTCGCCCACCCCCCGGCGGAACAGCAAGGTCTCGTTACGAGTCGGACGAGACGAGCCGCCGCCCGCGCGCGGTTGCCGAGGCCTCCAGCGACGATCCGACGGTACGGTCTGACTCCCAACCAGAGGCGAGTTCCCGTCGTCTCTGGAGGACCAACGCCTACCCTCCCCGCGAACGATGCCCAAACGTACCCCGCAACGACCAACCCGCCCCCGCGGCGCGGAAGCCGAGCCCCCCAGCGACTGTACGCCCGACCGGTGTACTCAACCCTCGAGCTAGTGTCCCCCGAGGGCGAGTTCCCGTCGTCTCTCAGGGATTATCCCACCCCTGACCTTTGACATTCGAGGTCACCCCCGAATCGACCCTGCCCCGCGCCCACCCCATACGGGGTCCGCGGAAGTCCCCAGCAACAACGGCCGTTTCACGCGACTCGGCCGCCGTTCGCCACCCTTATCCGCGAGTTCCGCCCCCCCCCCAAATCCCTACGCCCTCCCCTCCCTTCCCACGAATCCTGAAAATAAAAGTAAGTGGAACGATAGCACGCGCGCGATACGGTTCCCGGGTCTAGCCGCAGAACCCCGCCTACCCCCTCGCAGAGCGAGGAGGCAGGGGCAAATCTCCGACTCGCCCAGGGCCCGCAGCGCGCACCCACGCGCACGCTCCACTGGGTAACCGACTCTTAGCTAGAGAAGTAGCACCCCCCGCCGGCCAGTAAGATAGGGACGAATCCCGCTCGTACCACCCGACGCGGGGCATCGCCGCTTCTCCAGAGCCCTCACGCCACGCCAAGGCGGTCGATACTAGAGAGGGCCTGACCCTAACCTTTTTTTTTTTTTTTTGTTTTACTTGGTGGAAATCCCCACGGATACCACCGGCCCGCGGGGGCGGGCAGGGGGTTATGTGGGACTCGAACCCACTAAAACCACCAAGGTGATCTACCTCGCGCGCGGAGCTGCGCGCCCGAGGGGAGGGATTTGGACGCGAGATCAAACAAGCGATACGTTCGCTACCCTCCCCCCTTGCGCTTCAATGCAGCCCCGCGCTAGGTCCCCTGAACGGGGTCGTCCCTGGGGGAGTATGACAACCTCCCCCAGCAATATTCTCCGGGACCGGCGACTCGCGACGGATCACGCGCCCGAGTCGCCCCTTCCGGGGTCGCTGCTGCTAGGGCGGTGGTGTCCCCCGACACCCACGCCCCGCGACCCCGCGATCGAGCTCCCAACCGGTCGCCGCGCAATGCTTGGTAGCGCGCGGCCGGGCCGGGGCACACTGCGTACCCCGGGGGAAGCTCGATCGCTCAGACGGGAGCGGCGCCCGCCGCTCCCCTGGCGGGGGGGGGGGGGGCTTTAAGACGGCCCCCCCCCCCGTTCTCCGTGCCTCGCGACGCCGCCGCGGCCCTGGCGAGTCCGATGCCACGACTCGCCGACCGCGGCGGTCACCCCCGTCGCTTCGTCGTCCGCGGCGGCCCTTCGCGACAACGGGGGCCGCCGCGTTTCCCGACTCCTTCCCGACGTCCCCCGGCGCGCGTCCCCCTCCGACACAGAGGGGGCGGCGCACCGGGGGGCGTAACGGCCGCGCCCGTTGCGCGGCGCGGCCCCATCCCGATCCCCTACAGCGGGGAGCGGCGAGACGGCGCGACCCGGGGCCTGATATCCGGGGGAGCGGGGCGACTTACGCAACTAAGTCGCCGCGCGACCTCCCCCGGCCCCGGGTCATCTCCCTCTCCCGCGCCGCCTCCTCCGGACCGCTTGGCTCGGGCCTCCCCGGCCCGCCCTCTCGCGGTCCCTCTCCGCCTCCTCCTTCTCGAGCATTATAGCCTCGGAGAAGGAGGCGACGGCGTCCCAACAGTCCCGATCTCCCGCCATGCGACGCACGACCGTCGCCAGCGAGAGATCGGGACCCAGCTGCAGCTCCAGGACTCGGCGGTCATCGAGCCACTCCGCGCACCTCGCCAGAGTGTGATCCGCCGAGTCCACGTCGCCCCGGCCGCAGCTGTGGCACTGCGGCGCCTCTTCCCGCCCGATGCGACACAAGAAGTCACCGAAGCAACCGACTCCGGTGAGCATCTGTGTCAGGCGGAAGGTAAGCCTGCCGTACCTACGCCCCACCCATTCCCCGAGAATGGGCAGCAGCGCCCCGACGACGCGTCCCCCCCGATGTTCCGGAGGGGAGAGCCAGTCGATCCATCTGGCTCCCATGCGTCGCCGGGCCTGGTCCCGCGCGTCGGGTCCGATCGGCGCCAGGGGGTCCCTCGCTCCGCTGAGATCGTGCGAGGCGAAGTACACCTCCGCCTCCATCTCAGCGAACAGATGGAATTGTGGGGACCCACCCAGCGCCGACAGCTCGGCGTGTGACACCGTGCGGTAAGCCCGCACGGCACGGAGGACTGCGCGGCGATGAACCTTTGCCAGAAGGTCTCGCCCCACGCGACAGCCCCCCAGGTCGCCGGCCCAGACCGGCGCTCCGTAGAGCGCCATGGACCGGACGACCGTCACGTATAGTCGCCGAACTGTTTCGTGCGGGCCTCCCAGGTTGGGCATGATGCGCCCGAAGGCGAACACCTGTCGCTCCAACCTGGGGCCCAGGACCCGAAAGTGACGCGCGAATCGCCAGTAGGTGTCTAGGGTCAGACCGAGATACCTCATCGATCGGCCGACCCTGATGCAGGCCTCCCCGACTCTTAGAGACGCTCCGACGGGAATGCCAGTTCCCACCCTGTCCGCGAGCCATACCGCCTCCGTTTTATCGGAGGCGACTCGCAGACCGAGCGCCTCTATCGCGGGGATGACGAGCCGCAGTGCTCTCTCCGCGAGGTCTAGTGCTGCCAGCCACCTCGGCCCGGAGGCCACCACCAGCGTGTCGTCGGCGTAGCACACGAACGACACGTCAGGCGATGGCAACTCCACCCGCAGCACCGCGTCGTACGCCAGGTTCCATAGCGGGGGCCCTAAAACGGACCCCTGTGGCACACCGCGGTGCACGCGAGCCACCCCGTCCCCGTCTCGCCCGACGTAGGAGACCACTCGGCCACGGAGGTAGTCCCAGATCAGGCGGCGAAGGTAGAGCGGGACGCAATGGTATACCAGCGCCCGCTCGATCGCCGCCCAGGAGACGGTGTTGAACGCGTTGGCGATGTCTAGAGACACCGCCACGCTGACACCGCCCCCCTCGACCGCCCGGCGCGACAGCGACCGAACCAGTAGGATGGCATCTACGGTCGATCGCTGCCGCCTAAAACCGAACTGGCGGTCGGACAGATCAGGGAACTCCGCAGCTCCGAGATGGTCCATGAGGCGGGCAGCTATGATCCTTTCCAGGAGCTTGCCCGCCTCGTCGAGGAGACAGATCGGCCGATAGGCCGAGGGTGACTCTGCGGGCTTACCAGGCTTTCGCAGCAGCACCAGCCTCGCCTCTTTCCACGCGCGGGGAAACCTCCCGGTCCTCAAGGCCGCGTCGAAGACGCGCTTGAGGCCGCTCCCTAGGGCGCTCATCGCGCAGGCCCAGACACGCCCGGGCACACCGTCCGGTCCGGGTGCAGCGTTCTTCGAACGCATTCGACGCACCGCGGACTCGAGTTCCTCGTCCGAGACCCTGGGGGCATCCGCTATGGCGGTGCCCCACGCGAGCTCCGGATCCCCCGAAGCGTCGACGCCACCCTCCCCCGGAACCGGGGGAGGGGGAAACAGCGCCGACAAAACCTCCAGGAGAAACCGGGGCTCGAGACCCTCCGTGACAGGGGGCGCCCAAGGACCGAGTTTCACGGACACGGCCTTGTACGGGCGCCCCCAAGGGTCCCGATTCAGGGTCTCAAGGAACTCCTCGTGCGAACGGGTCTTGGCCCGGGCTATGGCTGCACGAAGCTCTCTGCGCGCCGCGGAAAACACGGAGCGCAGCTCCTGCAGCTGGTCCTCCGTCACCCGCCGTCGGTCTTGACGGCGGGCATTGGTGTACTGGCGCTGAGCGCGGACGCTCGTCGCGCGGAGATCGGCGATCTCCTCGCACCACCAGTACACCGACCTCCGACCCCCGCCCGGCGGCCCGACTCGCGGCATCGTGGCGTCGCAGACACGCTGCAACGCCCGCCGGAGCCATTGGGCGCCGTTGGAGGGGTCGTCGAGGACGTCGCCCGGCAGGGAAGGCCAGGCGACGACGGAGGACGCCATCTGGGCCGCGCTAGCATCTAGCTTTTTGAGCGCCCAGCGCGGCGGCTGTCTACCGGCACGAGCGGGAGGAAGCGTGGCGGCGGAGGTGGCCAGCATGACGTACATGTGGTCCGAGCCAGTCTCTGACTCCTCCGCCACCCAGCAGTCCGACGTCAACGCCGCGGCCGCGGGGTTAACCCAGACGAGGTCGATAACCGACTCGCCCCGCGACCCGCGAAACGTCGTGACCGCGTAGGGGTTCTTAAGGACGAACCCCATCGCCTCCGCCCACTCGAGGAGCACCTCGCCCCGGCAGTCCGTTCTGGGGGAGCCCCACTCGCGAGCGTGGGCATTGAAGTCCCCCAGAAGGACCACCGGCCGAGCTAATTGGGGGGCTAGAAACGCCCCCACCTCGCTCAGCCGGTCCTCGAACTCCGGGACGTTCAGGCTCGGTGCCAGGTAGCAGCCGACCACGAGGAAGCCTCCCCATCTCGCGCCCATCCAGCCCCGTCCGTGCTGGGCGACCACGCACGACGGGGCTCCTCTTCCCACTTCCCACGTCATCGCCACCTGCCGATCCGGGTTGGTGGACCGAAAACATCGGTCCGCCAGCGGATACGGCTCGGCGATGACGGCCAGCCCAACGCCCATCTCCATGCGAGCCTGCTCAAGCAGGTCGTGCGCTCGCATGGAGTGGCACGCGTTCATGAGGAGTATCGGGGGGCCTCGAGACATTAGCAAGTCTCAAGGTCGGCCCCCCCCGACACCTCCTCTGGCTGGACCGCGCCCCCGTTGGCAATCGGGGGCGCCGGACGCTTCTCCTCGTCGTCCGGGAAGTGGGCACCTCCGTACGAGGCCGCGACCGAGCGCGCCAACCCCAGCGCCTCGGCCGCGTCCTCCTCCCTCGTTGTCGCGCTCGCCGTCGGAGGGACCACCGTGGCCTTTAAAAAGGCCTCCCTCCCGACCGGCGGCGGACACGCCGGGGGGAGCCCTGGGCTGCTCCCCCCCTTTCCCTTCTTCTTCCGTCCCCCGCCCATCACGGGGGACCCCCCGCGAGCCGGGGAAGGGAGGCCGCTGGTCGGGGTGTCCGACTCCTCGCGGTCCTTCCTCTTCCCGGCGCCCGCACCGGCCACGGATGCCGAGGCCAGCGGCGCGGTCTCCATAGCCTCCGACGGGGACGCCGGGGGCGGAGACGCGGAGGGCGCGGGGATCGCGGGCGGGACACCCGCGGCGGACGAAGATGCCGGGGTGGGCTTCGCGCCCCTGCGGCCCCGGGCCGCAGCGCGGATCACGGGAGGGGGCCGGCAAGCCGGTCCCCCCATTCTATGCCCGCTGGGCAGGTCCGCCGCCGCGCAGAGCGGGCAGACGGGGGGGGCCTGGCAGAAGCGGGCCGCGTGTCCGTCTTTACCGCACCGGTAGCACGCGCCGCTCCTGTCCGTGGGGCTGCTGCACTTGGCCCTGACGTGGCCGAACTCTAGGCAGCGGAAGCACCGTAGCTTCCGCTGCGCTAGCGGTACCACGCGGGCCATCAGGGAGTCCACCACGACGGTGGACGCCCTTAACAGTTTGGCAGCAGCTGCCACGGGCGCGCGGACCCAGAGGGAGAAGAGTCCGGCGGTGTCCGGTCGCTTAGCGCCGACCGTGACGTCCTCCGCCGGACAGGCCCCCTGGGCCGCGATTGCCCCCCGAACCGTCTCCACGGTCGCGAGCTCGGTGAGCCCGCACACCCGGAACTCGGCCAGTTTTTGGGGGCACTGCACCTTGATGCCGGTGCCCCCCAGCTGCTCCGCCAGCCTCGCCTTGAGGGCGGCAGCCTTGGCCGAGCTCTGCGATCCTGGAATCTCCAGGATCAACCCCCCGGTCACGGCGCGCCTCGGCCGCATCGCTGCGATGCCGAGGTCGGCGACGTTGATCGCCGCCATCGCGCCCGCGACCCGCGCGGAGAAACTCTCCTCCCCTCCCACGGGGGCGGTGATCGTCACCGCCGCCGTCCTGGGAGCGCGCGGGATCGCAACCGGGGGAGACCCGGGTGTGCGAGCCTGTTGCGGGGCCGCCGTCTTCGGCCGAGCCCCCGCACCGGCACCGCTAGCGGCCGCTCCGGCCGCCCTCCGCGCGGCCCTCTTCGCCTTGCGGCCCACCACCTGCGCCCATGTGCCCTCCGCGGCAGCGCCGCTCGGGCCGGGGGCCGAGGCCGTGGTGCTCGACGCCACGGGCGTCGCGGGGGCAGCTGCCCTCGCCTTCCCGGCCTTCTTCTTGGCGGCCCCCTTTTGCTGCTGCTTCGCAGCCGCGGGAGCGTCCGTCTTCGACCGGACATCGGGCAACACCGAAGCCGGGAGCCCCGAGGGACCGGTCGCCTTCTTCCCCTTCGAGGTCGAGCGGGGAGGGGCCGTAAGCGGGGGAACAACCCCTCGCTCGCCCGAGGGCGCGCCCGCAGGGCCGCTGGCAGTCGCGCCAGCGCCCGCGACCCGCGCAGCCCCGCTCGGCTTGCCCCCCTTACGGGACGGGGCGGAAACCCCGCTCCCGGCAGAGGCGCCCCCGGCGATCTCGGCCCATTGGAGGGCCAGGCCGTCGGCTGAGCGGCCGGCCCGGAAGTCGGACCGACCATTACCCGGCCCAGGGCCAGGAGGCGCGCGTCGACGCGCCTCTCCAGGCCCTCCATCCGCCGCAGCACCGCGTCCCACGGCTGCTCGGCAGGAGCGCTCGCTCCGCCGCCACCGGACGCCGGGCCCGGCGTCGGGGTCGGGGGCAGGGGGGAACGATCCCTCCTCCTCTTCTTCTCCCCCCGCGTTGCCGCGGGAGCGCCGCTCTCCGTCGGCTCGCGCGGCAGAGGGCTGAGCCTCGCCGCCGACGAGGGACCCGGGGCAACCTCCGGCCCGGCACCGTCGTCCGTCCAGGGGGGCACGCAGGTCGGGAGGAGCTCGGCGCGGGTGGGCAGCGGGACGGACGGGTGGAAGGGCATAGTCTCCGCTTCCGTCACGTCCACGCCCTTAGTCCTCGCCCGCGTTACCAGGCGGGTGTATTTTCCGCGCAGGAATTCGAGCTCCCGCTCCCTGACGTGGAGAAACTCTCCCAAGGTGTGGGCCTGCTCCGTCAGGGCCCGCACCTGCGCCGCCAAGCTGTGGGACTTCTTCTCCCACTGCCCTTGGCGGAAGACCACCTCCCTGGCCGGCCTGTCGGGGTTCTCGCCCCTCTCCGCCCTGCCGGTGAGCTCCGCGGCCACCGCCGAAGCGCGCCTTATGGCGACGCGGATCGCACGCATGTCGGTGGTCTTCATGTGACCAGTGGCACTCACGACTGCGGCGACCGCGTCAAGCTCGCGCTGCGCCTGTCCGGCAAGGCCCCCCACCGACATCGTCTCGGCCCAGTTTCTTAGGTCCGAGCGAGTCGGCAGGGCCTTCATGCCCGGGCCGAGCCTCCGCGGGTCTGTCCAGACCCCCGGCTTGCGTCCGCGCTTGCCCGGCACAAAGCCGGGCCTCCCACCCCCGTCGGTTAGGCCATCGGACGATGGCAGGGGGGCGTCGACGGGGCACTCCCCCGTCGATCCCTCCTCCTCGGTCTCCGACGCGACCAGGGGAGCAACCCTCCTCTTGCCCCCGCGCCGGGCTGGGCCCAGGACGGGTTCGCTGTCGACGTCCATGGACGCCGACCCCGCCCCGCGAGCGCCCGCGCTCGTCCCGGGTCTGTTCTCCTCCCTCTCCTCCTCGGAGGAGATAACGACTGGCCCAGGGACGGGCCCGTCGTATCTCTCGAGGACCACGCGGGGGAGCCACCGCGCAGCCTCGAGGTCAGTCGCCAGTGTCGTCGACCGCGCAGCCTCGACGTCCGGCGCCAGCGTCGTCGACCGGGCGGACCCTGCCAGCGACGCGCATCGCGGGGAAGCCGCGATCGAAGCGGCGCCCTGGTCCAGCCGACCCATTAGCGCCGCGACCTCCTCCCGCAGGCCGAAGAGCCGGGAAGCCTCTTCCGCCGTCACGCTCTCCACGCTCCTAACGTACGGCGCACCCCTGGTGTTACGCGGCACCGTACGCCGAGCGCTCCCGACTCGTGGGGCAGAGGCTTTAGCCTCGCTCGGGATGGGGATGTCCTCCCATTCCCCTTCTGCCAGGTCCTGCGTCGGGATCGAGTACTCTCCCGACGCGCACCCCGATGCAACGGTGCTCGGGCCACCAGCCCGACCGTCCCCGGTGGTGTTTCCGGCGCACTGGACGCGCCCGGGTGCCGGGACGTTAGACGCCCCCTCTCCCGCGGGCAGGTAATTCGAATGACCTGTCCCCTCTCCTCCCTCCCCGAGGCCAGCGACCCGCGAAACCGCGATCGACGACTGGTCCTCGCTCGAGGCCGGTGACCCGCGCGAAGCGATCGTACACCGGTCCTCGTTGGACGGCGACGTTACCCGGTCGCCGGTCGGGGGCGTTGTTGACCGGTCGCCAGCCGGTGGTGTGTGTGCTACACCGTTTTGTAATGACTCCATAAGTGTCCCACGAGAAACCACTTTAAGGGAGTCGCGCAACGGTAGAGGTGGCCTGCCGTTGCGAAGTCTATACCCGGGCCCCTAAAGGCGCGGGCTACGTCTGGGGGGCGACATTTCCCCAGCCGGATCACGGTTAGGCGGAGCATACCCGCTCCGCCCACGTGCCCCTCGCGAGAGGGGACACGTGCCCCGGCACCACCGTTGGGGCTCAGGGTTGGGGGTTTGATTATAGAGGTTTTTCCTTACCTCGCGACCCGGCCGGTTAAGGCAAGATCATCGGTCCGTGGCGGCTTCGCATACTCTCGCGAGAGATGACTCTCTCGACGAGGGGTCGTCGTTCCACCGCCACGGATTACGATACTCCCGGAAGCGATACGCTTCCAGGCTTCCCCAATAAATTGGGGGACACACCGCAGTCGGGGATAGCGCTCCGCGACCGCGGTCCTGCCCGGCACGCGGATCAGATCCAACGTGCCGCGATGAATGCCATGCCCGCGTCCGCGCCCCTACCCGACAGTGTCGTGTAGGGACCCCGGGAGCACCGACGTGGAGGTGCGGTACATGGTCTTACCCCGGTCGGGCCTCCAACTTCGTCCAAGTTCTCCGCCCTGGGCTGACGCTGGATCCTCCCCTCGCGGCCAAAGGCCCGGGGGGTACCACCAGAGTCGACGACCCAGTTGAGAGAACATGGAACCCATCGGAGTTCCCCATCGACTACATGCCGGCAAGCCGACTGCCGATGGAGCGCCCTTCCAGAGCCATCCACTCCCACCTGACCCTAACCTGACCCTAACCTGCACGCTAATCGACCAGGGAAGGTTTAAAAGGTAACCGCGCGCCAGGGAGACACCCGTTAGACCACTTGTGGTTTTTACTTTAGTTCGATAATAGGATTTACTGTTGCATTGGCATAAGAAGCCACCCGTGATATTCCGCGAAATTCGTCTAGACGTTGGTCGAGCGAGAGCTATGTGAAAGTAAGCCCGGTAAATATTATAAGAACTCCGGTGTTCGCGAAGCCAGATCAGCTGTTGCAGCGGTTTGTTTTGGATGGGAATCTTCGTACCGAAGATTTAACACAATAACTCAAAGCGTCATTTAAAATAAAACTGTTTTATTCAGTTTGTAACACGAAATAAGCCATGCACTATTATTGTGCTGGTGCCCTGGTTTATAATAATGCGTTGGACGTTTAGCATTAGCACAAGACAGTTATATAAATGGTTACTAATAAAGATATATATGAATGAATATGAGATACATGAATATTATTAGTGGTAAAGATATATAACTATAAGCATGAAATAATAGAACGTTGCAATAAGCGAAGAATAGTAATATAAACAATAAGAATTAGCAATGATATAAATCAAGAAGCAATAAGCATGAAAAAGCAATATAAATGGGTAAGCCTTAGCAATATTAAATGAAGAAGAAATGTGGATGATATATCGTGTAACAATGTTTAATAGTAATTGCTTACGGTAAATGTCGAAGAGTAGTTTGTTGAAAACTGATTCTAATCACAGTATATGTATATAGATACTTTCGCGGGAGATGTTTCCGTAGAAAGAGAACCTCTGTCCCTCGGGCCCTTGTATTTATGTGAATTTTACAGGATGTCAGGTATGAAGGGTACGCACGGTATGGACTTTGGCCTACCTACGAAATATGCGTCGCAATAGCACTTCCGGGGTTTTTATAGAATATGCGTCTATAGTTAGTTAATGACACGTGCATGAAATATTCGTAGCACTAAGACTTCCGGGGTCTTATTTAGGATTCTGATGAGGAGATACTCAACCTATTGGATGGGTTTTAGGAGGTTTGATTGGAAAGGGGTGAGTGTGGCTTTGACTTCTTTGGTCATAGAGAGGGGGTGAGACGTGGTCTCGAGATAAGAAGTTTTTGGGACGAGGGACTTGTTTAAATTTCAATATGAGGGAGGAGATCGTGCCTCGTAGGGCGAATAGGGAAAGGGGATTTCGTACCGATCATCTTGAGATGGGGACCGCTAAGGTACATCGTCAAGGTGATCGGCGATTGGGAAAAAAGGGGTACGAGTTGAGGTTTGGGGAATTTCGGTGGAGTTGTGGAGTGATTTATGAGGGAGACTTGAAATAGTACCGCGTGAAAAATAGTGTCTCGTCACAATATCATTGATGAAGTATGTTAACAGTTCGCAATCGACAAGATAATGTTTCGCAGGCAACATCGCTCTGTTCCAACACGTTAACAAAAGTTTCAAATTTTACTCTCACATCTTGTGCAGTTTGATACAGCCGCGGATGCACATAGCTTACACATGGTTCAAGATTACACAAAAATGATACTGTATTCAGTTTGAAATACAGTGAGTTATCACGTCGCACAATATGTCGAGTATATGGATGTTCGGGACAAAACTCATAGCTTCTGAACTAATTAGTTTTCGACCTAAGTACCCTAATACTTTTTTAAAGAGAATATAAAGATGCATCGATAGGTGTATAAAAAAATATATATTTACATTAAAAAAAATAAGGCTATCTTGATTTTTTAGTGAATAAAAAGTTTTTTATTAATATTTACTTTTGCAATTTGTTGTCAACTGTATACTGACTAACTTTTGTTCGAAACATTTTTTTATCAAATTATTTTTATCGCGTGTATTGCGTTTGACTGCTATTTTAAAACTGAAGACAGCATCCAGAATGGAAAATTCATGGTAGATGTCGTATTGGAAAAAGCATATCAGATGTGTAGATTCACATAAGTGTCGTATTCACGAGGAGACCTAGAGACTACGCTAAGGGCCGGAGCGGTGAACGTCTTAAGGGGGTAGACACGTCACGTGGTCTGGCCGGCGAGGCCGGTCGGTATTACAGCAGATTTTTTCTGCACAGAAATGGTAATACCCATAGATACGCGGCTGCCTGTGCACGCGAGAGGGAGCTGTTTGCTATTTCCATATTCTATTTTGAATGTGGATAGAAATTCTCAGCTGTTGCGTTGCACTTGTAAAAATTTAAACAGAAAGTCTGCTGGTACTGCAAACGTAGAAAATTCATTGTACATTTACTTGAAATGTGCTTATGCTACAATATTCTACGTTGGCAGTACAGAATTATAAATGAAAAAGAAAAATACACGAGGACATGTCCCCAGAAAGTGAAGTTTGTTAAGATAGACAATTTTTAATTAGCAAAACACTAAAACAGATTATGAAATACATATCCTATGCCGAAAGCAGTTATGAACAAACATATAAAATTGGGTTTGATGTTGAATCCAACGCATAATTATTATGTGGTCCCTCCTTGAAGTGACAGAAATTATAACCTATGAATATGCTTTATGACAATAAATGTTTAGCGGCTATTTCGTTGTATTACGCTACATTTGTGAATTTTTCACCATCCTTCGGAAACATTATTATTATGCCGCAACGGTATCTTTAGGAAATCGGGTCTAACGTAAAGGTTATATTTTCTGTCACTTCGAGGGCAGAAAATCCGCTCGTCCAAGTGACAGAAAATATAACCTATGAATATGCTATATGACAATAAATGTTTATCGGCTCTTTCGTTCTTTTGAGCTACATTTGTGAACTTTTCACCATCCTTCTGAAACATTATTATTACGCCGCAACGGTATCTTTAGGAAATCGGGTCTAACGTAAAGGTTATATTTTCTGTCACTTCGAGGGCAGAAAATCCGCTCCTCAAAGTGACAGAAAATATAATCTATATGCTATATTCTCGATTTCCTAAAGATACCGTTGCGGTGTAATGTAAGAGATGTTATAAATATAAATGAATAGAACACGAATATATTGTTTAGAAATGTTTACACAAGATATACTCGTGTCTTATTCATTTATAGTTTTAAGATCTCTTACACATTATAGTAAACATGCATTTAAAACACAAACTTTGTATTTAAATATTGAGCCACATTTTACTCCGTACACGCCCAGTGTGACTGACTTTTTTTTAGGGAAAAGAATAATGAATGCGTATATTGGCACCATTTTTCAGTTAACTAATCGCAATAAATAATTTTTTTCCGCCGGGAAAAGTGTCTGAGCACTAAAGGGTTACGTAATGCCCATCTTTGGTATTTTGCCATATAATTGAGGCAGTGAGAGCAACAACGGACTATGTAACCCACATTTTTTTTCGAAATTGACTTAGTAGCAATAACGTATTCCAATATACTCTACTAATCATATATAATAGGAAAACAAATTTTTTAATGCGGGTTAGTCCGTTTGTTGCTCTAACTCCCTTAATTACTATATCATAAATTTGACAGCGATTTGAAGTGATATATGTGTCACGGTAAAAGCGTTAATTTAGTAAATGTATACAACTCCTAGCAGTTCCTAGTCGAAGTATGCCTAAAATGCATATAACCTAACCTAAAATCGTCCGAAAATGCATACATTGACTGCATCACGCTTTTACTGTGGCCCGTCAGCTCGTGTATTCAGCTAACGCTTCGATCAGGGCCTGGCGATCTCCAGCTATCGGGGCACACATACAGGAGCAGTGCGCAGTTCATGCACACATTGCCACTGCTCCTGTAGGTGTGCCTCAATAGCTGGAGATCGCCAGACCCTGCCTTCAATTTTGCTATGATTCCACGTTGGCGGTCCTCCGGAGTAGGCGCCATCTCGTGTCCACTAGCCCAACTAAATTTGTCACGTGACTTGCTCTGTATTATCGCCAATATGGCGGAACTCGTATTTGGGAATCCAATCACGCGCCGACGTTTTTTGTCCTTATATGAGCATATTTTCGACTGGGCTAGGTCTCATTCGAAAGAGGAAGGTCCAAGGCAGAGCGCTCTGGTCACCGTTTGAGTCACAAAACTCTTTTAGTCACCTAAAAATGCTTGGATTCTTGCGGGTGTATTTTGTCGACTTTTGCTCTACTTTGGACACTCATATTATTATATATCCACACAATCTCGTTGAATCATGACCAGAGCGCTCTGCCTTGAACCTTCCTCTTTCGAATGAGACCTCGCCCAGCCCAAAATTTGCTCATATAAGGACGAAAAACGTCGGCGCGCAAACCCATGTTTCGGGCCAGATTTTGTCGGTATACAGCGCGCTGCATTACCCGTGTCTACCCCCTTAATAATGATTGGCTATTTTTTCTGATTCATGCAAATATGTGTAGTTGAAAGCGATGTTAATATAAAGTTTAATGATCCCTAAATCCACATAAAAAAACATCACAGAGGTATTTTTTGGTGTTTTCTTGAAAAGTCCCAACGAATTTGATAAACATTTAACATAAAAAAAATAGTACAAATTGTTAGTATTATAAAAAACTGACTCGGCAGTTTTGAAAGCATGACAGTATTAAACACAACTTATAAACATCAAATGAAAAGCATAAACATTCTGCCAATGGCACGTGTTTGAAAAAATGTTACGAAATTTGTAATAAATTTCTAGTATCACTTTTGACAACAAATTAGTAAATTCAGCAGAAGTAATGGATAACATTGAAACCTACGTTCCTTTCTTAACATTTTAAGATACAAGAATCTGTGGATCGAACACTTCGGATTCTTGACTTTTGAGCATTACGCGGAACACTGTGCGTCGTGTCATCTTTACAATCGGCGAATCAATAATCCGACAAAATTCCACCATTAAATCATCAATCCGCATCGATTCTGATTCAGGCAATTGTGCACGTTCTTCGATGGTTTCACGGCTGTCGAATAGCACATTCCATGTATGCCATGGTAATATGAGATGATTCCCATGATTGTCACCGAGAATAACTCCTACATCGGCCACAGGTCCAACATTGATTCCAATTTCCAAATATTTGCTGCCCATGGATGTTAATGAATATCTTCTAACCATGATACGCGAACCTCGGCGCGGACTAAGAGAACAATCAAAGCTATGAAATTGTCCGCTTATATCAGGAATAAACATAAAAAGTTTCGAGAATATGTGAAAATAAGCTTTACCTGTCATAATATATATTCTCCCCGCAATGAGCTATACCATCATCTCGCATGATTGGAACGAAATAATTCGGGCGTATATTTCGTCAATGTTTTTGCACAATTTTTGTAACCGCAGCTCGTCCATCAAAGTCACTGAGGCTACCGAGCGATTGATGGAATAGCGTCAGGAGACTGGCTTAAATAGAGGTTAATAGAGGTTAAAACAACAAAATTTTCCATAATGTTTTTCAATCTTAGCGACGCAGCATATTCCACGGCTGCATATAATTTGAGCCCCATCCTCAAAGATAAAAGTCTCGACACGTGTTGAATGTAATATAATATCTGTGGAAGCGTAGAATTTTAGAAATACGCTGTATCAGCAGAAACTGTGTCGGATGATCTTACACGCCAATTCGTTATACGCGTGAATCTTAGAAAGAATTATGTTGTATCGATAGAAATTGTATAGAACCATGTTGGAAGGGATCGCCATTTTTTTTTGCATGCAATGCATTCGAGGGAGAGGGTATACCAAAAGAGTTAGGACGGAGATACCAAATCATGATGAGGATATAAATATGCGCTCTAAACTGCACATAGTCTCAAATCGTTGCAACGTGTTGCGCGGAAAAGATATTACATTCACATTCCATTTACAACCATGGAAGAATTCGCGGAAGTAGAACGTCAACTGTTGGATAAATCTGCACGATTGATTTCACGGGAAGCATACCTCGCGTGGGAAGAACGGTGCAACGCATATATCGAATCGTTGGAAGAACACAGCCGCGTAAAACATCCTCCATTATCGATCGGTGTTCAACAATCGTTGGTAGCTCGAATCGCGCGGCTCGAGGACTAAAATATTCGTTGCGTGGACGTTTCATGCATGAAGGTACCGGTCATTCGAGCACAGGACTTCTGTGGCGCGCAATAGAAACTGCGTTCGATAGTTGCATATTAACAGGTGTAGTGCTAAATTCGAATTACATCGAGCCGCGCAACTTCCTTCAGGATGCGGAGACCATTGTGCTGCAGCATGTGCGGGGTGCTTTGAGGAAACGTCAAAACCTCAAAGTGAACACGGTGTTCAACGGCGAATTTGTGGCGGGTGACAAGCGCTGCTTGTAAAAGCATCAGTACCCGAAACTGTGAACTCTTCAGAACATCTGATCTGCAAGAGTGGTACCAGCGATGTGTCATCGAACCCACCCTAGCATCGCTGGAAGAGTTCCAGGAATGCGACAATGGATGGGCATTGACGAGAATGCTCAACCTGACCGTCAATGTCAACAAGTACAATCCGCTGCGCGCGGGGTACCACATTAAGCTGCCACGGGAACTGTTGCTGAAGAAGGCAACGATTAGCGTACAATCCGCGGACAACGTGTGTTTCGCATGGGCAGTGGTCGCCGCTCTCCATCCCGCGGAAAGACATACCGATCGCCCAAGTTCATACCCGCCTTATGCGTCCGTGCTAAATCTCCAGGGCATTGTATTTCCAATGTCCCTGGTACAGCTTGGAAAATTTGAGCAGCTGAACAGCGTCTCCGTCAACGTGTACAGCTTCGAAGCGGAGAAAGGGTCGACGGTCTTTCCAATGCGCCTCACCCGCCACAAGGGGGATCGGCATGTCAACCTGCTCTACACGCCGAATCGAGAACACGGCTATGTAGGGCACTTTGTGTGCATTAAGAACCTGTCCCGGCTGGTGAGCAAGCAGCTGAGCAGGCACGATGGAAAGAAATTCATCTGCGACCGGTATGTATATAAACATATAAAATGTTGAAATGTCTCGCGAAAAAAAAATTAAATAAAATTTTTTGGGGGGTTTACGGGTGCATGCACTACTTCGAATCCACCGCGAAGTTAGAGCTTCATTCGCTGGACTGTGGCAAGATGAACGACTGTGCCATCCTGCTGCCCAGCGAAGGACACAATCTACTCAGCTTCGGTAACCACTGCAGGAAGGAGCGGCTCCCCTTCGTGGTGTACGCCGATCTCGAGTGTATCACTCATACGAGCACGACGACACTCTCTCGCCCGATCTCTGCCCTTCCACTGTGCCACGCACTAACGATTCTAACCATTATCGCCACCCTGAGATCCCGAGTATTTTGCTAACTCGGTGTACAAATTGCTTCGTATACGATTGCCGATACTGTGGGGGTGGATCTGCAAATTAAAAGAAGTCAAAAACACTGGCTAAAGGGGGGTCGATCTTGGACCATATATAGGGGAAACCTGTTCAAAATCGTATACCGTACTTATTTCTGAAAATAAATGAAAGAAGCCCACGCGCATTTGGTAATTGTTTTCCGCCATATTGAATTGTTAGTCAACGCTCCAGCGAATTATTAAATTTATTCTGTTTCTAAGTGCTCTGATCTTATTTTCCACTGACTTTAAGTGGACTATATACTGTTTTGGTAATTAAAATGTAAGTTACATGAAGATATCTATTAACAGTATCTATTTCCATTATATTTGGAAGATCGTGGCCGATTGTTGTCATTCTCATATTCAGCTGTAATCAAAAGTGTAGGTACTTACGTCTTGGGGCATAACTGTACGAGTAAAACCGTACCCCGCTATTTCCAACAACACGAAGAAGAAAACACCTACTCTGAATGTAGAACTATCGATTACCTGGTTTACGCGCCAGATAATAATAAAACTCTCCGCCTCGTTTTTAATTTTCACTTGTTTGTAATACCTTATTTACAGTAAAGTCTAAAAATGTTTGCATTAAACATTCGGTATGGTTTATTTCAGAATTTTTGAAAGGAGATACATCGAAAAAGTTTGAAGTATGTTCGTACGTATCCGGATAAGTAGAAGAAAAGAACGATCTCAGGAAATTAAAGCTAGTTTTGCTAATACCTCAACAGACAAGATAAAAAGAACTCCGGACAACGAAATTCATATCAATGTAGAACCCTTTTTTTCAGGGATAAATGCACTTGTTACCTATTACAAATGGGAAAAAGACATTAGTTTCACTGGAACGAGTGCCCCTGAATTAGGATGTAAAACAGCAGCGATGTGTGGTTGCGATGTCATGGCATTGGGAAGAAGGGAATATATTTATTCTTCTGCTGGATGGACATTCATCAACAATGTACTCAGTTATTTTAGTATTCTCTTTGCGTGCCACATTTGACATATGAGCGAAATTTTACCGAGAAGAATTTCTGTTCAGGGTGTCCCTTCACTGATGAGCCTAGCCAGAAGTTTCCTGGGATGTATTTTCCATCTCAACGAGCAGACGTATTCTAACAGCCGAACAAACCAGACTCTTGTAAATTTCTATATTTTGAAAAACGTCAGGTATTATCAAGTGGCCACAAGGCCTTTACACTTGTAGTAATACATTTTGCAAATGCTTCGGGATCAATCAAAATGCTTCTCACACAGTACTTATACATTACAAGGAAAACTGTTAAAGAAGAGAGAAAGAAAAACTCTCAAAATTACCGAACCTTGTTAGATTTAACTGATCGGAACGAGGAAGAAAGGGGGATTCAGTTCAGTGCTTGGTGTAACCACAATTATTGTAACGTTCAGGAATAAAGTTGTTGACATAAATATGGTTTTCGGCAACCCCGCGCTGTGTGGAGACACAGATATGGCACCACTGAATATGATAATTGGTTGGCTAGTTAGGAAGAAGAATGCACAAATAACCATTTCTACAGGCAGTGTTGGAAAGACGGAGGTTGATGTGGTGACAGAGATGTTTTTATGGTCAGAGGAGAAATACGAAGTAAAGTATGTTATATGCATAAACGATGGAGACAGCAAGACATTTACAGGTGTCTTAAATGTGAATCCTTACAGAGATCACACTACGGTATAAAAAAGCGTGTGTTGGACATGTACAATAAGAATATTGTTGCGCCGGGGTGTTTCCGGCACCGACCACCCCGACGCAAAGGAGAAATGAATGGTAGACACGGGTGCGCGACACAACTATACTTGGTGCCGCTGATAAAAGACAGTATAACCCGTGCGTCCGAGCGCTACGGCGTTCGGTACAAGACAGTCCTCGGCGTCGTCCTGATAGTCTTCTCGAAGGGGGTTGACCCTCTTCTGTCTTCCGCTGCGAGCACCAGCAGGCTATGCACGGGCCTATACCCGGTGCTCGCAACAATATGTACAAGATTACGAAACGCCAAACATGACAAGCATATTGATGTGAAGAAGTGGGAAAATTGACCACTTATTACCACCCGGCACTACGTTGAAATTCAGTGTCTGCAAAAAATATTATCAGGAAGGAAATTTGGACGATATTTTATCACAAAAGTAACACGTGATAGTCTCATCTGCAGTATTTTACTGCCCTTCAGGATTTACAAGGTGGTGTGCGTGGTGCAGAACAGAGGCTGGAAGCAACCTAAATACATACATTTACCGCCTCTCAATGCCCCAGTTTTGGAAATTTTTAAATCCATTTATAAAGACTTACTAGCAGATGATTTCTTACAATGGTGTCTCGGATCCTATGCACCGAACAATAATATAAACTTTAATTTAATAATGTGGACCTGTGCAGCGATGTAGGGCTGTTATGAATATTCGAATATTCGTAGAAATTATTTGAATGATTCGAATATTCCAAATTATTTGAATGATTCGAATATTCCAAATTATTCGTATTCAAAATTATTTGTATTCGAAATTACTAATTATTCTAATATAATCGGATATTTACAGCTCTACACCGAAGCATCTTCACTGCGAAAAAAATTTCTGTGAAACTTGTATTTTCGCCAAAGGTCATCAGTCTATTTAAAAAACAATGAGTGTAGAACCTCGTACAGACCGGGCAGCAATTATTCGGACATAAATTACCAACACAGTCAGTCACTTGTGTCCGAAGAACTTCATACAAGTTGACGGTGCTAGAGTAACATCGCCCAAGTGTCTAATCGCGTGACATGAAAGGATGTTGCTTGTATCCAGGTTTCCCGTTTCGGAAACACCGCTGGGTATGTCGAAACAGACTATGTGTTTCTCAGCGACTATGGAGAAATCAACATGTATATTAATTTGGTAATAATACCAACTTGATGATGACCAGGTGACAGTGCTATACACGGGGTTCGCGCCCAAATGAAAAGATTTTGTAGAGGACCATTCGGAGCGATTGCGTCCTGTTTGATAAACTGAATGTTATTCGCGTGAGGACTGAGAATGCTGGTTTGAGGTTAAGAACACAGAACTATGGCACAGCGATTAGGAGAAACTTGAACAATATGTAGTTTATTTAAAAAACACTCGTTGAGTGAGTCAAATTGCAAAAACTTGTGAGTACAGTTTGATGGGTGAGAGAGAATGAGATTGTAATTGGGATGCAGAAAACCACGCACTACAACAGCCACACGGTGGCACAATGGCGACCGATCCACAATCGATCAGCACGAGCGATCCGATTACAAGAAATATATAGGTGAGCGTGAGAATCGTGAGCTGATAATCGGATGTTTCACATTGAAAATTCACACGTTACAAGGGAAATTCTGAGTTCCCGAACGCCACGTCCTTTCCCGTACACGATGAGAACAAAATAGATTTCAAAGATGGAAGATCATTTCCGTTACGCGTCGTCTCGAACATTCTCGAGGATCGACCGACGTGGGGAAATCTGATAGGTTGATCGATTGTCGCTGACTTTTGATTGGCCGATCGCTTGTGGATCAGCCGTGCGTTCCGCTGCCCGAGAGGTGCTGCGGTGAGCTTGGGTGCGGTGATGAGGAGAACATTATTTTTTTAAGTCCACAACAAAATGTTGGTTTAACGAAATAAATGCGTATGTAAATATATAGTTTAGATCAGCCGTGCACAGCTGAATGCCCGCCGGGCAAAAATTTTCGAGTGCGTGCGGAAAGAGCATCGAAAAGCACTAAGCCACGCCTTCATGAGCAACAGTACCGTGAGTGCCGTGGTGGGGAGTGTTCGTGAGTGAAGTGTGCTGCAGAACGTCAGCAACACACCTTACAGTTTACACGCATACTACGGCAGCTATTGGTCACAGGGTGGGGGAACTCCTCACGGTGTCGCTCTTCGCTTTGCTCACGAGCAATCGAGAGCGCTCTTGCCCTCCACAGCCTTGCTGTGCAGGCCTGGTATAGTTTAAGACAATAGTTAAAGAAAAAAAATAAATAATATTCTTTAATTATGACATTATAATATAATGACCACTTATACAAAAATGGATTTAATCTTCGTCACTGATTTCTTCGATAACTGCGGTTGTACCATCTGTTACATCGAATAGGTTTGTCAATGTTTCAGACGGTTTAACAATTTTTTATTTATAACACCCGTGTGACAAATAATGAATAATAGCAGCAACGTGTGAACAGCAACCTACTGTCCTATTCCCATTCGCACAATCCCATATCGTTTTATCGATGTGTAGCTGGTAGAATTTGGTACGTATTCAATATAACACTGATAACTTTTTCGATTAATGTGTCTTGAGCGGACCTACATTCTTATAATATGACTATTTTCTTTTAAATATTTGGCATTTAAAGTGTTTCCACTGGTCATTAATTCAGAAAGGTAGCATACCGCTTGCGACCATTGGTACGTACCTGTGAATAGTATTTTTAAATCATTCTCGGTGAGTTCAGGAAAATTCATTAGACAGCTACCAGTCATTGTCGTGATAATTGGTACTTACCGGTGAATAGTATATGTAATTCATTCATAGTGTGTTCAGGAAAATCCATTATAGATCTGTCGGTCATTGTCGTGAAAGGTTTTTTACGACGACTTAATCTCTGGTGCTCTACTAATTCCTGTAGCGTATTCTGTTGAGTTTGACGATGTTTCATGTAGTAAATTATTATGTCTGCGAGTTTCAGATCTGAATTTAATCTTGTGACCCGCTTCGGGCGGGTCCGGTGGAACCAGAGGAGAGTTCGTGGCCGACTCAGTCGGGGTGTCTCAGGGTTCGTCGAAATAAAATGCACACCACTAGTTGTGTATATGAAAAGAACGTTTAATAGGGTCGGCGTTACGGAACGCGAGTTAAGCTCGCGTCGCACGGCTTATATTTACCAGTTAATTGTTTAATACTTAGTTAATTAGGCGGCTTAAGGGGTAACACCACTCTAGAGGCAGAAAAAGAAGACCTAAATTTGACAATTTATGTTGTGAGTTTGACAAACGGAATAGAATTTCTTTTCAGAGGGTTTATTTAACACATATTGAAGTACGAAAAACAATTTTTTTATTGCGATTTTCATGCAAAATGGCGGCAACAGAGTCCGTCGTCGAAAAAAGCGTTTTTGAAAACGCCGCTACGGGAGGACGGATTTCTCGGCATGTATGAGTTCCGGAACCAAAAATAAAAAAAATTTATAATCTATATACAATGGGCTTTGGAAGTACGTAGCCGTTTTTTGATTGAATGTAAACTTTTTTTTTATAAGCAATTTAATGCTTATTTTTGGGGCAAAGAATCGATTCATTTCTTAAAAAGTGCACCACTTCCACAAAAAATGGTTTAAAAAAATAACCCTATTTACTTCCAAAGGCAATTGTACATAGATTATAATTTTTTTTTATTTTTGGTTCCAGGACTCATACATGCCGAGAAATCCGTCCTCCCGTGGCGGCGTTTTCAAAAAAGGTTTTTCTCGACGACGGGCTGTGTTGCCGCCATTTTGCATGAAAATGGCAGGAAGAAAATTATTTTTTTCAACACCTGCATGAAAATCGATGCTTTTTTACCCCTGCTGAGCGGGAGCAAAATGACCAATTTCAGACGTATTCGCGTAAAGTCATTCTCCCAAGGGAAAAAGACTTTACGCGCATGCGTATTCGCAATTTCTTACTTTTCCTCCCAAGGAAACTGGCCTACGCCTATTCTCGCTGCGCTCGGGCAGCAAACTTCACGCTCGTCGGAATCGCTTTCTTCTCTCCCTTGTCACGTAATGTACTATTTCGTACTTCAATATGTGTTAAATAAACCCTCTGAAAAGAAATTCTATTCCCTTTGTCAAACTCACAAAATAAATTGTCAAATTTAGGTCTTCTTTTTCTGCTTCTAGAGTGGTGTTACCCCTTAAGAGCTAGACGGTTCGGTGGCGGCTTAAACTAGGCGAGTTAACGCTGTACGGCTTAATACTAGGTAACTTACGGCTAGTCGTCTTCAAGACGGATACGGCGGGTCGCTTCCGAGCGCGGAGCACAGAACGGCGTCCGGTCGGCGATACTTGGCGGCACTCGCTGGTGCTCAGCCACGGAGGAGAGGTATAAGCCTGCTGTCGAGCGAGTGGGAGCCTCGGCCCCGCACAGCCTAACATGGAAGGCCTTTTGAGCGGTGGGCCAACTATCATTGACCACTGGTAGCCACCACGGCCGGACGGTCCAGTGCGAATCGGAATTCGGCTGATGTATCGACCAAGGATAGGGCTACTAGCGGTCAGGCGGTAAGGCTCTCGACGCGCTAGAATTCCCACGGCGGAGGAAGAAAGACCAAAAAGAGCTTCTCTGTAACGACTTAGCATGTAAGGCGAAGCCACGGAGCAAGCTGCCCGTCACTGCTCGCGGCCCCGGTCTTATCACTTGCGGCGCGAGTATCTGCTGCGGGAATGTTATCAACTCCGCGGCCGCCTAGCGGCCGCGGCGCGAAGTAATCTCGCGGATTGTCGCAACTGGTGGGGCACGCTCTCGCGGTACGCCTCGCGAGTCGGGACTCGGGGGGGGGGGGGCGGCTTATCGACGTACGTTACAATCTTTTGCCAAACGTGTTATGTAAAAATGCAGCTATTCGACACAACGATTTAAGACTTAGCAAAAATTTGTTGTCCATTTTATGGTGCAATAGACGATACTTTTGCCCTATACCACCGTGTACAGCTTCGACTACCCAACGTATTTTGGTAATAAATCGTGAGATATTTGCCTCTTCTGTTGTTAACTACATCCGCTTTCCTTTAGATGCCGACATTAAAACATTGTACCCTTGGTTCTGCATATACTCCACAACATCTCGAGAGCCACGGTCGACAATGCAGAAATCACCTGGGTGTAAAAGTGTACTTATTCCAATAGTATGTTGTAACACAATTTTCATTATTGTCGCGTCGTTCATAGTTCCGTTAAATGGACCTGCTGTGTCAACAATATAGCCATTTGTTGTACAGATAGTAAATTGTTTGCACAGTGATGTTTTCTTCTGTCCTGAGTACGATTTCCTTTGATATTCATTGTTTTTGCTTTTTTCATGCTTAACATATGTTCCATCAAATATCAAAACCAATGTGGATTGCCCCATATCAAACAACTTTTTTGTTACACAGGCGGTTTCATCTGAAATGAGATGATCCCTGAATCTTGCATTTATTCCAAAATTGATGGGTAAAATGTCCTTTTCGAATGCATCAATTATTTGATGAAAATATTCTGAAACCTGCTGTTCACGTTCCAAACCGAATATTCTTTTGATTATTGCGTTAGAACCACCCTTTCAAATCTTAAATAAAAATATAACTAAAGCTTGTATCACAGTTCGTGATTCGCTATTTCTCATACTGATCAGCATGTTCTTCAGATTCTTAATGTTCTCCCAGTTAAAACCAGTAAATGTATTGAGCTGTTCTTCGCTTTCAGGGGAGGTTCCGGTCTAGAGCCCCAAAAAATAAGTGATATTTAGGAATTAATTGAAGGAAAACTACTGTATATAATTTAATGGGACTTTTTGCATTTTATTAAAAATGTCTTAAATTATAGAAATATATTTTTTGTTTTGTAATTAATCATTGCAGACGGTCCTGGGCAGCTGTTAAAGTAAAGGCGTAAAAAAATTGATCCAAATCGGTGGGCGCTGTATTTCCAAAAGTTATTATCCGATTCGACTGAAACCTTTTTTATTTTGAAGATTATTATTCTGTCTAGGGGGGGGGGGCTAGAGAAAATTACAGAAATGACATTTTTTTAGAAAATAACGACACTTCAAATTTGAAATCACTTTTCCCTGTATTTTTCGTCCTTTCAACGCCTTTAAAAAATATAAATTTTTAATTTTTTGTAATTTTTTCTAGTTTCCCCCTAGTCAGAAGTATATTCTTCCAAATAAAAAACGTTTCAGTCGAATCGGATAATAATTTTTGGAGATACAGCGCCCACCGTTTTGAGAACACTGTTTCGAGAAAAACGCGTTTGAAATTTTACGTGAGCGCCGAGTGGCCGGTTGTTGCCCATGCATTTGCCGCTACTTAAATGCCTATAACTTCGGGAATTTTACGAATTTCAACAAATCCTTTTAAACACGTATTCCTAAAAGGTTGAACATTCGAAAAATGAAATAAAAAAAAAATAGATTTTTAGACCGGAACTTCCCCTCAAGGAAAAGTCACCGATTTTATCAAATAATGATGAATCCACATTATTTGCCAATTGGTTTAAAAACAAAGAAACATCTGATATTTCTACTGAGCTGCAGTTAGGATAGACACGTAGCATTTGAAGTTCGTCGGTGAAGAATCGTTTCTTAAATATATGTGTATGGCCACAACGATTGCCATTCGGTATGTAAATTCTTTTTTCTGTGAATGCTTGGAGGCGTGCTTCGTGTGGTATCACGATGAGCTTACTGGTTGACTGACACAGGATACAATACTTATGAGTAGATACAACTCTTTTGAACGATAGTTCTACAAAGGTTTCCGATGTTCTGTTACTGTTCTTACGTGGAAGGTTGGATCCACTGCAATGTCATTGACATCGCTATTGTTTTCATTTTTAGATAATTGCTGTTTTCTATAAACAATTAATCTACATTTACTGCAAAATACACAGCCAATTGTTACAGTTTTGGTACAGCGTGCCTGGTATCTGATTGCTTCATCTTCAGAAACAATCCGTTTCACTGACCCAGTGAAGTTTTTGGCAGATTGATTACAATTAAGGCATTTATCACTACCGCTTTCAGACATTTTCCTAAATAATATGGGTGCTAAATAAACTTGCGGGGATTATTACAGGGAGATAAGTCAGGAATGGAACATATTGTTAGCTGAATTATTCGAGAGCAGTCTAGAGCCGGCATTCTCAGTCGTTACTTAAGACTTAAGATCATCTTAAGCATTTGGCATCCTTTACTAGTCTACGAGGTTGGTAGAGGATGCCGCATGCTGCGGCGCGGGAGAAGATGACCCGGGGCCGGGGGAGGTCGTGCGGCGACTTAGTTGCGTAAGTCGCCCCGCTCCCCCGGGTGTTAGGCCCCGGGCCGCGCCGTCCCGCTACTCCCCACCATAGGGGAATGGGATGGGGCCGCGCCACGCAACAGGCGCGGCCGTTATGCCCCCGGTGCGCCGCCCCTTCTGTGTCGGAGGGGGACGCGCACTGGGGCACGTCGGGAAGGAGGCGAAAAATGCGGCGGCCCTCGTTGTTATGAAGGGCCGCCGCGGACGACAAACGACGAGTAGCCGCCGTGGCCGGTAAGTCGTGGCAGTGGACTCGCCAGGGCCGCGGCGGCGTCGTAAGGAACGGAGAACGGGGGGGGGGTCTATGTTAAGGCCCCCCCCCCCCGTCTGAGCGATCGAGCTCCCCCCGGGGTACAGTGCCCCGGCCCGGCCGCGCTACCAAAGATTGCGCGGCGACCGGTTGGGAGCTCGATCGCGGGGTCGCGGGGCGGGGGTGTCGGGGGGCACCACCTGCCCTAGTAGCAGCGACCCCGGAAGGGGCGGCTCGGGCGCGTGATCCGTCGCGAGTCGCCAGTCATGGAAAACATTGCGGGGGGTATCCGTGGGGATTTCCACCAAGTAAAACAAAAAAAAAAAAGAATGCCGCATGCTTACGACGATCTTAAGAATAAGCAACGACTGAGAATATCGGCCTAGAAACAGTATTTATTTTGCGGTCCGTTAACACAGGCCTGCACAGCAAGGCTGTGGCGGGCAAGAGCGCTCTCGATTGCTCGTGAGCAAAGCGAAGAGCGACACCGTGAGCAGTTACCCCACCCTGTGACCAATAGCTGTCGTAGTATGCGTGTAAACTGTAAGGTGTGTTGCTGACGTTCAGCAGCACACTTCACTCACGAACACTCCCCACCACGGCACTCACGGTACTGTTGCTCATGAAGGCGTGGCTTAGTGCTTTTCGATGCTCTTTCCGCACGCACTCGAAAATTTTTGCCCGGCGGGCATGCAGCTGTGCACGCCTGTATAACAGCACGATGCCGCCGCTGCATTATCGACGTCGCTGTCCGCCGACAGCACGGAACCGTCGCTGTTTTATCGACGTTTATTTGCGTGCGATTTTACTAATAGAGAAAATCTAAATGCCGAATATTTAAAAGCAAATAGTCATATTATAAGAATGAAGGTCCGCTCAAGACACATTAACCGAAAAAGTTATCAGTGTTATATTGAATACGTACTAAATTCTACCAGCTACACATCGATAAAATGATATACAGTATTGTCTCTCTGAGGGCTCGATTCGGTGGACCCGCTGTGGACTTTTCGCTTTCCACCACTTTTGTCTCACTCTTGTCCGGCGAAGGCGAGAGCGAGATGGAACGCGAGCGAGCGAGGACGATACGAGACAGACAACGCGTTGATGTTTTGTCTCGCTCCGTCTTTCGGACGCCGTGTCACTCCGGTGCACGCAAAGCGTTCCATCTCGCTCCCCCCTTCGGCCAGAAAGAAGCGAGAAACGAATACTCGGAATTAGCCCCGTTGCGCACTAGGCGACAAATCGCCGGCGACCAGGTCGCCAACGACCAGAAACCTTTGTTGTTCGCCACGACCAAGTGCGTACGAACTCATATGGCCCCGTATACCTCGTGGTCGTCGGCGACTGGTCGCCGGCAATTTGTCGCCTAGTGCTCAACGGGGCTTAGGGTTCTGGGCAGGATGTGAGCTCAACGCCGATCCCGACCAGCGAGCCCTCAGAGAGACAATACTGTACATGTGATTATGCGAATGGGAATAGGACAGTAGGTTGCTGTTCACACGTTGCTACTATTATTTTGTATCTGTCACACGGGCGTTATAAATAAAAAATTGTTAAACCATCTGAAACATTGACAAATCTATTCGATGTAACAGATGGTACAACCGCAGTTATCGAAGAAAACAGTGACGAAGATTAAATCCATTTTTATGTAAGTGGTCATTATATTATAATGGCATAATTAAAGAATATTATTTGTTTTTTTTCTTTAACTATTGTCTTATTCTGAACTATATATTTACTTACGCATTTATTTCGTTAAAGCAACTTTTTGTTGTGGACTTATAAAAATAAATATTTGTTCTCAATACGTATATTGAAATTTGTATTGTTTATTATTATTTAAGGGGGGTCACTCAGGTGAAAATGAACACCAGTAATTTTACAGATAAAAATTTGAAAATATTTATATCCATATTATTTTTTACGCTGAAATGAATTATGTAAGAGTTAATATAGTGGCAATTTTTTTTTCAAAATTTAAAAATAAAATTTCGAAAAAATTATTCTATTGTAAAATCCATATCCTTATATCTGTAGAATTGTATACAAAGATTGCAAAAGAAAATTCAGCTCGAAAACTTCATTTTTGTCCGAGTTATATAGTTTTTTGTTTTGGCGTAGTGTTTGAGAAAGCACGTGGTTAGAAAAGAAATGAGTCTAAAGACAGGTTAGGTATCGAGACACAGATGCGGTAAAGAAACTTTGTCACTTTATTAGCGTCACAATGAACAATGCACTTAATTAGTGTTCACACAGGAATAACACTTGTAGTTCGTGAGAAGAGCTGAGATTAAGTTTGAACCGCGTGTTTTTTGGCACGTGGCGCCTACAAATTATATTAATCTCGCGGCGTTTGAAAGTTATTAAGGCGCTGCCTATAAACCAATGAGGAGTGGTGAGAAGAGAATACTATGATTATTCTTGAAAGGAGCGTGAGAGAAACCGAGAACCGTTGCTTGAAACAGCACACAGAGAATGAGGTAATGGCGGACGATCGCAACCGCGTCTTCTCCGTTCTTCT
Source organism: Andrena bicolor (assembly GCA_960531205.1). NCBI lineage: Eukaryota > Metazoa > Arthropoda > Insecta > Hymenoptera > Andrenidae > Andrena > Andrena bicolor. Next base: position 240,771 of record CAUIJW010000120.1, on the reverse strand, counting down.
GGAACCCCGACGCGGCCCGCTGATTGATGCATCGATCTCGGCGACGGTTGATCGATGGCCGCTGATTGGCGGCTCGCCCGGCGCTCCGCGTTGCTGAATCGCTGTCCGCGAGGTGCTGCCATGAGAATGCGTGTGGCGGCGTGGGAAACTAATTTCATTCCCAAACACGTAGTAACTAAAACGCTCCTGCTTCGTACGTTAGACCATCCAAAATGAACTACCAGTTATTTTACAGATAAAAATTTGAAAATATGTATATCCATATAATTTTTTACGCTGAAATGAATTATGTAAGAGTTAATAAAGTGACAATTTTTTTCAAAATTTAAAAAAAAAAATCGAAAAATTATTAGATTGTAAAATCCATACCCTTATCTCTGTAGTATTGTATTCCAAGCCGGCAAAAAAAAATTCAGCTCGAAAACTTCATTTTTGTCTGAGTTATAAAGTTTTTATGTACGAAGCAGGAACGTTTTAGTTACTACGCCAAAACAAAAAACTTTATAACTCGGACAAAAATGAATTTTTCGAGCTGAAATTTTTTTTACAGTCTTTGTATACAATTCTACAGAAATAAGGGTATGGATTTTACAATAGAATAATTTTTTCGAAATTTTATTTTTAAATTTTGAAGAAAAAAAATTGTCACTATATTAACTCTTACATAATTCATTTCAGCGTAAAAAATAATATGGCTATAAATATTTTCAAATTTTTATCTGTAAAATTACTGGTAGTTCATTTTCACCTGAGTGTCCCCCCTTAATCCCTCAATGGCGACCTCGATACGACGTCGTATGGAGAATATTGGGACGCAATCGCCGTCGTTGAGGGGTTAATTAAGTATGTTCCACCAACGCGATCATCCTACAATTTTTTACATGATAGTTAGATAATAGAGTATTATTCTTGTTTTTTTGGTGATTGTCACTCATAGGGTTGTTTGCAAGAACCACCCCCCAAAAATAATTAATTTTTTCTACCCGTAGTAATTGATTTACAATTCGGAAAAAATATCTAGATATGCGGTTGCGTCTCGACGCCAAGTACATGAATCGACACCCTGTATATGTCAACTGTCGCTACCGCTATCATTTACTCGTCCCCGGGCTATTCCAACCTAACCTGAAACTTATTTTATTAATTATCTCATCACGCCTCCAATATTTTCTAAATTTAAAGACATTTTTCTTATGTAAACCGCATATCAGCTTTCGAATAAGACCAATTTCAATAAAATCGGTCCACGCATGACAGAGATATCGTAATATCGTCTCATGGATCTGTCAGAAACGGAAAGATTTTTCTTCTTCTTCTTCTTCTTCTGATTCTCCAGTCAAAATTTTCGTCAACATAATACGTATAAGCGTTGCGCACACACCTTCAGCCAAAAAGAAGCTAACACATGTTTCGTTCGTCGACTCTCGGTACGCGTTACACGCACACCTTCAGCCAGCAGAAACTAATACATGTTTCGTTCGTCAAACGCTATTACGTTACCTTCACTATGCAATCTACTCCAAATTTTAACAGCTTACAGTCAGGTTATAAACCTGGCGAGTGTTAAATGAGGTAATTTGTAATTGCAACGTAAATGTAGTCTCAAACACAAGGTAAGTTGCCGCATTTTGAATTGCGACATGTTTGTATATCATCAAACTGTTATAAACATAAGACAGCGATTTTCCACCAGGGTAAAAGTATTAACGATGGTCATTACACGAGTATGGTAAGGGGTAAGGGCACAACGTGGGTATCCGTTGATGATTTACGTATAGAAAAACAAGCTTGGCCACGAAATGCTAAAAATGATTACATATTTTTCTTCGAAAGGTGTTAATTGTGGTTGTTATATACTTCAATATAACCACAAACCAGTATTGCCTTTTATTTATTAAATATTATTACATTTTTAAACATAAGCGTTTTTTTTAAACATACACTTTGCAGCTTCGCTAGAGTTTTCTGAAATCCCCATAAAAAAACTTAATATAAATCGGATCAAATTAAAAATTATCAAAGGTCATTTCCTATGCAAATTATCTTTGTAAAAAGAAGTGAGATCCCCCTAAATAAACTTTAAAAAAGTAAAAAAATACGCCAAGTGAAATCGAATAAATCACAAAAAAAGAGAAAATAATAATAATTACAAAAAAAAGATGTGAAATCAAAATGAGCTGCAAGTACAGAAAGGTGCTTTCCCGCAGCGTGCAAATGCGACACTGTGAAACATAATGAAAGACAAAAAACATGACCGCGGCCTGGAAGTCAAATACTTGGCGTGGCCAGGCAAGGTCAAGATGTCGCTGAATAAGAATTATTTAAAAACGCACAATAATGAAAGTGTATTCATATTGTCAGAGTTTTAAATTGACGAATTATGTGAAAGCTTGTAAGAGAAAAGGGATCGGTGTCGATGAGTGATCTTACAATTATTTTTAAACGCAATATAATGAAAACGTACTCATATTGTCGGAGTTTTAAATGGACAAATTTTCTGAAAGCCTGCGAAGGGGAGGTATGGGTATTGATTGATGATCTGAGAATACCTTGCCTGGCCACAACAAGTATTTCACTTCCAGGCCGCGGACATTTTTTTTTGTCTTTTATTGTGTTTCACAGTGTCCTCTGTGCACGCTGCGGGAAAGCACCTTTATGTACTTGCAGCTCTTTTGATTTCACATATTTTTGGTAATTATGCAGAACAGGTGTTTCCTCACCGATTTAAATTATTTTTGGATATGTTGTCGCGGACATGATTCTGAACAACTTTTTCCTATACATGTTACCGCCGCTCGACCTTCGTTTCCGAGATATTCGCCAAAAACTGCTGCTACTACTACAATGTATTCTGCCATATACCTATCTACAGTACGCGCCCGTGGCAGCGCATGCGCCAGCATGGGACCAAAGCAAATGACGAAGCTGGCCCTTGCTCCGAGATATTTGCGAAAAACTTCGGATGATTTATTTCGACGCAACGCATTCCATTTTCCAACTTGTCCCGGGTATTACTATTGGTTTGTGTTAGATTAGGGCGGGGGGCGCGGGCCCACTCGCGGGCGCGTAAAGCATGGTAGCGAACCGATGTGAGTCGGGGTGTTGACGGGCATCCGCAAGTTTCTGGTTCAAGGTCGAGTTTCCTAGCCGCGTACGGCGGCCAGACTCCGGCCGCACAGCGTTCAGGGTCACACTTTGGTTCGAGCGCATTGAAAGGGTCTATGGCCGAGGATTTATACCTGCTTCAGAAATAAAATAATTTTGTATTCTTTATCGTTTCGACATGGAAGTGACACCAATGGATTCCTTATGTTTTTCCGATGAAAATCATATGAAATTTCATGTAAATCGGACTATTATTAACGAAGACAACTTGAAATGATATAAATTAGTCTTTCGTGGAATTTCCTTCATATGATCCGAATTACGTCGTTCGTGGGGTCAGTTTCATCGGCGAAACATAAGGAATCCATAGACGTCGTTTTCGCAAAGATCTGATGGGAAATGCGGAAATCCTGGACATTTCTGACTTTTTAATGATATTCGAACCCTTTCGAGGGTCGAAAGCCATAAAATTCGGTGAGGCACTGCGAGAGGTTGTCCTCGTCACCGAGTTCCATGCGGCACACAGTGGAGTATTTGGCCCTAAAAGCTGGCCAAAAGTCGATTTGAAAAATTTTGTCCAAACTGATAAATTTTTTTTCCTGATATAGTTGAATGTATGAAGAACAATGTGGCAATATTGTTTTTTTCATTTATTCACTCGTAAAGAGTTATTATTTGTTAGAAGTGAAGAGTTTTCATAGTACACGTTTCTCTCTTGATCAGTCTCTGAAACACCGTTCGCTAAACAGTCATTTTTGTATGTCGTAAACAAATTATTGTCAGAATGTGCTGGGTTATTAAATATATTGAAGACAAACTCAATGGGAATTTTGGAAGAAACTACTTTGTATATTAAAATTGATAAACTGGTACACACGTGGTTAAAAGGATATATTACATGAAGAATAATGAACATACATAGAGCGGAAACATGTAGTGACAACAAAACCCCATCCTAGTAACTTATGGTGACAAGTCACCACAACCGTGACCCCGAGACGAATACAAATGTTGAATGCATACATTTTACACTCCTCCTCATTCAAATTTAGGCCGCAACATTTTCGCAATTTTACAATTCGACTAGCTGGTAATGGTTTCGTTAACAAATCAGCAACCATATCTTCTGTTGGACAATAAGTACATGTAATCGTCCCCTTGTCGACATGGTCCTTCACGAAATATGTATGCACATCAATGTGTTTCGAACGATTCGACAACTTCTCTTCTTTAATTAATTTCAAGCAGCTTTGGTTATCCTCGTAGATAGTAGTTGGGTCCTTTTCAGGCTGTTTGAAGTCCCTCAGCAAACGACGAATCCATACTGCCTCGCTGCTTGCTTCGGATAGTGCCATGTATTCGGCTTCCATAGACGATTTAGCAACACAAGTTTGTCTCTTGCTACACCAACTAATTATACCGTCAAAGTACTTAAAAATGTAGCCGGTAGTTGACCTGCGTTGGTGCAATGCAATGTCTTCCGCCCAATTTGCATCAGCGTAACCGATGAGACCAGTTTTACCGTTGATGCCGCCAAGCACCAGTGAAAGATCTGCTGTACCCTTGAGATATCGGAGGATTCGCTTTAGCTCATTCCAATCTTCTTGTGTTGGTTTTGTTACCTTCTGTGCCAAGGTTGTAACACTTGCTGAGATGTCTGGTCTTGTGTTCACGGCAATATAAAGCAAACAACCAACCAATTTCCGATAGTTTTCATTATCCATTAATAGTTCGGAATTTCCATCCTTACCGTATGACACGTTAATTGGAATGTTCGAGGCTTTTGCTTCCATCATACCAAAATCCTTGATAATCTTCATGATGTATTGTTTCTGGTTAAGTGTAAAGTTTCCGCTGGGATCGCGTTTGACTTGCAAACCAAGATAGTTTTGGATATTTCCAAGATTCTTGATTTCAAATTCTGCACTCAAAACTTGTTCGCAGTTCGTCAACATCTTGTCGTCCTCGCTGGCCATTATCACATCGTCGACATAAATTAATATGTAACAGAATTTACCATCCTTCTCCAGTATGTAGAGGCATAGATCATTCTTGCTTTGAACGTAGTCTGCATCTGTAAGGACTTTATGGATTGTTTTGTTCCACACCCTGGCCGATTGCTTTAAGCCGTATATACTCCTCCTCAAGTGATGAACTAGGTGTTCTTTTCCTTCTTCAGTGAAGCCAGGAGGTTGTTTCATATATATCGTTTCGTTCAATTTTCCATTTAGAAACGCTGTTTTTGCATCGAGATGAATAACTTTCATTTGCTTTCTGGCCGCAATAGTTAGTAGAATCCTGTATGTTGCGTGCTTTACTACTGGAGCAAACACTTCATCGTACTCAATTCCATATTTTTGTGAGAAGCCCTGTGCAACCAATCGTGCCTTAAATATTTTATTCTCTCCATGGGATTTTATTTTATATACCCATTTACAACCGATTGCACGACGATCTTTCGGCAACTCCACGAGCTCCCATGTTTTGTTTTCTTGAAGTGACTTAATTTCATTCTTCATTGCCTGAATCCATTCAATTTTGTGTTTGGAGTGGATTGTTTGATTGAATGTCTTTGGCACAACCAATTCTTGCTTGATGACGTTGATTGATCTAGTGTAACGAAGTGGTGGCACACCAAAATTTGGTCTTGTGGATCGACGAATGTCACCCTCATTGTGAACCGGAGCGTCTTCATTTACTTCACGTTGAGCCGAGGCGCCGGTCGGAAGGGGCCACGCGGCGACCTTTCCACCCTTCCGGACCAGGGTACGGCTGCGGGAGTTGAAGGGACTGCAGCGGCCGGGACGACCGCTTCTCCGGAGGGGGGAGCAGTGTTGCGAACACCCCTTGGATGGAAATCCAAGGCACACTGGTGCTCGCGAGCGGGACAAGAGGACGGCGAGAAGAAGACGATCGCCTGTCAAGCTGTCACTCGAAAGCCAGCCGCCATTGCCAGCAGACGTCTCGATATTGTATTCCGCCTGACTGATTGTATTCGTTACCCGCTGTTAATGTTCTGTTGTCGTTGCCGTTCAGTAAATACGCGATATGCCCAACCAAAAACGTAACAATAATATTATGGAAGGTTGTTGAGTTATAAAATGATCACAAATACGGTGTAAAAGAACGAAATGTATACAGTTCATACTTCATGTAGTGTATATAGGTTATTTTTACTGTCACTTCGAGGAGCGGATTTTCTGTCCTCGAAGTGACAGTAAATATAACCTACATGCTACATGACAATAAATGTTTATTGGATATTTCGTTCTTTTACACCGTATTCGTGAACATTTTATGACTCAACATCCTTCCAAAATATTATTATTACGCCGCAACAGTATTTTTATGGAATCGAGGAATGTAATTATTCGTGGGTAGAAAAATAAAATTTCCATTCGTAAAATTCATGCGTTTCATTAGACTAATTGATTTTAGTATCAATTTTCATTTTCACAGATTTCTGTGCTTAATGAAGTTATCGCGAGATTTAGCATGAATTTTCGTGTTTATAAAAAGGTATAAAAATTCAAATATGTAAATAGCGTGAAAGAAAGAAATAGCCACGAAACATTTATTGTCATATAGCATATAAAGTCTCTAGACGAGGTATATGCTCTTTGCTCATTCACGCGCATGCGCCGTTGTGGGGTCTAGTGATGACGCAATAGATATTCATGAAAAATGTTAATTAAAAGACAATTCCTTGTTAATAAGTAATAAAAATGAATGAACAATGATGTACAAACGACGACCGATCGATTCCATATAAAATTATTGACGAACATTGAAAAAAAATGTAATGAGGGGCCAAATGAATAAAACAATTTCAGCCAAATTTATTTAATTTATTATAAATCGGCATTTGATGAACAAATAATATAAACTATTGAACAATGATGTACAAACGATGTACAAACGATTGCATATTAAAGAAATTGATATATCTACCAATGAGGGGCTAACTTTTTGGAGGTGCTAGACACCATATTTTTTTAAATCTTTCAAAACTTCGATTTACGTGAGAATACAGAGTGAGATTTTATGGTGCAGTGAAATTAGTTGGTATAAAACGAGTGAAATGGACCTCATTAGCCGAAAATATCGCAAAAGTAAGAGTAGAGTGAAGCGTGCTATTATTATAGGTTATAAAGTGATTGCAGAAAACATGTATATTTTATCAATTTGATATTTTCTGTCGGGTTGCAAAATTTACTTCTAGTGTTACAGAAATGCTATTGTAAAAAATATGCCAAATGTAAAGGCCATGGAAGATGCTGTGATGGCTACTTTAGATCACTGTACTATTACCCGATGAGAAGATGAGCTACTACCCACAAGCTGAAATGTCACAGGGGCAAGGGGAATCGTCCACTCGCGTCAACCTATCCCCTCCAACACAGTTCGTCCCGTGACGAAGAACTCGAACGCAACTAATCGCGACAATCCGCGGATACGGCTAGCCGCTAAGAACCGAAAACTAGGACTTCTTGGAGGGGATAGGGTGGAGCGAACAGGCGATTCCCCTTGCCGCTGTGACATTTCAGCTTGTGGGTAGTAGCTCATCTTCTCATCGGGCAATAGTAGCTCTGTAGACAGCAATCCTAACCATGCCAGATGTCCTAAGGGCAAGCAACCAAAGTGAAACCCTGATACGAAACACTGTCAAATGAAAATTTGATGGCAAGGTGCTGTAAGGGAGGCACTCAAAATGCAAATTAATCTCTCCATGCAAAAGTGTGCAGATTCTGCCCGAAGACAACATTTGTATCGGAGGCAAGACTTGAAGTAGCTGTGGCATGTGCTGTTTCAGAATTTGATATGGGTTATGTACGCTCATTGACAGTGAGCAAACAAGGGCAAGCTGGGCAAGTTGTTCTAAAACAGCTATAAGTATAGCAAGAGACAGAGACAACAGAAGAGAAACCTGCAGTACATAACAGCAATCCAGTACAAGAAAGCGCTTTAAGAAGAAACAAAACATAAAGAGACGCAAGATTGATGAGGATGTGTATCAACCAGGTGGATTTTAGACTATACAAAAAGGGAAGTGGTCTGGAATTTACTCTTTAGATTTAAAATGCAATTATCTCAAAACTTACTTTTTTAATATATTTAATGTTCCTTGCGCAAAACTGTTGGTCCGATTCTCTTACAGCTTGGCGTGCTTCAAGAGTAACATGAAAGCAAAAAGATTGTGTATCGGCATGAAGAAATCTGCAAAACTCTTTGCGCTGCGCTTGCTTTTCCGCAAAATTTTGATGAAATTTTGCATTTTTGACATTTAATAAATTCAATCATTTTTAGCTTAAAAAGTATGAGACGTAGAAACTTCTCGATACACAATTTTTTACTTTACTATGGACCCTTCTTCGCTGTAAAACCTGGAGGCTGTGGCATCACACACTTTGCGCAAGAAGGTTTTTGAAGTAATGATTGATTTTTGTAACGTAATGTAAATTCTATGAAAAACAGTGATTAAAACTATGTCCCGACTGGCATAAAGGCTTTACTTCAAACCTACTTCCTTCCCTTAAGAGGAATTCCGCATGTCTCAAATATTTTCGGATTTCAAAATTTCAGTGACCTCTTCCCTTAAAAGGATATATTACATGAAGAATAATGAACATACATAGAGCGGAAACATGTAGTGACAACAAAACCCCATCCTAGTGACTTATGGTGACAAGTCACCACAACCGTGACCCCGAGACGAATACAAATGTTGAATGCATACATTTAACAATTATGTCAATTTTTTTCTTACAGAAGCCGTTCATGTAGATATGTACTATACTTTCAGATGATATTTACTTTCTTATTACCTATCTTTTTGTGATTATTGATGTTTGAAAATGACGAATAATTCAGTGAGGTATATTACAGTTCGAACATTTCATTAATGATTTTGTTATATTTAGGTGTGAGATCGAGTGTTTCTTTTGGTGTCATTAAATTGAGTAAAGGTTTCTCTTTACAATAGAAAAAAGATTGGCTGCCTATTCGTGCCATTTTGGTTTTCCCAGCATTTTCTTTGTCGCAACGCACTGAGCAATCACATGGCATGTCGCGTTGCGTTCGCCTTGTCCACTGCTAACTGTACTTTTACACCAGTTTATTATTACTATACGCACTGGTCGTTGTTGATGGTTTACTGATCATGTGTAGTGTCAAAACCATAATTCATTTTATAAATATTTTATGCATCTGCTTATGTACTATTGCCCGATGAGAAGATGAGCTACTACCCACAAGCTGAAATGTCACAGCGGCAAGGGGAATCGCCTGTTCGCTCCACCCTATCCCCTCCAAGAAGTCCTAGTTTTCGGTTCTTAGCGGCTAGCCGTATCCGCGGATTGTCGCGATTAGTTGCGTTCGAGTTCTTCGTCACGGGACGAACTGTGTTGGAGGGGATAGGTTGACGCGAGTGGACGATTCCCCTTGCCCCTGTGACATTTCAGCTTGTGGGTAGTAGCTCATCTTCTCATCGGGTAATAGTACTAACACCCATAAACGTCTGCAAATCCCAGAACCTTACAGTAAGACATGTAATGCCAATAAACATATAAAACCAACAGATGTGACATAAACTCAAACATTATGTTTTATTGTTAACTGTATTAAATGATCACACTATATCCTCACATGAAACCATTGTATTTCTTGACACATATGTAACTCAGAATACGAAAATCTCAATACGAGGAATGACACAATAAAATAAATCTTGTAAATAAATCAACTTATTTCTAAATTTTTTTACGTCCTGTGCATATTTTTGTAAAATTCTATGAAATAATTACGTTGCGTCACTTCTAAATACATTTGGCTGCATTTAAACGAAACAAATAATTTTCCCCAGCTTTTTGGGCCAAATACTCCACGGCTAGCCGGACTTCCGTTTCCGGACGCGTGTGTGGAAGGTGTTTCGAAGTGAGTGCTGTGAGCGGTGGAAGGAAAGTGTGAGGAAGTGGAGAGAGAGAGTGGAGAGTGTGCGTGTAGAAAGTGAGGGGGAGAAGTTGGAGGGATAGGGATATTGAAAAGAGGGTTGGGGTTAAGAATAGTGGTGATATAGGAAGGATAAGGGAAGGTTTGGAGGTTAGGTGGAAGGTAAGAGAAGTTTGGCGGGAAAGAGAGAGCTAAGGAAAGTGGAGACATCTGTGGGAGAGGATAAGAACTAGAAGGGATAGAAGGCGCGAAATTTGAAAGGAGAAAGTGAGGGCAGTGGAATGATTAGGGGAAAAGACTACGGGGCAGGGGCGGCTGAGGGTGCTAGAGAGCTGGATTTTGAGGGAATGGGGGGGAGGACGGGAACGGGGGGGAGCGAAGGGAAAGGGAAGGGAAAGAGCGAGGAAAGGGCCAGGAAGGACAGCACGGGCAGTATAGGAAGTAGTATAGGCAGTGTGGAAAGTCACGGGGGAAAAAAGAGAGAGAGGGAGGAGGAGGAAGGTGCGGGGGGGAGAGAGGGATTAAGAGTCGGGTTTAAAAGAAGTGGAAAAACGGCGAGATCGCCAGAAGGGGGTAAGTCGATGGGAAGGAAGATGGGGGAGGGGGGGGGAGATGGGTTGGAAGGAATGATGGCGGAGTTGATAAGGGGGATAAGCGAGATGAAAGGGGAAATGAGAGAACTGAAGGAAGAATTGAGAGAGGAGAGGGAGGAGAGGAGAAGAGTGGAAGAGGAATGGAGGGGGGAAAGGAGGAAGTGGGAGGGGTGGATGAAGGAGGAGAGGACAAAAAGAGAGGGGTTGGAAAAAAAAGTGGAGAGGCTGGAGGAAAGGGGGAAGAGGATGGAAGAGGTAGTGGAGAAGGTAGGAAATTGGGAAAAACAGGGAATGGGAGGGAGAGGTAAAGAAGTGATGGATGAGGAACAAGTGGAGGAGTGGAGACTTAGGATTAGAAGGATGGAGGTGAAACAAGACAAGAAGGAGAGAGAGGTTAGAAGAAACAACGTGGTGATAAGGGGAATAGGGGTGGAAGGAAGGAAGGTGGAGGAGGAGGTAAAGAAGCTCTGGGGTAGGATGGGTCTGGAGGAGGGGGGTATTGAGGAGGTGGTCAGGTTAGGGAGACCAAGAGGGGATGGCGTCGGGATGGTACTGGTGAAGCTCGCGGGAAGGGAGGAGAAGAGGAGAGTCATGGAGGCAAAAAGGAAAGTGAAGGGTGGGAGGGAAAGGATTGAGGATGATCTAACGGAGGAGGAGAGGAGAGGAAGGTGGAAAATAGAAAGGGAGGCCCAGAGTGAGAGGGAGAAGGGAAGGGTAGTGCAGATAGGATATATGAAGATGTGGGTGAATGGTAAAGTAAGAAAGTGGGATGAGGTGGGGGAGAAATGGATAGAGGAGCAGGGAAACGGAGGGGAGGTGAAAGGCAGGGGGGCGGATTAGAGGGGGGGAGGGGGGAAAGGGAGGTAAATAAAAAATGTGGGGTGGCTTTCTGGAACGTGGCGGGACTAAGGAATAAGGATCGGGAGTTTTGGAAAGGACTGGAGGAATGGGAGGTGGTAGTGCTATGTGAAACGTGGGTAGAGGAACGGGATTGGGAATACGTAAGGAGTAGACTGCCAAAGGGATACGTGTGGTGGAAGCAGTGGGCGAAGAGAGAAAGTAAAAAAGGAAGGGCGATGGGGGGGATGGTGATGGGAGTACGAAAGGAGTTGGAATATAGGGAACAGGAAGGAGGGGAGAAGGAAGGGATAATGGTAATAAAGGTTATGCTGAGGGGGGAATGGTGGAAGGTGGTAGGGGTATACGTCAATAAGGATTTACAGAGGAAGCTGGAGGAAATAGAGGAGTGGGTAGAGGGGAAAGAAGAGGGGGTAAGGGTGGTAATAGGGGGGGACTTTAACGCGAGGACAGGAAGGGAAGGGGGACGGATATGGGGGGGGGGAAGAGGAGGGGGAGGAAAGTGGAGCAGAAAACAGGAGATCGAAAGACTGTGAGGTAAATGGAGAGGGAAGGAGGCTATGCAGGTTCCTGGAGGAGAGGGGGTGGGGAATTTTGAACGGAAATATAGAGGGGGATGGGGATGGAGAGTGGACGTACACAGGAGGGAGAGGGAACTCAGTGATAGATTATGTAATAGGGAATGAGGACACAAGGGAGGGGATAGAAAGGTTGGAAGTGGGTGACAGGGTTGAGTCGGACCATCACCCGGTAGTGGTGTGGCTGAGGGGGAAGGGGAGAGAGTGGGAAAAGGCGGAGAAGAAAGGCGCGGGTAGGAGGATGAGGGGAATTTGGACAGAGGAGGGAAGGGAGAAGTTTATAAGGAAGTTCGGAAAGAGGGAGGGAGGGGATAGAGGAATTCAAGAGGATTGGAGAGAGCTGAGAGAGAGGATAATAGGAGCGCTGGAGAAGGGGAGGAGGGGAGGGGAGAGGGAAGGGAAGGGGGGATGGTGGGATGAGGAGTGTAGGGAGAAAAAGGGTAGGGTAAGGAAAGAGCTGAGAAGATGGAGAAGGGAGGGAGGAGAGGGGTTAGAGTATAGGGAGGAAAAAAGAGAGTATGGGAGAATGTGTGAGGAGAAGAGGAGGAGGGAGGGGGAGAGGTGGGAGAAAGAGGTGGAGGGGATCAGGACGGAAGAGCAGGTATGGAAAGTAGTAAATAGGGAAAGGAGAAAGAGGAGGAGAGTGGAGGATGGAATAAGAATGGAGGAGTGGGAGGATTATTTCAAGGGTTTGCTGGGAGGGGTAGAGTGGAGGGTCAGGAAAGGTGGTGAAAGAAAGGGAGGGCAAGATGCTGAGGAGGAACTGAGGATTGAGGAAGTAAGGAGGGTGGTAAGGAGTCTGAAGGAGGGTAAGGCGGGAGGGGGGGACGGCATACCCAACGAGGTGTGGAGGTACGGGGGGGAAGAGGTGGAAGAATGGCTGTGGGATATATGTAGAAGGGTGTGGAGGGGAGAAGGGTGGGTTGAGGAGTGGAGGGAAGGAGTGGTGGTGCCGGTGCTGAAGAAGGGGAGTGGAAAAGGAGTGGGGGACTATCGGGGCATCACGCTGACGCAGACGGCATATAAAATCTATGCGTCTGTGTTGGCGGAGAGGCTGAGGGAGGAGGTGGAGGGAAAAGGGCTACTACCACCGAGTCAGGCCGGCTTCAGGAGGGGAAGGGGAACGATTGATAACGTGTACGCCTTAAATTACTTGATTAACAGGCAGGTAAATAGGAAGGGAAAGAAAATGATCGTTCTCTTTATAGACCTGAAGGCGGCCTTTGACTCGGTGGACAGGGTGGTACTAGTAGAGGCGATGAGGAAAAGAGGGGTAAGGGAGGGATTAGTGGAAAGGTGTGAGGAGGTGCTAAAGGAAACGATATGTAAGGTGAGAGTGGGGGAGGAGGAAGGGAAGGTGTTTTGGACAGCTAGAGGAGTGAGACAAGGGTGCCCGCTTAGCCCGAGTATGTTCACACTGATGTTGGCGGATATAGACGAAGAGCTGGAAAAAGGAGGATGGGGCGGGGTGAGATTGGGGGGGAAAAAGGTATATACCCTGGCGTACGCAGATGATATCGCGGTGTTGGCAGAGGATGAGGATGGAATGAAGGGAATGTTGGGAAAGTTGGAGAAATATATGGATGGGAAGGGGCTACAGTTGAATGTGGAGAAGACGAAAGTGATGAGGTGCAGGAGGGGTGGGGGTAGATGGAAAAAGGTGAGTTGGAGATGGAAGGGAAAAGAGCTGGCGGAGGTGAGGCAATTTAAATACCTGGGGTATACCTTGATGGGGAATGGAGGGCAAGAGGCGCATGTGAGGGAGAGAGTGAGGAAGGCGGCGGCAGTGATGGGGCAGGTGTGGGGGATCGGAAAGAGGAGATTTGGGAAGGACTGGGGAAAAAGGGTATGGTTATTCGACAGATTGGTGTGGGCAACGATGAGCTATGGGGTAGAGATTTGGGGTTGGAAAAGTAGGGAGAGGGTGGAGGGGGTGCAAGACAGGTTTTTAAGATGGGTCTTGGGGGTAGAATGGTGCACGCCGGGGTATTTGGTTAGGGAGGAGCTGCAGCGGGAGATGTTAAAGGGAAGGGCGGGGATGAGGGCGTGGGAGTATGAGAGGAAGCTGGAGGAGGGACAGGGGGGGGAGGTGGCAAGGATGTGTTGGGAGGAGATTAAGGGGCGGGCGAGAAGAGGGGTGGCTTTAGGGGGATGGGAAGAGGAGAGGAAGGGGTTCTATGAGGAAAGGGGATGGACAGTGGAAGGAGTGGAGGAGAGGAGGGGGTGGGGAGATTTGAGGGGAGAGGAGTTAGTATCTGTGGAGAAGAGGTTACAGGAGAGGGTTAGGTGGGAAAGGATTAGGGAGGCGAGGTATAGTAGATGGTATGGGGCGGTAAAGGGGGTGGGGGTTCCTGGGTACTTGAAGAAGGGGTGGGGGGAGAGCAGATGGAGGAGGGTGGCGAGGTTCAGGTTGGGGAGTGAGATGAGGGGGGGGAGATATTGGGTGGATGAGGAGAAAAGGAGATGTAGGGTCTGCGGGTGGGGAGAGGAAACATGGGAACATGTATGGGAGGAATGTACGGAATGGGGAGGGGAAAAGGGCTGGCAGGAGATGGTGGGAGAAGTGCTGGGAGATGATGGAGAGGGAGAAGGGTGGTTGAGGAGGGTGGAAGAGTGGAGGGGGATGCAAGATAGAGGAATGAATGGGTAAGGAATGGGAGTGAGAGGAGGCGTGCGGAAGCGGAGGTCCGGAAGAGGGGGAGAGAGCGAGAGGAATGGGCGCGGCGAGGGCGAGAGCGAGAGCGAGCGAGCGGGCGGTTAGGTTTAAGGTTAGGTTTAAGGATTAGATATAAGGAGTAGTTGTAAGATATAGAGATAAATATGCGAGTTGTAGAGGTAAGAGGGAAATGTAGGAGTGGTGATTTGTAATCCCCAAGGGGACACAATAAAAGTCATTATTACTCCACGGCTAGCCGTGGACATCATCATCTGATTGATCTCGAATTATTTTATTGTGACACAAATATATTTTTTGAGATCAATAAAGTATTTCTGTTTTTCATTAAACAACAAAAAATAATTTTGGCCAATTTTCTGCAATTATTGACGCCATATTGGAGCTGTCATTTTGAATTTTGATGTTTTGATATCAGATTCAAAATCAGCGACCCCAAAAACCCCTATATACCAAGTTTGAACAAATTCTAAATTATCTAGAATTTTGGCCAGCTTTTCAGGCCAAATACTCCACTGTGCGGCGATCAAACTTATTCGGGGAGTTGACTGATCGAACGAGGATCGTATATATATTACCGCGGCGTAAGCCTTCTCAGACCCGTCTGCGAAACCGTGTAATTCGTAAGATCCAGCTTCCGGATTTACGAGAAGCCAGCGAGGTATCCTCAACGAGGAGAGAGCTCCTAATCCGGCACAATAGTGCTCCCAAGTCTCCACTAGAGAAGTGGGGAGCGGTTCGTCCCATTCCAGTTTTAGGAGCCAGAGCGATTGTACGAATATTTTCGCGGCGATTATTACCGGTGCAAGAAATCCTAAAGGATCGTAGAGACTCGCCGTCTCGCGAAAGACGGTGCGTTTAGTAAGTGCTTCGTCTCGGGTTTTCGACGAGACTGTAAAAACAAAGCAGTCTAGGCTGGTCTGCCACTTCAGACCTAGCAACGAGAAGGTGCCCTCGAAATTACAAGAAAGTTCAGGAGTAGAAGCAATATAATCGTGAGGCAGATTTTCGAGGAGTTCGGGCCGATTCGAGGTCCGTTTTCTAAGTTTGAATCCGCCCGCCTTGAGTAATGAAATTAACTCGCTTTGGAGTTTGAATGCGACCGGCAAGGTTCCAGCTCCCGAGATCACATCGTCCATATAGACGTCATCAAGCAAACACGGCGCAGCCAAAGGATAACGTTCCCGTTCATCCGAGCTTAATTGTTTAAGCGTACGAATCGCAAGATAGGGGGCACACGCCATCCCGTAAGTGACCGTGAGTAAGCGATAAGCTTTTACTTGCTCCGTAGATTTATTCCGCCACAGAATGCGTTGGAAGTCGCAGTCGTCGTTATGGACGCGTATTTGGCGGTACATTTTTTCAATGTCCGCCGAAAATACAATGGAATGGAGCCGCCAGCGCGTTAGAATATCGAAGATATCCGGTAGTAAATTCGGACCCGTATGTACAATGTCATTAAGAGAAAGACCAGAAGTCGTTTTAGAAGACGCGTTAAAAACTACACGAAGTTTAGTAGTAGTGCTAGACGAACGAATTACCCCATGGTGAGGTAAATAATAACAGTTAGAAGTATCGGGAGAATCTTCCGCGGCCAGAGTCATATGGTCGAGTGTCTCATATTCTTCCATGAATTGGCGATACGCCGTTTCCAATTCAGGAGAATTATGAAATCTCCGTTCCAGTTTTTTTAGGAGAACCTCGGAGGTAAAACGAGAAAGACCGAGGTCACTATTAGAACGAGAAAATGGTATCCGGACGATATACCTGCCACTTTCCTCGCGAGAATGAGTTCGAACGAAGTGATCTTCGCAATTCTTTTCCTCCGTCGTTAATGTAGAAAGTGGTGCCGACACCTCTTCTTGCTTCCAGAATTTTTGCAAGATCTCCGAAATATCGAAGTCAGTGGTAGACTGAAGAGTGACAGCGGCTTTCGCCTCAGAGAAGTTATCTGGATTGCCAACCAAGCCAGTTAGAATCCAGCCCAGTGTGGTAGCTTGAGCTACCGGTGCGAGTGGAGGCCCGTGCCGTAATCCTTCACGGATAATTTGAGAATAGACTTCCGCGTCTAAAAGAAGATCTACCTTTCTAGAGGAAGCAAATTCGGGGTCAGCTAGTTCAAGATCGGTTAAGTGAAACCAAGAAGTTGAAACCAAAACCGGACTCGGTCGATACGAGGAGAGTCGTTGCAGTACCAGAGCTTGTGTCGAGAAACTGACCGAATCGCGGTTGCGATGGGAGACTCGAATTGTTACCGAACCCCTCGAGTAAGTTTTATTTTTCGCAACTCCTATAACTGGAATATTTGTGGGTGACCTTGGGAGTCTTAGTAATTGAGTGATACTCTCACCGATCAAGGACACCTCGGAGCAGGGATCGATCAACGCGCGAACAGTCACCTTCTCCCCAGAATTGGACGCCACCCTGACCAAAGCAGTAGCAAGAAGTACAGCAGCGCCAGGCGGTTGCACCTGAGCGCAATGAGTCGTTGCAGTGGTCGAGCCTAGCGACGGAGAAGCGCTCTTTCCAGATTGTGCGAGTTGCTCGTTTACCTGCGAAATTACACCAGAAGAAGAATTTTGTTCGATTGGAATATGGATAGTGGTATGATGCTTACCCATACAAAGTTGACAACGCTTTACAGACTTACAGTCGCGAGAAGAATGCGCAGCCAAACAGTTGAAGCACAAGTGCTTTTCTATTACCCGATTTTTCCTCTCTAGGGGGCCCATGGCCTTGTACTTTGGGCAGTAAAATATAAAATGCTCGCCCTGACATAGAGCACACTTTGGCTTCCCGTTGGCGTTCTTCGTCACACAGTGCGTCTTGGGCC
Source organism: Andrena bicolor (assembly GCA_960531205.1). NCBI lineage: Eukaryota > Metazoa > Arthropoda > Insecta > Hymenoptera > Andrenidae > Andrena > Andrena bicolor. The sequence continues at coordinate 223,182 of CAUIJW010000120.1, read as the reverse complement.
GACGCCCTGCTCCAGTAGAAGCTCCAGTTGAGTTCTTGTCACTTCCGGAACGGTTTTGACCAGCTGATCCGGTAGCGGTGCCTCCAGTTGCCACCAGCGCTCTCACTTGGGAGCTAAGAAACGTCTTCATCTGGTCGAAGGTTGGATGCTCCGGCGTAGTTCCGATGGACATTTCCCAGTTCATCCTCGTAGTTGGGTCCAAGCGTTCTGCCGTGAGCACAACTAAGAAGGCGCTCCAATGTTCAACAGGTAGATTCAGCGTTGCCAACGCGTCCACTCCATTGCGAGTACCATGCAGCAAATCCTTCAGTTCTTGAGCTGATTCCTTCGTCATCGCCGGCAAAGACAGGAGATTCTTGACGTGAGCGTGAATGAGAAGTCGTGCGACGTCGTATTGTTCCATGATGGTTTCCCACGCTCGCTTGAAGTTGGACGCCGTTAACGTGACGTTTTGAATCAGTCGAGCAGCTTCATCGGTTAAACTGGTTTGAAGATAGTGCAGTTTATCAACTTCGGAGAGAGACGAGTTTTTGATCACTAGAGAGCGAAATAAATCGCGAAAGCTTGGCCAGCTCTGATAATCCCCAGAGAATTTCGGGATAGGAATTTTTTCCAAAGTCCTGCCTTGGGAGTCGGTTTCAGTTTGTACTGTTTCGTCCAGTTCTTCAGGAAAATCATCTCTAGCATCCAGCAGACTAGCCTTCTGCTGCAAGTAGGCTTCTTCGCACAAGCTCATGTGATCGTCCTTGAAATACGGTTTCTCCTTGTGTTCTTCCTTGAAACTATCGCATAATTTCGAGTTATTCTGGAGAAACGTTGCCCAGTAATTCTCCAAAAGTTCCAATCGAGAAAGAATTACGCCTTTTGTTATCTTGCTAGCGCCGAGCTTCTTCATATTTTCCGTTAACCTTGAAATCCTTCCGTATAGGTATTTCTGTTCTGATATGAGTATATCCATTGTGTTTCAGATCCCAGAACGTTCGGTAGCAGAAAAACTGTGTTTCGACCGGCACTGTTTACACTTTCACGGCCTTGAAATTGTTCGAGAATGTTCGATGCCTCGTGGAGACAATGGATAGCGTAACGGACTTTCTGGTTTAAGAAGAGTGAAATTTCCAAATCACCACACATTCGGCTCGAAGGACCATTTGTTTAGTTAGATTTTAAGCACACAAGTATATTTTTGTAACAGATACGTTTGTTTCATCGACCCCAATCTTCGATGACACAAAAGGGAGTTTTAAACTTTAATTTTAGTTTAATAGTAGAATAAGTAGATTAAGTAGAATTAAGATAGTTTAGGAACTTCTAGTTTGTATTGTCCCGTAGATTTAGTTTATAATAAAGTTTTAGTTTTAGCAAATATTTGTGTCCAGCACTAACTTTTAATTCCAGAATTAGTATAAGTAGCACTACGTTCACTGCTTTTCTCTCTTGCGATCAGAGCAATAGAATATTCGCATATGTTGCGAATAAGAGTTTGTAACAGACGAGTATCGCCTGCGAGATTTCGTAACCGACGAGTATCGTCGACGAGATTTGCAATTGACGAGTATCGTCAACGAGACTTTGGAACCGACTAACTTGCAGACGGGCGCGAGGATTCCGCGGTCGCGGAAACGTAGATAATTGATTAGAGTGGGGAGAGAGAAGCACATGAACGCTTCTTAAAGCGTCAGATGGCGACACTAATATTAAGAGTAGCTTATCTAATAGTCTTACATCTAGTAACAAAGAAAGAAAACGCTATTTACAATTTTGTACACGAAACACATCTTTTTTTAATTTTGTAATTATTATTATCTTCTATGTTTTGTGATTTACTTGATTTGATGTACTTGGCGTAATTTTTGTACTTTTTTGAAGTTTTTGAGGGGATCTCACTTCTTTTTTCAAAGATTAATTGTACTATTATTTGCAAATTCATATTCATACACACGTATTAATTGTTTATTTATCCTGAATGCATGGAAAATCTTCCAGACGATTAGATCGAAACATTTGGATCAAATGTTGACGCATTAACGCATGATTGTACGTTACTTTATGTGGTAATTTATTGATGAATAATAACGAAACAGCAAATGCACTCGCAACAACTCCGCAATCCCGACTGTTAGGTTGAGCTTGTAGGAAAAGGAGGAACAAGATGGGGTAGTTAAGGTTTGATGATGAATAAAACAGGTTTTCATAATCAACTAATCATTTTTTTTTTGTTTGAATCATTCTTTGGTAACAAGTCTTTCAGTTTAACTATGCACCAACCTAATCTCTATACAGGTTTTAATAGAAAATTTCAGAAAAAGTCCTTTCTCCCGATTGTTCGGTTGAATTTGTACATGTGGACATTTAATAAATTCTTCGTCGATTTTTCCGCCATGTTTGGTCAAAAAAGGGTATAACTTCTTAAGGTAAATTTTAATTTGTGCAAAATCTGTATGTGATCCTGATGAAATATGGATGTTATAATTGCGGTGTTTCCACGTTTTCCTGATATATGAGTCTTTTGCTCTGTGATTGGCACGAGAATCAATTATTTTGGTCTAATTATTAGAAAAGAAGTATCATTTTCCGCGGGAGCAGGCTCGGAGCCTCCGCGCGCAAGCGAGCACGCTCCAAGCGCTGGTCCTGGCACAGTCCCGTGGCCGGGGCCGTGGTCGCGGTCGTGGCGGCCGTAATTTATAATAAAAAATATAAATAATTATTTATAAATAATATATGAATATATATTAAATATTAAACATATATATATGCTTTTCATTTGTCGGTATGGGTAGTAGGGTGGGCATTGGTCCCGATCTCTCGCTGGCGACGGTCGTGCGTCGCATGGCGGGAGATCGGGACTGTTGGGACGCCGTCGCCTCCTTCTCCGAGGCTATAATGCTCGAGAAGGAGGAGGCGGAGAGGGACCGCGAGAGGGCGGGCCGGGGAGGCCCGAGCCAAGCGGTCCGGAGGAGGCGGCGCGGGAGAGGGAGATGACCCGGGGCCGGGGGAGGTCGCGCGGCGACTTAGTTGCGTAAGTCGCCCCGCTCCCCCGGATATCAGGCCCCGGGTCGCGCCGTCCCGCCGCTCCCCGCTGTAGGGGATCGGGATGGGGCCGCGCCGCGCAACGGGCGCGGCCGTTATGCCCCCCGGTGCGCCGCCCCCTCTGTGTCGGAGGGGGACGCGCGCCGGGGGACGTCGGGAAGGAGTCGGGAAACGCGGCGGCCCCCGTTGTCGCGAAGGGCCGCCGCGGACGACGAAGCGACGGGGGTGACCGCCGCGGTCGGCGAGTCGTGGCATCGGACTCGCCAGGGCCGCGGCGGCGTCGCGAGGCACGGAGAACGGGGGGGGGGCCGTCTTAAAGCCCCCCCCCCCCGCCAGGGGAGCGGCGGCCGCCGCTCCCGTCTGAGCGATCGAGCTTCCCCCGGGGTACGCAGTGTGCCCCGGCCCGGCCGCGCGCTACCAAGCATTGCGCGGCGACCGGTTGGGAGCTCGATCGCGGGTCGCGGGGCGGGGGTGTCGGGGGACACCACCGCCCTAGCAGCAGCGACCCCGGAAGGGGCGACTCGGGCGCGTGATCCGTCGCGAGTCGCCGGTCCCGGAGAATATTGCTGGGGGAGGTTGTCATACTCCCCCAGGGACGACCCCGTTCAGGGAACCTAGCGCGGGGCTGCATTGAAGCGCAAGGGGGGAGGGTAGCGAACGTATCGCTTGTTTGATCTCGCGTCCAAATCCCTCCCCTCGGGCGCGCAGCTCCGCGCGCGAGGTAGATCACCTTGGTGGTTTTAGTGGGTTCGAGTCCCACATAACCCCCTGCCCGCCCCCGCGGGCGGGGGGTATCCGTGGGGATTTCCACCAAGTAAAACAAAAAAAAAAAAAAAAAGTAGGGTGGGCCAAAAAATCAAATTTTCGAAACTCGAAACAGCCTAGGAGAAAAAGTTGCGTCTGGGGTTGCGTGTAATAATGCAATAATAACTTATATCGTTGTAATCGCGAGGTACATAGAATAATTTGACGTAACAAGCAACCGTACAACTATTACTGTTTGAACTCAAAAGATGTTCTAAGTTCAAAATTTGCATTTTTTCAAAATCGAATTTCTCGAATAATATTTTCCGATGCTCAACAGTGTAATATGAAAATATATAAGGGTATAAGGGTAAAGGATAATAAAAGGTATATAAGGTAAAGGGTGCAAGGGTAAAGGGTATAAGGGTGAAGGGTGCAAGGGTAAAGGGTGCAAGGGTGAAGGGTGCAAGGGTAAAGGGTGCAAGGGCAAAGGGTGCAAGGGTAAAGGGTGTAAGGGTATATAAAGGTATAAGGGTATAAGGGTATACGGGTATATAAGGGTGTAAGGGCATAAGGATGTAAGGATATAAGGGTATACGGGTATATAAGGGTGTAAGGGCATAAGGATGTAAGGATATAAGGGTATAATAGAGTATAAGGGTATATAAGTGTGTAAAGTTATAAAGGTATAGAAGGGTGTATATATAAGAGTATAAGGGTGTAAGGGAATAAATATGAATATAAGGGTATAAGGGTATAACGGTATATAAGGGTGTAAGGGTATAAGGGTAGGTATATAAGAGTATAAGGGTATATCTAAGGATATATACTCTGCGGAATGATCCCGAGAGTCCACGAACGAAACATGTGTGCGAAACTGATAAGTGTGTATGTGTATACGTATTATGTCGACGACGACAAATTTTCGACTGAAGAAGAAAAATTTTCTGATATTTCTGACAATTTCATGAGACGTATTACGATATCTCTAGCATGCGTGGACCGATTTTTTTGCAATTGGTCTTATTCGAAAGCTTATATGCGGTTTACATAAGAAAAATGCCTTTAAATTTAAAAAATATTGCAGGGGTGATGAGATATTATTGAAATAAGTGTCAGAATAGCCTGGCGACGAGTAAAGGTTAGCGGTAGCGACAGTCGACATTATTATGCAGGGTCTCGGAACATGGATAAATGGCAGGGGCAGTCCATCGATCGACATTTATACAGTCTGTTTTATACACGGTGTCTTTCATGTACTTGGCGTCGAGACGCTACCGCGTCTCTAGATATAAAGGAGAAAGGATGTGGAGGAATATATATAACTACCCATGTAACTACCTTAGTTTGCTTTTAGTTAAAATTTGCAATTTATTGAAATATATTTGTTGCTAAGTGGAAATATTTCCGCCATTATGAATTTTCGTCGAAATTGGAACTCTGCTATGTATCCGGAATAATGATATTCATGTGTTCTATAACGCGGAACGTTTGCTCGTGTTTCCCGCCATACACGCTCGATATTTTGAGTGTGTGCCCCTGTATGCGGATCAACAAAGTTGATTTTATGATTCACTCTTAAGTGTCTGCCTTCTTCATTTAAACAATTGTAAGATTTCCAACAGTCCGACATGACTGTTGTTCCTGGTTTAATCCATTTTTTTATAACGGAAAGTAGAGTTTCACAAGTTCGATTTGGTACTGGTTCAATGAAAACTTGCTTACTATCTCGTTCAATTCCTCCAAACACCCACTTTTTTTAAGTGTTTTATTCAGATACAATGATTACATTTATACATTGTATAATAGTAGTGAATAATCTACGATGATATAATTTTTACATATAGTAAAAGACTGCTCGATCACGATGGCGACGCTCACAATCTGTACTAAGATTGGTTTTCTGGTAACTCGGCCAGTAATTTATTACAGCTTTTCCATTGAAATAATGGGTAACTAAAATGTTATAAAGTGGTGGTTTCCGCAAAAATAGCTAACAAGCACAAAAAACGGAAAGATTTATTCTTAGCCTCGAAGGCCAGGGGATAAATAACAAAAAAAAAGAAAAGAAACATACGTACACTCCCACTATTTACACATTCATTCGGTACTCAGTTACGCTTCCTTAGATCTCTATTTTATATCTAGAAATTTACAGTATTTACATATATAACTTTATACGATCAACCACCAGTATTTGTCTTTGTTTTTATGGTAATTGTTTACCAGATCTTTGATCGGGAGAGCCATATTAAGAACTGAACGAGATTCAGAATTCAGGTTATTTAAATGCGGTTCATACAAGATTTTTTTGTCGTTTGGTTTTCTGTAGATATGGTAGATTATTGGTATATTGTTTCTATCTGTGATTCTGCCTGTTCTGTCTAGAAGCGGGAAGGCTTCTGGTGGTACGTTGCCTGTATTAAACGTTTTCTTGTAGTACTCGTCATTCGGGTATAAGCAGCTGTTAATAAGTTTGTTATTTTTAATTAAATTTGTAGCCTCTTGGGTTTCGTAAGGAAAAGGAGATTTCTGGACAGACAAGGTTTATTCGGATTTAGGTAGGAATACATGGTTTGTTGGAAGGAAGGGGCTACAAATTTCACAAAATCAGACGTTGCGTCTCGTTGAATTTATACAATTTCGATTGTTTCTAATGGGCGAGGTGCATATGGCACATGGTTTTAATCTAATGAGGCGTCCAGGAGTAACTCTGTACTCTCCTGTTCGATTGGCATCCAGGTGTTGTCGCCGAACTCTCCATACCGAACAGGTGTCCAGGTATTGTCGCCGAACTCTCCATACCGAACAGGCGTCCAGGAATAAGTTCCCGTACTCTCCTCTCTAATTCTAAAGAGATGCTCTGTACTCTCTCGACCAGTAGGCGTCCAGGTATTATCGCCGTACTCTCCATACCGGTCGAGCGTCCAGGAACAGACTCTAGTCCCTCCAGCAGGCGTCCAGGTATTATCGCCGAACTCTCCTGCCGGAGTCCCTAAGCTGTTCGAGAGCGGCCGTGTGTGTACCTCGTCCTCTCTCTCGAAACAGCGAAGAAGAATTATGCCTTTACGGTCCTCTAATTTATACCCGATCGTTGCTATCCGCGGCCGCCGAAATCAACAAACGCGTTGTCAAGCGCGAGCCTCGCGAGTCGCGGTCCCGTGCCCGCACGCCTTTCCCCTCGGGCGGCCTACAAGCGTGTTCGCGAAACGTCTCGATGGTCAGCGTTTCTCAATCCTCCTTTTCTGCATGCTACAAATTTATGTTAGCGAAATAGTCTCTAATTAGCTTTATTATATGGCTGCCTATTCTTGGGATGTTTGCTTTGTCGTATAGTATTTGGCATCTTTCATAGTGTAGGAAATTGGATCTTTCGCTTCTGTATATCCGTGTGCAGGCTCTTAAACATTTTCTTTAACCCTCTAGTGCATACGCCTGCCTTAAGACGGGCACTTGTTTAGTCCAGGGGTTGGGAATTCTCATTTGCCAGCCAAAAAATAGTGCCACAGCCCACATATTGGTCTAAGAAATATGTCAATCTGAGTCTTCAATTTGACAAGAATCTAGTTTGAAGTGCATTTTTGAGCTACACACGCTGCAAAAAATATTATTATTATTATTATTATTATTTCCTCCAAATTGAAAACTGACATCGGATTCGGTATTTTCATCCTCAAATGAGAGTAAACTAATTTTTCCAACTGAATTAAAAATCTATGCACCTAGAGGGTTAAAAAATTCTGATTTTTTCAATAATGTGGGGGCTTATGTTGTACCAGATTGGGCATCCATACGTGAGGATAGGACGGATTAGGAGCATGTAGCAGATGATTTTAATTTTGGGGAATAGATAGTTTGAGTATAAGATTCTGCTATTGGCAAAAAAGGACTTCCTGGCTTTTTCAAGCTGAATTTGTGTATGTTTGTTTAGGAGCATGCGTTCGTCGAGGTTTATGCCCAAGTATTTCACTATCTTTACATGCGGGATTGTAATTTTAATTTCCAAGTTTTGTAGTATTCATTAATTTGTTGAATATGTCCTGCATTTTATTTTGTAATTTGTTTACATTTTTCCCTTTTATATATACTATTAGATCGTCTGCGAAAAAGAGAAATTTTGTGTCCGCAGAAACTGAGATTCCGAACAGGTTTGGGATATCTGCGTTGTTGAAGTTGAACACTACTGGAGCAGTGACCGTTCCCTGTTGGAGACCGTCCGAAAGTTCGAATGCGGTGTCTTGAGAAGCATTATTCACTGCTGTGTAGAATTTTTTATTGTTTAACACAGGGTTGACTAACTGGCGACTCACGAGTTGCCGGGGGCTCCTCCGCCTTGCGGCCACGCTGAACGCAGTCGAATTCGTCCGTGCCTACACAGACATAAATACATTCGATTGCTACGGCCGGCCACGGCCATACGTTTACATATATGTAATTATAATTAATACGACAATACGAACTGATATATACTTACTTTTACACATCTCTGTGAATGTGAACGTAAAAATTATTATTTTATTAAACGCACTTTCGCATCTGTATGTAGAACCAAATATTGATAGTAGTAAGGCTATGAGAGTTCTAACTCAGGTCCTCTGAGGGGAGCGCGGGGGCGGGGGGAAGTGAGGGCGCGCGGGGGAGCGCGGCGGAGGGAAACATGGACGCGGGGCCTGCGGGGAGTGGAAGGACGGTTGCGCGCGCACGAGCCGCGGAGTGGGGGAAGCCGCGATCGTGGAGGGGATCACTCCGGGCCGAGCCGCCGCGGAGACCTCTCCAGACCGGACCCACCGTCGGAAATTTTTCAGAGGCGGAATGGCCCCCAAAAAATCTCTTTCAAAACCTTGGCCCACCCCAAAAAATTTTTTATACCTAACCGAGGGAGGGGACGACCCCCCAAATAATTTTCCAAACCATTATGCGATGGAATTGTTTAATACATTATCCAAAATTGTTTCGGACAATGTCGGGAAAGATCGGTGTTTTCACACCGCGTCTTCGGGGAGGGAAAGAGACAGAGCATTACTGTAAAGCTAAAATTTTGGAAGAGGGAAAGAGACAACACTACATAGTGGTACAACCGCTTTCGTTCCAAATCTATCAAGTTTTTTTAAGCATTCAGATTTAGCGTCGCAGCGTCTCGCGCGATCGCATGTAACTTGAATCCTCTACAGCGGCCATGCAAGGTGACATCATTTTCGCACCATGCAGAACGCTCCAGCGAAATAGAATTATGTGGCGTCAGCAGAAACGCCGTATCTTAAAATTAGGTGGCAAGGAGGAAGACGGGTGAATAAAATTGACAAATAATGTTTTTAAGCAATTTTATTTTAAAATTAAGAGAATAGAATTTTAACATTTTTTCCTACGAGCATGAGCTAGAATATCGTTGATGGCACATGCTACCAGTTCGCAATCTACATGATACTCCTCGTCGAAGTGTTCGCTATCGCATATGATTTTAGCAGCACGCCGCGCATCTAATGTTTCGCAGGCAATACCGCTTTGCTGTAGCACTTTAACAAAAGTTTCAAATTTTACTCTCACATCTTCCGCAGTTTGATACATCCGTGGATACATATATTCTATACATGGCTGAAGATTTAATAAAAATGATATTGTGTCCAGTGTGTAATATAACGTGTCATCACATTGTGTGATCTTTATAATTGGTGTATCAAAGATCCGAAAAAAATCCACCGCTAAACTATCAATCGACATCGAAGGTGATCCAGGTAATCGTGCACGTTCTTCCATGGTTTCACAGTTGTCGAATAGCAAACCCCATGTATGCCATGATAATATGAGATGATTTCCATGATTGTCGCCGAGAAGCACTTCTACATTGACTGTAGGTCCTACGTCGATTCCAATTTCCAAATATTTGCTACCCATGGATGTTAATGCGTATCTTCTAACCATGATACGCGATCCTTGACGGGACTAAGAGAACAATCGAAGCTATGAAATTGCCCGCTCGTATTAGGAATAAACATAAAAATTTTGAGAAGATGTGAAAAGTATGCGTTACCAATCATTATATATATTCTCCCCACATGGAGCTACACCATCATCTCGCACAATCGGAACGAAATAATCCCCACACCATGCGAGTATTTCATCAATGGCGCTGTACATTTTGTTTCAGAGCACTATTTGTTCCGTCGAAACTCGCTGAGGCTACTGGGCGATTGATTGAATAGCGTCCGGGAACTGGTTTAAATAGAGCTACAATTGCTCCCCCCCACTACCGCATTTTATTCTAAGCCCAACAATTTTTTTTCAAAATGATTTTCAATCTTAGCGTCGCAGCGTCTCGCGCGATCGCATGTAATTTGACTCCTCTGGAGGAGCCGTGCAAGGTGACATCATTTAACGGCGTGAAGAACGAAACATGTAGAAACGCGGAATCTTAAAATTAGGTGGTGAGGAGGAAGACGAGTAAATGAAATCGAGACAGAATATGTGTTTAAGAAATTTATTTAAAATTAAAAGGATATAATTTTAACATTTTTTCCTACGAGCATCAGCTAGAATATCGTTGATGGCGCATGCTACCAGTTCGCAATCTACATAATAATCTTCACAGTAATGTTCGCTTTCACGTATGATTTTAGCAGCACGACGCGCATCTAATGTTTCGCAGGCAATACCGCTTTGCTGTAGCACTTTAACAAAAGTTTCAAATTTCGTCTGCACATCTCTTACATTTTGATAAAGCCGCAGATACACATAGTCTAAACATGGTTCAAGATTTAATAAAAATGTTACCGTATCCGGTTTGAAATACAGCGGCTTATTATGTAGTGTCATCCTTACAATCGGAGAGTTATAGATTTCACAAAAATCCACCATTAATTGGCCCATTTGCATCGAAGGTGATTCAGGTAATCGTGCACGTTCTTCAATGGTCGTACGACTGCCGCATAGCGAACCCCATGTACCCCATGGTAACGTGAGAAACATCCCACGATTGTCGCCGAGAACCATTTCTACATCAATCGTAGGTCGTACTCTGATCCCAATTTCCAAGTATTTGCTGCCCGTGGATGTTAATGCGTATCTTCTGACCATGATACGCGATGTTCGGTGCGGGCTAAGAGAACGATCAAAGCTATGAAATTGCTCGCGCGTATTAGGAATAAACATAAAAATTTTAAGATGTGAAAATTAACCCTTACCAAACAACTGTATCCTCCCCGCATTGAGCCACGCCATCATCTCGCACGATCGGAACGTAATAATTCATGCGTTCAACGTTTCCTTCGGCACCGGTACTGCACATTTTGCTTTCAGAGCACAATTTGTTCCGTTGAAAGGCACTGAGACTATTGAGCGATTGATTGAATGACATCCGAGAGATTGGCTTAAATAGAGGTGCAATTGCTTCTCCCCACCACCACATTTTATTTTAAAGCTACCAATTTTTCCATAATGTGTTTCAATCTTAACGTCGCAGCATGTAACTTGAGTCCCATCCTCAAGGATAAAAGTCTCGACACGTGCCGAACGTAATATAATATTTCTGGGAACGTCGAATCTTAGAATTATGCAGAATCAGCAGAAACTATGTCGGATGATCATGCCCGCTAATTCCTCATACGCGTGAATCGTAGAAAGAATTATGCTGTATCAGCAGAAACTAATGCATTTGGGGAGGAGGTACGCCAAAAAGAATGAATTATACAGTATCAGCAGAAACTAATACATTCGAGGGAGGGGGTGCGCCAAAAGAGTTAGACAGAGATATCAAATCATGATGAGGATATAAATATATGCTCTAAACTGTAGAAAGCCTTAAATCGTTGCAACGTATTGCGTGGAAAAAGTCACATTACATTTTCGTTCCATTTACGATCATGGAAAAATTCGCGCAAGTAGAACGCCAATTGTTGGATCAATCCACGCGATTGATTTCTCGGGAAGAGTACCTCGCGTGGGAAGAACGGTGCAACGAGTGCATCGAATCGTTGGAAGAACAAAGTCGCGTGAAACGCCCACGATTATCGATCGGTGTTCAACAATCGCTGATTGCTTGAATCGCGAGGCTCGAAGGACTGAAACATTCGTTGCGCGGACGTTTCGTGCGCGAAGGTGCCGGTCATTCGAGTACGGGACTTTTGTGGCGCGAAATAGACACTGCGTTCGATAGCCGCGTATTAACTGGTGCAGTGCTAAATTTGAACTACATCGAGCCGCGCAACTTCCTCCAAGATGCAGGGACCATCGTGCTGGAGCATGTGCGGGACGCTTTGAGGAAACATCGAAACCTCAAAGTGAACACTGTGTTCAACGGCGAATTTGTGGCGGGTGACAAGCATGCTTGTAAAAGCATCAACACCCGAAACTGCGAACTCTTCCACACATCCGATCTGCAGGAGTGGTACCAACGATGCGTCATCGAACCCACCCTGGCATCGCTGGAAGAGTTCCAGGAACGCGACAGTGGATGGGCATTGACGAGAATCCTCAACCTGACCGTCAATGTCAACAAGTACAATCCGCTGCGCGCGGGATGTTACGTCAAGTTGCCGCGAGTATTGTCTTTGAGGAAAGCCACAATTAGCGTGCAATCCCAGGACAATGCGTGTTTCGCGTGGGCAGTGGTCGCCGCTCTCCATCCTGCGGAAAGAAATGCCGATCGCCCAAGTTCGTACCCGCCTTATGCTTCCGTGCTAAATCTCCAGGGCATTGAGTTCCCAATGTCCCTGGAGCAAATAGGGAAGTTTGAGCGGCAGAACAGCGTCTCCGTCAACGTGTACACCTTCGACGAGGAGAAAGGGTCGACGGTCTTTCCGCTGCGCCTCACCAGCCAAAAGAGGGATCAGCACGTCAACTTGCTCTACACGCCGAATCAAGAGCACGGTGATGTAGGGCACTTTGTGCTAATCAAGAACTTATCCCGACTGGTGGGCATGCAGCTGAGCAGGCACAATGGGAAAAAATTCATCTGTGATCGGTACGTATAGAATACTTGTGAAATATTGAAATGTCTCGCGAAAAAATTAAATAAACAAATTTTGTGTTTACAGGTGTATGCATTACTTCGGATCTGCCGAGAAGCTGGAGAACCATTCGCTCGACTGTGGGCAGATGAACAACTGCGCCATCCTGCTGCCCAGCGAAGGAAAAAATTTCCTCAGCTTCGAGAACCACTGCAGGAAGGAGCGGCTCCCCTTCGTGGTGTACGCAGATCTCGAGTGCGTTATTGAAAAAACCGAGGACAATCGAGTGGGTGATATAGACAATAAATTACATACATACCAGCACCATAAAGTGCACAGCATTGCATATTATATGCATTGTTCCTACGATACATCGCTATCGACGTATCGATGTTGCCGCGACGCGGATTGTGTTTCATGGTTCGTATACGAACTAAAAAAATTTGCAACCTTCGCCAAACCCATCTTGACCAGTAATGTTCCCATGCTGGATTTAAGCAACGAACAGTTGACGACATTTCGCGATGCAACACACTGCCATATTTGCGAAGAACCATTCAAGGCTGACGATGTACGAGTTCGCGATCATTGCCATCTTTCCGGACGGTTTAGAGGCCCGGCACATTCGGAGTGCAATTTAAATTATAAAAACGCGTTTTACATCCCCGTAGTTTTCCATAATTTATCCGGCTACGATTCGCATTTCATTATCGAGGAAATAGCTACCGCTTTCGAGGGTCACGTTGATGTATTACCCATAACTAAAGAAAAATATATTTCATTCACAAAAAATGTTGAAGATACGGCTGAATCAGACTCGCGAAATAATATTAAATTACGATTCATCGATTCGTACAAATTTCTCAATACCAGTCTCGATAAATTAGCATCTTTCCTTAGCACAGATCAATTAAAAATTTTACGATCCAAATTTGAAACATTATCCACCGAGGATTTCAATTTATTGACGCGAAAAGGTGTCTTTCCGTACGAATACCTTGATTGCGCGGACAAGCTGCAGGATCCATGCTTACCGCCGCGCGAGTCATTCTACAGTTCGTTAACGGGCGAGACTGTATCCGAGAGCGATTACGCGCACGCTGAGACTATCTGGCAGCGTTTCGGGATTAGAACCTTGGGCGAATACAGCGACTTGTATTTGAAAACTGATGTCTTGTTATTGGCAGACATTTTTGAAAATTTTCGCGAAAGTTGTATCAAGAGTTATGGACTAGATTCGGCGCATTATTATACTCTACCAGGTTTCACGTGGGATGCAATGCTAAAGCATACCAAAATTACATTCGAATTGCTCACCGACGTCGATATGGTCATGTTTATCGAACGCGGTATACGTGGGGGTTTAAGCCAATGTTCCGAAAGATATGCACATGCCAATAACAAGTACATGCCATCTTACAACGCATTGGAAGAGTCATCGTACTTGATGTACTTTGATGTGAATAATTTGTATGGGTGGGCAATGTGTCAGCCCCTACCATACGCTAAATTTCAATGGGTCGAAGATGTTGCAAAGTTTGATGTGTCTTCAATCAAAGTCGATTCGCCCACGGGGTACATTCTCGAGGTAGATCTGGAATATCCGCAACGTCTGCACGACGCTCATGCCGATCTACCGTTCTGCCCGACGCGTGCCAAACCACCTGGCAGCAGGCAGGACAAATTACTCGCGACGGTATACGATAAGCAGCGTTACGTTATCCATTACCGCAACCTGCAGCAGTGCACGCGTCATGGTCTTCGTATTACAAAGATACACCGCGTGCTCCAATTCGCTCAATCTCCCTGGCTCCGCGATTACATCGAACTCAATACACGGTTCAGAACAAGCGCGACAAATGACTTTGAAAAAAATTTGTACAAATTGATGAACAACGCGGTATTCGGTAAAACTATGGAAAATGTACGAAATCACGTGGATGTAAAACTTTTAACACGTTGGGAAGGGCGATATGGCGCGGAGGCAATGATCGCGAAACCGAATTTCCACAGCAGAAGTGTTTTTTCGGAAAATTTAATAGCTGTTGAATTGCGAAAACTCGAGGTGAAATTCAACAAACCGATATACGTGGGTATGTGCATTCTGGACATATCGAAAATTTGTTTGTATGAATTTCACTACGAGTACATGTCTCCCAAGCACGGACCAAATTGTAATATTCTATACACCGACACAGACAGCCTCATTTATCATATTCGATGCGACGATATCTACGAGACTATGAAACACAATATCGGTAGATTCGACACAAGCGATTATCCTATCGACAATCCATATAATATGCCGCGCGAAAATAAGAAGGTTCCAGGGCTGATGAAGGACGAAAATAACGGTGCGATAATGACCGAATTCGTAGGTCTTAGAGCGAAAATGTATGCACTTCGCGTAGACGGCAAAAGAGATACGAAAAAGGCGAAAGGCGTCAAGACCAACGTCATAGCCAGAACGATAACTTTCGACGATTACGCGAAGTGTTTGCAAAGGGAGATCGAAATGGTTCGCAGACAATAATGTATACGGTCTAAATATCATAAAGTGTACACCATTTCGGAATCTAAAATCGCTCTAAGTCCATACGACGACAAGCGGCATATCGTACCCGATTCGACCGACACTCTGCCCTGGGGACATTATAATATCCCATTGTAAAATATAAATTATTGTATTATAAATAGTGGGATTATTGTATTATAAATAGTGGGATTAATGTGTTAAAATAAAAAAATTGTTTACACATTTATATATATATGTATCATTGTATTATAAATAGTGGGATTAATGTGTTAAAATAAAAAAATTGTTTACACATTTATATATATATGTATCATTGTATTTATTGAGTTATGCATTATTAATTTACAATACATTATTTTTATTTATCCACGAATTGTGTGATTTATCAAACCCCAGCCACTTGACATATACCTTATCCCCCTTTCTACGCAGCACTTTTTCCACTAGATGCACATCAGGATCGGTGACGCGTTGCAGCTCCTGTTCATAGAATCCACCGGCAACAGGTTTTCCACAGGAATCGGCGAGCAGATACGTTGCAGGATTAGTTGCCTGTACTTTGACTATCTTGAACACCTCCGTTGTCCAATTCGGCGTATAGCCTTTATCGAAGATGGTTTTAAATTTGCTCACGCGCACAAACTCGCCCAACTTGAATCTCGCTGGAGCAGCGATCTTTATGTTGCTGTACACGGTGGCTAGCAGCCTGTCGGCGATCGCAGGGGTAACATCGCAAGGACGCATTCCGATGGTTCTATGTTTTCGTGCGTTATACTCTGCAAGCAGACGCGGTAGCGCATCGGTCCATCTATAGGTTCCATTGAGCGTAAACAATTTCCACATATTGTTCTTCAAAGTTCGATTGAAACGTTCTACGACGGAGGCCTTCATCACCGAATACGTCGAATAATGATTAATATCATGCTTTGTCAAGAGTTTCTGCATATCGGCGTTGTAAAATTCTTTTCCTTGATCGGTTTGCAAATTTTTCGGATATCGATCTCTAAATATCTTTGCGAACGCTTTAGTCACCTCAGCACCACTTTTAGTCTTGAGCGGCACCGCCCATGCATACTTGCTCAACACATCGATGACGGTGAGTATGTAGTGGTGACCCTGGTTGAAACGCGAGTATGGACGCATTTCTACAATGTCAGCTTGCCACAAATCATCGTATCCGTGCACCACGACGCGTCTCCGCGGGAAATGTCTTCGAGCTGGAGCGTGCAATTCCTCAACGAGTTGTAGCTTCTTGTAGCCATGGTTTTCTTCTTTACTCTTGGATTTCGATAATGGTTGCATGTTTGATCGCAGAGGTGTCTTGGACACGAATGATGCGATAATTATCGCGTACATTTATTATGTGCTTCTCGTCGGTCCGAGGAAATTCTGGACAAGTTGCTGCTCCGTAGCAAAAGCGGTTATAGCCTCTTTAACTTTACGAGTTTCGTTGTCCGGTTGTGGGATAGAATTCAACGCCTCCGATATCTTTTGAACGCTGTTTTGCAACGTCAGCATATCTTTCTGAAACACAACCAGCTTCCTCTCTAATTCTTCCTGCTGCTCTCTCAAAAGTTTAATGTTCTTTTCCACGTATAATTTATTGACGACATCGGTGTCGGCCACCGGCTGAGCTACGCGTCGTATCTTGCGTGATTTCGCATCAAAGTCGGCACCAGCCACGCAAAGGGCGTTATCTCGCATGTAATTTCGTAGCAAACCGTTCCATTTGTAATAGTCCATTCTAGCTGCTCCACTCTTCTCGAGCGATACCCCAAATTTGTTGATCGGCATCTCGATGCATACTGTGTGCATCGTCGGCGCGCGGATTTATATAATGAGACCTACCTCACGGAATTCCTCGATAACCGATAGAATTTCGGGATCGTGAGAGTTGTTACCCGCCTGACGCGACGCTTCCAACAAACGCAATCGATCCACCAACTCGTTGGGATCGTTCCAGTGTACGTAATCGATCTTGTTATCGTTTACCACCATGGCGCGCGGTACCGTTAGACCTTTCCCTGCCCTGCTAGTCGATGCGCGAGGGAGTAGCGGTGCAATTACATATTTGTACTTGTGTCCCTTGTTGCTCAATATGGGATTTTTAGCACCATGACCGCGTCTGTGGGCGTTCGTCGCCAACAATATACTTTTGTATTTTTGTTTATCGGCATCGGTGTATACAGCATCATCGGGAATTCTCTTGAAAATCAGTTCGTAAAGACCGGGTGTTCCTCTGTATTTTACACCATCTATGATTATGTTATCATCCATGTCTATATCGAAAGCCTTATCCCCAAGCCGCGTTCCACTATTGCCAAAGTATACGCCGTACACATAGTCCATCGTTGTATCCTTATCGCCACTTAAGATCGCGCTCATGTATTTTTGCCCCAGCGGGCCGAAATGACTGCGAAACGTCTCTTGTCCCTCGGATGTTTGGAATTGCTGTCTAATAGATGTTACAAACGACTCATTGGGGCTAGTTTCGAAAACGTCATCATCAACGATTGAGAGCGATTGCACATTGGGTAATGTACTTATTGGCGTGGGTGGAGCCGGAGAATCGCTTGATCCAACATTCTGTCGTTTCCGCTTCGATTGAACTGGTGTCGAGGTTATGGGTGAATATTCCGTTGACATGTGCTCTTTCCTCTTTCTCTTGCGCGATGTGTTCCCTTTCAGAAGGATTTTTTTAGGCGTTAATGTTTCATTCCCTTCAACGTCTGTGCTCATCAGCGACGATGTTTCAGCTTCCATCTCTGCGGTATTTTCCACAATATGTTTTAGTGGTTCGACGATAGGTTTGAAGTATTTCTCCAACGCGATATCTTCCTCCATCTTGCCAGTCTTCAAAGCCTGATGTTTCCGACGAATGGCTTCGCTGGTTTTTGCAATTTCCTTCGCTATTCTCTCGCGATCCTTAATCTCCAGAGTATCGATATCGATCATCGCTGTACCGCGGACGTTGCTTTCCCACCGACGTGTTGACGACGATTGATCATCTCATGGTATGGCAAACTCGTTAAATCCCTTTCTATAACGTCCATTGGACATCGCGCTATCCTTGTCTATCACCACGAAACCATAATCCCGTTGCCAACAATTACGACACAAAGCGCAGAAATCCTCGTAAGACATGTCGGTGTTTACGTGATCGTTGTACACATGTTTCAAGTTGGTACCATCCTGCTTAAACAGAATCAACAGATTCGCATTGTCGCGTATAAGATGTTTGGGAATCTTTGCATACGTCTGACAGAGATAGAAACAGTCAACGTTCGAGTGGCGTCCCATTGCAAAGTACTCTCGTATCGTATCTTGCTTGTCGCATGCCACGTCATCAAAAATAAAAATGGAATTCGGAAGCGATTCGCTCGGTGGGATGACGTCACTGTTATTCGAAAACGTAAAGTAGCCAATTTCATCTATCGGAGTCAATAAATTCTCCAAGTACTGATATTTCGGCTGTTGCAACGACTTGGAATACACGTACACGTTCTCGAAGTGGACGCCGTGAGGACTTTCCAACAAGCTGATCAGCACGTTGGTCTTTCCACAATTTGATGGACCACAAATGAGGCAGCGGATAGTGTTTGGTAGCATGCTACCATGTCTGCGTCCTGTTTTCGAAGACATCACTCGTGATTTATCATCAAAATTTGTCACGCGTATGGTTACAGGTTGTCGCACGAATCGCATCCTCCCCGCGAACCGTGAAAAATGATTTTGATACGTCGAGGCGGTGATGCACCCTATTTATAGGTCCACGTCGAAACATGACGGCTCAGTATTCAATATGCTTCTGATCCTGTCGGATATTCGAGACCTAACCTCTGAACAATTGAAATATATACCAAAGATTATTCTACTGCGAGAGTTTGGCAGACACATTGATCGGTTGTGGGACAGGCTCCCCGAGCATATAAAAGCCGATTCCGAGGTTCGACAGTATCACCGGTGCTTGGAACATTATAATCGCCCTTGGCAGCGAACGCATATCGACGGTCCGGCACCATTGATTAAAAACTGTAGCGAATGTCACCGACGACAGTAAAGAAAGGTCGTGGTTTGTTAAATCGGGCGATAAACGCGTTACCAATCGAATTACACATTCCGGGATATCAGTTTTGCGGTCCAGGAACTCATCTTGCACAACGATTGGCTAGAGGGGATCGAGGTATCAATCCGTTGGACGCAGCGTGTCGCGAACACGATATTGCGTATTCGCGTAGCAACGACCTAGGCGAAAGGCACGCGGCAGATAACGTTCTCGCTGACAAAGCGCGAAAACGCATCGTTGCGCGAGACTCGACTCTGGGTGAAAGAGGTGCTGCTACAGCTGTTTGGGCAGCTATGAAGGCCAAGACGAAGATCGGAATGGGGATGAAAACAAAAACTCGCAAAAGGACTCCAAAGAGAGCATCGCAAAAGCGGATTCTTCCGGTGGCAAAACGGGGTGGTATATTACCACTTTTACCGCTGTTGGGTGTTCTCGGATCATTGGCTGGTGGAGCGGCGGGGATCGCCAAGGCGGTAAACGATAATAAGGCGGCGCAACGTCAGCTGCAGGAAATGCAACGCCATAATCGCTCCATGGAAGGTCGCGGACTTTATCTCGCGCCGTACAAGCGCGGACAGGGAATATCTAAACGAAAAAAAAAAACGTCGAAAAGAAAATAAAAATGCCTGTGGGCGTAACTACCGATGTGCAATTGGAGGAGTTGGCAAAACGTATGCGTATTCCATTCTTTAGAGGTGTTTTTATGCGCAACGCGTTACCAGCTGGTGGAGTACGTCGAAACGAGAGCGGTATCGTAAATTTGGACAATGCCGAGGGGCCGGGGACTCATTGGGTGGCGTATGCGAAGAGAAGGTGTCGAGCTATATATTTCGACAGCTTTGGGAATCTTCGACCGCCGATGGAATTGGTAAAGTATCTGGATAAGGATGCTGTGAAAATTGAATACAATCGAACGTCCTATCAGAAGTATGATCAGAGCAATTGCGGACAACTATGTCTACGCTTTCTACAAACGATCGGTGCCAAATTTAAGGATTGATTTCCCACCACTCTGATTCAGTACTGGTCGAGCAGTTCGGGCGGAATATGTCGTTAACATTCACTCTAACCGGCAAGAGTAGCACCCTCGCGGTGAGCTACTTTCCACCCATAGATTTGAGCGACGATGATTACGAGCTTGGTCTAACAACCTTTGAAACTTATCACACAATACCGAACATCGACTCGAGCAACGATAAATTCTACTTCATCGTAAACAACAGCCCCGACAGCGCTAATGAATACATTACGATTCCCCACGGCTCCTACGAACTAGACGCCATTGCCAAGTACCTGAAGCATCGATTACTCGAGCGGTATCCTAAAAATCTTGGTGGCACCGATGACGACAACGATGACGGTGACAACGATCTGTATCCTATAGTGTTGCGTCCCAACAACAATACCATGAAAAGCGAGCTGTACTGTCGGTTCACCGTAGACTTTACAAAGCCCAACAACATTGGATCGCTACTAGGATTCTCGACGAATCGGGTATTAGCACCAGAACGATGGCACGAATCGGACGATCCAATTAATATCATGAACGTGAACATTATTCGCATAGAATGTAGCGTGACCGCTGGTGCGTACAACAATGGGAGGCGTGTACATACGATACATGAATTTTCTCCGAGAGTTCCACCAGGATATAAGATATCGGAAACGCCCGCACAGATCATTTACCTTCCAATCACCGCACGGGTCGTTACGGATCTGACGATACGCGTTGTGGATCAAGACGGACGGTTGCTCGATTTTAGAGGTGAAGAGATTACAATCAGACTGCACGTGCGACGACGACGATAATACGTGTGGCGCGAAAGAAATGCTTGTATTGAACGACTCCAGAAACCCGTTTGTTCCAAGCGAAATTGTTTACAACACCAACAACTGCAACAGCTCTGATCACGCTAAAAAGAAGAGGCTCAATGCTGTGAACGTTGCATTTTTGAAATCTTTGGGATTCATTGTGCGCATTTAAGTTGAAAAAAATGGCTGATATTCTAAGCATTGGAGGGAAGCCGACGTTTGATGATCGCATCGTCAAGCTCGAGACTCACACATACAACCCATACGTCAACACGACGTTTGGATACAGCGATGAGATAAGAATACCGATACAACAGCAGGATTTATACACATTACCGTGTGAAAGTTTCCTCTATGTGGAGGGGAAATTGAAGATAAATAAGCCAAATGATGCGTTAACGATGATGTTGGGAAATAATTGTGTGGCGTTCTTATTCGATGAAATTCGATACGAGCTGAATGGCGTGGAGATTGATCGCAACAGAAACGTTGGAATAACTAGCACGCTTAAAAACTATGTATCGCTGACATCGGACGAAGACAAAAATATGGAGAATGCCGGATGGGGCTTGAAACGACGCGATGGGTCAATAGTCAAAAATCATTTCAATTTTTGCATCCCACTCAAATATTTGCTAGGATTTTGTGAGAACTACAAACACATGATTATTAATGCGCGTCACGAATTGATTTTAATACGGTCGCGCAACGACAACAATGCTCTGATAGGATCATCGGTGTTGGAACCAGAAATTAAATTATTTAAACTACAATGGCGGATGCCTCATGTGACGCTGAACGACATTAATAAGCTATCGTTGCTACGTACTTTGGAAAGTGGACAAAACCTGAGCATTTGTTTTCAATCGTGGGATCTGTACGAGTATCCTATGTTGCAAAACACAAACAAGCATTCGTGGGCCGTAAAGGCATCCGCACAGCTGGAGAAGCCACGATGCGTGATCCTTGCTCTACAGACTGGTCGAAAGAATGTGACGAGCGAAGACGTTACTAAGTTCAACAACTGTAAATTGACTAATGTCAAACTTTTTCTCAACTCGGAATTTTACCCATACGATGACATGAACTTGGACTTTGACAAGAATAAGCATGCCATTTTGTATCACATGTATACGCAATTCGGTAAATCGTATTATGGACATAGTTGCAACGAGGCATTATTCACCGTGGCTGAATTTTTACAATTTGGTCCCATCGTGGTGATTGATTGTTCGCGACAAAATGAGTCGATCAAGAATGGCACCTTGGACGTGCGCATAGAATTCGAGTGTAAAGAGAATGTGCCGGCAAATACTACAGCCTACTGTCTGATTCTGCACGATCGGGTGGTTGAATACAATCCACTGACAAATGTAGTGCGCAAAATGAATTAAATTGCCACGCTACTTGCGCGCCATCTCCTGTGTCAAATTCATACAAATTTTCTTCGTGAAAATCGAGATGCTTTACGAGAAAGACTGCATTCTCCCGTCTGTCTCGGAAACGAACGGACCTCTAAATTGTACCGATAATGGCTGTACCAACATTCGTTGACCTGCAAGGGTTCATCGTCGATGGAAGATTTGTCGCGAAGGAAGTGGCTGTCCTACGCAAGGGAACAGTTCTCTCGCACTATATTTTTGGGAGTCCTATGTCACAATTCCTTCTTACGAAATCGGACAAATCAAGCATTCGGTGGTTGACGGCAAAACACCACGGACTACGGTGGAACGATGGAGACGTTCCGTACAGTATGGCTAAGCAGCTAATTACGAAAGCTGTAGCTGATGCGATCGACGAAGAAGATGACACATCCCATATAGTATACGTTAAAGGGCTGCAGAAACGCGACTGGCTTGCGGAGTTCCTCGACGAAAATACCAGAGCGGACGTAATCATCGAGACGCTGGACATTGACTACGAGGATATCAAATCCCTAAATAAGCTAAATGTAGTTGATACTCTGCGATGTGGCAGACACGCAAAGCACTGTGCCTTGCAAAATGTATTTAAAATATTCAACTGGTGGTCTAAACACCAGAGGGAAATGCTTAAATAAAATATAACCAATTTTTTAATACATAAATGTTTTTTTTTTCTTCACCCTCCCCAACCTCTTGCATGTACGCTAGATTAAGACGATAGTTGTAATTATTATGTAGAAACCGTTGGATTCACGTTCAAAACCGTTCGATACCCGTTCGATACCTGTTCAAAGTCGTTCAATAACCGTTCGATTCGCGTTCAAAGCCGTTCGATTCGCGTTCAAAGCCGTTCGATTCGCGTTCAATACCCGTTCAAAGCCGTTCAATACCCGTTCAAAGCCGTTCGATTCGCGTTCAATACCTGTTCAAAGCCGTTCAATACCCGTTCAAAGCCGTTCAATACCTGTTCAATACCTGTTCAATACCCGTTCAATACCGTTCGATTCGCGTTCAATACCTGTTCAATACCCGTTCAATACCCGTTCAATACCGTTCGATACCCGTTCAATACCTGTTCAATACCCGTTCCATACCGTTCGATTCGCGTTCAAAACCGTTCAATACCCGTTCCATACCGTTCGATACCCGTTCAAAACCGTTCAATACCCGTTCAAAACCGTTCAATACCCGTTCCATACCGTTCGATACCCGTTGAAAGCCGTTCAATACCTGTTCAATACCTGTTCAATACCTGTTCAATACCTGTTCAATACCCGTTCAATACCGTTCGATACCCGTTCAATACCCGTTCCATACCGTTCGATACCCGTTCGATTCGCGTTCAATACCCGTTCAAAACCGTTCAAAACCGTTCAAAGTGATATGGTCTAGCTGAATGATGTGTCAAAGAAGAAGGGAAAGAAGACGCGTGTGAAAAAGGAGAGGATGGGCAGTGATGAAGATAAGTGCAAGAGGATAATCAGCGAAAAAAAAATGCAGGTGGGAGAACGAAGACATTCTACTTTTGCAAAGCTAAGCACTTCTCGATTTCGAGTTATGAGTTTAGATGCGAGAGCTTGGAGATGCAGCGAGACCAGTTGCATTCAAAACTTCCATAGACAAAGTTCAGTTTTTTTGTGTGACAATTTTTTTTATTAAAAAATAATAATGGGGTATTACAGGCTCATGCCCGAGCGGGTTGGAGAGCTCGGTCTGGACGACTTTGAGGTATGTACTTTAAAATATTTTAACATTTATCGCGTTCAACCGTTGAAATTGAGTTAGATTAAAATCAAGCTGTTGTGTCAGTATTATATCGTGGGTTCTATTTTCCAGAACTCGCCACCACCATCGCCGTCGTCGTCGCCGTCATTATCACCGCCGCCGTCGCCCACTTGGTCGAGCGACTGGGGGCAGCATCCCTCGCCGCGATCGCCACCGTCGCCATCGCCGTCGCCGTCACCGCCTCCGCAGTCGCCGCCTCCGCAAGTGTGTATGACACTACATTGTGTTTGTGTGCGTGATGTTTATTATGTTTAATGTATCGTTATTATATCAACGTTTTGTATCTGTGTTCTAGGATGTATCTAATATGCGACAGCCACCACCACCACCACCACCAGAGTCGCCGCAGGAGGATGACAGCGACGGCGACGGCGGCGACTGCGGCGATAATTAGATTTTTTTCTATTTTTTCTTTTTTTATTTTTCTCTTTTTTATTTTATTATTATTTTTTTCTCTTTTTTATTTTTTACTATTTTATGTAACAATATATATATATATTTAAACATATATTCTGTCTCGATTTCATTCACCCGTCTTCCTCCTCGCCACCTAATTTTAAGATACGGCGTTTCTGCTGACGCCACATAATTCTATTTCGCTGGAGCGTTCTGCATGGTGCGAAAATGATGTCACCTTGCATGGCCGCTGTAGAGGATTCAAGTTACATGCGATCGCGCGAGACGCTGCGACGCTAAATCTGAATGCTTAAAAAAACTTGATAGATTTGGAACGAAAGCGGTTGTACCACTATGTAGTGTTGTCTCTTTCCCTCTTCCAAAATTTTAGCTTTACAGTAATGCTCTGTCTCTTTCCCTCCCCGAAGACGCGGTGTGAAAACACCGATCTTTCCCGACATTGTCCGAAACAATTTTGGATAATGTATTAAACAATTCCATCGCATAATGGTTTGGAAAATTATTTGGGGGGTCGTCCCCTCCCTCGGTTAGGTATAAAAAATTTTTTGGGGTGGGCCAAGGTTTTGAAAGAGATTTTTTGGGGGCCATTCCGCCTCTGAAAAATTTCCGACGGTGGGTCCGGTCTGGAGAGGTCTCCGCGGCGGCTCGGCCCGGAGTGATCCCCTCCACGATCGCGGCTTCCCCCACTCCGCGGCTCGTGCGCGCGCAACCGTCCTTCCACTCCCCGCAGGCCCCGCGTCCATGTTTCCCTCCGCCGCGCTCCCCCGCGCGCCCTCACTTCCCCCCGCCCCCGCGCTCCCCTCAGAGGACCTGAGTTAGAACTCTCATAGCCTTACTACTATTGATGAAATTTTTAAACCCAAATCCACCAATTTTTACGTTCACATTCACAGAGACGAGTAAAAGTAAGTATATATCAGTTCGTATTGTCGTATTAATTATAATTATATGTACATAAACGTATGGCAGTGGCCGGCCGTAGCAATCGAATGTGTTTATGTCTGTGTAACGTTCGGTTGTCCGGGGACGACTGAATGCTGACAGGTTCTCGAGCGGAGAGCGGCGTCCGCCGAGAATAGGATAGGTGGGGGTTCGTTCTTAGAGTAAAGGAGTAAAATCCAACTTAAAACTTAACTATGGCTTTATTAAACAACACTTATTTCTAATAACAACAATACTGCTTACAACTACGATTATATATTTTGTGTTTTTTTATGTTTTTATATATATGCTAATTAATTCTAATACGCTGCAAAAACTGGATGTATGTGCTACTGCCGTAAGTTCGGCCGCTGCCGTTTCCGGAGCGGTTCCCGAAACTTGTGACAGAGTTTTATGTTCTACGATTCTGCTGTGAGAGCGGCCGCTGCCGTTTCCGGAGCGGTTCCCGATACTCGTGGCAGAATTCTTACACTACTGTTCTATAGACTTTGCCTTCACTAACGGCTAAGCTGCTGCCTACTAGTAGGAGCAACGCTTGAAACCTTCGTGAAGACAAAGTTCTCAACCTTTAAATGAAAGATCCAAAAAGGAGCACCCAGTACCTTTGTACACTGAGAACCAGTCGCTGCCGTCTCCGGAGCGTGCTGAAATTCTACTGGATAGTACGTAAGCTGCCTCTAGGAACTAGCATTCATCGGTCGCATGAACGTATCTCTATTCGAATGAGCGCGCTGAGTGCTGCGTGCGCCTCCTTATATACCAGAGAATTGGCGGGTTGGCGCATGCGCAGTGTGTCGGTTTTCGTTATTTTACGGTTTTCTCGCTTATTATATAATATTTTGTTTTGCACTTTGGTCAGTATTTATAATTAATTATTCTTGACATTTCTATAACATTTATTTCCCTAATCCATGCTTGGTTTGAAAATAACATATAAAAGTATGTATAACGCTTTTGCGCGGTAACATAGGTTGGCTGTATGATAATGTAGTACAGTTCTACTTTACCGACGGTCGGTATTTCAATGGTTCGAGTCCCTGTGGGACGTTACATCTGTGTAGGCACGGACGAATTCGACTGCGTTCAGCGTGGCCGCAAGGCGGAGGAGCCCCCGGCAACTCGTGAGTCGCCAGTTAGTCAACCCTGGTTTAACATATTGGCTGTGATTTTTACGAGGTGTGGTGGGCATCCTGTTTTGTGAAGTTTGTATGAGAGGCCTTGTATCCAGACTGTATCGAATGCCTTTTCCAAAGGGTCTAGCGGGATAAGCATAGTGAAAAGTGCCCTTGAACCGATTTTAGCTGGCAATGCACCTTTCGATAGTGTAGCACAGGAAAACATTGCACACCAAGTTTCAACCCCCTATCTCAACCAGGGGGGTAGTTATAAGGTAAATTCGAATTTACCCTTTATACTGTGCTACACTATCGAAAGGTGCATTGCCAGCTAAAATCGGTTCAAGGGCACTTTTCACTATGCTTATCCCGCTAGACCCTTTATGAGACAAACGGCCACATTTTCTTTGTTGAAAAGGGAAGCCTGGATATCAGATGATAGTTTTTGCAGTGCATGAATTGTGCTAAGTTTGTGGCGGAATCCGAATTGAGCGTCGGGTATTAAGTTGTTTGAGTAAAAAAATCTGTCGAGTACTCTTTTTAGTATGACTTCAAAAACTTTGGAGATATTGGGTAACAGACTGATTGGTCGGTAGCTAGAGGGATAAGTTGGATTTTTACCCTTTTTGCATAGGGGGATTACTTTGGCCGATTTCCAGTCCTTGGGAAAGTAGCAGTTATTTAGACAGTTGTTGAAAATTATGGTGTAGCTTTATATGAAACCAAACGGCAGATTTTTTAGAACAATGTTAGGTATTTTGTCTGGACCTGAGGATTTTTTGTTATTCAAACTTCAGAATAGTTTAAGAGTTTGGATGGGATATGTAAAGTATTCCCGGTCTGTGTCCCAAGATTGGTTACTGGCTGTGTTGATTTCTGAGAAGTGGGTTAGATTGGTATTTGTAGGTGTGTCGTTCTCTATAGATTGCATAATTTCTTTGTACTGGTTTCCAATTTGTTCAGAGAGCCTAGGGTCACCTAGATCTTTATTTTGTGAGTACGCTGCACACAGTGGTTCCAAAGTGACTTTTTGCGGTCAAAATTCCGTATCTCCGTCAATTCTCAACCGATTTTTGATTTCTTTTGCTCATTTTGTAGGGGATTAAATTTGCTATAATATCAAATACCGGAATTGCAACCAAAACCGTTTTTTTCTATTCTTTTTTCTGACAAAGTTGAATGAAAACTATAGTAGAACAATCTTTGGGGCTAATTTGATAAGATATTGCTTATCTAAGTAGTTTTTTTTACGTAAAATCTTCAATTGGCACTGGGCAATAGCGGAAATATAAAATAGGCGATCTGTTGACACGTCAGAATGTTTGAAATACAATTTTATAAGGGCTGAAAATTTGGAATGTCTACTGAGTTTACTACAACCACAACCGTCTAAAATATCAATTTAATGTATGATTCTGGAACCTAATAGCGTTCAGAAATATCGAAGAACGTCAAATCCGCGATTTATTTTTTTACGTTTTTATTATTGTTCATTAGTGAATAAAACTTTATCGACTCTTCCCGATCCACAGTTTGGGCATTTGATATGTGGGTAAGAATGTAATAAACAAATTAAAAAAAGAATTAGCTGCCACCATGTGCCACTGCGGTGTTAATCCGATTTTGTTTAATTGGCGATAGCGTTCGAAGTGCCTTTCTGCGGACAAAATTCCGTATCTCCGTCAACTCTCAACCGATTTTTGATTTCTTTGGCTCATTTCGTAGGGGATTAAATTTGCTAAAATATCACACAGTAGTTTTCCAAAATTTTCTTTAGAGATTAAAAAAAAACAAATTCTGAACTCTTGGTTCCGAAAGAACGAGTTTATTAACCAGTTTTTTCATGAAATATTAAAACGAGATAAAATAAAAGAAATATAAATTAAACAATTCAAATTTAAACAAATTAGTCTTCTTCTACATCTACTACATCTTCATAATTAGACAACAGATATTTTGCGTCTTTTGTAGTTCAACAACCGTAGTTGGCCATTGGGACCTCAAAATCGAAATTAAAGGATCCGATGTTATTAATAAATTATGCATGATATCTTCATTTGTCGAAAACCTCGAATTTTTGCTTGTATTAAATTGTCGGATTCTTTTAAAATCTTTGTTCCTAGATTCCTGGGCTTCTTCCGACATCTGACCAATTGGCAGAATAGTCGCGTTTAAAACGTCTTTTCCGTGAATTAAAATTTTGTGGACTGATGATGGCATAAAATACCATCCATACTCCCTAATAAAAATTTTGGCCGTTTCGAGAGAAAAAGATTGGAACTTTGATGGGTCTACGCTGCTTCCACACGACAGAACTTGTAAAATTAGGAACTTGTAAATTTTATATTTCCGCTATTGCCCAGTGCCAATTGAAGATTTTACGTAAAAAAAAACTACTTAGATAAGCAATATCTTATCAAATTAGCCCCAAAGATTGTTCTACTATAGTTTTCATTCAACTTTGTCAGAAAAAAGAATAGAAAAAAACGGTTTTGGTTGCAATTCCGGTATTTGAAATTATAGCAAATTTAATCCCCTACAAAATGAGCAAAAGAAATAAAAAATCGGTTGAGAATTGACGGAGATGCGGAATTTTGACCGCAAAAAGTCACTTTGGAACCACTGTGCGCTGCTGAGAAGTTAGCTCCTAGAATGTTCAATTTTTCTCTTTCGTTAGAGATTATAAAATTCCCTTTTTCGTTTTTTTAAGAGAATTTGGGTTAACTTTTGCGTCATTAAGTAGATTAATTTGGTTATTTTGGATTTCTAGGTTTGGTAGTAATATTTTTTCTTTTTGTCTGAAGATGGAGTTTATTCGTGTAAACATTTTCGACGAATTAACAGGAATCTTCTTAATTTTGTTCTCCCAGAAGGTGTTAACTGATTTTTTAAATTCTTGCTTAATTGTTGCTTTGCATTTTCGTAATAACCATTTGGTGTCTCTAATAATAATTGGAGCCTGTGAGGTTGGATGCCTGTATTCCTTATTTAGAATGGATATTAGGTTGCTTTTGGTTTTCTGTAGTTTTTTTATTTCCGGGTTTACGTATAATTCTGCTGAATTATAGTCTGGGAATGGGGGAACTTGGTTGGTAGTTGCTTTAAGAATTATGTCGTTCATATCTGACAGGTATTTGTCTATTTCACGGTTGATAAGGTTCCTATTTTGAGGGATGATAGTTGTCCATTCGGTGATCCATAGGCCTCGAAAGGTTTTCTACCGTTATTTTTAGGTTGTCTATTGTTTTTAACAACTCGATATGTGTGGTCTCGTTGGTTTTGGTTGCGGAATTTTTGGATTTCCTTAGCGAAACAAATGATTTCGTCATGGCTGTAGTGCAGTGCTGCACAAGGAGCTGTTTTCAGCGCCTAGCGGGGAGCAACCCACCTGTCGTGTTGCTAAGGTCAGAATCGGTGAGGAGAACTGCAGTAGTGTACGTACGTGCTCGTAGGCTCGTAGCATAAGTATATACGGCTAAGTTCAAGTCATACCAAATGCACATACACTACTGCAGTTCTCCTCACCGATTCTGACCTTAGCAACGAGACAGGCGGGTTGCTCGCCGCTAGGCGCCGAAAACAGCTCCTTGTGTAGCACTGCTGTAGTGGAATCCTGTGTGTCGCTTGATGCTACTTTGTTCTTAACCGGTATTTTTGGCATCGGTGACAATCTTTTTGGCTTTTTCTTCGCTTTAAGGATCTGCCCTATTTGGGCATTGATGATGGAGTTGTTCGCGAGAGTGTTCCCTCCGTCTTTAGCAGAATTGGTTAGGTTAAGAAGGACTCCGTTGTCGCTTTTAGTCGCACTTTCATCTCGATGTCCGCTTTCACACACGGTTTCAGGGGGGGGGGGGCCTGAATGTAGGAAGAGTTTTGGGAGGTAATGGGATCACACTTTACTAGTAATACTTGAGTAACCAGAGTTTTCGGAACTTCACTTGTAATAGTCGGGGTACCAGCGCGTGGGCCCCAAGAAGGACACGTCCACTACCTACGAAGGTCAGCGAGCTTCTCTGGCGTGTTCTCCAAACACCCACTGTCCAGTAACAAGACGGCCCTTGTTGTATTTACGCTTGCCAATCTTAGCTTCGTTAATTTCGACGACTTTGTTTTCGCCTCCTATTTGAACCGAAGATTTTTCGACCCATAATTCACACAACACTCTGCAAAAGCTTGCCCAATTAACTGCTGTGTGTGAAGAAATACCTAATTCTTGTATCAAAAATGTTTGTCTGGGTGGCCGAAGCATTTGTTACGTCCCGAAACTTCAAAATTTTTAAAATCAATATTTAGTTGTGTTTTTCTTTTGTTAGTGGGCAGAGTGCTTCGACAACGCTTAGCGTTCTGGGAAATCCATAATCGAGCGCACTTCTGCTTACTGTATTTTATCTATGAAAACGGATACTGGGTACTAGGAACGTCGTCGTCGCCGCGACGTTTGGTCGCTGTGCTGTACCTTGAACGTGGGACTGTTCTGAGGAATCAGCGTAGGTCTCAGTAGTTCGTTCAAAATGAGCAGTGGTTCTCATACCTCGCGACATTGATTAAATGTAAGCGGCGCGGGTGCGTCTTGACAATGCATCTAGCATTCTGGTTTAACCTAATCGAGCGCATTTCCGATCGTCGAATCGTCGCATCAATATAAAGGAGTGATCTGAGTGTGAAAAGCACAAGGACGAGAGTACCCTGTTTGAAACTCCCTCTGAGGGGGCAAGCGCGAGGGAACGGGTGGTGGGGGGAAGGGCGGTGGCCTTACCCCCAATTTCGTGGTGGGGACACCGCTTAGAAAGGAAGACGGACGGGGGCCCACGAACCGGGCCCCCTCCCCCCCCCCCCCCGGGAGCGGCAAAAACCAACGCCGCTCCCGATGGAGCGATCGAGCTCGCGGGGCGAGTCGGGCGGCCGCAAACGGGCCGCCCTGCAGGCACGTTGCCAGCCGCCCGCCTGAGGTGTCCTCCGGGTGTATCCACCTGGCGGCCTTTCTCAAGGCCCCCTCTGGACGCGGCGGCTTGGGCGGCTCATAAGGCCGTCAACGCCCCGGCCCGGTCGCATTGACCGGGTAGTAGCTCGATCGTGGGGTCGTGAGGCGGGGGTACCGGGGGGCACCACGCGCCTTGGCAGCAGCGATCCCGGAAGAGGCGGCGCAGACGCGTGGTCCGTCTCGCGCCACCAGATTGAAGAATATTGCTGGGGGAGGTTTGATAATACTACCGCAGGGATGAGCCCCCTCCCCCCCGTGGGGGGCTGCTGTACGCGGAGTCGCTAAAAGCGCAGGGGGGGAGGGTTGCGAAGGTATCGCTCGTTTGCTCTCGCGTCAAGTCCCTCCCCCCAGGCGCGCAACTCCGCGCACTAGGTAGAACACCTTGGAGGTTTTAGTGGGTTCGGGTCCCACATAACCCCCTACCCGCCCCCGGGGGTGGGGGGTATCCGTGGGGATTTCCTCCAAGTCAAAAAAAAAAAAAAAAAATGCAACCGATAATTTTTGGCAAATATCTCGGCAACGAAGAACGAAACATGTGTTAGTTTCGTTTTGGCTGAAGGTGTGCGTGTAACGCGTATGTACGTATTATGTTTGACGAAAAATATATATGGGTCATTCCACGTAAACAGGATCACCTTCGAGTCCAAAATTTGGGGAAACGTAGACAAACGTTTGAGGGCTTAAATTATTCGTGTGCACATCTACTTTCGAAAGAAAGTTGGCATTTTGAAAAATTCAATATGGCGGATCCAATATGGCGGCTATAATCTGCGAAATTGGGAGATAGTTGAGTAATACTATTAATAAAAATCCGAAAATTACTCGAACGGCTTGAAAATAAAGTGATTACGACTCGACATGAGTCGCTGATTACGAATCTGAAATGAGAATTGACGAATTCAAAGTGGCGGATTCAATGTGGCGACCATACACCCAAGATCTTGTTCCAAGACTGTAAGTTACTCGAAATGATAATCACATAATTACTCGGGGTTTTTGAGGCCACCGATCACGTATCTGCAGCCAAATTTTAAAAATTCAAAATGGCGGATGGAACATGGCCGACCAAAATTTTGAAAAATTTTCGATTGTTATGAAAATTTGCATGTAGGGGTTCTTTGGGTCTCTCGTTACGAATTCGCTGTCACATTTCCAAAATTCAAAATGGCAGATCCGATACTAACGCGACGCACAATGGTAAAAAATAGAGAACACCTCCACAAAACATGAAAGTGACCTTTGATTTGTTGAAAAATGGATATACTAAGGTTTTCGAGGTCGCTGATTAAGAATCTGAAGTCAAAATTGCAAAAAATAAAATGGCGGACCTAATATGGTAGACCGCATATCAGAATACATCAAATTTGTTCTAAACTTGGTAGTTTAGAGTTTTCGAGGTTGCTGATTACGTATTTGAGGTCAAAATTTAAAAAAAAAACAAAAAGGCGGACCGAACATCGCGGATCGCATATCGAAAAACATCAGATTTGGTCTAAACTTTGTATCAGCAGCCAACAGTTTGTACTTTGACGGCTTCTAAAAAAAAAGTTCCGACTTGTTCCACCTTGGGGCTTGTTGGAACTTGTTCACACGAATGTAGAGCGTCAGAAAAAATTATTTCCAGTTGCTACTTTTTGCAACTTTGAATCGCAAAAAAAAACATCAGAT
The DNA here is from genome assembly GCA_960531205.1 of Andrena bicolor. Lineage (NCBI taxonomy): Eukaryota > Metazoa > Arthropoda > Insecta > Hymenoptera > Andrenidae > Andrena > Andrena bicolor. The sequence goes on along the minus strand of CAUIJW010000120.1, from coordinate 189,723 downwards.
TTGGTTTAAACTTGCTATCCTGGCGTTTTCGATGTCCGTGATTACGAATCTGTGATCAAAATTTAAAAAAAAAAATAAAAAAATGGCGGACTCGATATGGCGGATGCGCATATCAGAAACACGTCTGATTTAGTCTAAACTTGGTATCGGCAGCTAACAGCTGTCGCAAGTGGTCAAAATGGACTATGCAGCTAGAGAGAACCCCAAATTAAAAGTGCTTAAACAAATTTTTAACTACGGTAAGTGCAAAGCAGATAGTAGAAGAGAAGAATCAGAGCTGTTCATGACCTTAGATCCGGGCTGCACAGGGAGCCTTTTTCAGCCCCTAGCGGCGAGCAACCAGCCGTGCGTCGAGCTGTCCCGTTGCTAAGAGTAGGATCAGTGAGGAGAACTGCAGTAGTGTAGGTGCGGGCTCGGAGGTGCCTAGCATAAGTATAAGTAACTCACTGATTCTACCCTTAGCAACGGGACAGCACGACGTACGGCTGGTTGCTCGCCGCTAGGCGCTAAAAAAGGCTCCCCGTGCAGTCCTGCCTTAGATGAAGGATCTGTTGAGAGACTTTGAATATTTTGGCGCCAAGTCACGTGCTCCTCTGGGGCTCCAATTGGACACAGCGAGCAGAACACGACGGATATCGAGAGATCGCACTTACTTCCGTCAATATTTGTTATCGATCAGGCTGTGTCACTTTAGAAGTACAAACATACTCTGTATCCATCACATCAATTGTTGCGAGGTTTGCCGGTGTGGAGATTCTCTCCGAGAATCTGGCTGCACTGCGCGGTTGTCCTCGAACGGATCGTTCGCCGGGCTCCGATAGTTCGGGTGAAGATGCCGGGAACGGGATTCTCGGGTCGAGCCGAGAGGTAGTGGATCGTTGCTGGTTAAAGAGTTAGAACTCACCGTAGGTTTAACAAAGGTTTATTCGAGCTGACACTTCGACGAGCGATCACGGTTGTGATCGCGTAACTGATCTTTTACAACAACTCTTCTGATAATTCGGCTGTGGGTTTATATACAATAATTGGGGTCGCGGTTTGGTGATCGCGGGGGGAGGCCTACTGGTCTCCGCCTGTCGATCTCGGCCTTGCAACGTATGCGCTCTACTTTTGGTTGCGCATCTTGCTGAGCTTGCTGGTGTCCGTTGCACCTGGTGTTATGGTTATGTGTCGTTACATAACACAATCCTAAAATATATTACCAAGTTAAAACCAGTAGTGTCTCTGTCAATTACCTCTAACAGAATCCATAGATGAAGCGGAAATAGTTTTGTCCAGCTAGAAAGCCCATTTTGACCACATGCGAAGGTTGTTGACTGCTGATACCAAGCTTAAACCAAATTTTATGATTTTCTGATATGCAGGTCCGCCATTTTATTTTTTGCAATTTTGACTTCAGATTCTTAATCAGCGACCTCGAAAACCTTAGTATATCCATTTTTCAACAAATCAAAGGTCACCTTCATGTTTTGTGGAGGTGTTCTCTATTTTCTACCACTGTGCGTCGCGTTAGTATCGGATCTGCCATTTTGAATTTTGGAAATGTGACAGCGAATTCGTAACGAGAGACCCAAAGAACCCCTACATGCAAATTTTCATAACAATCGAAAAATTTTCAAAATTTTGGTCGGCCATGTTCCATCCGCCATTTTGAATTTTTAAATCTGGCTTCAGATACGTGATCGGTGGCCTCAAAAACCCCGAGTAATTATGTGATTATCATTTCGAGTAACTTACAGTCTTGGAACAAGATCTTGGGTGTATGGTCGCCATATTGAATCCGCCACTTTGAATTCGTCAATTCTCATTTCAGATTCGTAATCAGCGACTCATGTCGAGTCGTAATCACTTTATTTTCAAGCCGTTCGAGTAATTTTCGGATTTTTATTAATAGTATTACTCAACTATCTCCCAATTTCGCAGATTATAGCCGCCATATTGGATCCGCCATATTGAATTTTTCAAAATGCCAACTTTCTTTCGAAAGTAGATGTGCAGACGAACAATTTAAGCCCTCAAACGTTTGTCTACGTTTCCGCAAATTTTGGACTCGAAGGTGATCCGGTTGACGTGGAATGACCCATATACGCATTATGTCGACGAAAATTTTGACTGGAGAAGAAGAATCAGAAGAAAAATCTTACCGTTTCTGACAGATCCATGACATGATATTACGATATCTCTGTCATGCGTGGACCGATTTTATTGAATTTGGTCTTATTCGGAAGCTTATATGTGGTTTACATGAGAAAAATACCATTAAATTTAGGAAATATTGCAGGCGTGATGAGATATTAATGAAATAAGTTTCAGGTTAGGTTGGATTAGCCCGGCGACGGGTAAATGAGAGCGGTAGCGACAGTCACCATATATAGGGTATCTTTCGTGTACTTTCTTTCCTGTACTTGGCGTCGAGACGCTACCGCGTCTCTAGATAGGAAAAAGTTGTTCAGAATCATGTCCCCGACAACATATCCAAAAATAATTGAAATCGGTGAGGAAACACCTGTTTTGCATAATTACCATCTTTTTTTACTTTGTAATTATTATTATTTTCTATTTTTTTGTGATTTATTTGTATTCATGTTATGTCTCAAGTTATGAATTACAGCTAATATGTAGCTATTTTGTCGCTTTTGTTTCATTTAAGTATTTTAAGTAGTAACCGAGAAAAAAATAACGATAAGGGCGTGTACCCCCGTATCACCCGTAAACGGAAGGGGAGGGGGTAGCGATCTAAAACTTTACAGAATGGTGTTTCAGGCTAGGGGGAAAGGGCCCATGCTTACTCTGCTAGACCCTATTAATATCTGGGAAATATTCGTATTTAGCGCATGCGCGTTGTTCCACATCCACCTTCACCGTCACACTTCAATCTCTCAAACGAACCGCAATCGTTTCTTCCATTCGCATTTAAATGACACGTGCTTAGGCTCGCGACAAGTACTCTTTCTCGTCGCACAGTTGGGTATTTGGCCCGAAACCCCGGACATAAATCGATTCCAAAAATTTTGCGTAAACCGTAAAATTTTTGGTGCTCGACACAGTTGAATATCTGAGAAACAATGTATGAATACTGTTTTTTTCATTTGTGCACTCATGGAGCAGCAGGCTTCGTCGAAACTTAAGAGATTTTAGAGCTCGCGATTCTTTCTTAACCGCCCTTTGAAACATCGTTGGCTTATTAAAATTTTCTACAAGTTATAAGGAAATTTGGTGAATTCTCGCATTATGGAAGCTTTTCAGGTAGGTACATACTACACTTTCTAAAAGGTCTTACTTTTTCATCGTATATATTTGCATAGTTATTAACATTTGAAGATAATCGAAAATTCAGTAAATTTGCTTTAAGATTATAAGATTTCATGGTAATGGTATAGATAGAGGGCAACCTCACGGATTTTGACGACCTTGAAATATGTTGTAAAGGACGTCATTCTGAACAACTTTTTCCTCTAACCTTTTTGGCGGTCAACCTTCGTTTCCGAGATATTCGCAAAATTATGTCTATATATGTTACTATCATCTAGCCGTAGGTTTCGAGATATTTGCAAAAAAAATTAGATAAATGTTGATTTTAAGGTCCTTTGAATCCACGGTGGACTCGAGGTGGTCGGTCGCCGGGGGGATTTGTTATAGATTTGGCCGTCTCACGGCCGTGAGAGGGCGGACGGCGCATCTCAAGTTCCATTATTAAGAAAGAAATATTCTTTTAAGTGATAAACTTGCTTACGCGCCGTGAGACGGCCAAAACTATATCAAATCTCCCCTGTTGAAGCGTGAGTGAGGCGTGTGCAGAATATGCGTGATGGAAATGCTTATCAATTTGTACACCCTATAGATCACTAAGAATTGGCCTTTTTGTAAGGGCACTGGTCGATTGTTGACCAGATGACGGCTTCGGAGACCTGGGGGTAAGGGTAATAAAGCACGGCGAGAGGGGTGCGTGGCGAGCGGCTAGGCGCGACTTTGAGGAAAACCCAAGCGTCACTTCCTTCACTCTGCAACGTCTCCCGCGCTATTTTTCACGGTCCCTAAAGAGCCAATCCCATGCCTGATTGAAGCGTCAGTTTTTCGGCGCTAACAGCGACGGCATTTCCGCTTCCGTGCCTGCGTGAGGGCAAGAGGGTGACGCTATGGTCACTCTCAAACGATCGCTCGGACGAGCAACACCGCTCAAATTTAGTCTCTCCAAATAACTCGCAATATAGTGATAATTAGTGTTACTCCTTGAGTTACTTTAATTTTCCTTGTACCTTCCCGCACGAACGAAATCCATACAGTATATTGGTACGTAAACGGTTCGGCAAATACGTACGAGCATTTGCGTACGCAACATTTTGGTCCTTCGAGCCGGAGATTCCTATTCTGGGGTATCATTTTGGACTTCAACGTTTGCGGAGTACAACACTTCAGTCTTCCATTCACCGGGCGTCAGACCACGGTTTTGAAGGAAGTCGGAGCAACATTGGTCACAATAGAGGGGCCTACAACGAGCTATTGGAGAAGAATTCAGCAGGACCACGAAGCGGCCGTTCGGACAGCAATCTTCTGACGGAACAGTGGCATCATCTGCATCATTTCATCACTGAGGATCGTTTGGCAAAGTCCAACATCAGCATTCATTCGGGATTGCAAATTACTGCTTGGGTGAGTACAGCGAATCTCTGTCCTTCTTACCTAGTCCCATTTTTACGCTTCAATTTCAATCAATATGACTACGAATTCAGAGGTTGTGTTATAAGCGAATAAGAGGCAGCGTAGCACCATTAAGGGCCAAGTTACGCGCTTACATTCATCCATTCGCGACACGGCGGAACTTCCCATTGACGCATTAGAGACGCGTAGGTCTAAATTAGAACAATTTTTCGAGTCATTTTCATTGGTGCACCTCGCGATTGAGTCAGATGATTCAGTTCCTGATCAATCGGAGGAACGTGCTCAATTTGAGCAGCAATATTATGAGGTAGCAGATTTAATCAGTGCGCGCATACAATCCTTGCGAAATGCAGAAAGAGTTGTTACTCCAACGCGAAACACAGATTCTCCAAGCACAATATTAGTAAAACAAGCCACTGCGCTTTTACCTAAGATAGAGATAAAACCTTTCGATGGTAATCCCGTGGAGTGGCATAGCTTTCGCGATACATTTCGGTCGGTGGTGCACGATAACGATGAGGTGCCTGCTGTTCAAAAATTTAATTTATTAAAAAATGCCTTGCGTGGAAGCGTCGCGTCGGTTATTACACCTCTGAACGCTTCAGAGCGAAACTATTTGGTGGCCTGGGGCCTACTGCAGGAGCGTTGCAACAAACCTCGGCAGATTGTACATGCTCATTTGAAGGCGCTGCTAGATGTGCCAGATTTAGTGCAGGATTCTCCAACAATTCTAAGAGAATTTGCCGAATTAGTACAAATACACGTGGGTTGTCTTAAGTCATTGGAACAACCGGTGCAACACTGGGATACGTTTCTAGTATTTATTGTGACTCGAAAATTAGACAAAAACACGCGTCGGGCCTGGGATCGTACATTAGAAAATGAACAAATGCCAGATTTCAAACAATTAGTCGCATTTCTTGAAAAACGTTCGCGTGGTGATGACGATGAAGATGATTCGCACACAGCAAAACAGAATCAAGACAAGAATCCTCGACCAAAGGTTACGAAGCGCGGGCAAGTTTATGTAGCGACAAGTAAAGATGTATCCCCCCAAAAAACTTCAAAAAAGTAAAAAAATTACGCCAAGTACATGAATTATCACCAAAAAAAAAAAAGAAGATAATAATATACATGATAAAGTCGAGGACGGAAAAGAGTATAAAAAATCACAAAAAATAAAAGGTAATAATATAATCACAAAAAATAGAAAATATACAATACAAAAAAAGATGTGAAATCAAAATGAGCTGCCAGTACATAAAGGTGCTTTCCAACTGCGCTTAAGATGACACATCTACATACACACAGCTAAAATCCTGTGTTCATACATTCCATTACAATGTATTACATAATATTAAGCAGATATATTTTTATACAAATAAATATTTTAATATGAATAAATATTTTATTCAAAATACTTGGCGCTGCTCCCCGAATTGGTGTTGCTAAACCGAATAAATATGTATAAATTGTATTAATCTTTTTCTTTCTTTCTGGTGCTAGCGTTCGTGAATGTGTGTATACATTGTAAGGGAGTTGTTGTAAATTATTAATTAATACTAAGAAAATTAACATTTTTTCGGTTTCGCAGCGCCAAGTATTTTGAATAAAATATTTATTCATATTAAAATATTTATTTGTATAAAAATATATCTGCTTAATATTATGTAATACATTGTAATGGAATGTATGAACACAGGATTTTAGCTGTGTGTATGTAGATGTGTCATCTTAAGCGCAGTTGGAAAGCACCTTTATGTACTGGCAGCTCATTTTGATTTCACATCTTTTTTTGTATTGTATATTTTCTATTTTTTGTGATTATATTATTACCTTTTATTTTTTGTGATTTTTTATACTCTTTTCCGTCCTCGACTTTATCATGTATATTATTATCTTCTTTTTTTTTTTTGGTGATAATTCATGTACTTGGCGTAATTTTTTTACTTTTTTGAAGTTTTTTGGGGGGATCTCACTTCTTTTTACAAAGATTCGTCACCTACGTAAATACAAAAGCATCACAGAATCCATTAAAGCATGACAATGTTATGGAATTTTAACAAATTACAAAAAGACTTTTTTCCATGACGGTGAATAATAGAAAAAGTTGTCGATCTTGTTTATAATTTTGGGTTCGATAGGTTACGCACACTTAATGTATCATACATACTTGTACCGAGGCGAACACTTACAGCTACTTCTCACGTATCATAAATTCTTAAATGGATTCTCCAATGATTGAGCTTTAATAGCTAGTCTTAAAAAAAGAATGATTAACGTTGAATAAATAACTATGCGTAGCGATTATATTATATTCAACTTCAGCAGCTCAGTTTCATGTTCTCTTGCTTATTTACCTATACAATGTAATTGTGCAGTTATTTTACGATAATCTAAATTTAACTATAGAACGCATGCGATGTACACGTATAATAGAAAACAGCGATGTCGTTTATAGAATATTTGTAACATGCCCTGCACTTAATAAATGTAACACACAATTTCTTCCTGGATGCATTGACGTATTTCTCTTTTTCTTTTTTTTTTTTATTAATTGCAAAACTAACAAGTGGTCGCCTACAAATAGTACTCGCCCTGCGTTTGCATTTTAAACTATTTTGGCCCTTGCTAACAATGTTAAACTTTATATATATCATATATAAAATCTCACCGCAATGCTTCTGTAATTAAATTCAGTAGTGAGTTCCACTTAATTTCTATCTAACCGTATTATCGTTCAATGTTATTACACGTATGTGGTCATTTTCTGAAATAAGAGAATACAAGGAACGCAGCATTGTTTTGTATGCAACTATAAGCACGCACAGTTATATATTTTTGCACGATGGTTATGATAGACTTCTTGTGATATCCTAATGATAGAGATTGTGTATTGTGATTAATACAAAGTGCAATTTGTGTTCTAAACAGCATCTGTTTCGTTTCTTCGTTCGGTATACATTTATTGCTCTAAATAGAACTGCGAATTGATAGATTAATTGCACGGAGGGATATTTGTTCTGTCGGTTACTTTATGCGATTAGTAACCTTGGAACATTTAGAGACGATAGAGGTACAGAGAAAAATGGGCTCTGATAAAAATAATGATAATGAGAACACGATTAGAATCCATAAAAAAATTTTGGCGACTTTATTAATTGCGACAATAATTCAGTCTCCTATTTAGTCTAAAAACTCGTGACATGTCAAATTTTAACAATTTATCTTATTTAACATTTGCCAGGTTATCAAAAATTGATTGACACTTGGTAGGTTATAATACTTGGTAGGTTATAAATAAAATATATGTGTACAAAGACGGACGACGGTCCCTGCCGAATGATCCCGAGAGTCGACGAACAATACATGTGTTATTAGTGAAGGTGTGCGTGTACGCGTATACGTATTATGTTGACAAAAATTTCGACTGGAGAAGAAGAATCAGAATCAGAAGGAAAAGAAGAATTCTTTCTACCGTTTCCGACTGATCCATGAGATCATATTACGATATCTCTGTCATGCGTGGACCGATTTTATTGAATTTGGACGCATTCGAAAGCTTATATGCGGTTTACATAAGAAAAATGCCTTTAAATGTAGAAAATATAGCAGGCGTGCTGAGATATTAATGAAATAAGTTTCAGGTTAGGTTGGAATAGCCCGGCGACGAGTAAATGATAGCGGTAGCCACATTCGACATATACAGGGTGTTCTTTTGTACTTGTTTTCATGTACTTGGCGTCGAGACGCTACCGCGTCTCTAGATCATGTGCCATATGCAAGGGAAATCATTTGGTGTACACGTGCTCAAGTTTTTTGAAGCTTTCTGTGCGGGAACGCTTGGACGCCGCTAAGAGGGCCAAGTTGTGTACAAATTGTTTAGGAAGCAATCACTTCTCTACCACTTGCAGATTTGGTAACTGCAAAAAAATGTGATCGCAGACATCACACGCTTTTGCATTTTCCAGTCGATTCGCGTAATGCAAGTTCAAACTCAAATGAACCTTCTCAGAGTTCTACTGGTGACCAAGCTTCGGCAGTAGAGGCAAAATCCACGTTGACCGTAACGTTGGATGGAGAAGTTTTGCTCGGGACAGCCATCATAAAAGTTCTCAATCAGGACAATAACGAGCAGTTTTGCCGTGTACTTCTTGATAGTGGTTCTCAAGCACATATAATGACGGACAGATTTGCGGATTTGCTTCAGTTAGAGAGGCATGATATCGATTTGTCGTTTTACGGATTAAATCGGTTTAAAACACAGGCGAAGCACTTTGTCCGAACAATCATTAGATCGCGACATGAGAAATATGAGTCAGAAGTTACATTTGTCGTCATTCCCACAATTACTGGGCTTCTGCCGTCTGTTGATGTTGATCGTAGTATGTTTAACATTCCAAAGAAATTAAAGTTAGCGGATCCGGACTTCTATAAGTCAGGAAAGATCGACGCGTTATTAGGAAATAATTTGTTTTATGGGTTATTACGTTCCGGTCAGATCAAATTATGTGGGGGATCAGTCATATTACAAAAATCGCAGTTAGGTTGGTTGGTGACAGGATCCAGTGACTGGCAACGGCGTTTTTCACATGTAGAACCAATTAAAACTTGTTATTTAGTCACGTCATTAGAACGAAGTTTGAGGCAATTTTGGGAGGTTGAAGAAGTATCTTCGGAGCAAGTTTTATCCTCGGAAGAGTTGGAGTGTGAGAGGCACTTTGCTGATCACACATCGCGCGACTCAGCAGGTCGTTATATTGTTAGTTTACCGTTCAATGGACAAGAGGTTCATATTGGTGAATCGCGAAATAGTGCTCTTAAACGGTTTTACGCCTTAGAGCGCAGGCTGGAGAAGAATCCAATTCTTTTGGAACAATACAAGGATTTTTTGCGAGAATATGCAACGTTAGGGCACATGAGCGAGGTCATACAAGACAAAGACCAGTCGGGATATTACCTGCCGCATCACGCGGTAGTGAAGGAATCGAGTGCTACCACGAAGGTGAGAGTAGTGTTTGATGCCTCGGCTAAGAGTTCCACCGGGATCTCTCTCAACGATGCGTTGTTGACTGGTCCAACCATTCAGGATAGTCTGTGGTCAATCTTATTAAGATTTCGTTTTCACATGGTGGTATTAACGGCAGACATCGAGAAGATGTACAGGCAGATTCTAGTGCGCCCGGAAGACACTAGATTTCAAAAGATTTTATGGCCCGAGTCAGTAGCTGATCACGTAAAAACTTTTAAATTAGATACAGTCACATACGGTACAACATCAGCTCCATTTCTCGCGGTTAGATGCTTGAAACAACTTGCGATAGACGAAGCTAGTAAATTTCCAGCTGCAGCACGAATTTTCGAACGTGATTTCTATGTGGACGATTTGCTTACGGGAGCTCCTAGTATCGAGGAAGCATTGAAATTAAGAAACGAGTTGATCGCGTTAGCACAACTGGGAGGGTTCCATCTCAGGCAATAGGCGTCGAATGACGTTAAGCTAATGGAAGATTTGCACGTCCATAATACACAAAAGGCTTTGTGTTTAGATGTCACAATGGTGAAGAAGACATTAGGGGTTTTCTGGAATTCATCTACAGATGATGTTTTTTATTCAATTAAACCTTTTTCTGGTTCACAACTTTTTACAAAGCGAGTAATTTTATCGCAAGTGGCTCAATTGTTTAACCCTTTCGGTTTACTTGGGCCAGTCATCATCAAGGAAAAAATCGTGATGCACCAGCTTTGGAAAGCCAATGTAGACTGGGACGAAATTATTCCATCGAATCTTCAGCAATCGTGGCTTGAATTTAGAAGCGAATTACATTGTTTAAACAATTTTTCTGCTCCACGAAAGGTAATTATTGACCGGGCTACACAATTGCAGCTACACGGATTTTGTGATGCCAGCGAGAGCGCATACGGCGCTTGTATATATATGAGAAGCACCACGAATCAATCTGAACATAGCGTTAGGCTTTTGTGTGCAAAATCACGGGTCGCTCCGGTGAAAATCATATCACTACCACGGCTTGAACTTTGTGCGGCTAGATTGTTGTCTAAACCAGGCATGGAACTAAAGTGAACGCAGCGGCCGATTTTCGGAGGCAACGCCTCCTTTCTCCCGCCGCGCGTCTTTGTCCCCGCGGCGGGCCTAGGAGCTTCGAGCGCCTCAGACCCGTACCATATGAATCGCGCGTGGCGCATTGGGCGACATTGTATCAATAGGTTTCCACATCGACCCAGAGAGCACGATTGTCGATGCGTTTTTGTCTTGTCAACGCGCCACGCGCGGTTCATGTGGTACGGGCCTGAGGCGCTCCACGAACCTGGGCCGCCGCGGGGGCCAAGACGCGCGGCGGGAGAAAGGAGGCGTTGCGTCCGAAAAACGGCCGCTGCGTTCACTTTAGTTCCATGCCTGGTCTAAACTATACAAAGAGGTGATAAAGGCACTGCCTACGGTCAATTTTAATATGGTCAGGTTTTGGTCAGATTCGAGCGTTACATTACAATGGATCAGAACAGCACCACATCTGTTAAAAACGTTTGTCGCAAATCGGGTTAGTAAGTTGCAAGATGAAACTAATCCTCAATCTTGGTTTCACGTCGCCACATATGATAATCCTGCTGATTATGTGTCGCGAGGACAATTACCTTCGCAATTTCTAGCCAACAATGTTTGGTTGGAAGGTCCTCAGTGGCTGGATCAGGATGAAAGGGCTTGGCCAGTCAGTAAGATCTTGTTAGATAATGTTCCGGAGAAACGGCTTTTAGTATCATTAGTTGCAACTAAAGTGTCTAATGATTTATTATCTAGATACTCATCAATTGCTTTTTTAAATAGAGTTGTGGCGTATATTTTACGGTTTTGTCACAATCTTAAACACGAAACGCGGAATACGGGTGAGTTAACACCACACGAGCTTAACAGAGCTCATACTATAATTTTGCGGGAAATGCAGGCAGAGGTTTTTGGCAAAGAGATCTCTTGTCTGAAGAGAGGAACCGCGCTTTCTAAAGGGAGTAAGATTTTAAATTTAACTCCGTTTTTAGATAACGATAATTTGCTTAGGGTAGGCGGACGGTTAAAACACGCACCGATAAGCTATGGACAGAAGCATCCAATTTTGCTACCGCGTTCGCATCACATTACAACTTTAATAGTAAGACATGCACATGTAAAGAATTGGCATGCGGGTATTCAGGCAACATTGAATGCGGTTCGTCAAAGTTATTGGCCAATTGACGGCAAGAAAGCGACAAAACGTATTGTACATTCTTGCATACGTTGTTGCAAAATGAGTCCCAGGGCACCAAATTACATAATGGGAAATTTACGGGTAGACCAGATAACACAGACTCGATCTTTCCAAAGCACAGGCATTGATTACTGTGGTCCATTTTATCTTAAGGAAAAGAAAATTCGCAATCGCTCTAAAGTAAAGGCGTATGTGGCAGTTTTTATTTGTTTTGCTAGCAAGGCTGTGCATTTAGAGTTGGTCACTGATCTCACTACAGAATCATGTTTGGCTGCTTTAACGCGTTTCTTTGCCAGGAGAGGAAAAGCGCAAAAAATATTCAATGATAATGGCACCAATTTTGTGGGCGCAAAAAATGATAGTAGAGTTGCAAGCCTTTCTATCGTCCGATGCATACAAAGATAAATTCCAACATTTCTTAGGTAACGAAGGCGTTGAATGGCACTTTTCTCCGCCGCGTTCACCACATTTTGGTGGTCTATGGGAGGCCGCAGTTAAGGCATTTAAAAATCATTTGTATAAGACGGTGGGTGACGAGCTTTTTACTTATGAGCAATATAACACGCTAATAATTGAAGTTGAAGCCATTCTGAACTCCCGTCCACTAATTCCACCTTCCTCTGATCCCAATGATTTGATCGCTTTGACACCGGGTCATTTCCTGATCGGAGATTCGTTGTGCAATTTGCCGGAGCATGATTTGTTGGGTGTGAAGAACAATAGATTATCTTTTTGGCAACACATTCAGCAAGTGAAGCAACATTTCTGGTCTCGTTGGCACAAGGAGTATTTACATATACTTCATACCCGCAAGAAGTGGCATCTTGGGGATGCTGCAAACATAAGAAAGGGGGCTTTAGTTGTTGTCAGAGACGACAACACACCACCGCTTCACTGGAAAATGGGACGAATTGTGGACATCCATCCAGGGGGAGACGGTATCATTCGGGTGGTCACGGTCCGAACATCACAGGGAACGTACAAGCGTAGCGTTAAAAGACTTTCACCATTGCCTATTGAAGGTCCTGACCTGATTGTTTGAACATTGTACAGCTTTAATGCTTCATTTTGTCGTTTTGATATTTACGTGATTATGACATATGACAATTGTTTGTTGTAACTTTCATCTGATGTGTCTCCATTAGACTGTGTACTTAGATTTAAGTGTGATGTTTAGAATTTATTTTTTTTATATATATACTCCACGCATTGTATTCACACCTTAACATGATAAGTCTGATAATCATATTCAGTTATATCCTGATGCTATGTACGATTTCGGTATTTTTTTTTTTGGTTAGGATATTTAGTGCGTCATACTGTAATGTTTGTACGTCATATTATAATATATTATTCTATGTTAAACGTAACCGTTCAAGGCTGGCGGCATGTTGAAGCGTGAGTGAGGCGTGTGCAGAATATGCGTGATGGAAAAGATTATCAATTTGTACACCCTATAGATCACTAAGAATTGGCCTTTTTGTAACGGCACTGGTCGATTGTTGACCAGATGACGCCTTCGCAGACCTGGGGGCAAGGGTAATAAAGCACGGCGAGAGGGGTGCGTGGCGAGCGGCTAGGCGTGACTTTGGGGAAAACCCAAGCGTCACTTCCTTCACTCTGCAACGTCTCCCGCGCTATTTTTCACGGTCACTAAAGAGCCAATCCCATGCCTGATTGAAGCGTCAGTTTTTCGGCGCTAGCAACGACGGCATTTCCGCTTCCGTGCCTCTAGTGTGAATATTTACCAAAGATTTTTGCAATTGAGGCATTTGATGGAAAAAGGGCACATACGCCAAAATGCTATTTCGAGTAAATCGATTTCAAAGTTTTCATTATAGTATAACTTAATGAAAAGTAATGCAATTAAATCCAAATTTTTTTAAGGATGCAGTACCATATCCTTGAAACGTTTCGTAAACAGAATTCATGATTAGAAAATGATATGTGTCTTTATTTAATAGTTTTATGCAAGTGGTTTATGTGCCCTTTTTCCATAAAAGTGGTAAATTCGTAGAAAATTGCTTCTTTGTTTATTTATTTAAATATAATTTTGTTTACTTACTTAGTTACACATGTTTTATACTTTGTTTAAATAAAAATACAAAATGAATCACAAAAATAAACAAAAAATATAATGTTTTAAGTAAGTATGTAATTTTTGTTAAATTTTCCAAAACTATTACACCTCTTCCTCGTCAGAAATCATCAACAGAAGTGATCAGTTATATTTCCTTTTCAATACAGAAGTAAAATTGTTTGGCAAAACGCGTGATGTCCAGAGTGGTGGTCAACGGCGGCGCGCGATCCAGTGCCGCTCAGCGTAACACAATCGCTTAAGGCGAGTTGACTACCACTGTCGGCGCCGCGCGTTTTTCCAAACTATTTCGCTTCAGTATTGCAAACAAAACGAGCCTTACCACTTCTATTGACTCTTTTCGCAGTAAAACTCTCTGCTGCATCGCGTGGAATGGTCAGATTTTCTTCCAGACCCTTAGTTTTGGAAATAAATTGAAAGATATCTGCAAAAATGGGTGCATTTCGTGTGTCCTTTCCCCTTTGTTCATTGTTTAAACACATTTAAATGTTCATAATGGAATAATAACTTATATCGTTGTATTCGGGAGGGTTCATAGAATAATTTGACGCAACGGCCAATCGTCTAACTATTACCGTTTCGACACAAAAGATGTTCAAAGTTGAAAATTTGCAGTTTTTTTCAAAGTCGAGTTTTTCAAAAACTGAGGGTGATGGCGACAAACGGTTTGTGGATTCGTATACAGGGCGCAAAACTCTACAAGAATCACCCAATGGATATTGCAGAACAGAAAAAAAGTTTCATTTTGTTGGACTGTGTTACCGGTGGGCTTGGGAGATGGTGTAAACATGCAGAATTTCTCGAACAGCAGACGAATGCCGATGTCGCCCCGTTGTACAGTGGAGTATTTGGCCCGAAAACCCGGACATGGCTATTTTAAAATCTTCAAATTCTCATAAAATTGGTAAAATTCATCCAAAGTTGATGAAACAAAAACGATTTTCTAGTTTACACTTTCTACTTTTCGATTCATTAAATCAATTTTATTGAAATCGGTATCCAGGGGGTAAAATCCGCCCTTAAAGAGGAATGTGCCAAACTGTAAAAGTTTCTTGATCTTTGGCAAGTGCTACGGAGTGCAAACAATATTTTTTGTAATTTTTATGTGTACTATCGGAAAGTAGGATCCTTTGCCTTTACGATAAGCCGAACCTCATAAAAAAGATGTTTTTTAACAAAGATACAGCCATTTAAAAAAACTTCCATTTCTTAAACATTTTGTGTACGGTATAGATAGGTATATGATATAAAATATATAATTGAACGTAATCAACGAACTCCAAGCGTACTTACTGAGTATAAGTAAAATGAGATGAAATATAAAAGTAAAATCCAAATAGCACTTAACTATTGAACTTAAAAAACACACGATAAATATATATAACACACACTAAATATACATATGTAATACACACTAAATATAAACAATACAAAACCAAACTTAAACTGAATGAAATGAAAGAAGAACTAAAATATAACGTAAGTATGTAAAAAATGCTCAAATGTCTCGCTGTGCAGTCTCTGATGACACTGATTCAACCGAATGCAGACAGAATGTAGAGAATTTAGTCAAAGGCTTATCTACAGAATAGCATAAACATCTCCTGTCTATAATCTAAACAATTCCTTCGAAGAGTTTCGTATCACCACCTCACGAAGGCCTGGCGAGCGCTACCGCACAGGCGCGGCGTACGGTAAATCGCATCAGTTTTCGATTGTCATTTCTAGCTAAATTAGCTATAAAACTTAAATCCGGACGAATCAGGAACCATTCTTTTTTACACTGTCATCACAAACCTTTATCAAAAGTAATGGCACCACCAACAGCAGTTAACATGGTTTAGCAGTATAACAAAATCGTTAATGAAATCGGTAATGGTATAGATAGAGGGCAACCTCACGGATCTTGACGCCCTTGAAATATGTTGTCAAGGACGTCATTCTGAACAACTTTTTCCTCTAAACTTTTTGGCGGTCGACCTTAGTTTCCGAGATAATTGAGGCATTTGATGGAAAAAGGGCACATAGGCTTATGTGCCCTTTTTCCGTAAATCGTTTAAATCAACTCAGGTATATGTTATATATATATAATATAGCAAGGACATTTCTTCTCCCACGTTTAAATTAGCTAGATGCTGTTTTGTTACGTAGCGTCATCGACATGCAGCTACATAGTCGCTGAGCGGTCGCGCTACCGCGCTGTCTATTGTCGAGTCGTGCAATACGTTTTATTTTGTGTAAGCGAGGAACTATGGAAACTGAGGCGAGTATCGAATCCGCAAGGAAAGATGCGAATTTGGGAAAGAAGAAATTGATTTACAAGACAACTTGGTGTAGAGAATCGAAGAAATTAAAACGTCTTGGCGCACAGAGTTATATATCTCATTCGGGAAAAGAGGTGAAAGGAAAAACATTTCATTTTATTACGAAGTGCTGCACAAATGATTGTCACAAGAAATTTGATAGAGATCATCAAGAATCTATTTTTAACTCCTTCTGGAAATCCGATACAAAAACAATTCAGGACATATATCTTGCTGGCTGTATATCGAAAAAACATAAAACAGATCGTTCTCGTTATAAAATCAATCCGAAAAAAATAGAATAAATATTTGGCAGTACTCTCTTAAAAATGATGGAATAAGTTATCCGGTATGTCTTAAATTATTACTACAATTGTTACAACCAATGAAAAGAATGAGAATAGCCCAAGGAAAAGTTCAAAATGACGATACTTTTGAAGAAAGAAGAGGAAAGCACGAACACAGGCCTCACAAAGTGGACGATGATGTTTGGGAATTAATGAAATCACACGTAAATTCTTTTCCTCATAATAAATCACATTATTGTCAACATAAATCTGCTTTAAACTATTTCAATAATCCTAACTTAAATGTGAAAAAACTTTATAACAGTTTCAAGATGTATTATGAACAAGAAACTGGAAGACCCCTTATTATAGGATACAACTGGTATTTCAAAGCTTTTCGCGAAAAATGTAACTTTACTTTTCGTCAACCTAAAACAGATGTGTGTGACTTTTGCACAATATGTACAAAGAAACTTAAAATAGACCCTCATGATCCCTGCAGCTCTGAGTTCGAAACGCACAAAACAAACTACAAACTCTACTTCGAAATCAAAAACAAATATATTAATGAAGCGAATAAAAGTGTTACTGTTCTTGTGTGTGAGTTCGATTACGCACAGAATTTCGCTGTACCAAAGCTAAATGTGACAGCCCAGTTCTACAAGCGACTCCTGTGGTTATATACATTCAACATACACATCTACAACGATGGGACATCTTTCTTATACAACTTTATGGAACATGAAGCAAAGAAGAATGCGGATTCAGTAATTTCCTTCCTCAACAAGTCCCTTACAGAAAAATTGAAGGAAAATCCTCGCATTAAGAAGATAGTGCTATTGTCTGATTCAGCTGCAGGACAGAATAAAAATTCAGCAATGGTGTCTTTCTGTTTATGGTTCTCAAGAATATTTAATGTTGAAATAATCCATCTATTCCCTGTACGAGGACACTCATTTGGGCAATGCGACAGAAATTTCGGGATAATTAGATCCTACCTCAAGAAAGAAGAGACCATTTCCACGGCAAAAAAGTACCTAGAAGCAATGGTTCTTTGCAGAGAAAACCCTTCCCCTTTCAATGTTATGATGGACCACACGATTATCGAAAACTCGACAGCAGCTTTGCCAGTTTTCTTCATGAAGCATCCAATGAGTAAGGGTAAAAAGTTCACTATCCGCAAATATGTGAAAATATCTTTCAAACCAAATGGTTTGCTTCATACTTACGAAATGTACAATTCGAGCTTTGTACCTTTCAAGTTCTGGAAAAAAATGTATAATGAAAAGCAATTAAAGAGCATTCAAATGAAACAAGTTGAATCACCTGGCCTGAAAGTTAATAAAGAAAAGGACGTAAGAGATCTATTGCAATATTTGGACGAGGACAGCAGAATATGGATTGAAAACGTTCTTCAAGCAGCAAAGACTATACCGAGCGAATCTGATAAGGATGAATTCATGTCGACTGACGAGGAAGAGGTGTAATAGTTTTGGAAAATTTAACAAAAATTACATACTTACTTAAAACATTATATTTTTTGTTTATTTTTGTGATTCATTTTGGAGGGGATTAGGAAGAGGTGTAATAGTTTTGGAAAATTTAACAAAAATTACATACTTACTTAAAACATTATATTTTTTGTTTATTTTTGTGATTCATTTTGTATTTTTATTTAAACAAAGTATAAAACATGTGTAACTAAGTAAGTAAACAAAATTATATTTAAATAAATAAACAAAGAAGCAATTTTCTACGAATTTACCACTTTTATGGAAAAAGGGCACATAAACCACTTGCATAAAACTATTAAATAAAGACACATATCATTTTCAAATCATGAATTCTGTTTACGAAACGTTTCAAGGATATGGTACTGCATCCTTAACAAAATTTGGATTTAATTGCATTACTTTTCATTAAGTTATACTATAATGAAAACTTTGAAATCGATTTACTCGAAATAGCATTTTGGCGTATGTGCCCTTTTTCCATCAAGTGCCTCAATTGCAAAAATCTTTGGTAAATATTCACACTAGAGGCACGGAAGCGGAAATGCCGTCGTTGCTAGCGCCGAAAAACTGACGCTTCAATCAGGCATGGGATTGGCTCTTTAGTGACCGTGAAAAATAGCGCGGGAGACGTTGCAGAGTGAAGGAAGTGACGCTTGGGTTTTCCCCAAAGTCACGCCTAGCCGCTCGCCACGCACCCCTCTCGCCGTGCTTTATTACCCTTGCCCCCAGGTCTGCGAAGCCGTCATCTGGTCAACAATCGACCAGTGCCGTTACAAAAAGGCCAATTCTTAGTGATCTATAGGGTGTACAAATTGATAATCTTTTCCATCACGCATATTCTGCACACGCCTCACTCACGCTTCAACATGCCGCCAGCCTTGAACGGTTTCTGCATGTTTACGCCATCTCCCAAGCCCACCGGTAACACAGTCCAACAAAATGAAACTTTTTTTTCTGTTCTGCAATATCCATTGGGTGATTCTTGTAGAGTTTTGCGCCCTGTATACGAATCCACAAACCGTTTGTCGCCATCACCCTCAGTTTTTAAAAAACTCGACTTTGAAAAAAACTGCAAATTTTCAACTTTGAACATCTTTTGTGTCGAAACGGTAATAGTTAGACGATTGGTCGTTGCGTCAAATTATTCTATGAACCCTCCCGAATACAACGATATAAGTTATTATTCCATTATGAACATTTAAATGTGTTTAAACAATGAACAAAGGGGAAAGGACACACGAAATGCACCCATTTTTGCAGATATCTTTCA
Organism: Andrena bicolor; assembly: GCA_960531205.1. Classification (NCBI taxonomy): domain Eukaryota; kingdom Metazoa; phylum Arthropoda; class Insecta; order Hymenoptera; family Andrenidae; genus Andrena; species Andrena bicolor. The sequence continues at coordinate 170,333 of CAUIJW010000120.1, read as the reverse complement.
ATTTATTTCCAAAACTAAGGGTCTGGGAGAAAATCTGACCATTCCACGCGATGCAGCAGAGAGTTTTACTGCGGAAAGATTCAATAGAAGTGGTAAGTCTCGTTTTGTTTGCAATACTGAAGCGAAATAGTTTGGAAAAAAGCGCGGCGCCGACAGTGGTAGTCAACTCGCCTTAAGCGATTGTGTTACGCTGAGCGGCACTGGATCGCGCGCCGCCGTTGACCACCACTCTCGACATCACGCGTTTTGCCAAACAATTTTACTTCTGTATTGAAAAGGAAATATAACTGATCACTTCTGTTGATGATTTCCGAAAGAAAAATGTCTGTTGCATCGTGTGGGATGATCAGATTTTCTCCTAGACCCTTAGTTTTGGAAATAAATTGAGAGATATCATAAAAAATGGGTGCATTTCGGGTGTCATTATCCTTTTGGTCGCTGTTTAAACATATTTAAATGATCATAATGCAATAATAACTTATATCGTTGTATTCGGGAGGGTTCGTAGAATAATTTGACGCAACGACCAACCGAATAACTATTACTGTTTTGACACAAAAGATGTTCAAAGTTGAAAATCTGCAATTTTTTTCAAAATCGATTTTCTCAAAAACTGAAGGTGATAGAACAATTTTTCTTACGGATTCGTGTTCAGGGCGAAAAACTCTACAAGAATCACCGAGCAGCTATTGCAGATCAAAAATCGTGTTGGACAGTGTAATTAGGCAATGGTAACGGCCCGCTGACTCATGTGGAGCGTCGATAACTGCCCCTTCCATCAACCTGCGATCGATGGAAGGGGGACTCGTCTTCCTTCCCGGAAATCACTGCCGATTTCCTGGAATTCAGACGCTCTCTGCTCGCGACACGTACCCTTTGCTTACGCACCTTGCTTGCGCTTAGTTCGCCTATTTCTAACTCCTAGGCTTCGCGACTTTGCTTCGCCAGCGACTAATTGCTTCGCTTGAGCTTATTAACGATTTCTAATTGCTACTTGTATGTAATAATTAGTGCTACGTGTTTGTGTCAATAACTGTTAAGTTTATTGTGCTTGACCTTGTAAATACATTTAAATTATAACTGCAACTTCTAATCACCAAACTTAAATAAGTACTTCGCTAATTGTGAAATAACTTTCTTTGCACCGATCCTTATACTTTGTAATATCTGCAATTGCGTGAGAGATCGAAGTTTAATTAAAAACCCAATTTATGGTTCAATTGTTAAATTAGGGTGCTGTAATTTATCGTTGCGTTGAGTTAGTTATTAGTTGATAGGGGAGACCGGGGATAGTTTGAACACGGGGATACATTGGACAGTTTGAAAATTGCCTCCATAGTGTTATGATGATTGCAATTGTTTTTGTAGTTTGTGTCTATGTTCACACCAAATCAACTGATATTCAATATGGCGTGTTGCAGTCACGAATGACAAGGTAAGTCACACTTTTCAATTTTTGTATGTTACTGTATAATATTTTCATCTACTTTTCGTTGTGATTCGGATACTTCATTAAGGAAAAATTTTATTTTAACTTTTTTGAGGCATTACTGAATGTGTTTAGTATAAAGTAATGCTATGCCAAAATCAAAGTATCCTTTTTGAGGAAAGGCACGAATAATTTTGTTTTGATATGATATGAGGGGCTACATTGGACAGACCTGGGAATACATTGGACAGCTTGCCAAGTCTGTCTAATGTATACCCCCCCCCCCAATGTAATCCCTATTTTACTTTGTTTACAAATATTTAAAAGTAACAGTGAAGTATTGTCTTCGGCTTCTTTGTAGATGGTTTGAACGTATAAAAAGTGCACAGAAAGCCAATTAGAAGAAGGGGATACAAAAGCTGCAGTCCACGACGTGTTCCAAAGGGGGGTGTCATTGCGTGCTGCGGCGGCCCAACACAGAGTGAAGAAGTCCCGCTTGGGATCTAGAGACGCGGTAGGGTCTCGAACGTCAAGTACATGAAAGAAAAGACACCCTGTACTATGTACATATAAGACACCCTGTATACGTAACACCCTGTATATGAATGTCGACTGCCCCTGGCATGTATCTCCATTTTCCGAAATCCGAAATTCCGAGCCCTGCATATATTCGTAATCGACTGTCGCTAACGCTAACCTTTACTCGTCCCGAAAATATTCTGAAACTTATTTCATTATATCTCATCACCCCTGCAATGTTTTTTTAAATTTAAAGGCATTTTTCTTATGTAAACCGCATATAAGCTTTCGTGTTTAGAACTGTGTATATATTGCAAATATTAGATTTAAGTTGTACATATCTTAGCGGTAAGAAACGCCTATCGCGTGCGGAACCACCTTAGGTGACACTGTCGCGATCATACCAATGTAGGAAATGAGGTAGACGAGAGGTAACAACCTCAGCCTCGGTGGCCCTACTGCCGCCAACGTATCCACAGGGTTGAGAGGTAATGATTCGTAGATTGATTTGACAATACTAGGAACTTTATTGCCGTCACGTGCACGATACCGTGCACGTAAGGATGACAGTGGTAAACCACCAACAATAGTCGTCTACACGACAGACATTAGCCAACAGGCTAGACACTACAAAATAGTGATTAGTATACACCAACCCCTCCAAAAACTTCAAAAAAGTAAAAAAATTACGGCAAGTACACGAAAATCAAATAAATCACAAAAAATAAAAGGTAATAATATAAATCACTAAAAATAGAAAAAATATACAATACAAAAAAAGATGTGAAATCAAAATGAGCTGCCAGTACATAAAGGTGCTTTCCAACTGCGCTTCCCACACAGCACCATAATATTGCAGCAACGTCTCTGCAATGATACGGTTCAAGATTGCAATGTTGCACCATAACATTTCAGAGACATTGCAGGTTCAGTCCTATGTCCGCTTTCGCAATGTTGTAGGTGTGTATTTTTGCAAAGTTACGGCAACATTACAAATATGTAGTCCTGCAACGTTATGGCAATGATTCTGCAACAAAACGGTAAAATTGTGGCAATGATCCTGCAACTCTTCGGCAATATTGCGGTGCGAGATTGCAATGTTGCACCGCATCATTTCAGAGAAGTTGCAGGTTCACTCCTATGTCCGCCTTCGCAATATTGCAGGAGTGTATTTTTGCAAAGTTACGGCAACATTACAAATATATAGTCCTGTAACGTTCCGGCAATGATCCTTCAACGAAACGGCAAAATTGTGGCAATGATCCTGCAACTCTTCGGCAATAATGCGGTGCGAAATTGCAATATTGCACCGCAATATTGTAGGTTCAATCCTTTGTCCGCCCTATGCAATAGTGCAGGCGTGCAATCCTGCAACGTTTCGGCATTGTGACTACAATATTCCGGAACCGTTAAAGGGAAATGTAAGGGCAATGAATTAAATTACAATAAACAGTATCAATTAAATATTTATATATTTTTGAATTATATTAAAAGATAGTAAAACAAATATCCGCGGGTTATGTCTGGGGCAGGTCTGGGGGAGTTCAGGGTCGGCCGATCGATGAGGTATCTCGGTCTGACCCTAGACACCTACTGGCGATTCGCGCGTCACTTTCGGGTCCTGGGCCCCAGGTTGGAGCGACAGGTGTTCGCCTTCGGGCGCATCATGCCCAACCTGGGAGGCCCGCACGAAACAGTTCGGCGACTATACGTGACGGTCGTCCGGTCCATGGCGCTCTACGGAGCGCCGGTCTGGGCCGGCGACCTGGGGGGCTGTCGCGTGGGGCGAGACCTTCTGGCAAAGGTTCATCGCCGCGCAGTCCTCCGTGCCGTGCGGGCTTACCGCACGGTGTCACACGCCGAGCTGTCGGCGCTGGGTGGGTCCCCACCATTCCATCTGCTCGCTGAGATGGAGGCGGAGGTGTACTTCGCCTCGCACGATCTCAGCGGAGCGAGGGACCCCCTGGCGCCGGTCGGACCCGACGCGCGGGACCAGGCCCGGCGACGCATGGGAGCCAGATGGATCGACTGGCTCTCCCTCCCGGAACATCGGGGGGGACGCGTCGTCGGGGCGCTGCTGCCCATTCTCGGGGAATGGGTGGGGCGTAGGTACGGCAGGCTTACCTTCCGCCTGACACAGATGCTCACCGGAGTCGGTTGCTTCGGTGACTTCTTGTGTCGCATCGGGCGGGAGGAGGCGCCGCAGTGCCACAGCTGCGGCCGGGGCGACGTGGACTCGGCGGATCACACTCTGGCGAGGTGCGCGGAGTGGCTCGATGACAGCCGAGTCCTGGAGCTGCAGCTGGGTCCCGATCTCTCGCTGGCGACGGTCGTGCGTCGCATGGCGGGAGATCGGGACTGTTGGGACGCCGTCGCCTCCTTCTCCGAGGCTATAATGCTCGAGAAGGAGGAGGCGGAGAGGGACCGCGAGAGGGCGGGCCGGGGACGGGGCGACCGATGTGCACCGCGGCGTACCGCAGGGGTCCGTTCTGGGACCCCTGCTCTGGAACCTGGCGTACGACGCGGTGCTGCGGGTGGAAATGCCGTCGCTGCGGGTGTCGTTGGTTTGTTATGCCGACGACACCCTGGTGGTGGCATCCGGGCAAAAGTGGGCAGCGGCGATCGACCTCGCCGAGGAGGCACTGCGGCGCGTCGTCGCCTCGATCAGGACGCTCGGTCTGCGAGTCGCCTTTCACAAGACGGAGGCGATGTGGCTCGCGGACAGGGTTGGGAGTGGTATCCCCAACAGAGCGTCCCTTAGGATCGGGGATGCCTGCATAAGGGTCGGCCGCTCCATGAAATACCTCGGGCTGACCCTTGACACCTACTGGCGCTTTACGCGCCACTTCAAGACCCTCGGCCCCCGACTAGAGAGGCAAGTGTTTGCCTTCGGGCGAATAATGCCCAATCTCGGGGGCCCTCACGAGGGAGTTCGGCACTTGTACGTGACGGTCGTCCGGTCCATGGCGCTGTATGGCGCGCCTATATGGGCCGGCGACCTGGAGGACTGTCGCGTGGGGCGGGAACTCCTCGCCAGAGTTCACCGCCGCGCGGTCCTCCGAGCCGTGCGATCATATCGCACGGTGTCACATGCCGAACTGTCCGCGCTCGGTGGATCTCCCCCCTTCCATCTACTCGCGGAGATGGAGGCGGAAGTCTACTCCGCTTCCCGCGATCTCCGCGAGGCTGGGAATCCACCGGCGAATGGACTCGAAGTGGCGCGTGGCCAGGCCCGGCAACGGATGACAGCCAAATGGCTGGAATGGCTCGCCCTCCCCGAACATCGGGAGGGCCGCGTTGTCGGGGCGCTCCTGCCCATCATGGACGAATGGGTAGGGCGTGGGTGTGGCAGGCTGACCTTCCGCCTGACGCAGATGATCACCGGTGTGGGGTGTTTTGGTGATTATCTGTGTCGCATCGGGCGGGAGGTGACGTCGCGCTGCTGGTCGTGCGACAGGGGCGACGAGGACTCGGCGGACCATACCTTGGCACGGTGCCAGGAATGGTTGGACGACCGCCGGGTCCTGGAGGTGCGGATGGGCCCCGATCTCTCGCTGCCGACAGTCGTGCGTCGGATGGCGGGAGACGGGGCGTGTTGGGCCGCGATGTCCCTCTTCGCCGAGGTGGTGATGAGGGAGAAAGAAGAGGCGGAGAGGGACAGGGAGCTGGCGGGGCACCCGTCCCGCATGGCGGCTCCCCGGAGGCGGGCGCGGCGCAGATGACCCTGAGCCGGGGGAGATCGTGCTGCGACGCGATGACATCGCGTCGCTCCGCTCCCCCGTTGGCTCAGGGATCCGCCGCCGGCTCCCATAAGGCGGGAACGGGAAGGGAGGAGGAGGTGCCACCTCCCCCTCAGAGACCGGGAGGGTGTGGCCTGGGAAGGGGGGCGCGGTGTGCCGAGTAGGCCAAACTATATCACCGCGCCCCAAGAATAGCCGCCACATAATTGTGGTCGTGGCGGCGACTGAGGGGTGGATGAGGGGGGCCCACGTGTCAAGGGCCCCCCGCCAGTGGAGCGGCTGAGCCTGCCGCTCCGGGTTGCGCGATCGAGTTCGTGGGGCGAATGGGCGGCCGTGTCGGGCCGCTCCAATGGCAATGCCCGCCACGCGCTTGGGACGTTAATTTCTTTCCCCAAGTTCGCGTGGCGATGGAGCGGCCCTACGCATACACGGCCGGCTAGAACCTTCGCCCCGCCCGGCCGCGACCTCGCAACATCTTGGTCGCACCCGGGTAGTAACTCGATCGCGGGGTCGTGGGGTGGGGGTGCCGGGGGGCACCACCCGCCCTAGCAGCAGCGACCGGAGACGGCGCGGACGTGTGATCCGTCGCGCGCCGTCGGAGTTTCGGAAACTGGGGGGAGGATTCAACTCCCCCCAGGGAAGACCCCGAATCGGGGCTGGCGCGGAGCTATGCATATGCGCTAGAGGGGGGGGGGCAAGCGGACGTATCGCTCGTTTGCTCCCGCGTGAAGTCCCCCCCCTCGGGCGCGCGGCTTCGCGCCTGAGGCAGATCACCTCGGTGGTTTTAGTGGGTTCGAGTCCCACATAACCCCTGACCCTCCCCCGGGGGTCGGGGGTATCCGTGGGGATTTCCACCGAGTTAACAAAAAAAAAAAAAAAAAGAAAAAAAGGTCTGGGGAGCCCAGTTGCGATCCCGCGCGCTCCCAGGACGGCGGCGGTGACGATCACCGCCCCCGTGGGAGGGGAGGAGAGTTTCTCCGCGCGGGTCGCGGGCGCGATGGCGGCGATCAACGTCGCCGACCTCGGCATCGCAGCGATGCGGCCGAGGCGCGCCGTGACCGGGGGGTTGATCCTGGAGATTCCAGGATCGCAGAGCTCGGCCAAGGCTGCCGCCCTCAAGGCGAGGCTGGCGGAGCAGCTGGGGGGCACCGGCATCAAGGTGCAGTGCCCCCAAAAACTGGCCGAGTTCCGGGTGTGCGGGCTCACCGAGCTCGCGACCGTGGAGACGGTTCGGGGGGCAATCGCGGCCCAGGGGGCCTGTCCGGCGGAGGACGTCACGGTCGGCGCTAAGCGACCGGACACCGCCGGACTCTTCTCCCTCTGAGTCCGCGCGCCCGTGGCAGCTGCTGCCAAACTGTTAAGGGCGTCCACCGTCGTGGTGGACTCCCTGATGGCCCGATGGCCCCAAGCTACAGTGCTTCCGCTGCCTAGAGTTCGGCCACGTCAGGGCCAAGTGCAGCAGCCCCACGGACAGGAGCGGCGCGTGCTACCGGTGCTGTAAAGACGGACACGCGGCCCGCTTCTGCGAGGCCCCCCCCCCCCGTCTGCCCGCTCTGCGCGGCGGCGAACCTGCCCAGCGGGCATAGAATGGGGGGACCGGCTTACCGGCCCCCTCCCGTGACCCGCGCTGCGGCCCGGGGCCGCAGGGGCGCGAAGCCCACCCCGGCATCTTCGTCCGCCGCGGGTGTCCCGCCCGCGATCCCCGCGCCCTCCGCATCTCCGCCCCCGGCGTCCCCGTCGGAGGCTATGGAGACAGCGCCGCTGGCCTCGGCATCCGTGGCCGGTGCGGGCGCGGGGAAGAGAAAGGAACGAGAAGAGTCGGACGCTCCTACCAGCGGCCTCTCTTCCCCGGCTCGCGGGGGGTCCCCCGTGGTAGGCGGGGGACGGAAGAAAAAGGGAAAGGGGGGGAGCAGCCCAGGGCTCCCCCCGGCGTGTCCGCCGCCGGTCGGGAGGGAGGCCTTTTTAAAGGCCACGGTGGTCCCTCCGACGGCGAGCGCGACAACGAGGGAGGAGGACGCGGCCGAGGCGCTGGGGTTGGCGCGCTCGGTCGCGGCCTCGTACGGAGGTGCCCACTTCCCGGACGACGAGGAGAAGCGTCCGGCGCCCCCGTTTGCCAACGGGGGCGCGGTCCAGCCAGAGGAGGTGTCGGGGGGGGGGGGGCCGACCTTGAGCCTTGCTAATGTCTCGAGGCCCCCCGATACTCCTCATGAACGCGTGCCACTCCATGCGAGCGCACGACCTGCTTGAGCAGGCTCGCATTGAGATGGGCGTTGGGCTGGCCGTCATCGCCGAGCCGTATCCGCTGGCGGACCGATGTTCTCGGTCCACCAACCCGGATCGGCAGGTGGCGATTACGTGGGAAGTGGGAAGAGGAGCCCCGTCGTGCGTGGTCGCCCAGCACGGACGGGGCTGGATGGGCGCGAGATGGGGAGGCTTCCTCGTGGTCGGCTGCTACCTGGCACCGAGCCTGAACGTCCCGGAGTTCGAGGACCGGCTGAGCGAGGTGGGGGCGTTTCTAGCCCCCCAATTAGCTCGGCCGGTGGTCCTTCTGGGGGACTTCAATGCCCACGCTCGCGAGTGGGGCTCCCCCAGAACGGACTGCGGGGGCGAGGTGCTCCTCGAGTGGGCGGAGGCGATGGGGTTCGTCCTTAAGAACCCCTACGCGGTCACGACGTTTCGCGGGTCGCGGGGCGAGTCGGTTATCGACCTCGTCTGGGTTAACCCCGCGGCCGCGGCGTTGACGTCGGACTGCTGGGTGGCGGAGGAGTCAGAGACTGGCTCGGACCACATGTACGTCATGCTGGCCACCTCCGCCGCCACGCTTCCTCCCGCTCGTGCCGGTAGACAGCCGCCGCGCTGGGCGCTCAAAAAGCTAGATGCTAGCGCGGCCCAGATGGCGTCCTCCGTCGTCGCCTGGCCTTCCCTGCCGGGCGACGTCCTCGACGACCCCTCCAACGGCGCCCTATGGCTCCGGCGGGCGTTGCAGCGTGTCTGCGACGCCACGATGCCGCGAGTCGGGCCGCCGGGCGGGGGTCGGAGGTCGGTGTACTGGTGGTGCGAGGAGATCGCCGATCTCCGCGCGACGAGCGTCCGCGCTCAGCGCCAGTACACCAATGCCCGCCGTCAAGACCGACGGCGGGTGACGGAGGACCAGCTGCAGGAGCTGCGCTCCGTGTTTTCCGCGGCGCGCAGAGAGCTCCGTGCAGCCATAGCCCGGGCCAAGACCCGTTCGCACGAGGAGTTCCTCGAGACCCTGAATCGGGACCCTTGGGGGCGCCCGTACAAGGCCGTGTCCGTAAAACTCGGACGTTGGGCGCCCCCTGTCACGGAGGGCGTCGAGCCCCGGTTTCTGCTGGAGGTTTTGTCGGCGCTGTTCCCCCCTCCCCCGGTTCCGGGGGAGGGTCGCGTCGACGCTTCGGGAGATCCGGAGCTCGCATGGGGCACCGACATAGCGGATGCCCCGAGGGTCTCGGACGAGGAACTCGAGTCCGCGGTGCTTCGAATGCGTTCGAAGAACGCCGCACCCGGACCGGACGGAGTGCCCGGGCGTGTCTGGGCCTGCGCGATGGGCGCCCTAGGGAGCGGCCTCAGGCGCGTCTTCGACGCGGCCTTGAGGACCGAGAGGTTTCCCCGCGCGTGGAAAGAGGCGAGGCTGGTGCTGCTGCGAAAGCCTGGTAAGCCCGCAGAGTCACCCTCGGCCTGTCGGCCGATCTGTCTCCTCGACGAGGCGGGCAAGCTCCTGGAAAGGATCATAGCTGCCCGCCTCATGGACCATCTCGGAGCTGCGGAGTTCCCGGATCTGTCCGACCGCCAGTTCGGTTTTAGGCGGCAGCGATCGACCGTAGATGCCATCCTACTGGTTCGGTCGCTGTCGCGCCGGGCGGTCGAGGGGGGCGGTGTCAGCGTGGCGGTGTCTCTAGACATCGCCAACGCGTTCAACACCGTCTCCTGGGCGGCGATCGAGCGGGCGCTGGTATACCATCGCGTCCCGCTCTACCTTCGCCGCCTGATCTGGGACTACCTCCGTGGCCGAGTGGTCTCCTACGTCGGGCGAGACGGGGACGGGGTGGCTCGCGTGCACCGCGGCGTGCCACAGGGGTCCGTTTTAGGGCCCCTGCTATGGAACCTGGCGTACGACGCGGTGCTGCGGGTGGAGTTGCCATCGCCTGACGTGTCGTTCGTGTGCTACGCCGACGACACGCTGGTGGTGGCCTCCGGGCCGAGGTGGCTGGCAGCACTAGACCTCGCGGAGAGAGCACTGCGGCTCGTCATCCCCGCGATAGAGGCGCTCGGTCTGCGAGTCGCCTCCGATAAAACGGAGGCGGTATGGCTCGCGGACAGGGTGGGAACTGGCATTCCCGTCGGAGCGTCTCTAAGAGTCGGGGAGGCCTGCATCAGGGTTGGCCGATCGATGAGGTATCTCGGTCTTACCCTGAACACCTACTGGCGATTCGCGCGTCACTTACGGGGCCTGGGCCCCAGGTTGGAGCGACAGGTGTTCGCCCTAGGGCGCATCATGCCCAACCTGGGAGGCCCGCACGAATCAGTTCGGCGACTATACGTGACGGTCGTCCGGTCCATGGCGCTCTACGGAGCTCCGGTCTGGGCCGGCGACCTGGAGGGCTGTCGCGTGGGGCGAGACCTTTTGGCAAAGGTTCATCGCCGCGCGGTCCTCCGTGCCGTGCGGGCTTACCGCACGGTGTCACACGCCGAGCTGTCGGCGCTCGGTGGGTCCCCTCCATTCCATCTGCTCGCTGAGATGGAGGCGGAGGTATACTTCGCCTCGCACGATCTCAGCGGAGCGAGGGACCCCCTGGCGCTGGTCGGACCCGACGCGCGGGACCAGGCCCGGCGACGCATGGGAGCCAGGTGGATCGACTGGCTCTCCCTCCCGGAACATCGGGAGGGACGCGTCGTCGGGGCGCTCCTGCCCATTCTCGGTGAATGGGTGGGGCGCAGGTACGGCAGGCTGACCTTCCGCCTGACACAGATACTCACCGGAGTCGGTTGCTTCGGTGACTTCTTGTGTCGCATCGGGCGGGAGGAGACGCCGCAGTGCCACAGCTGCGGCCGGGGCGACGTGGACTCGGCGGACCACACTCTGGCCGGGTGCGCGGAGTGGCTGGACGACCGCCGAGTCCTAGAGCTGCAGCTGGGTCCCGATCTCTCGCTGGCGACGGTCGTGCGTCGCATGGCGGGGGATCGGGACTGTTGGGAAGCCATGGCCTCCTTCTCCGAAGCCATAATGCTGGAGAAGGAGGAGGCGGCGCGGGAGAAGAAGATGACCCGGGGCCGGGGGAGGTCGTGCGGCGACTTAGTTGCGTAAGTCGCCCTGCTCCCCCGGGTGTTAGGCCCCGGGCCGCGCCGTCCCGCTACTCCCCGCCATAGGGGATTGGGACGGGGCCGCGCCGCGCAACAGGCGCGGCCGTTATGCCCCCGGTGCGCCGCCCCCTCTGTGTCGGAGGGGGACGCGCGCCGGGGGACATCAGGAAGGAGTCGAGAAATGCGGCGGCCCTCGTTGTCACGAAGGGCCGCCGCGGACGACGAAGCGACGGGTGGCCGCCGCGGTCGACGAGTCGTGGCATCGGACTCGTCAGGGCCGCGGCGGCGTCGCGAGGTACGGAGAACGGGGGGGAGGCATGTTAAAGCCCCCCCCCCCCCAAGGGGAGCGGCGGCCGCCGCTCCCGTCTGAGCGATCGTGCTCCCCCCGGGGTACAGTACCCCGGTCCGGCCGCGCTACCCATTATTGCGCGGCACCGGTTGGGAGTTCGATCGCGGGGTCGCGGGGCGGGGGTGTCGGGGGACACCACCTGCCCTAGCAGCAGCGACCCCGGAAGAGGCGACTCGGGCGCGTGATCCATCGCGAGTCGCCAGTCCCGGAGAACATTGCTGGGGGAGGTCTTAATACTCCCCCAGGGACGACCCCGTTCAGGGGACCTAGCGCGGGGCTGCACCGAAGCGCAAGGGGGGAGGGTAGCGAACGTATCGCTTGATTGATCTCGCGTCCAAATCCCTCCCCTTAGGCGCGCAGCTCCGCGCGCGAGGTAGATCACCTTGGTGGTTTTAGTGGGTTCGAGTCCCACATAACCCACTGCCCGCCCCCGCGGGCGGGGGGTATCCGTGGGGATTTCCACCAAGTAAAACAAAAAAAAAAAAAAGGTGAGGGGGCTCTGGGAAAGCGGCGATGTCCTCTGTCGGGCGCTGGGTGAGGAACTTTGTTCCTTGCCCGGGGGCCGTGGGAGGATGCTGCCTTCCTGGCTAAGGGTCGGCCAACCAACCGCCCCCTCCTCGGGGGCACGTGCGCGCGTCGTGGGTGCGGAGTTGGGGTTGGGTCCGGGCTGGGTCTGGGTGGGGTGCGCGCGGGCGTGAGGTGGCCCTGTGGCCGTGACCCGCGGATCTCTGGGTGGTAGCTGTCGGTCAGGCCCTCTGTGGCCTGTTCGGCTCCTGGTCGTGCGGGATGCCCGGGCCCAGGGATGTTGCCGCGACAACTGTGGCGGTCTGCGTGGTCCCGTTGCCCTCGGCCCCGTTCACTTCGTGTCTGGCCTGGGCCTTGCGTGGGCCCGGCTCTTGCCCCTTTCCTGGGGGGCGCGCGCGCGCATTTCCATCGCTCCGGGGGGTGCGTCTGGGTGGGAGTGGCCCTGTGAAGGGCCGCTGTACAGGGCGCGGTAGCCGCAGTGACCGCACTATGGCGGGGTGCATGCTGCGGCAGGGGGGGGGGGATGGGGAGTCGCGATCGATCGCGCGTGGGGCGAGTTCGGCAGTTGGGCTGCCCTTCTGGCATAGCCAGCCGCCCGACCGGTTTGTGACCCCCCGGGGTTTGCGGTATTTGGGCGCCCTGTGGGCTAGCCGACCGCCCCCGCCCGGAGGTTCGTTCCCACGGGGTCGACGCCGGGAAGTGCGCGATCGGTCGCGGGGTCGTGGGGCGGAGGTGCCGGGGGGCACCACCCGCCCTAGTTTAGCAGCGACCCTGGAAGAGGGTGGCGCTGGCGTGTGACCCGCAGCGTTACCCTGGCGATAGCGGGGAAGTCCCCCGGGGAACTTCTCTCCCCCTTGGGAAAGTGCCAACTCTGGCAAACGAGCGCGGGGTCCGGGGTCTTGGAGGATGGCCTAGCGAACGCATCGCTAGTTTGATCTCGCGCAAGAACGGCCATCTTCCTTGCCAGATCCTCCGCTCTAGGCGGTTACCGTGCAGGTTTTAGTTGGTTGCAGCCCAACATAACCCCGAGCCTCCCCCGAGGTTCGAGGTATCCGTTCCTGGATTTCCTGGACGTAAAAAAAAAAAAAAAAAAGGTCTGGGGGAGATTCCACAGTTAGTGAAATATTATCGGTCGTCTCCTTCTCAGTTTGCGAATGTCGCGTAGCCCGGGTTTTAGCTTGAGCTAGCCACTTAGCCCCCGCACTGATAATATCTTCATCGCAGCATTTATGAGCCCTATCGGTGCATGCAGCGTGTACTGATCCTGGAATAATACGGGTAAATTTATTTCACAATTTGAAGTGCTGAAATGAGATAAATTATAAAGTTACTTACTCAGTACTAATTTGTGTACATTCACAAAAGATTTAAAAGATTTTTTCGATTTTTTCCCATGCCAGCTATAGCACATCGCTAAACCCGTCCCTAAAATCTCTGTCAAAATGGGGGACGTTGTCATCGCAACGTTTTTTCCACTGCTCCTTTTGAGTAATCCAATCTATAAAAAAAATTAATAAATTATTTCAGTCATGAATATGACTTCATTAAAAGCAGCGTTCATGTAGCGTCAATCACAAAATGCATTGATGCAATGAAAAATAACAAGCACCATTACAATAATTGAACCTTATTCATTGAAATGGATACAAATGTTTCATGCTATCCAAAATAAAGTGAAAGTTATACAGTACAGGCGTATTTACAACGAAACTGTATGAAAAGTAAAAACTTGTAGCGCCAAACCAAACAAATACAGGGTGTCCCAAAATGTCGAGATTTTCCGGAACATTCAATATCATTACGCAAAAAGACAACGAGAAGTCCTTTACCGTACGATGCTGCGCGCTCAGTTGATTCGACTTTAAACTGAGCAGCCCGGTAGTTACACCGCTAATATTCAACTTTTAATATTTCAAGAACGAAGCCTCGGATCAGAAAAGGGTAAATGACTCTTCGATGTCTTTTTGCATCAGTATATTGCACGTTACGGGAAGCCCCGCAATTTTGCGACACCCTGCACATGGAAGAAAATTCCATTCCCGTACAATAGTATAAGTGCAGTTGAGCCGTGCATTTTACAAATTACAACTATGTTGAAACAATTTATAATACTCAAGTAATTTTCCTTCATATGGCTGCAATGCAGTAAGATAAAGTAACTGTTGAATACAAAAATAATTAATATAAAGTTAAATTTTTTACTTTATGATCCTACTAGAACATTTATTATTCTTACGTAACTTACCATACTATTCAATACAGACACGTTCTGTAGCATCCCTTCTAACTTTCTCAAATTCTCCTCATCCTCCACAGGCAGAATATTGTGGATTCGTTCTAAATCTGGGTCCGAATTATTCTCTCTAACACATACGGTCATGTCTGCGTGGGTCCGAATCTGCTCTATTCTATTCAATCTGTCATTCATGCTGTCAAGCATTTTACAAATGAATGCTATCTTCTGCCTCAGAAATGCATGAAAGTCTGAATAAAGATAAGAGAGGTTAATTAACATATGTGATTCTTTAACAAAAATCACATTGCGGATTATATATGTAGTCAATGTGTAAAAACTAGGGTGGCTCTTATTTATTCTTTGTAAAAAAATTTTTCAAGATTTTCTTCGGGGCACCCTTCAGAATAGTTCCAAATAATTAAAAAAAAATTCATGTAAAGTTTGAGCTCGATCGGATAACGGGAAAGGGTGCCCCGGGTCCCTTAAACATTTAAATCATTATTTAACAGCTTGTTACGTATGTGGAATTTCCCATACGCCGCTCTCAACAATTTTTCGATCTCGCGTCTGCGAAGGGAAAACGCCCTAAAAGCCTGTTTGTTTATCGCATACCACTCAGGGGGTCGTGATCTTGACCATCTGGAACACGACCATGGGAACGGGAGTGACACGACGACGACCCCGAAGATTTCCTTATATGGAAATCTCCTAACGAATCCCCACCCATTTTGGGACTATATAAACCCTTTGGTTTCAACCCTCGTTGGTTAAAAGCAGTACAGTCACGCGTAGAGTAACGTCGTGTCACGCTCGTACAGAGTTGGTTATATTCAGTTAGATCGAGCTAAAGTCTCCGTCAGAATCATAGTTAACCTCATAGAATCCGCGAGTCCGGTTTATATTCTATTTGGCACTTCGAAATAGCCACTCTTACGCCCCGCATCGCCAGTGCGTCAACACCGTGCAACTAGTGGTAACTTACACACTTTATTTAATTATTTAATCGCGACACTTACATTTGTACAATAACTGATTATTGAATATACGAATGGTGTTCACGTGTAAATCGAGTAGAATCGTTAAACCCATCTTTTACCCAGTGATCCTTATAATATTAGTAGCACTCACCCACTGATACAACTTTACCGCTCGAGTTGTATCAAATATTAATTAAGAGTTACGAGGCATTACTAACATTTCCCGCGACTCCCTGATCTCGCATCAGGTTCGTTCGCAACCTTTCATCCAAAATAAGGAATCTTTCCCAACCCAGTGGCTCCCCGATTTCGCATCGTGTTCGTCCACGAAACCTCACCCTCCTACGGCTCCCTGATTTCGCATCAGGTTCGTCCGTATCCTACAGCTCCCTGATTTCGCATCAGGTTCGTCTGTAAATCTACCAACTTCCTAACAGCTCCCTGGTTTCGCACCAGGTTCGTCTGTGAATAATCCAACCTCCTAACAGCTCCCTGGTTTCGCACCAGGTTCGTCTGTGAACATCATCCTAGTGACTCCCCGATCTCGCTACGGGTTCGTTCACGACGTTTCACCTTCCTGCGGCTCCCTGATTTCAAATCAGGTTCGTCCGCGTGTGACTCCATTCCTAGAGGCTCCCTGATTTCGCATCAGGTTCGTCCTCGCCGTCAATAATCCTAGCGGCTCCCTGATTTCGCATCAGGTTCGTCCGCGCACCTAACTAACAAACTCATAAACCATATTCCTTGGGAAATACCCTTCTCGCCGGCCTCTCGCGTTGCCGCAGCCCCGGCTCGTAACAAGCTTGTGAAGTCGATTTTATATAATATCCTCCAAGTCATTGTTTAAATAAAAAAATATGTCACACAAAAGTTGTAGATCCGGCCAAGAAGCATCTTTTATTTTGTATTACGTTTTCTCGTGCGATAAACGTTTTTCGAAAAAAGTCCTCAAATTTTGGACGTTTAAATGCTTCTCCAACATTTTTTTATTTATGAAGGCGAACAAAAAAATGGAATTTTTATTTTTGAGGACTATTGTTTAAACATTTAAGGGGGGGGGGCATATACCGGCTCCATATCAAAACTACACATGCAATTTAGGACACATCAGAATAGTGCACAGAAAGTAGTGCACATGCTATTTAAAGCACATTAAAATCATAGTGCACATACAATTTAGGACACATACAATTTAGAACACATGCAATTTAACGCACATTTTTTTAGTGCACATCAGGATAACGCACACCAAGATTTCGCGCACAATCATCTACTCGTCGCCGTCGACTATTTCACAGCCGATGGTATTAGTATTGGTTGGGACTAGATAAGCGCGGGGGGCGCGCGCCCGCTCGCGGTCGTGTAAAGCATGGTAGCGAACCGATGTGACTTTGGGGATGCTCAAAATGAGACAGCGGTTATCGCACGGTGGGGTCAATATCGCTATTGTTAACAAGGTAATCATTCTGAACATTTCTCTTTAAACTTTTTGATGGTCGGCTTTGGTTTACGAGATATGCGCAAAAAAATTATTAGAATTACCGAGTTTAACACATACTCACAGCGGTTCGGTACCATTCTTTACGGGCCCGCGAGCGGGCGCGCGCCCCCCGCCCTAATCTAACCCCAACCAATGCTAATACCGTCGGCTGTGTAACAGATTTCAATATATTATGCCGAAAGTGTTTTATTAATATCTCCGAATCTAAGGCTGACCGCCAAAAAGTTTAAAGGAAAATGTTAATCAGAATGACGAAGGCCCAGTTCACCGGGAAGTTTACCATGCTATCCTGTTGTACACTAAATAAAATGTGCGTCAAACTGCATGTGTTCTAAATTGTATGTGTCCGAAATCGCATGTGTCCTAAATTGTATGTGTCCTAAATTGTATGTGTCCTAAATCGCATGTGTCCTAAATTGTATGTACACTACAAATTCGATTGTGCTTTAAATTGCATATGCACTACTTTCTGTGCACTATTCTGATGTGTCCTAAATTGCATGTGTAGTTTTGTAGGTACTGTGTAGTTCTGACATGGAGCCCATATACCGAAATATGCGAAAACGATAAAAAAAATTTTTTTCTTATTTTCAGTGTTTGATATGTCATTAATGTTTCCTGAAAATTTGGGACCGAAATTCGAACAAATATCTAAGATAAAGACATCATGATTTCGAGAAAAATGCATCTAAATTTTTTTTAATCATTTTCGCATATTTCGGTATTCTCCCCCCCCCCTTAAATGATTAAAGAATAGTCCCCGAAAATAAAAATTCCATTTTTTTGTTCGCCTTCATAAATAAAAAAGTGTTCTAGTAGCATTTAAACTTTCAAAATTTGAGGAGTTTTTTCGAAAACCGTTTGTCGCACGAGAAAAACTAATACAAAATAAAAGATGCTTCTTGGCCGGATCTACGACTTTTGTGTGACATATTTTTTTATTTAATCAATGACTTGGAGGATATTATATAAAATCGACTTCACGAGCTGTTGAATAATGATTTAAATGTTTAAGGGCCCCGGGGCACCCTTTCCCGTTATCCGATTGAGCTCAAACTTTACATGGATTTATTTTTAATTATTTGAAACTATTCTAGAGGGTGCCCCGAAGAAAATTAAAAATTCGAAAATAAGAGCCACCCTAGTAAAAACCCATTGGGTTGAATGTAATTCTGTAATGCGGAGACGTACTTGATTGACCTTCTGCAATTCCTGGCTGCGCGGATTCTGCTGCTACTACAGCTGACCCTGCTGCTACTACAGCTGACCCTGCTGCTACTACAGCTGGTTCCGGAGACCTCTGTGCTGCCTCTAGTGCCACATACTGTGCATTCAAATCTGAAATTCATTATATAATTATACTATGCTCCGATCATTGTTCATGTGGATCTTAATGCAAATATACATCAAAAAGCCCGGGTATTTCATGTTCGGGGAAGTCCCAACATTTTGGAACACCCAGTATATTACTCTATATTTATTTTCTTAATAAATAATGAATGAATAATATAAAAATACCTTCTTGCAAATGTATTTGTGAGGGAATTCTGGGGAACTCATTTTTTTTATTTTTTTCCTTCTTGTGCTTTTTCGATGGCGGTTCTGCCTCCCCACTAACACTCGGTTCCGCGCTTGGCACCTGAACGCGTGCATGTTTCCACCTGCGCTCCTTCATTTGCAATCTATGGTCTTCCTCGTTTGAAACAGTGGCCTCAGAATCAAATATAGTGGAGGTGTCCATAGCTTGGTCCCTCTGCTCAACTGCTCGCTCATAAGTATCTGATAGAGATAATTCATTAATAATACGTAACACATTATATACTACTGTGGTTCAATTTATATAGCAATATTTCTTTAATGAAAAAAATACATACCTGTTGCGCCAAACCACTTGTCGATAGTGCAAGTTTCTCACTGTGTGCCAACTTCCGTAGATGGATCTTTTGCTTCAATAATAATTTTATTAAGTTTGTAAGAACTTTTGATATGTCCCGGCCATGTACATCTAGTTTTATCTACATCCATCCAGCAGGATGGGATCACCTGCACTCCATCACTGAACTCCACGATGGAGTATTTCTTTACCATTTTCACACTAAAAATTAATTGACAATTTATTAAAAAAAATTTACAGCAGACTAATATTGAATATTGCAGTATGCAGTTACACTCTTACTTACCGCGGATGAAAATTATTTCGAGAAGATGTTCAAAGTGTATTCGAAGAACCAATATGACACGCGAACAAAAGTTAAAAAAATTAACAAGAAATAAAAAAACTAACACGATAACTAAGTATATAATATAAGAATGTAAAAAAAGAATATATGTAAAAACGCACAAAACTAACACGATAACTAAGTATATAATATAAGAATGTAAAAAAAGAATATATGTAAAAACGCACAAAACTAACACGATAACTAAGTATATAATATAAGAATGTAAAAAAAGAATATATGTAAAAACGCACAAAACTAACACGATAACTAAGTATATAATATAAGAATGTAAAAAAAGGAATATATATTAAAACACACAAAACTAACACGATAACTATATAATATTAGAATGTAAAAAAAGGAATATATTTTAAAACACACAAAATAACGCGAACTATAAAAATGCGGAAAAAACGTGAGATATTTGTCCTTCGAGGGATTACTTCGAACTAACGATGGATCCCACGTAGCGTTGTCCGTAGGGCGGAAAACACGACCGGAGCAGAAGTCGAGTGCCATGTGGGGGGTATTAGAGAGGTGGCAGCTATAGGAATAAGGGTATATGTGTGTAGGGACGCGGCGACACGAATGTGTGCAGAAGCCTATTAAGGGGATGTTTCTATTTAGAGGCCGCCAAAATAGGCAATGTTTAGGAATTAATTAAAGAAAAACTGCCACAGACAATTTAATGCAACTTTTAACATAGAACATGTTATTTTAACGGAAGTAACGTAGCGTCGACGATTCCGAGCCGCTAATGGCGCGCGAGAGAGAACCGAAGAGCGAACGAGAGGGGACGAAAGAGTGGATACGACGTTACCGAGATTTCAATGCCAGTATAATATCATTAT
The DNA here is from genome assembly GCA_960531205.1 of Andrena bicolor. NCBI lineage: Eukaryota > Metazoa > Arthropoda > Insecta > Hymenoptera > Andrenidae > Andrena > Andrena bicolor. The sequence continues at coordinate 150,662 of CAUIJW010000120.1, read as the reverse complement.
ACTTTCAATTCATATGAAACCATTGAAATACAAATATTAATAATATATTTTTCCCTGCATCTGCTTATACTTGCGAGATATAACGTTTCAAAATAAACCGTGGCACGTATTACACTTAGCCAACGTATACGAATTTGGGAAAACCCACGGTCCCCGGCAGTTTCAGTCAGGGGCGACTTAGGTGGGAGTGCAACACGGTTTTATTTTAATTTTCTATTCTAACTCGCGAACTGTAAGAGGTAGAAAAAATATCTTCAGACAAAAGTTACTTATTATAATTAGGACAATCATTTCGTAAATTGTAGATCCTACAGTTCGCGAGTTAGAATAGAAAATTAAATTAAAACCGTGTTGCACCCCCGCTTCAGTCGCCCCTGACTGAAACTGCCGGGGACCGTGGGTTTTCCCGGTGTCGCGAGGGTGCAACACGGTTTTATTTTAATTTTCTATTCTAACTCGCGAACTGTAAGAGGTAGAAAGAATATCTTCAGACAAAAGTTACTTATTATAATTAGGACAATCATTTCGTAAATTATAGATCCTACAGTTCGCGAGTTAGAATAGAAAATTAAATTAAAACCGTGTGGCACCCCCGCTTCAGTCGCCCCTGACTGAAACTGCCGGGGACCGTGGGTTTTCCCAAATTCGTATACGTTGGCTAAGTGTAATACGTGCCACGGTTTATTTTGAAACGTTATATCTCGCAAGTATAAGCAGATGCAGGGAAAAATATATTATTAATATTTGTATTTCAATGGTTTCATATGAATTGAAAGTATAATGATATTATACTGGCATTGAAATCTCGGTAACGTCGTATTCACTCTTTCGTCCCCTCTCGTTCGCTCTTCGGTTCTCTCTCGCGCGCCATTAGCGACTCGGAATCGTCGACGTTACGTAACTTCCGTTACAATAACATGTTCTATGTTAAAAGTTGCATTAAATTGTCTGTAGTAGTTTTTCTTTAATTAATTCCTAAACATTGCCTATTTTTGCAGCCTCTAAACAGAAACATTCCCTTAATAGGCTTCTGTACACATTCATGTCGCCGCGTCCCCACGCACACATACACCCTTTTCCTTCCGCTACGGCCGTTTTTTTCGCCCTACGGAAAACACAGCATGCTGCATGCGATCCATCGTTAGTTCGAAGTAATCCCTCGAAGGACAAATATCTCACGTTTTTTCCGCATTTTTATAGTTCGCGTTATTTTGTGTGTTTTAAAATATATTCCTTTTTTTACATTCTTATATTATATAGTTATCGTGTTAGTTTTGTGTGTTTTAATATATATTCCTTTTTTTACATTCTTATATTATATACTTAGTTATCGTGTTAGTTTTGTGCGTTTTTACATATATTCTTTTTTTACATTCTTATATTATATACTTAGTTATCGTATTAGTTTTGTGCGTTTTTACATATATTCTTTTTTTACATTCTTATATTATATACTTAGTTATCGTGTTAGTTTTTTTATTTCTTGTTAATTTTTTTAACTTTTGTTCGCGTGTCATATTGGTTCTTCGAATACACTTTGAACATCTTCTCGAAATAATTTTCATCCGCGGTAAGTAAGAGTGTATCTGCGTACTGCAATATTCAATATTAGTCTGCTGTAAATTTTTTTTAATAAATTGTCAATTATTTTTTAGTGAAAAAGTAAAAAAGTTTCTGGTATCGCTGCGTAGGAAATCAAACTAATTTGCGTGTAAACATCTGCATGGTAAGTACCACTGGTCGAACATCGTAAGATAATGGTCTGGAGTATATACTTTTTAATAAATGGTTATAATTAACTTTCATTCGTGTATGAAATATGTTCAGGTTATTATGGCGGCCAAAATACATATCAGGAAAGATTTCAGTTTATGTTCTATTCGACATAAAAGAAGAATTGTCCAACAATATTTAAGGGATGTTGAGAGCAGAAGTAATCACTCAAGGCAATCACCTGAGAACGAAATCGGACAACGCGCTGATGAAGAATCGACACTAACAATCAATCAGAATCCAGCAGGGTCACATTCCGTAGAATGTGATAGTGAGTCGGACAATGAACTCAATAGTTCGCAGGAAGTTTACGAGTCCTGCGATGAAGCATCATGTACTAATAATGACAATTTCACTAACTCCGATAGCAATGAAAGTGATGAAGAACATCATCAATTAGTTGATGAAGATAATGATTATTATCATTGTGTATTTGATGAGGACTCATTCAATTATGAATCAGACAATGTTGTCGATTATAATGAACCAGACAGCAAAATACTAAAAACGGATTTGTCCAACTGGGCACTTGAAAATAATATTACTCACAAAGCCATAAATGAACTTTTGAGGATATTTCTATCATACATGCCTGAATGCCTACTTCCAAAGGATGCCAGGACATTACTAAACACTCCCCGTACAATTAATTGTACCAAAATACAAGGGGGAGATTATCTACATTTTGGTGTAGGGCACATTCTTAATTCATATGCTGAATTGTACATTCATGTGAATGTTAGCAAAGAACATATAAATCTGTCCTTAAATATTGATGGTTTGCCTTTATCAAGGGCCTCCTCCAACAGCTTTTGGCCTATTTTATTAGCGGATAATATTTTCAAACGGATACAGATAGTTGGTGTTGCGGCCGAAAGCCACCGATCAGCTGTCGCGCGGATTTAAATGTGCGTGCGAGAGCGTGTAAACACGGTGACACACCGTCCGGTAAGACGGTTGACGACGTCACGCGTTTTTGCCGGATTCGAGCGTTGCGCGCTTCCAGGAATCCGGCAGTTAGTTCTGCGAACACCTTGATTAGTAACAACACGCTCCCGCACGCACGGATTACCGACTTGTTTTGTCGCCCAGCGACCCGCTCTTTATTTCTTCGGAAAACGGCCCTTCGAGCCATTCGCGCCCAGCGCACGTCACACACATTTGTGTGCATTTTTCGTTAAGTGTTCCGTCGAGTTTGTGCAGTCGTGTTCGTTAGTGTTCGATCCGTGGAGTGTTCGTCCGTAATTGTAACGACGCCCACGTACGGCAGAATAAACGTGTCGTCCCATCAATCGGTGGATCTGTTCCAATTCTTGGAGAGTATTCCTTCCCTGGCCAAACCAGCGGCGATCCACAAGCCTTCATAAGGCATCCGTTTAAACAGTTGGTATATACTATGGGTACAAGAAACCACAATCATCAAACGAGTTTCTGGGAAAATTCATCGATAAGGTGACCTATTACATAAATAATGGGTTTATGTATAATAATAGAAAATTTACTATAAGTTTTTCGAAAATTGTCTGCGATGCTCCAGCCAAATCATTCACATTATGTACAAAAGGCCATACAGGGTTCTCGAGTTGTTCGAAGTTTATAATTCATGGCAAATCGATTAATAACACAACTTGTTTTCCGTATACCAAAGTCCCTGCTAAACTTCGAACAGACGAAGATTTTGTACGGCAAAATGACGAAGAGTACCATAGAGGTACAACTTCTTTATTAAAAGTCCCAAATATTGGACTAGTTTCAAACGTGCCGTTAGACTACATGCATTTAATCTGTTTGGGCGTTGTGAAAAAAATTGTATTGTTGTGGATGAAGGGACCGTTGTCCGAAAGAATTGGTGGACAAGCCACAAATTCCATTTCGGATGCGTTAATCTTTGTGGGAAATTCTATACCGCGAGAATTTTCGCGAAAACCAAGAAGTTTGATAGAAGTATCATATTGGAAAGCTACCGAATTTCGCCAATTTTTGCTTTATACGGGTCCCATTGTACTACGGCGTGTACTTCGAAAAAATGTTTACGAGCATTTTTTAACTCTACACGTGGCTGTAACAATATTAGTCAGCCCTACACTAACTAACTCTGAAGAAAATATTAAGTATGCAGAGAATTTGCTGAAGTACTTCGTGCAACATTTCGATGAAGTGTATGGGGAACAATACATTTCTCATAATGTGCATAATTTACTTCATCTTTGCAATGATGTAAGAAAATTTGGAGTATTAGATAATTTTAGTGCGTTTCCATATGAAAACTTTTTGGGAAGTTTAAAAAAATTAGTAAGAAAATCGGAGAAACCATTGCAGCAATTAGCAAGGCGTTTTTACGAAATACAGCGGGGATCTGTTTCCAAAACATCCCCAGTTTTGGAATTTTTTTTTTTAAAAGATTCCCATCGCAATGGACCACTTGTCCACATTTTTACAAACGCAACAGTGAACCAGTATAAAATATTGCAAACTGGGGGATTTTATATAAATTGCGACGATATGAAAAATAATTGTTTCATGCTGAAGGACGGAACGATTATTCGAATTTTAAATATAATCCAAACACGCGCAGAAGGGGTATGTAATATAATAGGCCACAAACGCAAAGTAGCCGATAATAACGTATATGAAAAACCCTGTCCATCGTCATTTGTGAAAATTTTTATTGTTTCGAACGAGACACGATTGTGTCATTGGCCGGTATCACAAATAATGTGTAAAATGTGGAGTATTAGAAGGAACCGAACCCAGGAGTATGTCATGCCATTGCGGCGTAAGCATGGTTAACCCTTTTGGTACGAGCGCCGCACAGTGGGACAAAACGACCCGACGCACAGTGGTACATAATCTCACTTTTTGTTCAAATCATCGTACAGGTCGTAATTTTTTAGTAAACATGGCGATTTTTTGTTTAAATTCTTCCCAATTAAATTCTCTATCAATCTCTCCGGCCGGAATTTTGAATTTCGTTGCTGCTTTTTTTTATATTTAGCGAAATATACAGCACTTTTAGAAAATCAGTGTCTGTGGGGTTTTTTGGGGCTAAATCAATAGTGACAGGGCCGAACACATTTATTATTTTTTCAAATGCTCTCTGGGATAATTCCAAGTCTGAGTCTAGATTTTTAATTCTAGACGCAGCATCGGCCCGTACGTTTTCCTTTGACCTTTCCTGATCTTTCGGCTCGCACACCATTGCCAAATCTCTCTTGCTAATTCGCTCAGATGTTTGAATTGAATACCTCCCGCTTTATTAATGTAGGCAATTGCGGGCGTATTATCTATACGAAGTAAAACTTGGCAGTTATATGCGTTTGCAGCAAAACATTTTAATGCAAAAAAGGAGGCTAATAGCTCAAGATAATTGATGTGAGATTTTTGGTAATCATCTCCGAAAATTTATACGCACCAAGTTTCTACCCAATAAGCTCATTTTCTGAAATTTGGCTTCGATATATTGAATTTGTCATCGTTAAAAGGGTAGCCAAAAAAACCGCACACACCGATTTTTTAAAAGTGCTGTATATTTTGCTAAATATAAAAAAAAACAGCAACGAAATTCAAATTTCGGCCGGAGAGATCGATAGAGAATTTAATTGGGAAGAATTTAAAAATAATTTCCAAGTTTACTAAAAAATTTCGACCTGTACGATGATTTGAACAAAAAGTGTGATTATGTACCACTGTGCGACGGCGATCAAAAATCTATAACTTTGGTTCTAGTCTAGATATTTTAATGAAACTGGGCGCATTTTAACCGCAAATTTAAGGCCTTTAAGCTGTATTAATATAATTGATATTAACCCTCGGAGGCCCGTGCTGGGCCCGTGAATTTATACCCATGTTTTCGAAAAGTGGGGCTACAGGCCAATTACAATACACATTTTATTAACATTACTGTATTTTATTGTGATAAACCCAGTTTGTCAACGTGATAGCACGTGAGCTCTCATGAGGTGATAACAGTCTGTTTCCCCCTTAAGGGAGTAGGTATTCTCTTCTCTATGAAACGTCCTTTTTATGTGTTTCTTGGGATAAAAAAACTATGTCTAGGTAAACAGTGCACGAAAAGTTAACAGAGAGAGTAAGTGCGACGGAGAAAAACATAGGAGTCGAGCGTAGCATCTAATGTGGAATACAGTATATTTGGGTAATTTTCTACTTAGCTGTATTAATTCTAAGGAAATGGGTGCGGTTATAATAAATATATTTCACGTATATGTGTATAATATGTATGTACAGACGTGTGAGTGTCTACGCATGAATGTGTTTGCTCGCGGTTATTTCAGTTAGATTGGTGAATGAGTGAACTTAGTTCTTACTTTTTACTTTGCGCGCTGTTATTTCATTTATATTTGTGAATGAGTGAACTTAGTTCTTACTTTTTACTATAGTCATAATGCTTATTTTACTCTTAATTTCATATTAAATCCTGTTATTGCTTGTTATGAAAATAATTATCTATTTATTTAGTGATTTCAAAATAACGATGTAGTTCATGTTTTGCACAGAATATAATTATACGTGACATGAATAAGGCTTGTTTTCCTCTATCCTGTACTTCTCCAATTGTCTACACCAATGCTATACAGTAGTATTCTCCCACGAAACGAAAAAGAATTTTTTATCGCTGAAAGAAATTTGAAATTGCTGCACTCTAAAATAAGGTGAACCGGACATATCAGAATTTCAGGAGCGTTGCCACTACAGTATTACACGGAAATGTGGGTGCAATCTTGCTGGGGCGTTACCACTGGATAATTGCGCGATGATGTGGGCGCAATATTGCTGGATTTTTGTAGGATCGTTGCCACTAGATCATTGCATGGCGATACGCGCGATACATTGCTGCAATATTGTACGATCGTTGTCAACGGAACATTGCACGATGGTGTGGGCGCAATATTACCCGACCCTCAATAAAATAGCGAAAATGCTTTACCGCCTCGAAAACCGCGGTCAATTCACGGTCGTATGCGCTGTAATTCAATTGCGCTGGCGACAGCTTCCGCGAAAAAAATGCCAAGGGCTCCCAAGAACCCGAATCCGATCGCTGCTCGAGGACCGCGCCTAACGCGAAATCCGAGGCGTCCGTCACAATACGCGTCTCCGCGCCAAGACGAGGATGAGCCAGCAAAGTGGCTTCTGCCAAATTTAATTTGATTTTGTCAAACGCGTCCTCCGCCTCTTTCGACCATGTAATAGGCCTTTTATCATTTTTTTTGGAGTCCTTTAAATAAACATTTAAAGGAGCTTGCATTTCTGCAGCATGCGGAATACTAAGTCGATAAAAATTTATCATTCCAAGAAATCGCCTTAATTCAATTACATTTTTTGGTTTTGGAAAACTAAGGATCGCTTCTGCTTTGGAAGCCGTCGGGCGAATGCCCTTGCTGCTGACAGTATATCCAAGAAATTCAATCTCGGAGGACCCCAAGACACACTTGCTTACGTTAAGACGTAGATGAAAACGCTTTAATCTCTCAAAAACCGTGCGGAGATGCATGGCATGCTCCGCCTCAGACGAGGATGCTACGAGAATATCGTCAATATACACGAATACAAAGTCCAAGTCACCCAGTGCGCGGTCAACGTAGCGCTGAAAGGATTGACTGGCATTTCTTAATCCGTAGGTCATGTATAAATATTCTAAAAGACCGAATGGCGTAATAACCGCCGTCTTTTCAACATCCTCTGACGCCATAGGAATTTGATTATACGCCCTGTGGAGGTCCAGAGACGAAAAAATCGTTTTACCGGACAAATTAGTCGAACAATCATGCAAGTGTGGCGTAGGGTACCTATCCGGGACCGTTAGCGCGTTAACCCGACGATAGTCACCTGCAATTCGCCACGTACCATCCTTTTTCAACACCATGTGTATTGGACTAGACCCGGGGCTCGACGACGGTCGACAAATACCCGCCTGAACAAGCGCTCTAAATTCTGCCTTAGCGGCCTTGAGCTTGTCCGGGCTTAATCGCCTAGGACGTTCCGAAATCGGGGGGCCCGAAGTAATAATATGGTGATATACATCGCTCTCGAACGGAGGATCCAAACGCGTCGCGCCGGTTATTTCCGGAAACTCCTGAAGGATCTTTGCGTACGTTGATAAAGGATCAACCGTACTTACCGTGACAGCGTCAACAGATTTCACCGTCGTAAACGCGAACACGTCGGTCGCCGAATCAACTAAGCGCCGATTGCGTAGATCGACCAGTAGCCCGTAATGCGTCAATAGATCGGCACCTAAAATCGGGTACGGAACCGCGGCAATGGTAAAATTCCATTTAATATCGCGTCTCAGTCCAATGTCGATTGTGCGAAACGATTCTCCGAAGGTATCGATACGCGTATCATTCGCAGCGAACAGCTTAAACGCGCTCGGCTCACCACGAATTTTCTTAATCGCCGGAATGAGCGATATGTCCGCCCCGGTGTCGATCAGGAACGTTTGTCCTGATATGCGATCTCTAACGTGGAGACGTTTACTTTTGTTGTGACCCTCAACGCTAGTCTCCGCAACGTTTTAATTTTCCGAAACCCAGGTACTAAATTTTGAACACTGCTTACTGCACGAGAGAGGGTTCGAAGGAAATTTCCTGTGTGCGTAACACAATTTCTCCGCTTTAGCGTCGCCCGGCGGGGCGGAGTCCTTATTCGAATTCCGTTTGGACTGCGGTTTGGAACGTGATTTGGAACGCGATTGAGAACGCGATTTACGCTGATTCGAGGTACGTTCAACACGCTTTAATCTAACCGAAAGAGACTCGGTGGTGTCCGTAAGACGCTTAATATCATTCTGCAGATCCAGCAAAGACGGACCCGTCGACGACGGTGCGCTCGCCGCTGAAGCAACATGAATTTCCGCAATAGTGGAATACTCGGCCATCTTATCGGCCATCGCGGCTAATTTATTCACGTCAACGACCCCCGATGCCGCTAAAGTTGCCCTAATATTTACAAGTAACTGATCCATAAATATGGACTTCATGATAGCTTCGTCGCATTTGCCATCATTTAAGTTTTTAAGTCTATTTAGAATAAGCGAAGGTTTCCCATCAGTCAATACTTGACCTTTCAATAATTTTCGCAAATTAGATTCCGGGGAAACCGCGAAAGTCGAAATAATTCGCTCTTTTATTTGATCGAAAATGTCCGCGGGACGCGGCTGTAATGCCATTAAGTCTTTAATCGACGTCACAGTCTCGTAGTCCAATTCCGCAATGACCACATCAGCCTTCGTGGCCTGAACACTAATCTGTGCACTACGCAGCGATGCCTCTACTTGCATGAACCATACACTCGGATCCTCTTTAAAAAATTTCGGTATTTTGGGTACCCGGTAATGGTCAATATGCGCCTGACTCGTAGTCGAGTTTTTTTTTTTTTTATTTTCCGTGCAGGAAATCCGGAACGGATACTCCGAACCTCAGGGGAGGCTCGGGGTTATGTTGGGCTCCAACCAACTAAAACCTGCACGGTAACCGCCTAGAGCGGAGGATCTGGCAAGGAAGATGGCCGTTCTTGCGCGAGATCAAACTAGCGATGCGTTCGCTAAGCCATCCTCCAAGACCCCGGATCCCCGCGCTCGTTTGCCAGAGTTGGCACTTTCCCAAGGGGGAGAGAAGCTCCCCGGGAGACTTCCCCGCTATCGCCAGGGTAACGCTGCGGGTCACACGCCAGCGCCACCCTCTTCCAGGGTCGCTGCTAAACTAGGGCGGGTGGTGCCCCCCGGCACCTCCGCCCCACGACCCCGCGACCGATCGCGCATTTCCCGGCGTCGACCCCGTGGAAACGAACCTCCGGGCGGGGGCGGTCGGCTAGCCGTAAGGGCGCCCAAATACCACAAACCCCGGGGGGCCACAAACCGGTCGGGGACCCGAAGGTCAGAACCCAACCGGCCCCCGGTCGAGCGGCTGGCTATGCTAGAAGGGCAGCCCAACTGCCGAACTCGCCCCACGCGCGATCGATCGCGACTCCCCATCCCCCCCCCCCCCTGCCGCAGCATGCACCCCGCCATAGTGCGGTCCCTGCGGCCACCGCGCCCTGTCCAGCGGCCCTTCACAGGGCCACTCCCACCCAGATGCACCCCCCCGGAGCGATGGATATGCGCGCGCGCGCCCCCCAGGAGAGGGGCAAGAGCCGGGCCCACGCAAGGCCCAGGCCAGACACGAAGCGAACGGGGCCGAGGGCAACGGGACCACGCAGACCGCCACAGCTGTCGCGGCAACATCCCCGGGCCCGGGCATCCCGCACGACCAGGAGCCGAACGGGCCACAGGGGGCCTGACCGACAGCTACCGCCCAGAGATCCGCGGGTCACGGCCACAGGGCCACCTCACGCCCGCGCGCACCCCACCCAGACCCAGCCCGGACCCAACCCCAACCCCGCACCCACGACGCGCGCACGCGCCCCCGAGGAGGGGGCGGTTGGTTGGCCGACCCTTAGCCAGGAAGGCAGCATCCTCCCACGGCCCCCGGGCAAGGAACAAAGTTCCTCACCCAGCGCCCGACAGAGGACATCGCCGCTTTCCCAGAGCCCCCTCACCACGCTCAAGGTGGTCGACCCTGGAGGGGGTCGTAGTCGAGTCGTACTGAGACCTATCTGTATCATGTCCACGCTGCGACATTTTTACATAAAATTAAACGAAATATGAATAAGAAAACAAATATATATACTGAATTATACAAAACGTTTAAGAAAAATATAAGCGCTAAAAGAAAATATGTACAGCTGTGTATTAAAATATAATACGATGTGTTTACAGAATTCACCCCCCAAAACGCCGCGGCGGTGAGTCACCGCTTCTTGGTAAACGCACGGACGCGACCAAACGCGAGGGGAGAACAACGAAATTACTTTGTTGTGGTCTATTCGTTCCTCACGGCCATCGTGAAATTCGTGGAATTCGAAAACAGTTTGGCAACGTCGACGTTCCCGAACGCTCGGCGCTCGCGCGAGACACAACAAACTTGAAGGTCAAACGCTCTGCCAACCAAGTACAGAACCATCCAAATGCACAATGGTAAATTTGCCACTTCGCTTACCGCAAATCCACGTAGATTCAGCTTCTGGCGAATGATGCGTTGATCAACAGGGCATCAAGGGAAACCCTCAGGGTAATTGCGTGGCTCAGCAATGCAGAATCCACAGCCCAGGTCCTTGTAGAATAGCCCAGGCGAGAAGACAGACCAGCGATTTTCCTCGACGAGAGACAGCCAGAACTGCATACGAGGGTACTACACCCGCCGGAACAGTCGCCGTCGCCACATGGTCCAGAAGGTAGTCGCCAGCCGATGACCAGGGAACCAGATGATTGACAGCATCCAGCCTCTCACCCAATGTCGGGGTCACCAATGTAGGAAATGAGGTAGACGAGAGGGAGCAACCTCAGCCTCGGCGGCCCTACTGCCGCCAACGTATCCACAGGGTTGAGAGGTAATGATTCGTAGATTGATTTGGCAAGACTAGGAACTTTATTGCCGTCACGTGCACGATACCGTGCACGTAAGGATGACAGTGGTAAACCACCAACAATAGTCGTCTACACGACAGACATTAGCCAACAGGCTAGACACTGCAAAATAGTGATTAGTATACACCAATATAACACGTGGTGTGTACACAGCGTCTTGCCAAGACTCTCTTCAACGGACTGGGGCGAGTCCGCACGGCAACGCACGCACGAGCTCCGCGTCCCCACTCCTGCACAGTCCGCTAGGAGGGGGTGGCTCGAGAACTAAAGCTCGATCCCCACACCAAGCGTCGCGGTGTCACCATCTCGATACTTGTTGCCGAACCAACTGTGGTCTCTCCCCACTCTTCTCAGCTATCTCCGTTTCCGCGATCGCGGAATCTTCGAGTCAGTCGGTCTTCTGGATTCGGTACTTGAGCAACATACTCGCAAATAGACAGAGAAACAACCAGTAGTGTCTAAAATCTAGATCATCTTCGCTTCAGTTACGCGTGGTTCTTAGGTGCTAGTTTATTATAACATTCCTTTGGAATTAAAAATACAAATACCTGTTACTACTAGTGTTGGCGAAAAACTCGAATTATACTTACTATTAATTAAACCTACTTACTCGAAACCTAGACTACTTAAAGCTAATTAGTCTAGAACTAAAACTAACTAAAACTAAACCTAAATCAAGAACGAACAAATTGGTCCTTCGAGCCGGATATTAACGCGGTGATTGAAAAATCACTCTTCAAAAACCAGTGAACAAAGGAATCCGTTGCGTAATCGTTGATCCACGAGGCTTCGAACGTTCTCGACCTCGTTCGAATTCGTAAACAGTGCCGGGCGAAACAGTTTTTTTTTCATCTACCGGACGTTCTTGAACCTGAAAAATGGATACAATCATAAACGAACAAGGTACGTTGTTCAAGCGAATTTCAAATCTCAAGGAGAACATGAAGAAACTCGGGAAAAAGAAAGTAACGCGAGGTGTAATCACCTCTCGATTAGACCTACTGGAAAGCTACTGGACTACGTTTTGCAAGAATGATGCGAAAATAACCGCAGGTGCCACGGAGGCGATTAAACAAAGTTTATATTTCACCGAAGACTACATGAGCCTCGTCGAAGAGGCTTACCTCAATCAAAAAGCCGACCTTCTCGACCAGCTGGACGCTCTTCCTGTGAGAAGGAAAACAGAAGAACAATCTGGGACCGACTCCGATGAAAATGATGCCTCTCATGGCAGAACCCTGCAAAAGATAGCTCTTCCGATCTTCGCCGGTGACTATCAAGCTCTGGCCAAGCTTTCGAGACCTGTTTATTTCGCTGGTTATAAAGAAGTCTTCACTCTCGGCGGTTGAAAAATTGCATTATTTAAAAACAAGCCTCTCGGAAGAAGCTGCTCGTTTGATTCAAAACGTGACGATCACGACTAATAATTTCAAACGTGCTTGGGCAACTGTCTCCGAACAGTATGACGTTCCACGTCTTCTGATTCACGCTCAGTTAAAGGCGCTCATGTCCTTGCCTTCTATGAGCAAAGGGTCTGTTCAAGAATTAAAGGATTTGTTGCACGGGACCCGAGATGCAGTGGAAGCTCTGGAAACACTGCAGCTACCGGTCCAGCACTGGAGTGCGTGGCTGGTCTACTTGACAGCGGAACGCTTAGACACCGAGACCAGGAAGGAGTGGGAGACGTCCCTCGGTACTTCCAAGGAGCATCCCACCTTCGAACAGCTGCTGGACTTCCTCCGCACTCAAGTCCGAGCCGCGCTGGCTTCGGAATTCAGCACCAGCGGATCAACGAGCCAGCAACCCACTGGATCATCTGGACAGCGAGGAGGAGATCAACCCCAGCTGGCGGCCTCCAGCGGTGCGACGCACAGTGGTTCCAAAGTGACTTTTTGCGGTCAAAATTCCGTATCTCCGTCAATTCTCAACCGATTTTCGATTTCTTTTGCTCATTTTGTAGGGGATTAAATTTGCTATAATATCAAATACCGAAATTGCAACCAAAACCGTTTTTTTCTATTCTTTTTTCTGACAAAGTTGGATGAAAACTATAGTAGAACAATCTTTGCGGCTAATTTGATAAGATATTGCTTATCTAAGTAGTTTTTTTTACGTAAAATCTTCAATTGGCACTGGGCAATAGCGGAAATATAAAATTTACAAGTTCCTAATTTTACAAGTTCTGTCGTGTGGAAGCAGCGTAGACCCATCAAAGTTCTGTGACGTCCCACGATTTTTCGCGCGTTACTATTCCAAATTCCATTTATAAACCTCAAAATCATTCCATCAAAGTCTATTAAACTCAACTCCTACCCCATCTCCTCAATCGTCAATCACCTTGATGTTATACCTTAGCGGTCACCAACACAAGATGATTGATACAAACTCCACCTCGCTGATGTATCGTAGAGATCCGCATCACGAGATAATCGTTACAAAACCCTCTTCGCCTATTCGTCCTACAAGGCACGAATCATTCCCTCTAAACCGAATTTAAACAAGTCCATCGTTACAAAATCCCTCTTGAATCGAGACCAAGTCTCAATCCCCTCTTTACGACTCATGAAGTCCAAGCCACTCTAACCCCTTTCCTATTAAACACCCAAAAATCCATTCGATGAGTTGAGTATCTCCTTTCGCAGTCATAAAAACCCCTGAAATCTAATTGCGACGCATATTTGGCGTACGTGACATAAATATGTCTATTAATAGCTATACCGTTTATAAAAACCCCAAAAGTCCTACTGCGTCTTATTCCGAAATGTGTCAAGGTCTTTACCGCGCGTACCCCCGCAATACTCCTGTAAGAATACATAAATGCGAGGTCCTGAGAGGCCTCGTCCTCTTTCATCGCTATTCTGTTCATTTGAAAAGTGTCAATTACCAATGTTAAAGATTTTCAAACATTCAAAAAGTGTTCAATTCAGTGCTACGACAACTATTGTAAGTAATTATTATTACTATTATTAAGGAATATCACCCTCATTATATTCTCCGCATAAATAACGCTTATTGCTTTCTATATTATATTATTCTCATATTATTTTATATTAATAACGTTTATCGCATTCTAAAGCTTATTGCTATTCATTTATTATTTTGTATACCATTTCTTACTATTATTGTCTATCCAAGCTTATTGCAAACATTTATTATTTTCGTATTACTGACATTTCTATTATTTTGTATTATCACTTTAATGCTTATTTTGTTTATATGTATTTGCCTTATAATCGCTTATTATTTATACTATTTTCTTGTATTAACGCTTTTTGCATTTCATATTATAAATTTTACTAAAGCTTATTGCGCTTATTTACATTTACCAGTACCTTTGTATAATTTCAAATGGTTATATCTATGAACTTCATATTCATACTTTCATATTGTGCTTTATAAAAATGTGCTAACAAAGCTAATAAACCGCTTTGTTTTCTATCACGTTTCGAATTATTGTGTGTATCCTCGAGTCATAAACAGTACGAACGAAACCAAGCTGCCGCAACAGCTGATTCGCGTGTAACGTTCGGTTGTCCGGGGACGACTGAATGCTAACAGGTTCTCGAGCGGAGAGCGGCGTCCGCCGAGAATAGGATAGGTGGGGGTTCGTTCGTAGAGTAAAGGAGTGAAATCCAACTTAAAACTTAACTAAGGCTTTATTAAACAACACTTATTTCTAATTACAACAATAATGCTTACAACTACGATTATATATTTTGTGTTTTTGTGTTTTTTATGTTTTTTATCTATGCTAATTAATTCTAATACGCTGCAAAAACTGGATGTATGTGCTACTGCCGTAAGTTCGGCCGCTGCCGTTTCCGGAGCGGTTCCCGATACACGTGGAAGAATTCTTACTCTACTGTTCTATAGACTTCGCCTTCACTAAACGGCTAAGCTGCTGCCTACTAGTAGGAGCAACGCTTGAAACCTCCGTGAAGACAAAGTTCTCAACCTTTAAATGAAAGATCCAAAAAGGAGCACCCAGTACCTTTGCACACTGAGAACCAGTCGCTGCCGTCTCCGGAGCGTGCTGAAATTCTACTGGATAGTACGTAAGCTGCCTCTAGGAACTAGCATTCATCGATCGCAAGAACGTATCTCTATTCGAATGAGCGCGCTGAGTGCTGCGTGCGCCTCCTTTTATACCAGAGAATTGGCGGGTTGGCGCATGCGCAGTGTGTCGGTTTTCGTTATTTTACAGTTTTCTTGCTTATTACATAATATTTTGTTTTATGCTTTTGACAGTACTTATAATTAATTATTTCTAATGTTCCTATAATATTTGTTTCGTTAATTTATGCTTGGTTTAAATTTAACATATAAAAGTATGTACAATGCTTGTGCGCAGTAACATAGGTTGGCTATATGATAATGTAGTACAGTTCTGTTTTACCGACGGTCGGTATTTAATGGTTTGAGTCCCTGTGGGACGTTACACCTCCCCCCCTGGGGAATCTCTCGTCCTCGAGAGATTTGTGTGAGGCGGGTAACATAACGAACGATGATTTAGATATATTAATTATTTATTTATAAGTTTTATGTTCTTGGCTTATAAGGACTAGCTGCGCCCGTTCCAAATAATGCTAGTAGTCGTCATACTCTTTTCCTTGGATCATCCTTTGGAAGACTTCTATAAGCTTCCCAATCCGGGTTTGGTATATGTATTTCAATTAAACCTGGCCATCGTGCTGGAGGTACTTCCGGAATCTTGAATTCTGGTAGTTTTGGGAGTTTGAAGTCCGGAGTCTTCGGAAATTCCGGTGTGGTGGGAAGAGTGTCTGGCGGTGTATTAGGTGGTGTGGTTGGCGGTGTCTTAAGTTGAAAGTTTTGAATTTAGTTTATTGAAGGAATGGAAGTTTTAAATAGTAGTAAGGCTATGAGAGTTCTAACTCAGGTCCTCTGAGGGGAGCGCGGGGCGGGGGGAAGTGAAGGCGCGCGGGGGAGCGCGGCGGAGGGAAACATGGACGCGGGGCCTGCGGGGAGTGGAAGGTCGGTTGCGCGCGCACGAGCCGCGGAGTGGGGGAAGCCGCGATCGTGGAGGGGATCAGTCCGGGCCGAGCGGCCGCGGAGACCTCTCCAGACCGGACCCACCGTCGGAAATTTTTCAGAGGAGGAATAACCCCCGAAAAAAGTCTTTTTCAGACTCGATCCGCTCTCAGAAATTTTTTTCCCCCTAATATTTTTAGTCCTCCAACAATCATGTGAAATATTCATACAGCAATATATGATGTTTTGCAAAATATAAAATAACTTTTATTGGTGATCAAATAAAGGAGGGAAAGAGGCAGCGTGGCGAGGAGAGAAGGAGGGTAAATGAAATGGTACAATGAAATACGTTTAAGAATATATATTGTTAAAAAAAAAACTATTAAAGATAAAATAAAATAGTAAAAACATAAAGGGGGGAACCACGTGACGTGCGCGAGAGAATAACGTGTGTCGGCAGACAGGTGAAAGAAATAGACGAAAAGTGTGGTAAAAGTGCTCAGAAAATTACGAGGTCGGGTGGAAAACGAGGGGATCAGACAAGGTTCCGGTGGACAGTATAATCGACAATTAATAAAGGGCCGAAGGGTGAGATAAAAGGTGAAGAAGAGAAGGTGTGAAACGAGTGCACGAAGTATAAGATACGTGGCAAGGATAAGTGACATCTAGGGAGTGGAAGAAGTGAGAAGACAAATCGAAGACAGCAGTTGGTAAAGAAGAGCGGAGAGGCTAATGAACCAAGCAGGCGAAGGCGGGGAAGTGCAAAAGGAAACCAGGAGAAGGGGAAGACCATCGTTGGCAGAACAGCTGGGAAGAAGAAGAGCGGACAGCGAAGGCTCGATACTGGACTCATTTAAGAGGAAACGGGAGGACGAGGAGAATCAGGAGAGGTTGAAGGCCGAAAGGGAAATAGAAGAAGAATTCTTAAAAGCAAGGAAAGTAGGGAGGTCGCCTCCGCTGAAGAAAACCGAGGTAGCCATAGGATCTGTGGAAACGTCGGACAGCCAGGAGACAGGGCAGGAAAAAGAAATGGATGCAAAATTAGACAAATTGATGGAAGCAGTGCTGGCAGTTAAGAAAGACATGGAAGAGTTGAGAAGAGATAATAAAGATTTAAGGCAGGGAATGCAGGAGCTGAGGGACGAGTGGAAGAGTAGGGACGAGATATGGGAAAAGGAAAAGAAAGAAATGAGAGGAAGGATAGAAGTACTGGAGACCAAGAAGGTTCAGGCTGAGCGGGTGACAGAAAGAATAGAGGGGCTAGAAAAGAAGGAAGAGGCTCGAGAAAAGAGAGAGAGAAGAAATAATATTACCCTAAGGGGAGAAGATCTACCACGTAAAGAGACGCCGAAGGATACGGTGGAATATGTGTTAAGGCACGAATTGCAGGTAGATGCAGAAATCGAGGAAGCATACTGGGTAGGAAGAGGAGAGAAAAAAGGGCTACTGATAGCGAAGTTAAGAAGCTGGCAACAGAAAAGAGCAGTAATGCTAAAGAAGAGTACATTGAAAGATAAGAGGCTGTTCATTGACAATGACCTGACGAAAAAAGAAAGGGAGATACAAAGAGATATTAAAGATATTGCCAAGACGGAAAGGGAGCAAGGGGCAAAGGTGAAAGTTGGGTACAGGAAAGTGAAAATCAACGATAAGACATTTATCTGGAAAGAAGAGGGTGGGCTGAAAGAAGTAAATTTTTGGAGTCGGCAAAGTTCTGTGAACCTCTAAATTTTTGGAGGATCGCAGAGCTTACAAGGACAACGAAAGCAAGACAAAAGGCAGTACCAACACTCGTTCCCCGCGCGTCTGCGGATGCAGATATGCGGGGAGAGAGGGTACACAGAATTGGGAAAGGAATAAGAAGCCAAAGAGAAATAGATACATTTAAAATAGGATACTGGAATGTAGCAGGATTACTCAGCAAAGACAAGCAGTTTTGGGATTTCCTAAAAGAAATCGATGTAATAGGATTAGTAGAAACGTGGATTGAAGAGAAACAATGGGAAGGATTGAAAGATAAATTGCCACAAGAATTCTCATGGAAGTGTAAATATGCCACCAGAGAGAGAAAAAAAGGGAGAGCGATAGGCGGAATTATCACAGGCATAAGAAAGGGCATAGAAGAGGAGGAATCGAACGCAGGAACGGAAAACATTCAAGAGAGAAGAATAAAGATACAAAATGAAAAATGGAGAATAATTACAGTGTACAGCAGAGATATGAAGGAGACAAAAGAAGAGCTAGACCAGATAATAGAAGAGATGGAGGTGGAGAAACTGATAATTGGAGGAGATTTCAATGCAAGAATTGGACAGGAAGGGGGCGATTGTAGAATAGAAGAAAAGCATGGCTTAAGGAGATCAAAAGACAAAGTTAAAAACTCAGAGGGAAAGCTGTTATTAGAGGTGGTTGAGGAAAGAGGATGGAATATTCTGAATGGGAATATGGAGGGAGACGATAAAGGAGAGTATACATACTCGGGGCCAAGAGGCAGCACAGTAATCGACTATATAATAACAAATGTCGAAGCGAAAGAAGAGATCAAGAAATTCACAGTGGAAGAGAGAGTGGAGTCAGACCATATGCCTCTGATTGCAGAACTATATGCGGGAAATAAAAGGGAAGATCGAGAGGGAAATCAGGAGGAGAGGTGGAGAGAGAGAAGAATGTGGACAGAAGAAGGCAGGAGAGAGTTTGAAATCGAATTAAACAAAATAAACTTTAATAGGACGGAGGCGAATGAAATGGTAGAAGAAATGATAGAAAAAATAAATAATGCAGTACAAAAAGAAGAAGTAAAAATTAAAAAATGGAAACTGGGCAGCTTTAAGTGGTGGAATTCGAATTGTACAAAAAAGAAAAGGGAAGCCAGGAAAGCATTGAGGAACTGGAGAAGAGGTAAAGGAGACAAAGAAGACTACCAGAAGAAAAGAAGGGAGTACAAAAAAGTGTGCGATGAAAGGAGAAGGGAATTACAAGAAAATACAGAAAATGAGATAATGCAATTAAAGGGAGAAAATCAAATATGGGAATATATAAATAAACAGAGAAAGAAAAGAATAGGAATCTCCAATAAAATAGATTTAAAAGAATGGAAGGATCATTTTAAAACATTGCTAGAAGGCGACGACTGTAAGAAAGAAGTAGGAGAGTTGGAAGAAATAGACAACACGGAAGGAGAAGAGGAAGAGGAAATAACAGAAGCAGAAGTAAAAGAACAAATCAGGAAATTAAAAAAGAAGAAAGCAGCAGGGGAAGACAAAATAGAAAATGAAGCCTGGATTTACGGTAACGTGAAAATAGTAAAAAGGATCACAGAAATTTTTAATAAAGTGTGGAAGGGAGAAGGATTCCCGGAAAGGTGGAAAGAAGGGGTGATTTCACCAATATTCAAAAAAGGAGATAGAGAAAAGGTGAGTAACTACCGGGGGATAACGATCCTAAACACAGCGTACAAAATATATGCTATGGTTCTGGAAAAAAGACTAAAAGAGGAATTGGAAAAGAACCACATAATACCAGAAACACAAGCAGGATTCAGGAGCGGTAGGTCGACAATAGATAATATTTTTATTCTGAACTATGTAGCTAACAGAGAAATACAGAAAAAAGGGGGAAAGCTGTATACCTTTTTTGCAGACCTAAGCGCTGCATTTGATAAAGTGGATAGAGTAAAACTTCAAAACATCATGAAGAAAAAGGAAATAAGTAAATGCTTGAGGATGAG
The DNA here is from genome assembly GCA_960531205.1 of Andrena bicolor. Taxonomy (NCBI): domain Eukaryota; kingdom Metazoa; phylum Arthropoda; class Insecta; order Hymenoptera; family Andrenidae; genus Andrena; species Andrena bicolor. The sequence continues at coordinate 130,692 of CAUIJW010000120.1, read as the reverse complement.
AATCGGAGAAATTTACAAAGAAACAAGAAATACTATAAAAGCAAACGGAGAAATGTCATCCAAATTCTGGACAACAAAAGGGGTAAGACAGGGATGCCCACTGAGTCCAACGTTATTTACAATATATGTAGCGGATTTGGAGGAAACCATGAGGAAAAACCAAGCGGGAGGAGTTAGAGTAGGAAAAGAAAAAATCTGGACTCTAGCATATGCGGACGATATAGCGTTATTAGCAAATGAACCAAAGGATCTTAAGGACATGATAAGAAGACTCGGAACATATCTTGAACGGAAAGGGCTGCAACTGAATGCAGAGAAGTCAAAAGTGCTGATTTTCCATAAAGGAAGAGGAAAGAAGAAGAGAGAAGAATGGGGCTGGCAGGGGCACAATCTGGAAGAAGTAAAGGAGTTCAAATACTTAGGGTATAATTTCCAGAAAAATGGGGGCAGAGAGATGCATATAAGGGATGTCATAAAGAAAGCAAGAATAGCAATGGCGCAGATATGGGGAATAGGGCAAAGAATGTTCAAGAACAATTTTGAGAGAAGAATGAGAATATTCCGAAGCATAGTGAAAAGTATCTTGCTGTACGCGTCAGAAATCTGGGGATGGATGGAAGCAGAAAAGATAGAGAAAATACAGGAGAAATATATAAGGTGGACTTTAGGTTTGGACTTCAATACACCAGCGTATCTAATCTTGGAGGAAACAAAAACGGACAAAATAAGGATAGAAGCGGGAAGAAGAGCAATAAAATACGAGGAGAAAGCGAAACGGCTGAATAAGAATAAAATAGTATAAGAGTGCTGGAGGGAAATAGACGCGAAGCAGACAGAGAAAAAGTCGAAATGGGAGGAAATGAGAGACGCATACTACAGACAAAAAATGATGGATATGCAAGAAATGGAAATAGAAAGAAGGAGAGGAACAGAGTTTGCTGAGGAACTAGCGCAAAGAGACAGGACAGAACAGGTGCAATGGCAATACGAAAGAATACTAGGAGGCAGATACAACGCACATTACACAGAAATCAGAGAAGACCGAAGAGCAAATTACCTAGACGGAAACTACAGAGGCAGAGATCAAAGCATGATCGCAAGGTTCAGATGTGGGAATGAAGAGAGGGGAAGCAAGTACTGGAAGGAAGAAAAAGACACAGTATGCAGACTATGTAACAGGGATAGAGAGACCCTGGGCCACATGTTACAAGACTGTAAGGAGCTGAAAAGAGAAAATTCAACGATTAGAGGAATACTAAAGGGAGAAGCAGAAGGAGCGGAGTGGATGCGTTTGGTTCTGGAAAAAAGGAGAAGAAAAGAAGCCCAAGATGAAGGAAGAAGTCAAAACGAAAGCAGAACATGCAGTTAACAGTCCCAGAAACACTTACACACTTACACACATGTAACCCCATTTTGAGGCCGAAAGGCAAAAAATAAACCTATTTACTACTAGTAAAAACATAAAAATAAAAAAAAATAAAAAAAGAAAAAAATAAAAAAGAGAAAAAAATAATAGAATAAAAAAAATGAAAAAATTATGGCGACGGCGGCGGCGTAAATTCGCCCTCCGCCCACTCGGGCGGTGGCGATGGGGGCGACGGCGGCGGTGTTAGTAAACCCCCAAACCACTCGAGGGGCGAGGACGGCGTCGGCGGCGAGGACGGCGTCGATGGCGAAGACGGAGGCCACCAGGGTGGTGTGGCAGATAACGACGACGACGACCCCGGAGGCGTCCACATCACGGATGGTGGCGATGTTGACCCCGGGGGCGTCATCACCCACCCCTGCAGCGACTGCGGCCTGCTGACATCAATCCACCCGGTTTCTCGTGGTGATGGAGGCCGCGGTCGCCGCAGGGGCCCCACCTGCCTGTAGGGCACCCACGGTCGCCTTAGCCTTTCCGCCATGGCAGGACCGATCGTTAGCCCCGAACTCCGCCGCATCTGCGGCTCCTGGGCAGGTACCGCCTGGGGGGCAGCCTGGGGTGCAGCAGCCTCCTCCAGGAGCCGCGCCAACATCCCCAAACGCCTCATGAGGAAGTCGTTGTTCTAGAACATACACACAAACGTCGATATAATATTAATACTTCAAAACGGATAAAAAAAGAAAAAAAATACAAAGTATTACATACCATTGGAGGCGGCGGCGATGGCGATGGCGATGGCGATGGCGATGGCGACGGCGACGGCGTCGGCGTCGGCGTTGGCGGTGGCGAGTTCTGGAAAATAGAACCCACGATATAACACTAACACAACAGCCGTCTGATTTGATCTCGCTCGATTTCAACGGTTAAACGCGATAAATGTTAAAATATATTTTAAAGTACATACCTCAAAGACGTCGGAGCATGGCTCCTCGTCCCACTCGGGTGCAATGCGTTGTAGCCCCATGTTTCACACAAAAAAAGTTCTAAAAAAATTGTCGCACAAAAAGTTTGACTAAATTCTGAACTGAACCTTTTCACAGTTTGAATGCAACTGGTCTCGCTGCATCTCCAAGCTCTCGCATCTAAACTCATACCTCGAAATCGAGAAGTGCATAGCTTTGCAAAAGTAGAATGTCTTCGTTCGCCCACCTACATTTTTTTTCGCTGATTATCCTCCAGCACTTATCTTCATCACTGCCCATCCTCTCCTTTTTCACACGCGTCTTCTTTCCCTTCTTCTTTGACGCATCATTCAGCTAGACCATATCACTTTGAACGGTTTTGAACGCGAATCAAACGGGTTTTGAACGGGTATCGAACGTGAATCGTACCACTTTGAACGTGTATCGATCGGGTATTGAACGATGTTGAACGGCTTTGAACGGCTTTGAACGCGAATCGAACGGGTATCGAACGGTATTGAACGGCTTTGAACAGGTATCGAACGGTTTTGAACGATGTTGAACGGCTTTGAACAGGTATCGAACGTGTATTGAACGACTTTGAACAGGTATCGAACGGGTATTGAACGGTTTTGAACGCGAATCGAACGGTTTCTACATAATAATTAAAACTATCGTCTTAATCTAGCGTACATGCAAGAGGTTGGGGAGGGTGAAGAAAAAAAACATTTATGTATTAAAAATTGGTTATATTTTATTTAAGCATTTCCCTCTGGTGTTTAGACCACCAGTTGAATATTTTAAATACATTTTGCAAGGCACAGTGCTTTGCGTGTCTGCCACATCGCAGAGTATCAACTACATTTAGCTTATTTAGGGATTTGATATCCTCGTAGTCAATGTCCAGCGTCTCGATGATTACGTCCGCTCTGGTATTTTCGTCGAGGAAATCCGCAAGCCAGTCGCGTTTCTGTCGCGTTTCGCATCAGCTACAGCTTTCGTAATTAGCTGTTTAGCCATACTGTACGGAACGTCTCCATCGTTCCACCGTAGTCCGTGATGTTTTGCCGTCAACCACCGAATGCTTGATTTGTCCGATTTCGTAAGAAGGAATTGTGACATAGGACTCCCAAAAATATAGTGCGAGAGAACTGTTCCCTTGCGTAGGACAGCCACTTCCTTCGCGACAAATCTTCCATCGACGATGAACCCTTGCAGGTCAACGAATGTTGGTACAGCCATTATCGGTACAATTTAGAGGTCCGTTCGTTTCCGAGACAGACGGGAGAATGCAGTCTTTCTCGTAAAGCATCTCGATTTTCACGAAGAAAATTTGTATGAATTTGACACAGGAGATGGCGCGCAAGTAGCGTGGCAATTTAATTCATTTTGCGCACTACGTTTGTCAGTGGATTGTATTCAACCACCCGATCGTGCAGAATCAGACAGTAGGCTGTAGTATTTGCCGGCACATTCTCTTTACACTCGAATTCTATGCGCACGTCCACGGTGCCATTCTTGATCGACTCATTTTGTCGCGAACAATCGATCACCACGATGGGACCAAATTGTAAAAATTCAGCCACGGTGAATAATGCCTCGTTGCAACTATGTCCATAATACGATTTACCGAATTGCGTATACATGTGATACAAGATGGCATGCTTATTCTTGTCAAAGTCCAAGTTCATGTCATCGTATGGGTAAAATTCCGAGTTGAGAAAAAGTTTGACATTAGTCAATTTACAGTTGTTGAACTTAGTAACGTCTTCGCTCGTCACATTCTTTCGACCAGTCTGTAGAGCAAGGATCACGCATCGTGGCTTCTCCAGCTGTGCGGATGCCTTTACGGCCCACGAATGCTTGTTTGTGTTTTGCAGCGTAGGATACTCGTACAGATCCCACGATTGAAAACAAATGCTCAGGTTTTGTCCACTTTCCAAAGTACGTAGCAACGATAGCTTATTAATGTCGTTCAGCGTCACATGAGGCATCCGCCATTGTAGTTTAAATAATTTAATTTCTGGTTCCAACACCGATGATCCTATCAGAGCATTGTTGTCGTTGCGCGACCGTATTAAAATCAATTCGTGACGCGCATTAATAATCATGTGTTTGTAGTTCTCGCAAAATCCTAGCAAATATTTGAGTGGGATGCAAAAATTGAAATGATATTTGACTATTGACCCATCGCGTCGTTTCAAGCCCCATCCGGCATTCTCCATATTTTTGTCTTCGTCCGATGTCAGCGATACATAGTTTTTAAGCGTGCTAGTTATTCCAACGTTTCTGTTGCGATCAATCTCCACGCCATTCAGCTCGTATCGAATCTCATCGAATAAGAACGCCACACAATTATTTCCCAACATCACCGTTAACGCATCATTTGGCTTATTTATCTTCAATTTCCCCTCCACATAGAGGAAACTTTCACACGGTAATGTGTATAAATCCTGCTGTTGTATTGGTATTCTTATCTCATCGCTGTATCCAAACGTTGTGTTGACGTATGGGTTGTATGTGTGGGTCTCGAGTTTGACGATGCGATCATCAAACGTCGGCTTCCCTCCAATGCTTAGAATATCAGCCATTTTTTTCAACTTAAATGCGCACAATGAATCCCAAAGATTTCAAAAATGCAATGTTCGCAGCACTGAGCCTCTTCTTTTTAGCGTGATCAGAGCTGTTGCAGTTGTTGGTGTTGTAAACAATTTCACTTGGAACAAACGGGTTTCTGGAGTCGTTCAATACAAGAATTTCTTTCGCACCACACGTATTATCGTTGTCGTCTTCGCACGTGCAGTCTGATTGTAATCTCTTCACCTCTAAAATCGAGCAACCGTCCGTCTTGATCCACAACGCGTATCGTCAGATCCGTAACGACCCGTGCGGTGATTGGAAGGTAAATGATCTGTGCGGGCGTTTCCGATATCTTATATCCTGGTGGAACTCTCGGAGAAAATTCATGTATCGTATGTACACGCCTCCCATTGTTGTACGCACCAGCGGTCACGCTACATTCTATGCGAATAATGTTCACGTTCATGATATTAATTGGATCGTCCGATTCGTGCCATCGTTCTGGTGCTAATACCCGATTCGTCGAGAATCCTAGTAGCGATCCAATGTTGTTGGGCTTTGTAAAGTCTACGGTGAACCGACATTACAGCTCGCTTTTCATGGTATTGTTGTTGGGACGCAACACTATAGGATACAGATCGTTGTCACCGTCATCGTTGTCGTCATCGGTGCCACCAAGATTTTTAGGATACCGCTCGAGTAATCGCTGCTTCAGGTACTTGGCAATGGCGTCTAGTTCGTAGGAGCCGTGGGGAATCGTAATGTATTCATAAGCGCTGTCGGGGCTGTTGTTTACGATGAAGTAGAATTTATCGTTGCTCGAGTCGATGTTCGGTATTGTGTGATAAGTTTCAAAGGTTGTTAGACCAAGCTCGTAATCATCGTCGCTCAAATCTATGGGTGGAAAGTAGCTCACCGCGAGGGTGCTACTCTTGCCGGTTAGAGTGAATGTTAACGACATGTTACGTCCTGAAGGGACTTTTGGCGAATCGCCCTGAGCGGCTTGGGTGATTCGCGGGGTTCTTGCTCTTTCAAGGTGCTGAAGCACGCCTTGACTAAACTTACCGTGAGAGGATAAGGAGTAAGGGGGTTTAAATCAATGGTGACACGGAATTCAAGGGAAAATAACATAGTAAAATATATTCTGAATGATGGATAAAAGTAATGTAAGAACATACACTAGGGACGGCGCTCCGTCCCTGCTATCGCAGTGAGCTCGGGTTTCGGCACGCTTGCCGATTATCGCCTCGTACGCTCTGTAAGTCGCTCAACCTAGCGCAGGTCGTGGTCGCTCGCTTGTCTATCTGGTCGCACTCGGAAGTCGGCACAATCGGAGTCCGTCGATGTTCTCGCTATCTCGTTCCATCGCACGTCTTCGCGGAGTCAACGGCGGTTCGTACCTCGCGCAAGGGCTCTCCCGGCTAGGCCGTTCGCGGTGTGTCGGATGGAGATACCCAGGGCTGATCTCGACCGTCCGGACGGGTGTCGCGGTTTCTACGTGGCGGCGAGGCGCGGTTTCTAGACGGCCCGCTGGCTCGTCACAACTTCCTATCACGAGCTCTCGAAAACGAATCCCTGTTCCGCGGTTCTTCGTCGCGGGCCGAACCTCGGACAGTCCCCAGGAATGGGGGAAACTGCCCTGTCGGCAGCTGTCGATTGCTTCACTAATTCTTCGATGCTTGCGAAATATCCGTGGCCCGCGCCGAGCGCGGTCGTTGCCACGGGCTAAGCGCAACGCGATTGACACGCGCGAGGCGATTCCGCTGAATCGTCGTAGGAAAAGTACGCGAGGACAGCGAGCACGGGATGGACCTGAAGGGCCCATGTAACAGACATATTCCGCCCGAACTGCTCGACCAGTACTGAATCAGAGTGGTGGGAAATCAATCCTTAAATTTAGCACCGATCGTTTGTAGAAAGCGTAGACATAGTTGTCCGCAATTGCTCTGATCATACTTCTGATAGGACGTTCGATTGTATTCAATTTTCACAGCATCCTTATCCAGATATTTTACCAATTCCATCGGCGGTCGAAGATTCCCAAAGCTGTCGAAATATATAGCTCGACACCCTCTCTTCGCATACGCCACCCAATGAGTCCCCGGACCCTCGGCATTGTCCAAATTTACGATACCGCTCTCGTTTCGACGTACTCCACCAGCTGGTAACGCGTTGCGCATAAAAACACCTCTAAAGAATGGAATACGCATACGTTTTGCCAACTCCTCCAATTGCACATCGGTAGTTACGTCCACAGGCATTTTTATTTTCTTTTCGACGTTTTTTTTTCGTTTAGATATTCCCTGTCCGCGCTTGTACGGCGCGAGATAAAGTCCGCGACCTTCCATGGAGCGATTATGGCGTTGCATTTCCTGCAGCTGACGTTGCGCCGCCTTATTATCGTTTACCGCCTTGGCGATCCCCGCCGCTCCACCAGCTAATGATCCGAGAACACCCAACAGCGGTAAAAGTGGTAATATACCACCCCGTTTTGCCACCGGAAGAATCCGCTTTTGCGATGCTCTCTTTGGAGTCCTTTTGCGAGTTTTTGTTTTCATCCCCATTCCGATCTTCGTCTTGACCTTCATAGCAGCCCAAACAGCTGCAGCAGCACCTCTGTCACCCAGAGTCGAGTCTCGCGCAACGATGCGTTTTCGCGCTTTGTCAGCGAGAACGTTATCTGCCGCGTGCCTTTCGCCGAGGTCGTTGCTACGCGAATACGCAATATCGTGTTCGCGACACGCTGCGTCCAACGGATTGATACCTCGATCCCCTCTAGCCAATCGTTTTGCAAGATGAGTTCCTGGACCGCAAAACTGATATCCCGGAATGTGTAATTCGATTGGTAGCGCGTTTATCGCCCGATTTAACAAACCACGACCTTTCTTTACTGTCGTCGGTGACATTCGCTACAGTTTTTAATCAATGGTGCCGGACCGTCGATATGCGTTCGCTGCCAAGGGCGATTATAATGTTCCAAACACCGGCGATACTGTCGAACCTCGGAATTGGCTTTTATATGTTCGGGGAGCCTGTCCCACAACCGATCAATGTGCCTGTCAAACTCTCGCAGTAGAATAATCTTTGGTATATATTTCAATTGCTCAGAGGTTAGGTCTCGAATATCGTAATTATCCGACAGGATCAGAAGCATTTTGAATACTGAGCTGTGGTGTTTCAGCGCGGACCTATAAATAGGGCGCATCACCACCTCGACGTATTCAAAATCATTTTTCACGGTTCGCGGGGAGGATGCGATTCGTGCGACAACCTGTAACCATACGCGTGACAAATTTTGATGATAAATCACGAGTGATGTCTTCGAAAACAGGACGCAGACATGGTAGCATGCTACCAAACACTATCCGCTGCCTCATTTGTGGTCCATCAAATTGTGGAAAGACCAACGTGCTGATCAGCTTGTTGGAAAGTCCTCACGGCGTCCACTTCGAGAACGTGTACGTGTATTCCAAGTCGTTGCAACAGCCAAAATATCAGTACTTGGAGAATTTATTGACTCCGATAGATGAAATTGGCTACTTTACGTTTTCGAATAACAGTGACGTCATCCCACCGAGCGAATCGCTTCCGAATTCCATTTTTATTTTTGATGACGTGGCATGCGACAAGCAAGATACGATACGAGAGTACTTTGCAATGGGGCGCCACTCGAACGTTGACTGTTTCTATCTCTGTCAGACGTATGCAAAGATTCCCAAACATCTTATACGCGACAATGCGAATCTGTTGATTCTGTTTAAGCAGGATGGTACCAACTTGAAACATGTGTACAACGATCACGTAAACACCGACATGTCTTACGAGGATTTCTGCGCTTTGTGTCGTAATTGTTGGCAACGGGATTATGGTTTCGTGGTGATAGACAAGGATAGCGCGATGTCCAATGGACGTTATAGAAAGGGATTTAACGAGTTTGCCATACCATGAGATGGTCAATCGTCGTCAACACGTCGGTCGGAAAGCAACGTCTGCGGTACAGCGATGATCGATATCGATACTCTGGAGATTAAGGATCGCGAGAGAATAGCGAAGGAAATTGCAAAAACCAGCGAAGCCATTCGTCGGAAACATCAGGCTTTGAAGACTGGCTAGATGGAGGAAGATATCGCGTTGGAGAAATACTTCAAACCTATCGTCGAACCACTAAAACATATTGTGGAAAATACCGCAGAGATGGAAGCTGAAACATCGCCGCTGATGAGCACAGACGTTGAAGGGAATGAAACATTAACGCCTAAAAAAATCCTTCTGAAAGGGAACACATCGCGCAAGAGAAAGAGGAAAGAGCACATGTCAACGGAATATTCACCCATAACCTCGACACCAGTTCAATCGAAGCGGAAACGACAGAATGTTGGATCAAGTGATTCTCCGGCTCCACCCACGCCAATAAGTACATTACCCAATGTGCAATCGCTCTCAACCGTTGATGATGACGTTTTCGAAACTAGCCCCAATGAGTCGTTTGTAACATCTATTAGACAGCAATTCCAAACATCCGAGGGACAAGAGACGTTTCGCAGTCATTTCGGCCCGCTGGGGCAAAAATACATGAGCGCGATCCTAAGTGGTGATAAGGATACAACAATGGACTATGTGTACGGCGTATACTTTGGCAATAGTGGAACGAGGCTTGGGGATAAGGCATTCGATATAGACATGGATGATAACATAATCATAGATGGTGTAAAATACAGAGGAACACCCGGTCTTTACGAACTGATTTTCAAGAGAATTCCCGATGATGCTGTATACACCGATGCCGATAAACAAAAATACAAAAGTATACTGCTGGCGACGAACGCCCACAGACGCGGCCATGGTGCTAAAAATCCCATATTGAGCAACAAGGGACACAAGTACAAATATGTAATTGCACCGCTACTCCCTCGCGCATCGACTAGCAGGGCAGGGAAAGGTCTAACGGTACCGCGCGCCATGGTGGTAAACGATAACAAGATCGATTACGTACACTGGAACGATCCCAACGAGTTGGTGGATCGAATGCGTTTGCTTGAAGCGTCGCGTCAGGCGGGTAACAACTCTCATGATCCCGAAATTCTATCGATTATCGAGGAACTCCGCGAGGTAGGCCTCATTATAAATTAAACCGCACGCCGATGATGTGTGCTGTATGCATCGAGATGCCGATCAACAAATTTGGGGTATCACTCGAGAAGAGTGGAGCAGCTAGAATGGACTATTACAAATGGAACGGTTTGCTTCGAAACTACATGCGAGATAACGCCCTTTGCGTGGCTCGTGCCGACTTTGATGCGAAATCACGCAAGATACGACGCGTAGCTCAGCCGGTGGCCGACACCGATGTCGTCAATAAACTATACCTGGAAAAGAACATTAAACTTTTGAGAGAGCAGCAGGAAGAATTAGCGAGGAAGCTGGTTGTGTTTCAGAAAGATATGCTAACGTTGCAAAACAGCGTTCAAAAGATATCGGAGGCGTTGAATTCTACCCCACAACCGGACAATGAAACTCGTAAAGTTAAAGAGGCTATAACCGCTTTTGCTACGGAGCAGCAACTTATCCAGAATTTCCTCGGACCGACGAGAAGCACATAATAAATGTACGCGATAATTATCGCATCATTCGTGTCCAAGACACCTCTGCGATCAAACATGCAACCATTATCGAAATCCAAGAGTAATGATGAAAACCATAATCACAAGAAGCTACAACTCGTTGAGGAATTGCACGCTCCAGCTCGAAGACATTTCCCGCGGAGACGCGTCGTAGTGCACGGATACGATGATTTGTGGCAAGCTGACATTGTAGAAATGCGTCCATACTCGCGTTTCAACCAAGGTCACCACTACATACTTACCGTCATCGATGTGTTGAGCAAGTATGCATGGGCGGTGCCGCTCAAGACTAAAAGTGGCGCTGAGGTGACTAAAGCGTTTGCAAAGATATTTAGAGATCGATATCCGAAAAATTTGCAAACCGATCAAGGAAAAGAATTTTACAACGCCGATATGCAGAAACTCTTGACAAAGCATGATATTAATCATTATTCGACGTATTCGGTGATGAAGGCCTCCGTCGTAGAACGTTTCAATCGAACTTTGAAGAACAATATGTGGAAATTGTTTACGCTCAATGGAACCTATAGATGGACCGATGCGCTACCGCGTCTGCTTGCAGAGTATAACGCACGAAAACATAGAACCATCGGAATGCGTCCTTGCGATGTTACCCCTGTGATCGCCGACAGGCTGCTAGCCACCGTGTACAGCAACATAAAGATCGCTGCTCCAGCGAGATTCAAGTTGGGCGAGTTTGTGCGCGTGAGCAAATTTAAAACCATCTTCGATAAAGGCTATACGCCGAATTGGACAACGGAGGTGTTCAAGATAGTCAAAGTACAGGCAACTAATCCTGCAACGTATCTGCTCGTCGATTCCTGTGGAAAACCTGTTGCCGGCGGATTCTATGAACAGGAGCTGCAACGCGTCACCGATCCTGATGTGCATCTAGTGGAAAAAGTGCTGCGTAGAAAGGGGGATAAGGTATATGTCAAGTGGCTGGGGTTTGATAAATCACACAATTCGTGGATAAATAAAAATAATGTATTGTAAAATAATACATGGTTCAATAAATACAATGATACATATATGTAAATGTGTAAACAATTTTTTTTATTTTAACACATTAATCCCACTATTTATATGAACGAGTTAATATAATGATACATATGCAATAATTCCACTATTTATAATAAATACAATAATTTATATTTTACAATGGGATATTATAATGTCCCCAGGGCAGAGTGTCGGTCGAATCGGGTACGATATGCCGCTTGTCGTCGTATGGACTTAGAGCGATTTTAGATTCCGAAATGGTGTACACTTTATGATATTTAGACCGTATACATGATTGTCTGCGAACCATTTCGATCTCCCTTTGCAAACACTTCGCGTAATCGTCGAAAGTTATCGTTCTGACTATGACGTTGGTCTTGACGCCTTTCGCCTTTTTCGTATCTCTTTTGCCGTCTACGCGAAGTGCATACATTTTCGCTCTAAGACCTACGAATTCGGTCATTATCGCACCGTTATTTTCATCCTTCATCAGCCCTGGAACCTTCTTATTTTCGCGCGGCATATTATATGGATTGTCGATAGGATAATCGCTTGTGTCGAATCTACCGATATTGTGTTTCATAGTCTCGTAGATATCGTCGCATCGAATATGATAAATGAGGCTGTCTGTGTCGGTGTATAGAATATTACAATTTGGTCCGTGCTTGGGAGACATGTACTCGTAGTGAAATTCATACAAACAAATTTTCGATATGTCCAGAATGCACATACCCACGTATATCGGTTTGTTGAATTTCACCTCGAGTTTTCGCAATTCAACAGCTATTAAATTTTCCGAAAAAACACTTCTGCTGTGGAAATTCGGTTTCGCGATCATTGCCTCCGCGCCATATCGCCCTTCCCAACGTGTTAAAAGTTTTACATCCACGTGATTTCGTACATTTTCCATAGTTTTACCGAATACCGCGTTGTTCATCAATTTGTACAAATTTTTTTCAAAGTCATTTGTCGCGCTTGTTCTGAACCGTGTATTGAGTTCGATGTAATCGCGGAGCCAGGGGGATTGAGCGAATTGGAGCACGCGGTGTATCTTTGTAATACGAAGACCATGACGCGTGCACTGCTGCAGGTTGCGGTAATGGATAACGTAACGCTGCTTATCGTATACCGTCGCGAGTAATTTGTCCTGCCTGCTGCCAGGTGGTTTGGCACGCGTCGGGCAGAACGGTAGATCGGCATGAGCGTCGTGCAGACGTTGCGGATATTCCAGATCTACCTCGAGAATGTACCCCGTGGGCGAATCGACTTTGATTGAAGACACATCAAACTTTGCGACATCTTCGACCCATTGAAATTTAGCGTATGGTAGGGGCTGACACATTGCCCACCCATACAAATTATTCACATCAAAGTACATCAAGTACGATGACTCTTCCGATGCGTCGTAAGATGGCATGTACTTGTTATTGGCATGTGCATATCTTCCGGAACATTGGCTTAAACCCCCACGTATACCGCGTTCGATAAACATGACCATATCGACGTCGGTGAGCAATTCGAATGTAATTTTGGTATGCTTTAGCATTGCATCCCACGTGAAACCAGGTAGAGTATAATAATGCGCCGAATCTAGTCCATAACTCTTGATACAACTTTCGCGAAAATTTTCAAAAATGTCTGCCAATAACAAGACATCAGTTTTCAAATACAAGTCGCTGTATTCGCCCAAGGTTCTAATCCCGAAACGCTGCCAGATAGTCTCAGCGTGCGCGTAATCGCTCTCGGATACAGTCTCGCCCGTTAACGAACTGTAGAATGACTCGCGCGGCGGTAAGCATGGATCCTGCAGCTTGTTCGCGCAATCAAGGTATTCGTACGGAAAGACGCCTTTTCGCGTCAATAAATTGAAATCTTCGGTGGATAATGTTTCAAATTTGGATCGTAAAATTTTTAATTGATCTGTGCTAAGGAAAGATGCTAATTTGTCGAGACTGGTATTGAGAAATTTGTACGAATCGATGAATCGTAATTTAATATTATTTCGCGAGTCTGATTCAGCCGTATCTTCGACATTTTTTGTGAATGAAATATATTTTTCTTTAGTTATGGGCAATACATCAACGTGACCCTCGAAAGCGGTAGCTATTTCCTCGATAATGAAATGTGAATCGTAGCCGGATAAATTATGGAAAACTATGGGGATGTAAAACGCGTTTTTATAATTTAAATTGCACTCCGAATGTGCCGGGCCTCTAAACCGTCCGGAAAGATGGCAATGATCGCGAACTCGTACATCGTCAGCCTTGAATGGTTCTTCGCAAATATGACAGTGTGTTGCATCGCGAAATGTCGTCAACTGTTCCAGAGTTAAATCCAGCATGGGAACATTACTGGTCAAGATGGGTTTGGCGAAGGTTGCAAATTTTTTCAGTTCGTATACGAACCATGAAATACAATCCACGTCGCGGCAACATCGATACGTCGATAGCGATGTATCGTAGGAACAATGCATATAATATGCAATGCTATGCACTTTATGGTGCTGATACGCGTGTAACTTATTATCTAGATCACCCACTCGATTGTCTTCTGTTTTTTCGATGATGCACTCCAGATCTGCATATACCACGAAGGGGAGCCGCTCCTTCCTGCAGTGGTTCTCGAAGCTGAGGAAATTTTGTCCTTCGCTGGGCAGCAGGATGGCGCAGTCGTTCATCTGCCCACAGTCCAGCGAATGGTTCTCCAGCTTCTCGACAGATCCGAAGTAGTGCATACACCTGTAAACACAAAATTTGTTTATTTAATTGTTTCGCGAGACATTTCAATATTTCACAAGTATTCTATACGTACCGATCGCAGATGAATTTTTTCCCATTGTGCCTGCTCAGCTGCATGCACACCAGTCGGGACAGGTTCTTGATCAGCACAAAGTGCCCTACATCACCATGCTCTTGATTCGGCGTGTATAGCAAGTTGACGTGCTGATCCCTCTTTTGGCTGGTGAGGCGCAGCGGAAAGACCGTCGACCCTTTCTCCTCGTCGAAGGTGTACACGTTGACGGAGACGCTGTTCTGCCGCTCAAACTTCCCTATTTGCTCCAGGGACATTGGGAACTCAATGCCCTGGAGATTTAGCACGGAAGCATAAGGCGGGTATGAACTTGGGCGATCGGCATTTCTTTCGGCAGGATGGAGAGCGGCGACCACTGCCCACGCGAAACACGCATTGTCCTGGGATTGCACGCTAATTGTGGCTTTCCTCAAAGACAATACTCGCGGCAACTTGATGTAACATCCCGCGCGCAGCGGATTGTACTTGTTGACATTGACGGTTAGATTCATGATTCTCGTCAATGCCCATCCACTGTCGCGTTCCTGGAACTCTTCCAGCGATGCCAGGGTGGGTTCGATGACGCATCGTTGGTACCACTCCTGCAGATCGGATGTGTGGAAGAGTTCGCAGTTTCGGGTGTTGATGCTTTTACAAGCATGCTTGTCACCCGCCACAAATTCGCTGTTGAACACAGTGTTCACTTTGAGGTTTCGATGTTTCCTCAAAGTGTCCCGCACATGCTCCAGCACGATGGTCCCTGCATCTTGGAGGAAGTTGCGCGGCTCGATGTAGTTCGAATTTAGCACGGCACCAGTTAATACGCGGCTATCGAACGCAGTGTCTATTTCGCGCCACAAAAGTCCCGTACTCGAATGACCGGCACCTTCGCGCACGAAACGTCCGCGCAACGAATATTTCAGTCCTTCGAGACGTGCGATTCGAGCAATCAGCGATTGCTGAACACCGATCGATAATCGTGGGCGTTTCACGCGACTTTGTTCTTCCAACGATTCGATGCATGCGTTGCACCGTTCTTCCCACGCGAGGTACTCTTCCCGAGAAATCAATCGCGTGGATTGATCCAACAATTGGCGTTCTACTTGCGCGAATTCTTCCATGGTTGTAAATGGAACGTAAATATAATGTGACTTTTCCACGCAATACGTTGCAACGATTTAAGGCTTTGTACAGTTTAGAGCATATATTTATATCCTCATCATGATTTGATATCTCTGTCTAACTCTTTTAGCGCACCCCCTCCATCGAATGTATTAGTTTCTGCTAATACTGTATAATTCATTCTTTTTGGCGTATCCCCTCCCTCATTAGTTTCTGCTGATACAGCATAATGCTTTCTACGATTCACGCGTATGAGGAATTAGCGGACATGATCATCCGACATAGTTTCTGCTGATACAGCATAATTCTAAGATTCGACGTTCCCAGAAATATTATATTACGTTCAGCACGTGTCGAGACTTTTATCCTTGAGGATGGGACTTAAATTACATATTACATATGCTGCGACGTTAAGATTTCAGCACATTATGGAAAAATTGGTAGCTTTATAATAAAATGTGGTGGCGGGGGGGAAGCAATTGCACCTCTATTTAAGCCAATCTCTCGGATGTCATTCAATCAATCGCTCAATAGTCTCAGTGCCTTTCGACGGAACAAATTGTGCTCTGAAAACAAAATGTGCAGTACCAGTGCCGAAGGAAACGTTGAACGCATGAATTATTACGTTCCGATCGTGCGAGATGATGGTGAGGCTCAATGTGGGGAGGATACAGTTGTTAGGTAAGGGTTAATTTTCACATCTTAAAATTTTTATGTTTATTCCTAATACGCGCGAGCAATTTCATAGCTTTGATCGTTCTCTTAGCCCGCACCGAACATCGCGTATCATGGTTAGAAGATATGCATTAACATCCACGGGCAGCAAATACTTGGAAATTGGGATCAGAGTACAACCTACGATTGATGTAGAAATGGTTCTCGGTGACAATCGTGGGATGTTTCTCACGTTATCATGGGATACATGGGGTTTGCTATGCGGAAGTCGTACAACCATTGAAGAACGTGCACGATTACCTGAATCACCTTCGATGCAAATGGATCAATTAACTGTGGATTTTTGTGAAATCTATAATTCCCCGATTGTAAGGATGGCACTACATAATAAGTCGCTGTATTTCAAACCGAATACGGTAACATTTTTATTAAATCTTGAACCATGTATAGACTATGTGTATGCGCGGCTGTATCAAAATGTAAGAGATGTGCAGACAAAATTTGAAACTTTTGTTAAAGTGCTACAGCAAAGCGATGTTGTCTGCGAAACATTAGATGTGCGTCATGCTGCTAAAATCATACGTGATAGCGAACATTACTGTGAGGATTATTATGTAGATTGCGAACTGGTAGCATGTGCCATCAATGATATTCTAGCTGATGCTCGTAGGAAAAAATGTTAAAATTATATTCTTTTAATTTTAAATAAAATTTCTTAAACACATATTATTTGTCAATTTCATTTACTCGTCTTCCTCCTCGCCACCTAATTTTAAGATATGGCGTTTCTGCTAACGGTGCATAATTCAAAGATTCGACGTTCCCAGAAATATTATATTACGTTCAACACGTGTCCGAGACTTTTATCCTTGGGGACTCAAATTACATATGCTATGACGTTAAGATTTCAGCACATTATGGAAAAATTGATTGCTTTAGAATAAAATGTGGCGGTGGGAGAAGCAATTGCACCTCTATTTAGGCCAGTTTCTCGGATACCATTCAATCAATCGCTCAATAGTCGCATACGTTCGTGTCCACACAATTATTAACTGCTTCCATTCAATAGACTCCGTCATAGTACTAACAGTCGAACTGTGACAGTTTTTGAAACACTTTTTCATTTTTGTTTATGTTAAGTGAAATTGCTTTGAAGATTGCTATGGAAGGAGAACAATCGATTAATACCGTAAGTTTCCATTACCATATTTTTAGTGAATCGTTGTGTTGGGAGAGTTCGCAACTTTTGAGAGTTGTAAGGAAATATTCGGTTTCAGATTATGTCTATACCCGTGGATTTGTATCGGGAAGTTGCTGCTGCGATCCCCAGTCGCGCATCCCATCCCAAAATATATGTAACGTGGCTGGATGTCGCTGTGCAATGCGAAGAAATTCGAGGTGATGAATTTCACAAGGCAGAAGATCTTTACGATGAGGATGAGGATGATGATGAGGATGTTTATTTGAAGGTGTTCTACAATGGTGACTGTGAAAACAACTATTTACCGCGTAGTGAATACGGGTGTATGCATTTTTGGCTAGATGTGCATAGGCGAACTTCATTCATCATTGGTGAAGATGATCCGGATGATGTGGCTCCGTCGAGCTGGGAGAAGGCCCCACAATCTGTTGTATGGCGGAAATGTACCAATGCGGGACAAATCGACGACATCGCAATTAATAACAATGCAATATCTGGGATTGAAGTACGTGACAATGCAGTTCAGGTTAACGAGTCTGATTTTAATACGAGTACGCCATCGCAAGTTGATATATTTTTTACTGATGATGATTTATTTACTGAAATCACCGACAATGCATTCTTTACGAACGATATTGATGATGCTATATTCAACGATGATGTTGACCAGTGGGATTGATAACTCCATCCCAATCATCATCGTCGCCATTGCCATCGCCATCACCATCGCTGCCTCCGGTGGTATGTAATACTACTTTACACTGATTTATGCATTTTTGATGTGTGAGTATTATATCGACGTTTGTATCTGTGTGCAGGTGATTCATGGAAATGTGTGGTACCCACCACCGACGCCGCCGCCATCGCCCCCATCGCCACCGTGGCCATAATTTATTTTTTTATTTTTATGTTTTTACTATTTTATTTTATCTTTAATAGTTTTTTTTGTAACAATATATATTCTTAAACGTATTTCATTGTACCATTTCATTTACCCTCCTTCTCTCCTCGCCACGCTGCCTCTTTCCCTCCTTTATTTGATCACCAATAAAAGTTATTTTATATTTTGCAAAACATCATATATTGCTGTATGAATATTTCACATGATTGTTGGAGGAATAAAAATATTAGAGGGAAAAAAATTTCTGAGAGCGGATCGAGTCTGAAAGACTTTTTTCGGGGGTTATTCCTCCTCTGAAAAATTTCCGACGGTGGGTCCGGTCTGGAGAGGTCTCCGCGGCCGCTTGGCCCGGACTGATCCCCTCCACGATCGCGGCTTCCCCCACTCCGCGGCTCGTGCGTGCGCAACCGACCTTCCACTCCCCGCAGGCTCCGCGTCCATGTTTCCCTCCGCCGCGCTCCCCCGCGCGCCCTCACTTCCCCCCGCCCCCGCGCTCCCCTCAGAGGACCTGAGTTAGAACTCTCATAGCCTTACTACTTTAAATGTATTTTACCATTGTTTTCGGTGATGTAGGGAGTGGGCTGATTAACGGAGGAATGTCAATCATCTCCTTGAAAATCTCTCCTAATTCATCTCTATTTTTTTTTGCTTTAATGTGGCGTCTACCGGAACGCTTCGGCATTTTGACAATGAGTGAAGTAATCATGGCGCATGCGCGAGTTTGAACTTGAACGTTAGGGCCTCCTATAGTGGCGCCCTCTAGCGGACTTTATAAGAAATTTTTCGTTTGCAACCTTATATGCAGCTATGTAGTGGTACGCTTTTTATGCTACTTTTTTAGGTTACCTTATTGACAGGTTATTAGGAATTTTAGGAGGTTATTTTTATTTTTAGTCATTATTATCAGAAAAAATATTAAGTTTATTAAAAAAAATGTACATAAAGGCTTAATCTAGGTGTGAGTGTTAACTACATTATGTTGTGTGTGTGCATGTGTATCTGTAGAGTGTAGTGTGTTAAAGATGTGTAAAAATAAAAAATATTGATGTTACTGGTTTTATGCTGTGTTTCTGCATAATTCGCACGTTTGTGCTGGTCGCCCAATGAATAATATTCGTCGACAGAAGTGGCATATTCGCCAACGTCTTAAGTTTCTTCCTAATAAATGTTTCCCCACTGGGATCTCGTCTTTAATTTCGGCCCTTTGAATACACATAACGCAGACCATGGCGTTCTTATAATAGTATACGTCTTTTTCGTAAATTTGTTTTAAGCACGTGTTGTCCATTGCTTGTATGTATTAGTTTTAATGATACTTGCTAAGTACTTTGGTCGAATGAAAGATTCCTTTGTCTGCCGTTCCTTATATAGGCTCCTCTGCAGGGTTGCAACTTTGTATAGTTAATTTCATTTTTGTTTCGCCGGACTAATGTAATTGATTCTTTTGTGTTTTTTAAGGTATTATAATATTTATAAGTTATTAGATATACGTACAAATTTATAGACTTTTTAAAATCCTTTCTTTAACAATAGGATAAACGTATCCTAGTTCCATATTATTTATGGATATTGGTGTTGTTAGATACATTTGTAAGATGCACAAGGTGCAATTAATTGCTTTCTTTTCTTTATATAATACTTTACGACAAAAGAGACAGTATTCATATCTTTTTTTATCTTTTAATGTTAATAAATGCTCATGTGCCTTTCCTTTATGTTTATACCCTCGTGTACAATTTTCACAAAGTACCCATTTTTCTTGGTAATAATATACATTTTCATTGAACATTTGCGTGAAGCACACAAGTCTTTCCATGTTGTTAGTCGCTTGCTACTTTGGTTTGAAATGAAGAAGTCTTCAATTTGTTTCTCCTTATATAGTCGCCTGGACAGTATGTACCGTGGCGCCCTCTGCAATCTCTTCCGGTAAATGTGCTTTTTTCACTCTGTTCATATGCACAACTCTGGTTTGTTTCAAAGTTATTGCTATCTTCAAATTGCTATTCCCTATGACTTCAGTAACTTGGTATGGTCCGCTATATTCGGGTCCTAGTTTTTCGCGCCTTGGGTTTAATAACCAAACCCAATCTCCTGCTTCATATGTTTGAGGTTGTATCTTCCGGTCGTAGTAATGTTTTTGTCGAACTTTTGATTCTTCTAAATTATTTCGCGCCATTTGTCGGATGTGGTGTAGTTTGTGTATTAATTCGTCGACATAGTCTGGATATGATCTATTTTCCTTGAGGAAATCTACTCCTAGTATCCCGTCTACGTATGTTAGGGTGTTTCCCTCTACCACGTGCAAGGGATGTATCACTTCCTTCCCGTTCATGTCAAACGTGGCATCTATTTTTCCTAGCGTTTCTGTTTTTCCTCCCGAGAGTGAAATAAGTAGGACATCGCTTTGTCCCATTATTACGTCTCCTGGGAGAGCTCTCTTGGCAATTAGAGATACTTCTGCTCCGCTATCTATTAACATAACGTTATTCTCTTCCCTGGTTTCTTTTATTTTTACCTCTATCCTATCCGAAGCGAATCCATCCTTGGAGAGGGATCCTATTTGGGTCAAGCGGTAGGTTTTCGCGGGTTCTCCAGTAGGTGAGTCGCATTCCGACGACTCTGAGCTATCGCGGCTGCTTTGCGAGGAATGTGCGCTATGAGCGCTTCCGTACCGCGACTGTCGGTTTTCCTCAGAGACCGGTTGCTGACCTTCTGATTTGCGCCCTGTCGACTTCTCGTTCTTTTCTTTGACTGCTATCTTTTTCACTTGCCGGCTGTTTTCCGAAGAATAGTACTTGTTAACGGGCTTATCCTTATCTTTGTGCTTCCAACAATCTTTAGTGTCGTGCCCCGATCGCTTACATTTGTCACAGTACTGCGGGGCTGCCTGTTGTATGTCTGAAGAGGAGTTCGTTTCGCGTGTCGCTGGTCGTTTTGTGTTAGTCCGTTCTTCATCAATGGCTATCGTGATTGCTTCTTGTAGGTCAGCGGGTTTCCGTGATTTTACTAAGATCCTTAGGTCGTCGCGGACTCCGTCCTCGAATATACTTAGTGTCTGTCTTTTGTATACTTTTACGGTTGCGTTTTTTTCTATTAGGCTGTCCTTATCGTCGATTCCGGTTGCTATTAATTCCCTTAGTAATTTTGATACACGATTCCCGTATTGATGCGCGCTTTCTTTGGGGCCCTGCTTACTATATAACAATTCCCTTTGTACAGTTGAAGCTGTACGGGACGGTTTGTAAACTGAAGTTAACACGTCTTCTAAGTCCTGTATGGATAATATGCGGCGCGTCTGTACTTCGTCTAGGGCGTCGCCTCCGACCCGTAACGCGATTATCCCCCGTAGAATCTGGACCTTTTCTTCCGCCGTGCGGTATGTGTTGTATACATATTTGCAGGCGGTCAGAAACCCAGGCAATTCCTTGGGGTCTTTCCCGTTGAACAGGGGTAAGCTTTTTATGGTGTGGAATATTTCTCGAGTGCCTGTTACGTTCGGTGTGTAGTATAGGTCATTTACCTCGAGATTGGCGGGAACGAATCGACTAGAGCGCCTGGGTTCTTCCTCTGGTTCGCGGAAATTGTCGAAGTGGACCGTGGTCCTGCCTGAGGGGCCGGGCGTCGCGTGCGTCGAATTCATTCTTTCCCTTAGTCTACTTATTTCTCTGTCTATCGAGTCCTGGGGTAGACCGTCCCTTGCCTCTATTGCTCCCAACCTATCGTTTATCGCTATCATTCCCTCGGTTACGCTAGCTAAGGAAGTGGTTAGCTCCGTGATTAGTTTTTCTAAATTTGCTAGTCGGTCTACGCTTCCGGCGGGGTTTTGTTCCGCGTTTTGGTTCGCAGTTTCCGAAGGGGTGAGCGGCATATTGGTTTCGGTTGCTAGGGCTCCGCTTAGGATTAAACTATAATCTGCCTCGTCGTACGGATATAGTCTCCGGGCGGTTGTGTGTCCGGCGTGATTTGACGTAGTTGGCAATACGGTCGGAATGCTACGTTCCTCGCTGGTTTCTACGTCTAGAGCAAGTCGCGTACGTTCTCCGATTTCACGAAATGTTTCGAATGTTGCATCGAAGATAGCTTCGCCGGAGGATTGTTTCGTACGGACTTTAATGAATCTACGCGGGGCACTTCGGCGAATTGCTCTAGGCGAGAGGGTTTCCTTTCGCTCGGCTAATTCTAAATCGCGCTCGATATTCTTGTCTAAAGATTTCGCTCGGCGCATGAGGTTTGCGGCGTGCGACCTGAATTTGCTGAAAGTGGTATTTCGCACTTACACTACATAGAACAGGTGATGCATCGCTCGTCAACGTGTGTGTAGTAGACTGTCCTGGCGGCGTCTTCTGATGACGTCCGTCGGTGCTGCGGAGTGACTGTCCCTCTGGTTAAGGGGATTGTTGTCTCCGCTAAGTCCTGTTGTCACCGTCGGTCAGGCTTGGTCCTTACGTTGGCAGGATCCCACCGCTGCCATCATATGTTGTGCCGGGACGCCGGGGGTCGAGGTTCTGGGTACGAATCTCGGGGTGCTCCTGGGCGTCCTTGGCGATCGTCGTCCACGGGCTCCGAGGGTTCGGGTGAATATGCCGGGACGGAAGGATTCGGCTTGAAACCGAAGGTAGGGGATCGTTGCGGGTTAAAGAGTTGGAACTCACCGTAAGGTTAACAAGTTTATTCTGTCCCGATCTGGGTGACAACCACACTGTGCCTACTTGGGCATGAGTCTCGTATAAAGCCGGGTATCAATCCCGATCCAATTCTTTATCAAGTCTGCCCCCGCATTGCTCGTACATCGTTCTTATAATGTAATCGGGGCGAGGCGGGGACCATCGGGGTCTCCGCCTTTGGCCTGCTTTATAGTGTGTTGCCATATGCTGACGGTCTTTATGCGCTTCCGAAATCCCTTACGCGGTTGTGCCGGATTTCGGCCGCTCGATTGTGGCAATCGGTATGTGCGTGGTGTCGACACACTTAGGTGTCGGTCCGGGCACAACATTTCTTTTTTGCCGTAGACAAGTTCGTGAGGCGTAAATTTCGTGCCTTCGTGAGTGCTTGTATTGTACGAGAACATTGCTTGAGGTAACCACTGGTCCCATTGTCTTTCTTTTGATACATAATGTCTTAAATATTCGATAAGAACGTGATGACTCCTTTCTAGTGATCCATTGGATTGAGGATGGTATGCAGAAGTTCGATATTGTTTGATGTGGAATGTCCTGGCTAATTTCTTCATAAGGGAACTCATAAAATTTGGCCCTTGATCAGTTAGAATTGCTTTAGGACTTCCGTATTTGCAGATGAAATGTTCTGTAAATGCTTTAGCTATGTCCTTTGCAGTTATGTTTGTTAATGGTATTGCAAGGGAATATTTGGTTAGGTTGTCTTGAATTGTAAGTATATAGCTGTTTCCATTTTTTGTAAAAGGTAATGGTCCTACTATGTCCATTGAAATTTTATCAAAGGCATCTAATGGTGTATCTGTTAATACCATTGGTTCCTTATTTTTTACTCTTACTAATTTGGTTTTTTGGCATTCTAGACATGTCTTGACGAATTGTGCTATTTCGTATTTCATGTTTTTCCAATAATATATGCTTCTTATTCGATGATATGTTTTAGTAATTCCTTTGTGTCCTCCTATAGGTGTTTCATGGATTTCTTTAATGATTTGTTGCCTATCTTGAATAGAAGGAGTTATAAGAGTACCTTTGCAAAAAATGAATTGAATTTCTTCGTTTATGAATATTAGTTCTATCAAATTTCGTAATTGTCTAAGTGAGACTTTATTTTCCTCTCCTGATATATGCACTTTTGTGGCTTGTTTATGTATCAGGTATGTGTAAAGTGTTTTTAATAATGAGTATAAATTTTCCTCTGTTGGGTAATTTGGTGTTACAAGTCCAACGATTGTTCGTTTTCCACTTCTTATTGTTACTGATTCTCCGATATTTAATGGAAATGGAAGTTTGTGAGCTCTTATATTTCTTTCTTTATATAAATTTTCTCCATTTTGTCCTATTGGTTTGCCTTCTGTGTTTATAAATGTTATTATAAAATTGCTTCCCATCCATAGATGATCTTCCACTTCAATATTTTGTTTTTTGACAGGTATATTGGATATTACTCTTGGTTTGCCTGTGGTATGGTGTGGAGGTGATGGGGGTGGCCCAGATAATGGCAGGGGAGTCAATGGTGGGAGGGATAATGGTGGGAGTGTTAATAACGGGGACGGTGGTGGTGAAGGGGGAGTAAGTATTTTCCCTTGTTTGATTTTAATGGGAGTTATGGGAGCTGTGTCTGTACTTGATTTTAATTTTTGTCTTTTTCTTTTAGGTGTATGGTGAGTACTTTTATCTGTGCTTGACTCTGCATTGATTTTGGGAGGGTCTTTATAATTGTGTCTTGGTACTATAGTTGTCTCATCTATTTCTTCTATTAAGTCCTCTTGAGGTTTCTTGATATAAGGCTTTTTTATTGCTTGTGTGTTGTCTTGTATTAGTTCTTGAGGTATTATTCTTTCTTGAGGAGTCTTGTGTACTTGTACAGGTACCGAAATTTGGGGGGGTATATGTACTTGTATAGGTACTGTGATTTGGGGGGGCATATGTACTTCAGCAGGTACTGTGTCTTGGGGAAATATATGTGTTTCTATACTTTGTTTTTTAATCTCCAGTTGAGATGAGGAAGTGTTTCTTTTTATCTTTCTTTTTAACTGTTGTCGTTTTGTTCCTACTGCATCACTTTCGTCGTATGAAGAGTCGGAATCTGTCGAACTAAGTTTATGCTGTTTATGTGGAGCTGGGTTTCCTGAGGTCGAGGCGGTTGTTTCTCTTTGTCGCGTGTTATGTTGATGAAACTGTTTTTTTTTTTATTCTCGTGTGAGTTTGTTTCTG
Source organism: Andrena bicolor (assembly GCA_960531205.1). Lineage (NCBI taxonomy): Eukaryota > Metazoa > Arthropoda > Insecta > Hymenoptera > Andrenidae > Andrena > Andrena bicolor. The sequence continues at coordinate 105,582 of CAUIJW010000120.1, read as the reverse complement.
AATGTGCTCGCTTTGCGTTTAACGGTAATGCTATTGGATTTCTGGATAAAGCATCCGCGTTCGTATTATATTTTCCTGGTTTATAAAGAATTTTGTAATCGTATTCCGCAAGTTTTAATTTCCATCGCATTAATCGTGACGTCGGGTTTGAAAGAGTTTGTAGCCATTCTAACGGTTTATGGTCTGTTACAAGATAGAATTTTCTACCATAAATATAAGGTCTAAAATGGAATACTGCGTATAATATTGCTAAAAGTTCCCGTTCTGTCGGTGAGTAACGAGTTTCTGCGTCATTTAGAACTCGAGATGCGTAAGCTACCGGTAAGTCTTTTCCTATTTCTCCCTGACTAAGAACTGCACCTACAGCAATACCTGAGGCGTCTGTCGTTATGTTGAACGTTTTTTCAAAGTCTGGATACTGTAATATCGGTTCCTTGCAGAGAGCTTCCCTTAAGATTTCAAATGCCCTTTGTTGATTGTCTGTCCATTCAAATTTATAATCCTTCTTGGTGAAATTAGAAAGTGGTCTTGCAATTTTTGAGAAATCTTTTATAAATCTTCTATAATATCCGCTTAGTCCTAAGAACTGTTTTACATTCTTAACGGTTGTTGGTGTTGGAAATTCCTTAACTGCTACTATTTTCCGTGGATCAGGTTTAACTCCGTATTCTCCTATTATGTGTCCTAAATATGTAACTTCTTTCTTAAAAAATTCACATTTATCGGGTTGAAGGTGAAGATCTGCTTCTCTTAACCTGTCCATTAGTCGTTTGAATTTAGTTGCATGTTCTTTCAGAGAGCTGGCGTATATGACTATATCGTCTAAATACACGAAGAGCTCTACTCCTTGAAGTCCGGTTAGAACTTGATCCATAAGCCTTTGGAAGGTTGCTGGTGCGTTTTTGAGTCCAAACGGCATTCTATTAAATTCGTAATGCCCGTATATTGTAGAGAAGGCTGTTTTATGTCGATCATCTGGATGCATGGGAATTTGGTGAAACCCGGATGCAAGATCAAACACAGAAAAGTATTTCGCGCTTCCTAACTGATCTAATATGTCAGTTATATTTGGTAAAGGATAAGCGTCTCCAATTGTTTTTTCATTTAATTTCCTGAAGTCAATTACTATTCTTGGTTTTCTAATTCCTTCCGAATCTTCTTTTTTTAATACTATCCATATGGGTGAATTATAAGGAGATAAAGAAGGTTGTATTATCCCTTTCTCCAATAATTCTTTGGTTTGTTTCCTTACTTCTTCTTTGAATGATTGAGGATATCGATATTGTTTCGTAAAGACGGGGACATCATTCTCTGTTATGATTCTGTGGTAAGCTTTATTTGTTGCTTCCAACTTTTCTCCTGGAATGTGAAATCTATCCGCGTGTTCTTTTATTAGTTCTTCAACACTGGCTCGTTCTTCTGAATTTAAATGATCTAGCCTCAATAATTGTAATAATTGGTGAGTTCTGTTGGTTTTTATATATTTTTCTGCGTCTTCTTCCCTTATAGGTACTTCTATAAATGGTTCTAATTCAACCGATGGTACAGGAATTTTAATGTCTTTTGTGGATGTATTTATTGCAAATAGACATGCCATGCCGTTATTATTTGACACGATTGCGTTTCCCATATGTAAATTAGGATGAATATTAATTTTGGGAATATATCCTGTGCTGGTATGTGTATTAAGAACTCGTACATATATTTGACTTCTTGTTCTGGCTGGTATTGTGACCATTTCAGGATCGATGAATGGAAGAGTTTCTTGTCCAATAGTTATTACTGATCTGGTATAGTCGATGGTTGCTCCGTTAGTTTGGAAGAAATCTGTTCCTAATATTCCATCCTGTCTGATAGGAAGGTCTTCTACGACGTGGATCATAATTTCTGTATTTAAAGTTCTTATTTTGATGTATCCTATGGTGCTAAGTAGACCGTCCGTGATGCCATTCAGATCAAATAGGGTATCCATGAATATTGGAATATCGGGAGAAACAGCACATCTTTTGATTACGTTCAGGTCTGATCCTGTGTCAATCATTAGTGTTGCTTGTCCTCCGTTAAACCCTATATCAGAAAGAAGGATGCTAGGTGGTTTCCTTATTTGTTCTGTTTTGAGTCTGAGTATGGCCTGTCTACGTACCATACGGGATTGTGCCTCTTCTTTTTCTTTCCTATCAAAATACATCTTTTTTCTGCATTGGTCTATTGTATGGCCTCGGAATTTGCAGTATTCACAGGATATGCTATCGTATGCTCGGTTTCTGCATTCTTGTATCGTATGACCCGGTCTCCGACAATAATCGCAGTATATATTGGATTGAGGAGTTCTGGTCGTGTAACTCTGACTTCTACAATCTTGCGTCGTGTGACCTGTTCTTCGGCAGTTGCTGCAATATTCGTTGGACTGTGGGGCTCTGGTGGCTTGGCTCCTTGCAATCTTGCGTCATGTGACCTGTTCGTCGGCAGCTGCTACAATATTCGTTAGGTCTTCCATTGTAGCTTCGACTTCTACAATCTTGTGTCATATGCCCTGGCTTTCGGCAAAAGTCACAGAATGTGTCGTTTTGGTTTTTATTAAGGCTCCTACATTCTTGTATAGTGTGTCCTGTTTTTTTACAGTGTTGACAAGTTTTTTGTCGCCAGTCGGTACGTGATGTTTGCTGACTACTGCAGTTGGTGACGTCATGGCCGTATCCAAGGCAGTTTATGCATTGATTATTTTGTGTTACTGCGGTTGCTACTTTTGTTCTTATTTGATACTCGTTATATTCTGCCTCTGCTTTGATAGCATAATTGATAGCGCGATCAAGACTACCGAAGTTGTATTCATGTATTCTATTATATATTTCGATCCTTAAACCCGTTAGAAAGGCTTTAACAGCATTTAGTTCTGCGTTTATATTAAATTGAGCTTCATGCGCAGGTACTTCTATTGTGTTACAATGTCTGATTTGTAAAAGTAGATTAGATACGCGGCTGCTATAATCTACTGTTGTTTCGTTTGGTAATTGTGCAATTTTTGATAGTTCGCCGTATAACTGAATTGATGTGTGTAACGGAGCGAAACGTGAGGTTAATACAGATATAAGATCGTTGATTGTGTTATACTCTCCGCTTAGAACTACTCTCGAAGCTTGTCCGTACAGCTTATTTTTTATGAGTTGTACTAATCCGTATTCTGCGTTAGGATTTACCATGCATCGTGCATGTCGACAACTTTTAGTAAATTGGTGTAGTGGTATATTTCTGCCATCGAAAGAAGGTACTGTGTCGGCTGTGTCGCGTAAGCTAATGTGTGGTAAGTGAGGATATGTATTCGTAGCTGTATTCATATTAATTTGTGGATTTGAAGTTCCTGGAATATTTTCAATTTCTGATGTTTCTGAAGTTTCTGGAGTATTTATATTTTCGGGATCTCTTCGAGTCTCCGTAGTGATTGCTAAATTAGCCATTTTTTCTCCAAGTGTGTCAGGCATTGTAAAGTTTTAAGTTTCTACGGAATTTAAGAAAAATTTTCTAAGAAAATACTCACTTTTTGGAATGATTTTACTAAACGAAAATATTCTTCTCAACGAGATATCCCACCGCTGTCACCAAAAATATATCCAACCTGTAACGTTCGGCTGTCCGGGGACGACTGAATGCTAACAGGTTCTCGAGCGGAGAGCGGCGTCCGCCGAGAATAGGATAGGTGGGGGTTCGTTCGTAGAGTAAAGGAGTGAAATCCAACTTAAAACTTAACTATGGTTTTATTAAACAACACTTATTTCTAATTACAACAATAATGCTTACAACTACGATTATATATTTTGTGTTTTTGTGTTTTTTATGTTTTTTATCTATGCTAATTAATTCTAATACGCTGCAAAAACTGGATGTATGTGCTACTGCCGTAAGTTCGGCCGCTGCCGTTTCCGGAGCGGTTCCCGAAACTCGTGACAGAGTTTTATGTTCTACGATTCTGCTGTGAGAGCGGCCGCTGCCGTTTCCGGAGCGGTTCCCGATACTCGTGGAAGAATTCTTACTCTACTGTTCTATAGACTTCGCCTTCACTAAACGGCTAAGCTGCTGCCTACTAGTAGGAGCAACGCTTGAAACCTCCGTGAAGACAAAGTTCTCAACCTTTAAATGAAAGATCCAAAAAGGAGCACCCAGTACCTTTGCACACTGAGAACCAGTCGCTGCCGTCTCCGGAGCGTGCTGAAATTCTACTGGATAGTACGTAAGCTGCCTCTAGGAACTAGCATTCATCGATCGCAAGAACGTATCTCTATTCGAATGAGCGCGCTGAGTGCTGCGTGCGCCTCCTTTTATACCAGAGAATTGGCGGGTTGGCGCATACGCAGTGTGTCGGTTTTCGTTATTTTACAGTTTTCATGCTTATTACATAATATTTTGTTTTATGCTTTTGACAGTACTTATAATTAATTATTTCTAATGTTCCTATAATATTTGTTTCGTTAATTTATGCTTGGTTTAAATTTAACATATAAAAGTATGTACAATGCTTGTGCGCGGTAACATAGGTTGGCTATATGATAATGTAGTACAGTTCTGTTTTACCGACGGTCGGTATTTAATGGTTTGAGTCCCTGTGGGACGTTACACGCGCTCGTGAACGTGAGAACGGTTCTAGTATTTACAAACATATTATTCCATGAGCCGTGCAATCCACAAAAACCTAAGCGTGGATTCTTTTGCACAAATGCAACGGTAAATCCTATTAAACAAACCAAAACAAATACGAAGTGCTATAACGGGTGCTCTCCAAGTGTATATTTACCTTCCCTGGTCGATTAGAGTGACGGATTAAATATTCGCGCCTGATCGCCTCCAGAATTCTAAGTGTGACGGATTTAATATTCGCGCCTGAGTCCCTCAAAACCCTCAGCGTGACGGATTTAATATTCGCACCTGAGTCCCTCAAAAGCCTCAGCGTGACGGATTCTAGATTCGCGCCTGTCTTTTTCCGTCCCCATTGTCGACGTTCCCAAAGACCTCGCCCGGGACGTGACAGTTCCAATCTTTTTCTCTCGAAACGGCCAAAATTTTTATTAGGGAGTATGGATGGTATTTTATGCCATCATCAGTCCACAAAATTCTAATTCACGGAAAAGACGGTTTAAACGCGACTATTCTGCCAATTGGTCAGATGTCGGAAGAAGCCCAGGAATCTAGGAACAAAGATTTTAAAAGATTCCGACAATTTAATACAAGAAAAAGTTCGAGGTTTTCGACAAATGAAGATATCATGCATAATTTATTAATAACATCGGATCCTTTAATTTCGATTTTGAGGTCCCAATGGCCAACTACGGTTGTTGAACTAGAAAAAGACGCAAAATATCTGTTGTCTAATTATGAAGATGTAGTAGATGTAGAAGAAGACTAATTTGTTTAAATTTGAATTGTTTAATTTATATTTCTTTTATTTTATCTCGTTTTAATATTTCATGAAAAAACTGGTTAATAAACTCGTTCTTTCGGAACCAAGAGTTCAGAATTTGTTTTTTTTTAATCTCTAAAGAAAATTTTGGAAAACTACTGTGTGATATTTTAGCAAATTTAATCCCCTACAAAATGAGCCAAAGAAATCAAAAATCGGTTGAGAGTTGACGGAGATACGGAATTTTGCAGGGAGTCGAGACCGAAGCAGAAACCGAATTTCCGACCGGTCGCGACCGGTCTAGCGACCAGTAACCGAAGCGAAAAGGGACCGATATTGCGACCGTAAGGGTGAGAGGTTGTGAAGGGGAACCGAAACTCCAGACCGATTGCCTCTCGACCGGGAATCTCAGACCGAAGGCATGACCATTCCGCCGACTGGTCGGTTGACGGTCGCAAACGGTCGCAAACGGTCGCAACCGGTCAGAACCGAGGTTTCTGTTTCTCTCGATAAATTACGAGTCGGAGCAGTTCGGAGCGGTTCGGTTCTGTTCGGATCGGTTCAACCTCGGTGAATAAGCCGGGAAGGTATGGATGCTGTTCCTGTCGCTCAAACTGTTTGTCACTCTCGTGACGGTGTTACGATGTAGAGAAGGCACTCGTGCTTTCTCAGTAACTTTAGAGTTTATTAGGAATAGACTTTTGATACAAGAATGAAAACCGTGCTTAAGGTTACGCGTTAACAAGTGTTTGAGTCGAAGGTTCGTACTGGAGTCTCTGACGTCGGTAGAGTTCCAGGGGTTTTATACCCCTTGAGGGCGTGACGCTTTCCTTGGTTTTTGGCGGGAAAGTCTGGCGGGAAAATCAGGCGGGAAAGTCAGGTAGGAAGATTTGGCGGGAAGATTCTCTTAGGAGATCTACCGCTAAGATCTATTGCGAAGGTCCGGAGAGATCTAACGCTAGGATCTATCGGTAACGGTGTATCCGGTGGACCTAACGAGAAGTTATGTGATGGTCCTTTGTCACGGGTTTGGGATGATCCTTGTCTTTTGGCGCCAGCCTGGCGCATAGCGTAACAACGGGTTTGTTGATAGCAAAACTTTTGCAGTTATTTGTTACTGTAACACTGTCGATTCCAAAGTATGTCGATTTGCCGAGATATTATTGCATTTCAAACACTAGTTATGTATTATTTTAGTAGAAGCAGTTAATATAAATAAATTATTGTTAATATACATATAACAAGAAAATGATTGAAAATATAATTCTTCATGTGATTATTTTATAAGTATGTCCAAGTGTGGAAAAAACAGAAGATAGGATTGTAATAAAATGTCAATATATTTAACAATAGCATAAATAATGTATCTCACTATCTCGTATTAAAAATTGAAGAAGTAACGCTTATACAACTGATTCATAAGATGTTAAATAATATTTTCATATGTTATTCCGAGCGATAAAAATTGAAAAATTGTAATAAATTTTGCTGTGAAATTTGTTATTTATGCTATTGTTAAATATATCCCCCCAAAAAACTTTAAAAAAGTAAAAAAATTACGCCAAGCACATGAAATCAAGTAAATCACAAAATAAAGAAAATAATACTAATAAATACAAAGTAAAAAAAGATGTGAAATCAGAATGAGCTGCAAGTACATAATGGTGCTTTCCCGCAGCGTGCAAAGGCGACACTGTGTAACACAATAAAAGACAAAAAAAAGATGTCCGCGGCCTGGAAGTCAAATACTTGGCGTGGCCAGGCAAGGTTAAGGTGTCGCTGAATAAGAATTATGTAAAAAGGCAAAATAATGAAAATGTACTCATATTGTCTTAGTTTTAAATGGACAAATTTTCTGAAAGCCTGCGAGAGGGGGGGGGGGGTATGGGTATTGATGATCTGAGAATACCTTGCCTGGCCACGCCAAGTATTTGACTTCCAGGCCGCGGACATCTTTTTTTTGTCTTTTATTGTGTTACACAGTGTCGCCTTTGCACGCTGCGGGAAAGCACCATTATGTACTTGCAGCTCATTCTGATTTCACATCTTTTTTTACTTTGTATTTATTAGTATTATTTTCTTTATTTTGTGATTTACTTGATTTCATGTGCTTGGCGTAATTTTTTTACTTTTTTAAAGTTTTTTGGGGGGATCTCACTTCTTTTTACAAAGATAATTTGCATAGGAATTGACTTCAGATAATTTTTAATTTGATCTGATTTATATTAATTTTTTATGGGGTTTTACAATTACAGCATAATAATTATCAGCTGTTGAAATTTACAATCCCATGAATCTGAAAGCACGTACAATTCCATGAAACTGAAAGCACGCACAATTTCATGAATTGTTTGATCAAATCGAGAAATGTTTTTCGTGGTTAGAAAATTAAAATTTCCATTCGTAACGTCATTTTCTGAGTATATTTCATGGAATAGTATTTTTTAAATTAATTTGTTTATGTTTACCAAATTCATGCGTTTTATTGGACTCTAATTGATTTTAGTATCAATTTTCATTTTCATGTTTACAAATTTCTGTGCTTAAAGGGGTTATCGCCAGATGTAGCACGAATTTTCGTGTTTTCAGATTCATGGAATTGTACGTGTTTCCAGATTCACGGAATTGTATGTGAGACTGCATTTTGATTGCAATTCAATGGTACAACGATATATATTTGTAAAAACACGTGGCATCTCAAATTTTGTATATAACCTGACTGTAAGCTGTCAAAATTTGGAGTAGATTGCATAGTGAAGATAGGAATTGATGAACGAAATTGCATAGTGAAGGTAGGAATTGATGAACGAAACATGTATTAGTTCGTTTTGGCTGAAGGTGTGCGTATAATAACGCGTATACGTATTATGTCGACAAAAATTTGAGATTGAAGAAGAATCAGAAGAAAAATCTACCGTTTTCGACAGATCCTTGAGACGATATTACGATATCTCTGTCATGCGTGGACCGATTTTATTGAAATTGGTCTTATTCGAAAGCCGATATGCGGTTTACATCAGAAAAATGCCTTTAAATTTACAAAATATTGCAGGCGTGATGAGATATTAATGTATAAATGTCAGAATTAGGTTAAAGTGGCTCCGCGACGAGTAAAGATACACTGTAGCGACATCGATATATACAGGGTGTTTTTCATGTACTTGGCGTCGAGACGCTACCGCGTCTCTAGATTTACATTTTATTACATTCCTATCTTCTGTTTTTTTCCACACTTGGACATACTTATAAAATAATCACATGAAGAATTATACAACTGACTCATAAGATGTTAAATAATATTTTCATATGTTATTCCGAGAGATAAAAATTGAAAAATTGTAATAAATTTTGCTGTGAAATTTGTTATTTATGCTATTGTTAAATATATTTACATTTTATTACATTCCTATCTTCTGTTTTTTTCCACACTTGGACATACTTATAAAATAATCACATGAAGAATTATATTTTCAATCATTTTCTTGTTATATGTATATTAACAATAATTTATTTATATTAACTGCTTCTACTAAAATAATACATAACTAGTGTTTGAAATGCAATAATATCTCGGCAGATCGACATACTTTGGAATGGACAGTGTTACAGTAACAAATAACTGCAAAAGTTTTGCTATCAACAAACCCGTCACGAGAGTTACAAACTGTGTGAGCGACAGGAACAGCATCCATACCTTCCCGGCTTATTCACCTAGGTTGAACCGATCCGAACAGAACCGAACCGGTCCGAACTGCTCCGACTCGTAATTTATCGAGAGGAACAGAAACCTCGGTTCTGACCGGTTGCGACCGTTTGCGACCGTTTGCGACCGAGAGAAATTCTCTCTCGAGTTTCGGTCGAGAGAAAACTCCTGACCGCTCCTCGCTCTCAACTTCGGTCGAGAGACCCGTAAATGCCATATTGGTCGGTCTCACTGACCGCGACCGCGACCGAAACCGAAATTCTATCGGTCTCGACTCCCTGGAATTTTGTCCGCAGAAAGGCACTTCGAGCGCTATCGCCAATTAAACAAAATCGGATTGACACCGCAGTGGCACATGGTGGCAGCTAATTCTTTTTTTAATTTGTTTATTACATTCTTACCCACATATCAAATGCCCAAACTGTGGATCGGGAAGAGTCGATAAAGTTTTATTCACTAATAAACAATAATAAAAACGTAAAAAAATAAATCGCGGATTTGACGTTCTTCGATATTTCTGAACGCTATTAGGTTCCAGAATCATACATTAAATTGATATTTTAGACGGTTGTGGTTGTAGTAAACTCAGTAGGCATTCCAAATTTTCAGCCCTTATAAAATTGTATTTCAAACATTCTGACGTGTCAACAGATCGCCTATTTTATATTTCCGCTATTGCCCAGTGCCAATTGAAGATTTTACGTAAAAAAAACTACTTAGATAAGCAATATCTTATCAAATTAGCCCCAAAAATTGTTCTATAGTTTTCATCCAACTTTGTCAGAAAAAAGAATAGAAAAAAACGGTTTTGGTTGCAATTCCGGTATTTGATATTATAGAAAATTTAATCCCCTACAAAATGAGCAAAAGAAATCAAAAATCGGTTGAGAATTGACGGAGATACGGAATTTTGACCGCAAAAAGTCACTTTGGAACCACTGTGCGCCGTCCCTAGGGTATGTTTTAACTATTACTTTAATCTTTACGTCAAGAATATATTTTACTGTATTGTTTCTCCCATGAATTCCATGTAACTATTGATTCAACCCCTTTACTCCTTATCATTCCATGGTAAGTATAGTTAAGGCGTGCTTTAGCACCTTAAAAAAGCAAGAACCCCGTGAATCATCCTAGCCGCTCAGGGCGATTCACAAAAGTCCCTTCAGGACGTAAAATGGTGCAAAGCTTCGCGGCCAATATGTAACGTTTTCCTTCGATCATCGTGATATATTCTATTTGCACAATGCTTCCGTTGTTTAATAAAACAACTGTATCGTTGGTCTTTTCAACTCTTATATATTTCAAACTGTGCAGAACCACATTCTTATGAATACACCGATCAGAAACTTGCACAATTGCTGTATCATTGTGAAGAAAGGTGCGAACCTTTTTTGTGACATTCTCCACTGTTTTGGGTGCACCTGTGAGCACAGTATGACAATCATTGCTTTTTATTACGTAATCGTTTGTCAAGAGTTCTGCAGCAAATAAATTGTTGCAGAAGTGAATGTGTTTGGGAACGCATTAGTTCCCAATGTTGCCACACTCGCTCTCAAGGCAGCAACTTTCGTTATCATTAGGGCAATGCGGATCGCCGCTCTCTCCACCACTCATCGACGCATATCGATTATCGATCCACCACTCAGCGAACGCTGTCTGACGATCGATTTGCAAATCAGCAATGCTGATCGACCACCGATCCGCCAATCAGCACGCCTCATCGATGCCCCAGAGGAATCGATGCGGCACGCGGACGGAAGTTCTGCCATCTTTTCTCACTCTATCTTGTCCTCTCGATCAAGAATCACATACAGATTATAATACATTTTTGCCTCACTCTCAATCTCGTGTAATTTCAACAATTAAACTCATTGTAAACTCACATTGCTCATTACGAGCGTGTCTTTTAATAAATTGACAAGTTTCTCACCGCGCAAATTGTGTTGTGTGCACCTCCTCACCGTCGCTCCTAACCTATCACTTTTGTTACGTCCTGAAGGGACTTTTGGCGAATCGCCCTGAGCGGCTAGGGTGACTCGCGGGGTTCTTGCTCTTTCAAGGTGCTAAAGCACGCCTTGACTAAACTTACCGTGGGAGGATAAGGAGAAAAGGGGATTAAATCAATGGTGACACGGAATTGAAGGGAAAATTACATAGTAAAATATATTCTGAATAAAAGGTTAAAGTAATTATAAAGACATACCCTAGGGACGGCGCTCCGTCCCTGCTATCGCAGTGAGCTCGGGTTTCGGCACGCTTGCCGATTATCGCTTCGTACGCTCTGTAGGTCGCTCAACCTAGCGCAGGTCGTGGTCGCTCGCTGGGCACTCGGGTAGCACACGGAAGTCGGCACAATCGGAGTCCGTCGATGATCTCGCTATCTCGTTCCATCGCACGTCTTCGCGGAGTCAACGGCGGTTCGTATCGCGCTCAAGGGCTCTCCCGGCTAGGCCGTTCGCAGTATATCGGAAGGAGTTACCCAGGGCTGATCTCGACCGTCCGGACGGGTGTCGCGGTATCTACGTGGAGGCGAGGTCGCGGTTTCTAGACGGCCCGCTGGCTCGTCGCAACTTCCTAGCACGAGCTCTCGAAAACGAATCCCTGTCCCGCGGCTCTCGATCGCAGGACGAACCTCGGACAGGTCTCTTGGATGGAGAAAACAGCCCAGTCGGCAGTTGTCGCTTGCTTCACTAATTCTTCGATATTTGCGAAATATCCGTAGCCCGGGCCGAGCGCGGTCGTTGCCACGGGCTAAGCGCAACGCGATTGACACGCACGAGGCGATTCCGCTGAATCGTCGTAGGAAAAGTACGCGAGGACAGTGAGCACGGGATGGACCTGAAGGGCCCATGTAACACTTTCAACCGGCGTGCTGAACAGATACTATCTCAAACAGAATGCAAGCATTATTTATAGATACTTTTTTAACGCAAGATCGATAGTGATTCGCTCGTGATAATTTTGTCACAATCTGATATCCCACATTATTTGAACCATTCACATAATTTTTGCAAATTCGAATACCGTTCTCAAAGTGAAATGTTGAACTTGATCATAATGGTCCATTTTTCCTTACAGAGTCCACGAGATGTAATAAACTGTGCACATTAAATGTTGGTGCACGATTACCATAAAGAATCTCGCACTCACCTGGGAATTTCAATAAATCCAATTCACACTGTCACAATTCCTCTGTCGTGATTTCTAGTTTGAGTAACGTGTATATACTTCGACTGAAGAGCAGGAATGAAACGTAAGCACGGTCGTTCAAAACTCTACTGAGACATACTGGCCTGTAAAATATACACTAAGAACGCCATTCGAATTAATTTTTTAACGTGGGGAAATCTTCGAAAGACACCCCGACACCTCCAGAGGGGAATCCTCCTAGGGCGCCAGGGTAGTGTGGGATTTTCACCCACTAAAACCCCACGGCCTCAATCGCGCGAAGGGGGACCACCGGAAACTTCGAATAGGACATCGCAGTACTGCCCCTCAATAATTAATACACTCTCCGGGTGATATTGGTCATAAAAACATTCGAAACATAAAATGTCCCTGCATGCAGCACACTTTATAAATCCTGATTTGCTACATTTACAATTCGATCGCCTCAGGTCTGTTGGAAAGCAAACTTCGTTCACATTTGCGAACACAGACCTTGACGGAATTAATTTTGCCGCGAACCAGGCGTATTTAATCATATCTCCAAAAATTGGAGCAGACAGTTGGTGGTGTATCAGAGAATGAATTTTAATTGCATCTTCCCTCGAAGATAGATGTTCATTCTTTTGTAAAACCTCGATCGAATTCTGTATTTTTTTAATAAATTTTTTCATTTGCCTGAAGAAATAGACGTCCAACGGTTGACAAAAGGGCGTGCAGTGTGGGGGAATAACTTCTATTTGGGAGTTGCAGTTCCCTTCCTCATCTGTAAAAATACTATTAATTTCTTTCAGATCTGTCTGGCCTCCACACGAATCAAGGAGGACCAGGAATTTATGTTGCCCACAATACTCTTTGAGGACGTTGGTCAGAAACGTCATAAAGTAACTTTTTGTCAGTTTTCCAGATTTGGAGGCTGTTAAATATACATTTTTGTATCTTTCGGTTAACATATGGACGGTGGTGGCAACGCGAGGGCTAAAAGTTCCTTTCGCTTCTTGCAAGCAAAAGAAAACTTTCGGGAGGAGTTTTCCAGAAGCGGAGATGGTGTACTGAACTGTATAACTGTGGGTAACCTTATTGAAATCTCCAAGAAACACTTCTGTTACTTTTTCTCCCTTGTTTGACACAACTCGCTGTATATAAGGGAGAGTGGGGGAATTACGAACGCGGGGTAATCGCGAATGCGATGTTACGGCGCTTTAATAAATAAAAACGATGCTCCCTCTCCACTAGCTAATAGTTTAGGTCGTATCCAACGCCGGGCAGAAAGTAATAAATACAGAATGCTCATGCTAGTCAAGATAAACACAATTTATTATTTTCATCATGTATCAAGTAATATTTTGTTCATTTTCAATCACACGTAATGACTGTTGAATTAAGGATTCAATAGGGATTTTTCAAGTTCAAATAAAGCACTTTTTTACCAACATTTTGGGACTAAGGCGTGGCTTGAATTATGATTCTAACCTCTGTAATAAATTCTTTTCTATTTTTTGATGTCGTGGGGCAATGACGAACAACTCGGATGGGGTAATCTCGAACCATTGAGATTAGCAACAATAACCGATTTTGATGAAATTTTCAGCATGTATAAAACTTACTTAAATCTACAAAAGGGATTTTTTAATTTTCATCACTGGGTCAGACAAAAAAAGTTTAAAAAACGGCCTTTACTATTTTTTTCGATATTCCGACCAATTACAATTATTTTCTAATGCACAAGAAGTGGAGTTTAAAAAATACATTAGGTATAGGTTGTAGCAACGTTTTTTATGGGTTGACCATTGAAATCGTGCTTTCTCTGCGACTTCTGTGATATTTAGCACTCTGTTCGGAATTACCCCACCAGCAGTCGGGTAATTCCGAACAGCATGGGTTTGGTTTTTTCATTATTAAATTAAGTTTTATTAAAATTTTTGTAAAATTCGTTAGAGCAGTTTATAGAGGACTAGTTTAAGTATGTTTATAAATAAAAAACCAATTCGTATTTCACATAGTTTCCGTTCCGTTTGCTTTCCCGCTTAGGTGTTTGTAATTTCCCCACTCTCCCTTACATCCGATACTCACAGCCACTTTGGTCCGTGTTTAACACAAAATCCGGATTAAAACTTGGAATTATTATTGAATTTTTGTTTTGAAACTCTTCTGCTGCCTTCAAAATCGTGGGCAAATCCAAAGCATTCCACGATTTAATGTATCGAGTGTAACGTTCTCGAACGAGACGTTGCCGTTCTTTACAGGATATTCACTAGTAGAGCGGTTTACCAGTGAATTGTGGATGGTTCGGGTGGCGTGCGATTGAGAAATAAATTTCAAGAGACGAGAGTCCTTCTTTTACTGTAAAAATAATAATGGTTTATTAAAAAATGAACGTTGTCGACTCTAAGTCGAAATGAACAGTGTTTTACGACGCGAAGTCGTTTTGATTATTACAATTAGTTGAATACGTTACGACGTATTGATTCGTTATAAGGAATTCGGTATCGTTACCTAACGCTAAGTCGGTAGTTCGTTATGAATATGGAAATTGGTTTCGGCGCTAAATAGTTCGTTTGATTTATAGTCTCTTCCCGAACTGTGTGTTTTAACGATTGTAATGACGCTAGGTCGATTTGGGTTGTTTAAATTGAGATACTGGGAGTGTTACTTCTCCTGTTATTGGAATGGCTTCCAGTTGCCTATAAGCTTGGATACGCTTTCTAGGATGGTAGCCAGGTAGCCGTCTATTTGTCGTCCCCAGATGGAAATTGAATTGATTGCCTCCTTCCTTCAGATTTGGTAACTTTTTCTGGTGCCTATCAGCTGGCCCACGCTTGGAGGATGAGGTGGTGAGGGGGCTAACAAAAGCGACCTCGAATGGAAACTGAGGGGGCTAACTAAAGCGACCTCGTAAAGGTTCTTGAGGGGGCTAACTAAAGCGATCTCGTAATAGGATTCGGTAGTCGGTTTTAAAGATACTACTCTAGACTGTCAAAACTATAGGGGGCTAACGAAAGCGACCTAAGTCTCGTGGTTCGGTTGCAGAACCAAGTCTGCTTCTCTGCGGCTGGCGGGCCTATATTTATACTAAAGTCCAGTTCATATATATTGGCCGGTGAGCTTCGCGAGGGGTATTCTCCCACCACACCGCTTGCCTGCCTCGGTGCTCCTTTTCTCTGCGTTCTCGCTCTCTCTAGGGCTATGCCTACTCGTTGCCCGGTGGGAATTAGTGTCCGTGAGGTACGCACACATGCAGCGAAGCATCCCCACCACTTTGAGCACATAGACGGCGGGTACGATTCCGCGCGGTCATTTCTCGCTCCTTTCTGGCCGAAGGGGGGAGTGAGATCGAACGCTTCACGGCGTGCGCGACGGGCGCGAACGCTCCGATGGAATCGTGAATTCGTGATTGCTCGCCGCATGCGTGCAACAGTCAGATTGCCAGGCACGGCACGAGTCTTTTTTGCGTCCTAGGAGAGCTTGCCAAATTCCTCCATTTTTATTATAATACATTTAATTGAGCTTCTTCATATCCGTACTCTTAATTTTTACTCGTAGTTTAAAACCGTTGTAGTACAATTTTGTAGTATTTCATTTAAAAATGTATTTTCAACAATGCCAACAATGAAAAGACCATTTCGTACCTCTTGTCAACCTTACGCCCTAGTAGTTGCCTAATTTCTCAGAGTAAAGCCATAAATAATCTCAAATAAATGTATTATAATAAAGAGCGTAATGTGAGAAGTTTGCCTATGGCGCAAAAAAAGACTTGAGTCGGGTCTGCGTCAAGATTCTGCGAAGCGGTTCCCGTGCTCACCGTAAGCCCTTGCGATCATCGCGCACGCAAAGGACGGAGTGTGACGGCGCCCAAAGGACAAAGCGAGACACAACATCAACGCGTTATCTCGCTTGTCCTGTCCTCGCTCGCTTTCTGTGCCTCGCGCTCACTCTCGCCTTCGCCGGGCAAGAGTGAGACAGAAATGGTTTTACACACATCAGAATAGGTGTGCGTTCGCTCCGAAGAAATTCGGGAGCTATATTGGTCATTCTTCCTCGTTAGCTTCATTTCCTATTGGTCTGCGCATAGCTCCGTAACGCACACAACTATTACGCTAAGAATAAACAACAGCCCCAGAGCTAACGTAGTTGTGACGACAGGCGGAGTCGAGCACCGTTCCCGTTACCCCCCCCATACCCCTCGGCTACCCAGCAACTTCAACTGCCAATCCACGATCGTCAGGTGGTGGTGGCTGATTTCTCCTCGCGCGCTGCTCGCGAAACGAAACTCACCGGCCAATATATTTGAACTGGACTTTAGTTCGCTGTACTTAGTCCGCGCCAATCACTGGCTGTGTGATCTCGCGCACCAATTATAATTGACATCCGGTTCGCGCCACTCGGATACTACGCTCGGTTATTTCGGCGTCCGGTTTGTCGTAGGGTGTGCGCACGCGCCTTCGGTTTACTCGCGGCACTGAGTTTAATGTTTGAACGAGCGGTTATGCGCATGCGTCGTGCGTCACTTAATTCACTGGTTTCGCGCCGCATGGGATGTCGTATAAAGTATTCTTAATACTAATTTATACAAAAGGTAAACTAAACGTGAATACTAACAAAATAAGATTAGAAAATGAAAAAATGTGGGGGCTATTCGTAGCGGTACGTTACATCTCGCCGCCCGGTTTTTCTCTCGCCCCGAGAGATGTAGGTTTTAGGGGTAGTTGCTCCGGTGATTATTGGTTCCGTGAGGAAGTTTCGCGCTCAACCTCTTCTTCGATTTGTTGGAATTTTCCCGCGTCTCTGTTTGGATTGGCTGGCGTTCCTGTAGTTGGGGCTGGTGCGTTTTGTGTGCCGAATAGGAAGATATATTTCCATGCACGCCGCCGTGGATCGGAATGAATGAGTCCCGCGTATGGTTGCCAATCGACTTCGGGCACCGTTATTTTTCGTAATTTCCATGGTATGGAATTTGATTTTTTTGAATCGGTTAACGTTTCACTTGGCGGTGTTAACGTTTTTAATTTTAATGCCGTCTGTATTCTTTTCAGCTTTTTTCCCGATCGGTTGGGCATTTCGACTATTGTATTACGGTTTGTTATATATGTATACTATTTGGATCGTATCCTTAAGATCGAGTGAAGCCTGGCTGTATGATGTCTCTAAATATATGTGGTTCTCCTTACGTTGAATCTGTCCCCATTATTGACTACCTATTCCCCTGAAATTTACTGTCCTTTTCTATTGTAATGCTATCCTATTTCTTACTGTTTGGGGTACGAAGTGCTTCTATCCTATTCTATTTACTACGCGGCTATGTTTCTCTTTTGTTCAGGAATGCGCGGTTTGTTTACATCGCGCCCCGGCTTGTCCTTGGTGCAGGATCGTCGTTCTCGCGTGCTCGATAGGGATAAGGATAAGGATGGTAGGTTTGAAATAATTATTGTAGAATTGGTATATATGGAGTGAAAAAGAAATAAAGAATTTTATTGGGACCGTAATTGTCTCCTTTCGTGGGCCTCCAATACATTTAGCGAGAGCCCTGATTCTAGGGCTTCGTCATTGTTGCTGCTTATGTGCATAAATGCTTCCACACATTCCGTGCATTGTGCAGCTACTCCCCAATTATAAAGGGTCTAGCAGGATAAGCATGGGCAAACGGTCCTCACGTGGATTCTTGGAGTTGTTATTTTTTAAATAATGCTCCTAGCCTGAAACACCATTATGTAAAGTTTGAGATCGCTACCCCCCCCGGATAAGGGTAATACGGGGGTAAACACCCTTAACGATATTATTTGTTTTCTCGGTTGCTACTTAAGATATTTGAATGAAAAAAACACGAAAAATAGCTACATACCATTCATATATTTTTTTCAAAATTTTAACTGAATTATTAAGGGTAGAAAAAAAAAATTAATTTTTTGGGGGTGGTTTTTCGAAACAACCCTTAGAGTGACCACCTCCAAAAAAATCAAGAATAATGCTCTATTATCGAGCTGTTATATAAAATAAACTGAATATTGTCGAGATGGTGGAACATAGTTAAATAATTCAAAGAAGATCATCATATTATAAATATGTCGGGTTTTGTGACGAGAAAGAGTATTTTTCGCGAGCCTGTGTATGTGTGATTTAAATGCGAATGGAAGAAACGATTGCGGTTCGTTCAGGAGATCGAAGTATAAAGGCGAAGGTAGCTGTGTAACAACGCGCATGCGCTAAATACGAATATTTCCCAGATATTAACAGGGTTTAGCAGGGTAAACATGGGCAAATGGCTCCCACGCCGGTTTTTGGAGTTGTTATTTTTTAAACAATGCTCCTAGCCTGAAACACCATTATATAAAGTTGTAGATCGCTAAACCCCCCTTTTACAGTTAATATGGGGGTAAACGCCCTTATTTCTTTTTCGGTTACTACGTGCATTATTTAAAAAATAACAACTCCAAGAATCCACGTGAGGACCGTTTGCCCACGCTTATCCTGCTAGACCCTTTCATTAGTGCAAATTATGCAATATTTGAAATTAATTAAGTTCCTGCGTAATGTCAGCAGGTGACGACTTGCAGGGGTGTAGAACATTGTCTCCTCGGCGTTTAAACCCTTGTAGCAAGGATAACAAATTTTCCTACGTTGTAGGTCACTTCGGTCTGTGTGTAGGTTTGGCCACTTTGCTTTTAAACAGATCATTCCTAATAATCTCAAATAGGGGTCTTCCTCTTTTTCCCATTCGCGGTGCATCCATTTTTCCTCGGGGGATTTCATTGACATGGTGTCTGTATCAGCAGATTACGTGTAATTTTAGTAATTTGATTCTAATTTGTTCTTTTAATTACTTAATGCTTTATGAGGTTCTTACCTTAATTTTTGTGTCTTTCTTCTTATTATTATTCTTTCTTTTTTCCCGTTTCGTTGCACTTAACTTTTCAGAAAAATTTACTGCGTGGTTTTCACAAGGGTGTCACTTTGCTTTATGAGCCCTTTATGTAATCCCTACCACTTTTAAATTTAGCGATGCGAAGTTGTTAATGATTTGCCGTAATGTCCCGAGGGACGGCGCAGTCTGGTGGCGTATAGGCCTTTTTTATTCTGTCCTTGTGGACAACCATAGTTCGACGAGGGCCCATGCATATCTTTACGTTGTTGTTTTTTAATACTTCAATGATTGTGTAAGGCCCATCGTATTCGTCGCTGAATTTGTCTCTTTTAGGTTTTAAAACCGGTATTTGATCGCCTTTGTAGTAATTAACTGAGGATACCTTTCGGTCGTAGTAATATTTTTGACGATACTTTGAGTCTTCTAAATTGTGGCGTCCCAATTCGCCAATGTTAAGCAACTTTGTAACTAACCTCTCTACAAGGTCTGGATATGTAGTTAGCGAGTCATTTGGCATTAGACTTGATGGTTGTCTGGCTTTTTTACCATATACTAATTCGTATGGAGTGTATTTGGTCCCTTCATGTATACTAGTATTATAAGAGAACATTGCTTGTGGTAGCCACTGGTCCCATTGTTTTTCTTTGGTTATGTAATGTTTTAACTATTCGACTAATACATGATGGCTTCTTTCCAGGGAACCGTTTGACTGAGGATGGAATGCTGAGGTTTTATACTGCTTAATATTGAAGGCCTTTGCAAAGTTTTGCATGAGAGAACTGATGAATGAAGATCCTTGATCTGTGAGAATGGCTTTTGGACATCCGTATTGACATATGAAGTGCGTGGTGAATGCTTTGGCTATTTCTTCGCTTGTGAATGAGACTAATGGTATTGCTAATGAAATTTTTGTTAAATTGTCCTGTATGGTTGTAACCTCGTCTCGAGGTTAGCTACCGGACGGATGGTTGGGTGAATGAGGCAAGGTGGTCTGTTTGACGGACGTTTATTCTTAAACCTAGAATACAGAGTTACCCGGTCAGGTCTATGTTGACTAACAGGGTCTGTGCGGCTTAAGCTAACGCGGTTACTCGCAGGCGCGTCGCGATCGCGATCGCGGTTTCGGTCACGAAACGATTCGGCGGAGGCAGGAAGGGTGGATGGTCGTACAGGTGCCCTGGCTGTGGTCTCCACCAATGGCCCTGACCGGGAAGCCTTGAGTCCGGTCGCCCAGTGGGTTAAACCCGCGGGAGAAACGGAGGCTGTAGGATGTCCTCCGGGACAGACAAAGCCTGACCCTAAGATTGACAGAGGATATCGACTTGCGTCTAGAAGTCGGCGAACTCGCGTTCTTCTAGGGGCGGTGGAGGTAGGGGAATGCAAAAATACGCAACGATACAGCTTGGATACCAAGAGTTCGCTGGGAGAGTTCTGACCGATTGCCTGTAGCGCGCTAGGTAAAACTCTGCCTGACGGGCCCGTCGCGCTGGCCTATATGGGCTGCCGCGCCAACTTCACCAGCGGGCCGCGCCAGGCGCGCGTGGTGGGGGAAGACTCGCGTCCACCCGTAACTAGTTCGTTACATGGTAAGTATATATGTTTTCCCTGACTTTGTGGATGGCAATGGTCCCACAATATCCATGGATATTTTGTCAAAGGCGTCTAGTGGCGTATCTGTAACTATCATTGGTTCCTTAGTTTTAGCTCGCACTAATTTCTTCTTTTGACAACTTATGCATGTTTTAATGTGTTGCCTTACGTCCTTTTTCATGTTTGGCCAATGGTACAGGTTTCTAATTCTGTTGTAGGTTTTGGTAACCCCTTTATGTCCTCCTACTGGTGACTCGTGGTTTTCTTTAATTATTACTAGGCGATCTTGTTCTGATGGCAGCTGTACAGTGCCATTGCAAATTGTGATGCTGACGTTTGTTTGTAAGAACCTTAGGGTGACCATTTGTTTTAATTTTCCCCATGATATATTAATTTCTGTTTTTGGTAGTGATATTTTGTTAATGTTATTTTGTGTTAATTTATTATACAGGTTCCTGATTATGGTATGATATGCTTCGCCGTTTGGAGGATCTGGCATTACTATCCCTAAAATGGTCCGTTCTGTTTTAGGAATTTCTATTATACAGGGTGTCCCAGCTAACACTGGACAGAGCTATATCTCCTAAAGTATTGTTACTAAAAATCTGAAAAAAATAGGGAATGCATGGTACGAGGGGCCCAACTTTTTAGCCCGAACGAATTTTTTTTTCGATTATTATTTTAAAAGATACGATGGTCAAGTTCGGTTTTTCAAATGGCACTAACTTTTTGGAAGTCCTGAGTTGATAGTGCGTTAAAAGACAAAATCAATAAGCTATAATGTATACACTTTATTTCCACTGGTTTTTAAGATATTTCGCTTGCAAATTTCCTGATTTTCAGTGGAAAAACCGTCTCTGGACCGGCAAGGACCGGGGTCAGTTTTACTGTCGTCACGGGTAGCACTGCCTGTTGAAATAGATACCTACCTGCCAAAGGTCTACCCCGGCCCACGGGATGGACAATTCTTTTCCGTCAGAAATGCCACTTAGGAAGGTACATCTGCAGTATCGAGAAGCGCACCGTTACTTTTATTTCGCACTTGCTTCTACGCTCGGATGACCGGTTCTTTTCGGAGGGATGCAAGTTCGATTGGTTAGGTTAGAAGGTGTGAAAGTTGCTAAACTAAATATCAACCAATGGGAGCAGATTGTATCAGAACCAATCGGATTTGCATCCCTCACAAACGGCTGCTCTCTTGAAGAGGCCTTCTTCACAGAAATACCTCCTCCCCAATGCCCGCCTTCTCTCGCACGGAATACGTCAACGCATGCTTCTGTTTTAATATCGGAGCTCGTGTTTATACTCGAGAGGACCACGCGTGGACAGCGGGTTACCCCTTTTCTTCCTGTGTCTCTCCACGAGGAGTATTGACGGTGGATTGTAGGAGCGTAGATGTCTGGATGCCAGTTATTGAATTCAGGAGAGGATAGAAACATTTTATTACAAAACACACATGTACTATAATTAAAGTAAATCGTATTCCTCTCGGGCAGGAGTCGCCCGACGCTCGTCGAAGAGATGCGGCCTCTGGTACCCCGTGGCGGGGACAGTCCTTCGCAGGGCCTCACTCGATTTTTATGGCTTTTTCCGGAAAAAGGTACGAATCCTGGGTCGAGCGTAGCGAATTAGGGTCGAACCCCGGCAGTCGAGGGTCTAATATCCATTACAACCTATTAAGAAATTTTTTTCTTCATCGTATCGAAAGGGAAATGACGCCGATGGATTCCTTATGTTTTTCCGATGAAAATCATACCAAATATCATGCAAATCGGGCTACTTTGACAGAGGCTATTTGTACACCTGATGTAAAAGTTGTCCGATTTACAAGATATTTGGTATGATTTTCATCAGAAAAACATAAGGAATCCATCGGCGGCACTGTCCTTTTGATACGACGAAGAAAATAATTTTTTAATACGCTGTAATGGATTTGACACCCTCGACTGCCGGGGTTCGACCCTAATTCGCTACGCTCGACCCAGGATTCGTACCTTTTTCCGGAAAAAGTCATAAAAATCTCACGTGTTAATGATATTCCAAACCCTCCGAGGACCGAAAGCCATAAAATTCGATGGGCACTGCGGGGTGTTGTCCTCGCCACGGGGTGACAGGCGTAGCGAGAGAATTACCCTGTATCTTTTTATAAAATAAAATAATTCTCTATTCTTTATCGTATGGATATGGAAGTGTCGCCGATGGATTCCTTGGGGTTTTCCGATGAAAATCATGCCAAATGTCGTGCAAATCGGACAACTTATACATAAGGAATACAAGTAGCTTGTGTCAAAGTAGTCCGATTTGCATGATGTTTGGTATGATTTTCATCGGAAAAACATAAGGAATCCATCGGCGTCATTTCCCTTTCGATACGATGAAGAAAAAAATTTCTTAATACGTTGTAATGGATATTAGACCCTCGACTGCCGGGGTTCGACCCTAATTCGCTACGCTCGACCCAGGATTCGTACCTTTTTCCGGAAAAAGCCATAAAAATCGGGTGAGGCACTGCGAAGGGTAGCCCTCGCCACGGGGTACCAGGCCGCATCTCGTCGACGACCGTCGGGCGACTCCTGCCCGAGAGGAATACGATTTACTTTAATTATAGTACATGTGTGTTTTGTAATAAAATGTTTCTATCCTCTCCTGAATTCAATAACTGGCATCCAGACATCTACGCTCGTACAATCCACCGTCAATACTCCTCGTGGGGAGACACAGGAAGAAAAGGGGTAGCCCGCTGTCCACGCGTGGACCTCTCGAGTATAAACACGAGCTTCAATATCAACACAGAAGCATGCGTTGACGTATTCCGTGCGAGAGAAGGTGGGCATTGGGGGAGGAGGTATTGCTGTGAAGAAGGCCTCTTCAAGAGAGCAGCCGTTTGTGAGAGATGCAAATCCGATTGGTTCTGATACAATCTGATCCCTATGGTTGATATTTAGTTTAGCAACTTTCACACCTTCTAACCTAACCAATCGAACTTGCATCCCTCCGAAAAGAACCGGTCATCCGAGCGTAGAAGCAAGTGCGAAATAAAAGTAACGGTGCGCTTCTCGATACTGCAGATGTACCTTCCTAAGTGGCATTTCTGACGGAAAAGAATTGTCCATCCCGTGGGCCGGGGTAGACCTTTGGCAGGTAGGTATCTATTTCAACAGGCAGTGCTACCCGTGACGACAGTAAAACTGACCCCGGTCCTTGCCAGTCCAGAGACGGTTTTTCCACTGAAAATCAGGAAATTTGCAAGCGAAATATCTTAAAAACCAGTGGAAATAAAGTGTATACATTATAGCCTATTGATTTTGTCTTTTAACGCACTATCAACTCAGGACTTCCAAAAAGTTAGTGCCATTTGAAAAACCGAACTTGACCATCGTATCTTTTAAAATAATAATCGAAAAAAAAATTCGTTCGGGCTAAAAAGTTGGGCCCCTCGTACCATGCATTCCCTATTTTTTTCAGATTTTTAGTAACAATACTTTAGGAGATATAGCTCTGTCCAGTGTTAGCTGGGACACCCTGTACTTCCTGCCTGGAGTGGCAGGGGTAAGGTAATTTTAATTTGTTCCTTATTCATAAATTCCGTGCTTTTCTCGCCCATTGGTTTACCTTGTGTAGTAATGTATACTCCTGCCGTTTCCCTTCTCATCCATAAATGGTCTGCTATTTCCTTTACTCTACTTTGAATTAATTCTTGGTTTACTATTTTTGGTAATGGTTGTTGTGGTGGTTTTTGCTGTTGACGTGGTGATGCTTGCTGTCGGGGTGGCCCAATTTTGAAATTATTATTTGAGTCTTTTCTTATTGTTACTGAAGATATTGGTCCGGTCAATGTTTCACTGGAATCTCTTGTGCAGTATTTTTTTCCTCTTATTGGTGGGCTGTTTTCTTTGCTGCTACTACTATCGCTAGAATTTATTTTGGGAGGCTCTCTATAGGTATGATTTCTTGGGATTTCTACGTTTTCGCTTATTTCCATTATTTGATCAAAATCTGGTTCGATTGTTTCTGTCTCCATTCGTTGGGGGCTGCGAGGACGATTAAGGGTGGTTCCATTTCCTCTGATTCCCCTTTTGGTGCAATTCCCCTCTTTTTCTCGACTGGTTTGCTTGACGATGTGGTTGTTGAGGTTTTGTGTTTCCTTTTTAATTTCCTCCTTAATGTAATTTGAGTTGGATTGAATTCTGATGATGAGGAGGAGGATGATCCATCTCCTTTTGGTTGTTTCGTTGGGTTTGGATTTGGGGATCCCGAACTTGTGGCGGTTGGGGAACGTGATCTTTTCCCTTCCACTTGTAATGGGAATGCATTCACTGGGTTTCTCGAGAGTGCGTCTGCGTTAGTGTTATATTTCCCTGCCTTATATATGATCTTGTAATCATATTCTGCTAATTTTATTTTCCAGCGCATTAGTCTAGAGCTAGGATTATCTAGTGTATGTAACCATTCTAGTGGTTTATGGTCCATCACTAGGGAGAAACGTTTCCCGTATATGTACGGACGGAAATGTTGTACGCCGTATATTAAGGCTAGTAATTCGCGTTCTGTTGGAGCATACCGTGTTTCAGCTTCATTTAATATTCTTGAGGCGTAAGCTGTTGGAAGATCTTTCCCGATTTCTCCCTGACTTAGTACTGCGCCTACTGCGTAACCAGAGGCGTCTGTGGTAATGATAAACCCACAAAATTACCTCTTTTAAAAAAAGGTACAAAAAAAGCGCGCCAAGTATATAATCCCATCAAAAAGGATACCATTTAAAAACTTTGTCATAAATTAATACCCATCAAAAAGACTCCCATTTAAAAAAATTGTCGTAAATTAATAGCTTTACAAAACTAATGATATACACAAATTGCGCCAATTATCACAATGACTATTTATACAAAGAAGAAAATGTATTAAATAATATTAACCAGATATATTTTTATACAAATAAATATTTTAATACGGATAAATATTTTATTCAAAATACTTGGCGCTGCTCTCTGAAAAAAATGTTAATTGTCTTGGTTAATACATAAAACAAGGCCAGACTTATTGATTCAGACATATTTATTCAGTTTAGCAACACCAATTCCGAGAGCAGCGCCAAGTATTTTGAATAAAATATTTATTCGTATTAAAATATTTATTTGTATAAAAATATATCTGGTTAATATTATTTAATACATTTTCTTCTTTGTATAAATAGTCATTGTGATAATTGGCGCAATTTGTGTATATCATTAGTTTTGTAAAGCTATTAATTTACGACAATTTTTTTAAATGGGAGTCTTTTTGATGGGTATTAATTTATGACAAAGTTTTTAAATGGTATCCTTTTTGATGGGATTATATACTTGGCGCGCTTTTTTGTACCTTTTTTTTAAAAGAGGTAATTTTGTGGGGATTTCACACATTTTGTAGTGTTTATTAGTGACTGGATAAATTTTTCACCCCCGCGGGGTTATTTTTTTAATTAACAATATATTATATTGTCATCCAAACTACACACACCTGCAAAGCTACAAGACAATTGGATTGGTGGAATTGGTTTAAATTTGAGTTTCCAGATATGAAACAAACATACAAGAAGCACACAGAGGATCGATGCTGAATAAAAGTTTAATTAAAGTTTAATTAATATAATACAATATCACAATAAATTTTTTTCTCTGACGTAGGTCACACTGCATCATCTTGTGCTTCGATTATCTGTAAATATATAAAATCCACATTTTAGTTACAACATAACTTAGAACTTATAGAAGAAGGGTGGACTTTTCCTATAGTAAGTGTAGAGACTACATAATGTGTCCGAAAGAGGGGAGAGCGTATGGCAGAAAGTCTGGTTGGAGGAAATTTAAATGCGAATGGTAATTTATTGAAAATGAACAAAGAAATCCAATATTTTTAACGCACATTTTATTGGTGTTGGTATAAAATTAATGTACTATCTTTATTGGTGAATTGGAATATTGTTAATGGAAAACTAATAAAATTAATGAATAGCGAGGGAACTACTGTGGATTTTAATAAAGTATTAGGAATATCATTCACAAAAGATTGAAAAGTATCAAGGGAGATGTGTGTTCAGCGTACTTTCTTCAATAATGTGACTTGCTCTATGTTGTAAGTTACTTTTTTTTAATTCTCAATGCTAAGCTAATTTGACAAATTTTGTCAATTTACCTTATTTAACAAATTTTCAGAAACTTGTGCGAAACAAGATGTTCCTCTGTGTATCTATAACCTTCTCTGGACAACCTCCAAACCTGTGCATCACCTTCATTCCTATCCAAGCCTGTGCGCCCCCTTCATTTCTATCCAAGCCCACGTGTCTTCTTCATTCCTATAAGCTTTACATAAAAACTCTAATGTAAAAATAGTTTGCTGGTATAAAAACAATATATTGTAGAACTGTAGAACCTTCTCCGGACACCTTCCAAGTCTGTGTGTCCCCTTCGTTTCAATAAGCTCTACATAAATCATCTTTTAAAAAATTTTTGTGACTTATCTTGTTAATTGAGACAATAATTCAGTGTCCTATATGTTGTAAAACCTCGTGATATTTCAAACATTTTGACAGGCCTCCTCATTTAACACTTGCAGGTTATAATTGTTTTGACACTACCTCGACAGATCTACTCTCTGTCTGCTAGCTGTCACATGATAATAATTTGTTACGCGATTGGCCGAAACCCGCATCCAACGAACGACGTGCCTGAGGGACATTTCCTCACCCTTTCATACTCCCCTCTTGCCTAGAAGTGTAGGACGACGACGATGACGGGGACGATGCTGAATTTTAATAACATAAAATTCAGCAAATTGCAACTTTAAATCGAAATATCTCAGCTCATAAGGCCCGTAGGAACAAAACTAAGACACTTTTATTATGTAAATCAAACCCAAGCTATCCATTAAGACCATTCAAAACCTAATCGGATCAGCCGTTATTGAGATTCGGAAATCTCAGGGTTCTTGATAGCGAGTCGTGGCGTAATAGATACACTCCGTGTTCGCGCTGCGCACATATATATGTATATATATTATATACTTGGCATATCAAGAGACACGGTAGTGTCTCGCGCCAAGTATATATATATATATATATATATATATGCGCAGCGCAAGACACGGAGTGGCTATTATAACGCGACGACTCGCTATCCAGGACCCTGACATTTCCGAATCTCAATAACGGCTGATTCGATGAGGTTTTGAATGGTCTTAATGGATAGCTTGGGTTTGATTTACATAAGAAGAGTGTCTTCGTTTTGTTCCTACGGGCCTTATGAGCTGAGATATTTCGATGTAAAGTTGGAATTTGCTGATTTTTATGTTCTTAAAATTCAGCATCGTCATAGTCATCGTCCTACACTTCTAGGCAAGAGGGGAGTATGAAAGGGTGAGGAAATGTCTCTCAGGCACGTTGTTCATTGGATGCGGGCATCGGCCAATCGCGTAACAAATTGTTGTCACGTGACAGCTAGGCAGAGATATTATAATATAACCTACCAAGTGCTAAGTGTCAATATAACCTACCAAGTGCTAAGTGTCAAATAAAGTAAATTGTCCGATTTTTGAAATGTCACGAGTTTTTACACTAATAGGAGACTGAATTATTGTCTCAATTAACAAGGTAAGTCGCCAAAATTTTTCAAATAGATTTCTTATGTAGAGTCGCAGACTTGGAAGTTGTCCGGAGATGGTTCGACTGAGAAGCATCTCCTTTCGCACAAGTTTCTGGAAATTTGTACCATGCATGTACAAAATAATATATATATTGTAGTAATTTAAATTGCCAGATATTTGTATTTGT
This sequence comes from Andrena bicolor, assembly GCA_960531205.1. NCBI lineage: Eukaryota > Metazoa > Arthropoda > Insecta > Hymenoptera > Andrenidae > Andrena > Andrena bicolor. The sequence goes on along the minus strand of CAUIJW010000120.1, from coordinate 77,069 downwards.
ATATCAGCAATTTAGAGTTTTTATGTAAAGCTTATTATATTATATTATATTATAGAAATGAAGGGGACGCACAGGACTTCGATAAAAATGAAGGGGATGCACAGGCTTGGATAATAGAATTGAAGGGAACGCACAGGTTTGGATGGATAGAAATGAAGGGAATGCACAGGCTTGGAGGTTGTCCAGAGAAGATTAGATAGATAGACAGAGCATCTTGTGTCGCACAAGTTTCTGGAAATATGTCAAATAAGGTAAATCGACAAAATTTGTCTAAAGACATAGCATTAAGAATTATTAAGAAAATAGATACTGATGACGATAATTCTAAAACTGCCGGACTTTCAAAGGAAATTGTAATTAAGATTGGAGCAAACGTTATGATAAGGCGTAACATTGATGCTACTTTGGGTCTTGTGAATGGTACCATAGCTAAGGTAATTTCAGTTGTACAAGATATGTCTACCGATTATGTAGAGAAAATTAAGCTCCTTCTACCATCAAGATTAGAGTATTTCATTGAAAGAGTAAGCGTTAAATTTGAAGTAGTGGATAGAGCATTTGTTATTAGAAAACAATTTCCATTGTGTCTGAGTTATGGAATCACAATTCATAAAAGTCAAGGATTAAGTTTACAAAGTGCTATTATGGACATAGGCAACTCTATATTTAATTGTGGCCAAGCTTATGTTACATTATCACGAGTAACGTCTTCAGAAGGGTTGCATTTGATTAATTTTGATCCTTCGTCAGTAATAGCTGACGAAAAAGCTATTAGAGAATATAATCGGCTAAGATATAAGTACAAACCAGACGCAGACATAATTACTGTTTCAAAAAAACGCTATTCGAAAGTGGAAGATGTTCCATGGATATTGCCAAAAGTAATTGATTCTGTCCAAGAAAATTGTCAAACTCAAAAATTATTACACAAAAATGTTTCTTGGGTTTTACATGGTTTTCAAAATACAGATAAAGTTTCATGTTATGCAAATGCAGTATTACAATGTTTAATGCATTTGAGTGCCATTAGAAAACAATTGTTTAATTGTAATGAATCATCAAATGTTTTGAAGATATTAATGCATCGATATGAAAATGGAATACGCAATTTAAATATATATACAGTACGGCAAAGTTTAGGAGAACATTTTTCAATAAACGTAAAACGAGATGTATTCGAATTTCTAATAACCCTGTGCACAAAATATGATTGTATAAGACAATTGGTAGAGCATCAAGTAACGTCTACTACTCGATGTAAATCTTGTGATTATACAAAAAGAATTACTACTAATAATTTAATTGTTTCAATACCTATTAACAATTTGAAAAAAAAGCTATAATCTTAACGATTTATTAAACGTTACATTTTCACTTTGGTATAAATCAGATAACGGATCATGTGAGCATTGTACAGGAAATGATATTATGTTTAAGAATGAATTAATATTGACGAAAGATATAGTTATGATTCGTTTACTATTATTTTCATTACAAGATGATAAAATAGTCAAAGCAACACGAAAAATTAACATATGTGCTATTCCCACAACCAAAGTATTAATAGCTGGACAATCATATAAAGTTATGAATGCTATATTTCATAGTGGTTCATGTATTGAGGATGGCCATTACACCAGTATATGTAAAGAAGAAGGAATGACTAGTAGTTGGATTGTAGCTGATGACGTGCAAATTAAAAAAAGGCAATGGCCCAAAGGTGCTAAAGATATTTATATTTTGTTCTTACAAAAAAAGGATAATAAATAAATAAGCCAACAAAAATTACCACGCTATGGAACATCAGTATAGCGCACAGCACGGTTTCACACCCAAGAAAACTACAAAATGTGTGAAATCCCCACAAAATTACCTTTTTACAAAAGGTACAAAAACGAGCGCCTAGTATATATATATCCCATTTAAAAACATTGTCGTAAATTAATACCCATCAAAAAGAATCCCATTTAAAAACATTGTCGTAAATTAATAGTTTTACAAAACTAATGATATACACTAATTGCGCCAATTATCACAATGGCTATTTATACAAAGAAAAAAATGTATTAAATAATATTAACCAGATATATTTTTATAAAATAAATATTTTAATACGAATAAATATTTTATTCAAAATACTTGGCCCTGCTCTCCGAATTGGTGTTGCTAAACTGAATAAATATGTCTGAATCAATAAGTCTGGTCTTGTATTATTTATATTAACCAAGACAATTAACATATTTTTCAGAGAGCAGGGCCAAGTATTTTGAATAACATATTTATTCGTATTAAAATATTTATTTGTATAAAAATATATCTGGTTAATATTATTTAATACATTTTTTTCTTTGTATAAATAGCCATTGTGATAATTGGCGCAATTAGTGTATATCATTAGTTTTGTAAAACTATTAATTTACGACAATGTTTTTAAATGGGATTCTTTTTGATGGGTATTAATTTACGACAATGTTTTTAAATGGGATATATATATACTAGGCGCTCGTTTTTGTACCTTTTGTAAAAAGGTAATTTTGTGGTATTATATACTTGGCGCGAGACACTACCGTGTCTCTTGACGGTTTATTGAAGTCTGGATATTGTAATACAGGCTCTTCGCATAAGGCGTCCCGTAATGTCTCGAATGCTATTTGTTGTTTGATTGTCCATTCAAATTTGTTATCCTTCCTCGTTAAATCAGACAATGGTTTAGCTATCTTGGAAAAGTTCTTTATGAATCTTCGGTAGTATCCGGCTAATCCTAGGAATTGTCTTATATTTTTTTGAGTTTTGGGTTGCGGGAACTGTTTAACGGCTTCTAGTTTCATTGGATCTGGCCTAACTCCTTCTTCACTAATGATATGTCCTAAATAGCATACTTCTCTCTTTAGAAATTCGCATTTGTCCGGTTGCAGTGATAGGTTGGCTTCTCTCAGCCGACTCATTAATCTCATGAATTTCGTAGCGTGTTCTTGGAGTGAACTTGCGTAGATTAGAATGTCGTCGAGGTACACGAATAATTCTATTCCTTGTAATCCGGTAAGAACTTGGTCCATTAATCTTTGGAACGTAGCTGGGGCGTTTTTGAGGCCGAAAGGCATTCTATTGAATTCGTAATGTCCATAGGGTGTTGAAAAGGCGGTTTTGTGCTTGTCTTCCGGGTGCATTGGTATCTGATGGAATCCCGATGCTAAATCGAATATTGAGAAGTACTTTGCACTGCCTAGCTGATCTAATATATCCACTATATTCGGTAAGGGGTATGCGTCGCCTATTGTTTTCTCGTTTAATCGACGGAAGTCTATTACTATTCTCCAACGTATGTTTCCTTTACTATCCCGTTTCTTGGTTACTATAAATAATGGTGAATTGTATGGAGATGTTGAATGCGAGATTATTTTGTTTTGTATGAGTTCGTTTATCTGCCTATTAATTTCCTCCTTATGAACTTGGGGATATCGATATTGTTTAACATTTACCGGTGCCTCGTCCTCGGTAATTATTCTGTGGAATACAGCGTTTGTTGCTTCTAGTTCACTACCAGGGAGGTGGAATCTATCCGCGTATTGTTCGATCAATTTTTCGATGCTGGCTCTTTCTTCTGAATTTAGATGGTTTAAACGAAGTAGTTCGAGTATTTGTTTAACATGGTCCGGTGATGCAATTTTTCCTTCAAATTTTACTTCTTCGTATGGTTCTATCTCTACCGAAGGTTTTTCTATTTTTATATCCTTGGAAGAAGTGTTAATGGCGTATAGGTATCCTATTCCATCGTCGTCGGTTACTATAGCGTTACCCATTAAAATTTTTGGGTGTACGTTTAATTTCGGTACGTATCCCGTTTTTAGACCCTGATTTAGAATTTTAATAGGAATTTGATATCTCATTCTTACAGGAATTTTTAATTCCACGTTTTTAAACGGAAACGATTCGTTTCCTATTGTTATTCCCTTCTTCGAATAATCTATAACGGCTCCACTGCAGTGGAAAAAATCTGACCCTAAAATTCCGTCCTGAGCTGTAGGTAAAGTTTTAACTACGTGAATGTCAGCTACTGTATTCAATAGTCTTGCTTTAATGTATCTTATTGTAGCTAGTGTTCCGTCGGTAATTCCCGTTAGGTCGTAGGTAACATCGGTAAAAATCTGTGTGCCTGGCGAGACTGCTTCTTCTTTTATCACGCTCAAATCCGCTCCTGAGTCTATCATCATTATTACCCTATTTTGCTTAAAATCTGGACTGGATAAAGCTAAACTGGGGGCTCTCCATGTTTCTGATAGTCTTAATTTCAACACGGCTTGACTGCGTACAGGGTTTTGAGGGGGGGAGGGGGGGGGGGGTGGCGTTGGCTGTTCGGAATTTGGCGTTTCTACGAGCCTTCGTTTGTCATTATACATTTTCTTTCGACATTCCTGAATAGTGTGTCCCTTGTTTTTGCAATATCTACATTCTACTGATTGGGTTTGACGCGGCATTGTTTGAGACCCCGTATTATACGACGACGGCCTTGACCCAGAATTACTTGTTGTTGACTGGGGGGCGGTGTTTATGTTTCGGCATTCTTGAACCGCGTGTCCTACCTTCCGGCAATGATTACAATATTTCGATCGCCAGCTGATTTGAGCTATTTGTCCTACTGGGAATTTACTGCTACACTCTGTGGCTGAGTGCCCGTACCCGAAACAATTTGCGCACTGCGCGGAGTGCGATAGTCCTTCCGCGAATTTATTTCTCATTATATTTTCCTGACACTCTGCCTCGGCTTTAATAGCGGCGCTAATGGCGGTATCGAGGTCAGCGAATTCGACGGTTCGCATTCGTGCGTAGATTTCTGGTTTTAACCCCGTTAAGAAAGCTTTAATTGAATTAGTTTCCGCGGATTGATTGTATTGCGCGACGTGTAAGGGAACCTCTATTTCATTACAGTATCTTAATTGTAGTAGGATCCCGGAGACTCGACTGCTATAGTCTACAGTGGCTTCATTCGGTAATTGAGCGATTTTCGACATTTCTCCGTATAACTGAATTGAGGAATGTAATGGTGCGAAACGAGAGCTGAGTACCTTAATTACTTCTTCGATCGTGTTATAATCGCCGTTAAGTATGACTCGGGAGGCTTGCCCGGATAATTTACATTTGATTAATTGTACTAAACCGTATTCGGCGTTTGGCGCGATCATATTTTTCGCGTTCCTACAGCATTTCGAGAATTGATGTATAGTAATATTTCGCCCGTCGAAAGCCGGAACCGTGTTTGCGGCATCGCGAATTTTTGTATGCGGCTGACGCCCGCTTTCTTGACTTAATTGTAAATGTCGTAATTCTTCTACAACTGCGTCTACCTGAGGGCTATTTGATCCTACTCCGCTTGTAGCCATGATTTAGCTTCTTTTAACGCGCCTGACTTAGTAAGAAAGATGGAGTCTTGTTCTTCGCTAGGAAAGTGTATCTCCTTGCCACACTTTCGCGGTTTCAAACCAAATTTTATCCCACCGCTGTCACCAAAATTAACTACCTGTAACGTTCTCGAACGAGACGTTGCCGTTCTTTACAGGATATTCACTAGTAGAGCGGTTTACCAGTGAATTGTGGGATGGTTCGGGTGGCGTGCGATTGAGAAATAAATTTCAAGAGACGAGAGTCCTTCTTTTACAGTAAAAATAATAATGGTTTATTCAAAAATGAACGTTGTCGACTCTGTTTGAACAAGAACGCGGAGCACCAAAGTAGTTAGGCTATGCCGATTATGGACCAAGTTGTGGCGAGGGGGTGAGGCGGGGCGGGGGGAGGTACCGCGCTCTTCCGCGGGATGGCGAGGGGGTGAGGCGGGGAGGGGGTACCGAGTTCGTACGTGAGGGGGATGACGTCACAGGGGAGGGGGATTTTCAAAATTTTCAAAATGGCGTCGCGCGCGCAGGTCGAGTTCGTGGGCGAGGGGGTTGACGTCACGGGGGAGGGGGAGGAATTTCAAATTTTCAAAATGGCGTCGCGCGCATTTCGTGTTGGCGCCACCTACTGGACGTTTAAGGTACTTTGGGCCCGCGTCGGTATTTGGGTCCGTCTTGGTAAATTTTCCATTTTTTTTCATACATTTCGGGTTGGCGCCACCTATTGTACGTTTAAGGTACTTTGGGTCCGCCATGGTAAATTTTCCAAGGTTTTCATACGTTTCGTGCTGACGTCACCTGTTGCATGTCTAAGGTATATTTGGGCACGCGTCGCCGCCGCGCAATCTCTGTACGTGTGCGGGGATCGGTGCGGAGGCGCGACCGCGACCGATTCGTGGAAATTCAAATCGCATTTTCGATGATGATTTCTGAGAAAGAGGGTGGACCATGATTTCTGAGAAAAGATAAGGAAATATTTGAATCGTGGGACCGATACAGCACACGTGCAATGATATAAACATAGAGCGATAATTATTATAAATCAATCATCGCGATAGCCCATGGAACAAACATTGCACCGCGACATGCAGTGTGTTTACATCTGAACAGGATCGAACACGTTTCGGGCGCCTACGTGCACACTCTTCGTGCCGTGTGTTTATGTTTCAATCGTGGGACCGATGCAGCCCACGTGCAATGATGTATACATATAGCGATAATTATTGTAAATCAATCGGTGCGATAGCCCTTGGAATAAACACGACATTGCATTCCATGATAATTTCTGAGAAAGAGGGTGTGTTTATATATATATCTGAGCATTGACTATTCCCAAGACTAGGACCTCTAAGAAGTGCCCTCGAGAAAACGCAATGTCCCCGAAACAATAAATTAGGCGTTCCTTTCACGCGAGCAGCTAAGCGATAATTATTCGGGGTAGAGTTCCAAGTATTTTCACGATCGAGAACAGGGCGACGTCTCAAGCACCCTTCTCGACGGTCTGCAAGTCAAGCGTCGTGGGAGCGTGTAAGGGCGAAAAGAATTCGTACATAGACTTTCACACCGAAGTCCATAGAGTAAACATAACATTGCACCGCGCGATACCGCATGTTTATATCTGATTCGTAGGAGTAGTATACAGCGAACGTGTAAGGGTGGGGAAAAATTTGAGGATACGTTCGAACTGCAGCTAACGTCAACATAGTTCAATGACGTTTTAAGAATCACGGCTAGGATAGGTGACTAGTATATTAAATCCTGCAGTCGCTCGGTGAAGATCGTGAAATACGTTACGTGTGCATAAGTATCGCGAGATATGGACTTTTTCATGAATTCGTACGAATTGTTGCGGGGGATGATTCCACTGCTGCGTACCGAAGAACAGTGCTACGAATGGTTTATATCATGTGACGAGTATTTACGCCTCTACCGCGAACATTTTAAGACTCGAAAAGTATCGGAATCGAAACAACAACGGTTGACATTATTTATGAGTAGTATGGAAATATTGCGAACGTGTGTTCGAAGTAAACAAGCATGCATAGTCGCAGAATTGGACGCGCGAGATGCATTACTCGTGTCATCGTCTTCCGACGACTACGATAACGATGGTAGGGTGAACTATTTATCGACGTTGCTGCAGTTAGATAACGAATCACTGACGATCGAGCGACATAAGATTCGTAGTGTTAAGCGCACCGACATTATCCGAGACGTCATGGATCAGCATCTTTCGACATGGATTTATGAAATTGTCACGTGAACATCGTCAATTGTTACGTTATATCGCGCGACACAGTACTGCGGGTAAATGTTCATTATATTGCATCGTTGGAGATAAGGACATGCACCTTAAACGTACGGAGTACACTACCGCGATCGTGTGTACACCATTGACGCTTCTACATGACATCGAGAACGGAATGGTCAAAGTACTGGAAGTATTGAGTCCTGACAAAACAACAATTTCAGTGAATAGGTTTTTATGTGTGGAATTGAAACGATATTTGGAGGAGCATACGGATCTACCGCGAAACTCGAAGCTCGTCCTTGTACCGCTGAGATTCCGATTTCCGCATATCGAGTATGATCGCATCACCTGGAAAAGCCGTATCATGAAATTGGAGGAACTCGAACACGTCTGGGATGTTAATTATTTGTGAAGAAGTGAATTCTTTGTGAATAAGCAAACATGGAGGGGTTCATGGACACGTACAGGGTTTTGTCCCAGATGTCTAAGCTTTTACGCTCTATTGCGGAATTCCGAGATTGGGTGGATCATTGCGACACGTGCCTGCAGCTCATCGTCCAGTATCAGAGCAGCGGAGGAATGTCAGTGGCCACGAAACAACGCCTAGTGTTGCTGATCACGCGAATCAAGACATTGCGCGCGATCGTGCGGGAAAAGTTTTCGCGAGTCGGTTGTGGTGTTTCGGGCCGATCCAATGCACCCAAAGTCCTATGGGAAGACGTGGAATCGGCGTTTATAGGCCGTATTTCAACCGGTGCGGTCATCAACGTGGGACACGTCGATCCGCGACGATTTTTAGAGGGTGCTCGACGAATTGTGATCTCGCGTGTCACGAACGCTATCACGGTACATAAGAGCGTGTCCGTCAATACGAACTTTAACGCGGAGTTTATGTTGGGTGAGAATACGGAGATGAAAAGTTTCGGTACGCGAAATCGAGTACTGTTCATGACTTCGAACGTTCGCGAGTGGTACTCGAAGCACGTGGTCGCTCCCACGGTAGTGATGCTCGAGGAGTTTCAAGATCGCGACAGTGGATGGACCTTAAGGGCAGTGCTAAATATTTTAGTGAATATTAATAAGCATAATCCACTTCGAGGCGGTTGCAACGTACCGCTTCCGCGCGCCGTCGTTCTGAAAAAGGCAGTGGTGAACGTAAGGAACAGAGACAATGCATGTTTCTTGTGGGCCGTCGTCGCCAGTTTGTTCCCTGTTGCTACGCATGCGGATAGGGTCGCGTCGTACTATCACTACTCAACGGTACTGTGTACAGACGATATAACTCTTCCCGTGACGTTAAATCAACTGACGAATTTCGAGAGGATTAACGACATTTCGGTGAATGTGTACACCTGGACCGACAAAAGCTGCATGCCTCTGCGACTGACCGATGATAAACGTGAGAGGCACGCGAACCTGCTACTGGTGCAGGATCCCAATGAGCCCCAACGATACCATTTCGCGTGCATTCGAAGCATGTCGAGGCTCGTATCAAAGCAACTCGGCAATCACGGACATCAAGTATTCGTTTGCGATAGGTGAGTAAAATATGGAATATTTCGATCGATGTATTTATTTATTCTCATGTTTTATTCGTATTATTAATGCTATTATCGTTGCAGATGCCTCAGCTTCTTCCATTCGTCCGAGCGATTGACCAAGCATAACGTGGACTGTCAACGCATGAACGAGTGTGCCATCGAATTGCCGTCCGCGAAAGATAAATGGTTGCAGTTCAAGAACTTTAAAAATAAGGAACGAGCGCCATTTATCATTTATGCGGACTTCGAATGCATGCTGGAGGACGTCGAGCCTGCGGAGCAGAGTCGGACATACACATACCAGCAGCATAGAGCGTACAGCGTGGGATATTACATCCATTGTTCCACCGACGCGTCTCTGTGCCGTTATCGCGCGTATCGTCACGAATCCGAGTGCGTGAAGTGATTCGTGCAAGAACTTCGAGACTTTGCGAACATTGCGTATTCGTGGTTGCGGAACGCGAAACCGATGAACTCGTTAACGAAACAACAATGGCGTAGTTTTAACGAAGCGATCGCGTGTCACGTGTGTGGACAACTCTTCGTCGAGGGCGAGAAAAAAGTGCGCGACCATTGTCACTCGACGGGCGAATACCGAGGCGCGGCCCACGTGTCGTGCAACTTACAGTTTCAACGATCGTACACGATACCGGTAGTGTTTCATAATTTATCAGGCTACGACGCGCATTTCGTGATTAAGGAGTTGGCGTCCGCGTTCGAAGGACAGATCGACCTGCTACCGGTAACGCAAGAGCGGTATATATTGTGACGTCCCACGATTTTTCGCGCGTTTCTTATTCCATAAACCTCAAAATCACACCACCAAAGTCTATCGAACTCAACTCCTACCCCATCTCCTCAATCATTGATCACCTTGATGTTGCACCTTAGCGGTCAACAACACAGATGATCAACACAAACCTCCACCTCGCTGATGTACCTTAGCGGTCCCCATCGCGAGATGATCGTTTCAAAACCCTCTACGCCTATTCGTCCTACAAGGCACGAATCATTCCCTCTAAAACAAATTCAAACAAGTCCCTCATTACAAAATCCCTCTTTAATCGAGACCGCGTCTCAATTCCCCATTTACGACTCATGAAGTCCAAACACTCTAACCCCTTTCCTATAAACCACTCGAAATCCATTCGATGAGTTGAGTATCTCTACTACAGTTATAAAAACCCCACAAACCTAATTACGACGCATTTGGCGTACGTGACAAAATATTGCTATTAATAGCCATACCGTTTATAAAAACCCCGGAAGTCCTACTGCGTCTTAATTCCGAAATGTGTCAAGGTCTTTACCGGGCGTACCCCCTCATCACTCCTGTAAAACTACATAAATACGAGGTCCTGAGAAGGCAGGTCCTCTTTGATCAACAGACAATTATCTGTAACAGAACTGTCTAAAATACCAGTATTATTTCAAAAGTGTTCAAATCAAGTGAGCTTCAACGATTACTGTAAGTCATTTATATTAATTAACATTATTGTGTATATCATCCTCATACCATATTATCTTATTACTTTACTTATAACTGCTTACTGCAATCATATTATAAAACTACTTCGCTTATAATTGCTATTATTTTTCGTATAACTAGTCATATTATTCTATTATTCCACTTATAATCGTTTATCGTAATTATATTATCTTATTATTTCGCTTATAACTGCTTATTTCAATTTTATTACTGTATTATTATTAACGATCATTATTAAACATATACTATTCCATGACCTATACTGTAACTCATGTCCAAACTTATAACATAAATGTAATAATCATATTATAAATAATAAGCGTGAATACTAAAAACCCCACGCATAATTATAATAACCATTCCTACAAAGTTAATAAACCGCTTTGTTTAAAATCACGCTTCGAGTTATTTGTGTTCACCCATTGGTAACGGACGTACTAAAATACGAACTAACGAGTCGGTGAAACAGCTGATCCTGGTTCGCGAACTCGAGAGCAGTGACAGTGTTTACCAACATTCCCTTGCATAGCCTGTGTATAGCCGCACGTATAGATGTATTTCTCAGAAAATGTTACAAGGAAACTTTTTGTGCTTATGCAACGTTAAATCCAATTAGTCAAAACCAAAACAAAGTGCTAACGGGTGTCCCCCAGATACGCTCTAGCCTTTAAACTTCCCTGGTCGATTAGTGTGCTGGATTATAGTTCCTCCCAGTAAAAACGATTAGCGTGCTGGATTTTAGATTCGCGCCTAACGTTCTTTCCCTCAAATCATTCAGAGTGCTGGATTATAGATTCGCGCCTGTCTTAAACCTTCCCCATAGTCATTGTTCCCACAGAATCTCACCCGGGACGTGACAATATCTTTCACGAAACACGTCAAGGGAATCGACGCCGAGAACACCGATTGGAAGAGGGGATTGAAATTTCGATTCATAGATTCGTTGAAGTTTTTGGCCGCTAGTCTGGAGAAACTCGCTTCGGACCTTGGCAAAGAACGACTCGCGATTCTACGACGCGAGTTTCAATCCCTGTCGGATGATCAGTTCAATCTCCTTACCAGGAAGGGCGTCTTCCCGTACGACTACGTGACGTCATACATTAAACTTAATGATACGCGTTTACCGTCCCGCGAAGCGTTCTATAATCAGTTGAACGATAGCGCCGCGTCGGAGCCTGATTACGCGCACGCCGTGAACGTGTGGAATACTTTTCGCGTACAGACATTGGGCGAGGACAGTGATTTGTACTTGAAAACAGATGTACTGTTACTCGCCGACGTATTCGAGAGTTTCCGCACCGACTGTATCGCGAGTTACGATCTAGATCCCGCGCATTATTTTACGCTACCGAGTTTCACGTGGGACGCGATGCTCAAGTACACCGGCGTACGATTAGAACTTTTAACGGACGTGGACATGCTACTGTTCGTAGAGCGTGGCATACGCGGCGGGCTGAGTCAGTGCTCGCACAGGTACGCGCGTGCCAACAAGTACCTGCCTGCAGGGATGTACGACGAATCGAAGGCATCTACGTATCTGATGTACTTCGACGTTAACAACTTGTACGGATGGGCGATGTCGCAGGCTATGCCGAAAGGTGGGTTTCGATGGCTGGACGATGCGACGGCTGCCGCGCTCGATGTATCATCACTATCCGACGGCGAAGACACCGAGGACGCCGAGGAATCCGAGGGATACCTGTTGGAGGTCGACATCGAATATCCCCAGGAGATCCACGACGCCCACGCTGACCTTCCATTCTGCCCAGTGCGCGAGCACGCTCCAGAAGGAAAACAGACCAAGCTACTTGCCACGATCGACGATAAGGAGCGATATGTCATACATTATCGCTACCTGAAACAGTGCGTGCGACACGGTTTACGCGTAACGCGAATTCATCGGGTGTTGCGATTCGATCAGTCGCACTGGTTGCGCGACTACATCCGATTGAACACCAATTTGAGGACGCGGGCAACCAGCGAATTTCAGAAGACTCTGTATAAATTAATGAATAACGCAGTGTATGGAAAAACGATGGAGAATGTGCGGAATCGCGTAGATGTGCGACTGGTGACGCGGTGGGACGGTCGTTACGGTGCGGAAGCGCTGATCGCGAAGCCAAACTTTCATAGTCGCACGATCTTCTCCGAACAGTTGGTGGCCATCGAAATGCGTAAATTAAAAGTTAAGTTTGATAAACCCATATACGTGGGAATGAGTGTACTGGACGTATCGAAAGAATGCCTGTACGAGTTCCATTACGCGTATATGCGCGCGAAGTTCGGTGATAAGTGTAAGGTCCTGTACACCGACACCGATAGTTTAATGTATAGCGTGGAATGCGAGGATGCGTATGGAACGAAAAGCGTGACGTCGCCCGATTCGACACGAGTGATTACGCGGTGGACAATCCGTACGGTATGCCCCGCGAAAACAAAAAGGTGCCGGGACTCATGAAAGATGAGAACAACGGCGCCTTGATGACCGAGTTCGTCGGATTGAGGTTTAAGATGTACGCAACTAGAACGTTTAACGCGACAGTGGGGTCTACGAGTGAGACTAAAAAAGTGAAGGGTGTGCGGAGGCACGTGGTCGCGAATCATGTACAATTCGACGATTACATTCGTTGTCTCCGCGATCTCACCGAGAAATCGATTCGGCAGAACAATATATGCTCCAAAGAGCATCATGTGTATACCGTGAGTCAGGAGAAGAACGGTCTCAGTCCGTTCGACGACAAGCGGTGTATTTTAGCCGATCGAGTCGACACCCTTCCGTGGGATCATTATCGAATCCCCGAGCTCAAGACACACGAACGTCTCCAGCTTAACCCCGACGAGTCCCTCGACAATTCCATTGTTTAGTATGTTTGCATGTTCAGTATGTTTGCATGTTTAGTATGTTTGCATGTTTAGTATGTTGTATGTTTGCATGCACATATGTATATACGTTTCTTTGGTTATTTATTTATGGATATATGTATAGCGTAGAATAGTCAAAATTGTATATAGCGTGGAATAACTAAAATTGTATTTTATACGCGTCGGTATATATGTATATTTTTTTCATACTTTTAAGATTAATTGTACGCATATACGAGAAGGTGAAGGAGAATGTGGAAAATTGAATAAACGGACACTGTTTATCTATTTATATGTATGTATTTATTTTTCATTCATTTATTTTAGTAACATCGAGTGCGTTCGTAATCGGGAATCATAGAATATCCTTGTTGCTTATCCACGAGTTCCGCGACGAATCGAATCCGAGCCACTTAACGTACACCTGGTTTCCTTTACGACGAATAATCTTCTCGACCAGATAGACGTTCGGATTCGCGACCGAATGTAGTTCGTACTCGTAGAATCCACCCGAGATCGGTTCTCCTGCGGAATCCCGCAGAATGTACGTCACCCGACACGTTCGTTGTACGGTTATGATTTCAAACACCTCGGTTGACCAGTTCGGAGTGTACCCCTTCTCGAAGAGAGTCTTGAACTTGCTCACGCGTACCTTGTCACCAACTTTGAATTTCGCGCGTCGTGTAACTCCTTCCGATGCTGAGGGTGAAAGGGATTCATTCGCGGCGAACGACAAACGCGTCGCGGGGGTTACGTCAATGGGTCGGGCGTTGATCGTTCGGTGCTTGCGATGATTATAGGTGTGTACGAGCGCGGGTAACAGGTCGACCCAACGATAGGACCCGTTCAAGGAGAATTTTTTCCACATGAGTTTTTTCAGCGTGCGATTGAAACGTTCAACGATCGACGCTTTCATCACGCTGTACGTGGAGTAGTGGTTGATTCCGCGAGTCTTCACACATCGTTGAAACTCCGCGTTGTAAAACTCCTTACCCATGTCGGTTTGTAAATTTCGCGGACATCTATCGCTCTGCTGCAACACGATCGTGAACGCCGCGGTTACGTCGCGTCCACTTTTTGTTTTCACGGGTATGGCCCACGCGTACTTGCTGAACGCATCGATGATCGTTAGTATGTAGTGATATCCTCGATTTTGCTTCGTGTACGGACGCATCTCCACCAAATCGGCCTGCCACAAATCATCGTAGCCGCGAATGACGACGCTACGCCGTGGAAAATTTCGTCTCGCGGGAGCGTGTAATTCGTTCACTAATTGCACTCGCTCCTTACTCATGCTTCGCGGGTGGGCGGGGGATGGTTACGACGTTCCAAGGATGTTAGAAGTAGTATGAGTTCCTCGAGTGCTCGCAAAACGCAATCGATACACGTTTTTCGTGATCGTTCGTTATTATTAGACGTTTCGGAGCCGTAGCCGCTATTGAGACAGTCATTGATCATCGTCGTCGTCGTAAACCCTCATTCGCTTTTCGCGATTCCTTTCGTTTGTACAGATCCGTGGTCGTTATCGACGTCGTCAACTCTTCGAGTCTGTCTTTCAAGTGATCCAAGCGTCGTTCCATCGCGTTATTTAAATCATCCTCTAATCGAGACAATTGCGCGTTAACGATATCCGTCATCGTTCTTTGTACTCGCGTTTCGAGTTGAGATTGTGGATACTCGGCGTCCAGTCGAGGGCTCGCGATAGCTGTTTCGATTTTTTGGGTAAAGCGTTCGTCCGCCGAGGACAATAATCTCGTCATTGCCATTCTCGCTTCGTCGTTGTTGTTGTTGTTGTTGCTGTTATTGCGTAACGAGGTGCCAAACTTATTCACCGACATAACGATGCGTATGCGCGAACACCACTGACGCGATGATCACCGAATCGTTCAATTTAAGATATGTTTAGCCTCGCGAAGTTCCTCCACGATGGATGCGATTTCGTTATCGTGACCCGTGTGACCTGCCGCGCGAGATGCCACGAGCAATCTCAGTCTATCGATCAATTCGGTCGGATCGTCCCAGTACACATAATCGATCGCGTTATCGGTAACCGTCATCGATTCGTCGATTGGTAATCCTTGTCCTCGTCGCGTGACCGCGTCGCCCGCGCCCTTCCATTTCTTCCGTTCGTGCTGCCTGCTTTATCAGCTATCGGGGCATTGGCCGGTGGAGCGGCTGGTATAACCAAAGCGGTCAACGATTCGAAGGCCTCTCGAAAACAGCTGGAAGAGACTTTGCGTCATAATCGGGCAATGGAAGGGCGAGGGATGCATCTGACACCGTACAAGCAAGGCGCGGGCTTGAACCCGAGACGCCAACGACGACTGCGAACAAAGAAAAAAAAAACGCCAATCGCATACGCGCGTGGCGACGGTGGCGGCGATAACGCAACAACCTTTTTTTTTTTCCGTGGAGAAATCCCTAACGGATACCCCTAACCCGCGGGGGCGGGCGGGGGTTATGTGGGGTTTGCACCCACTAAAACTCCACGGTAGCCGCCTAGAGCCGGGGGATCAGGCAAGGAAGATGGCCGTTCTTGTGCGAGATCAAGCTATCGATACGTTCGCTAGGCCATCCTCCAAGATCCCCGATCCCCGCGCTCGTTTTGTCAAAAGTTGACACATTCCCAAGGGGGAGAGAAGCTCCCCGGAAGAATAATACCCCGCTATCGCCGGGGCAGCGTTGCGGGCTACGCGCCAACGCTACCCCACATTCCCCGGCTGTATCTCCCAGGCTCGACAAGCCCCCGCTTGCCGAGCCCACTGCAGCCCTCCGGTGCCGCCAGCCGCCTAACACGCACTGCGAGGGGGGGGGGGACGGGCCCGGTAGATACCGGTCCACCGAACCCCCCGCGGTCACCACTTTACTGCCAAACGGCCCTCTACCTCCCCCGAGAGGCAATGTGCGCGGATGGGGCATTGGCGGATGGAGGGAGGTGTTACGTTCGGAACGTAAAATTTTTCTTTTTGGTCAGGGTATGGTTCAACAACGCCTAGCGTTATGGGAAATCCCTCGTTGATCATACTCCTGCCCATTAATTAATATTATTTTTGATAGAACAAAATCCCTTTCTTGGAGCGTCGTCGTTTCGACGTATTGCCGTCCCGCGATACAGATAAGGCGGTGCCGACGCAGCGGCGATCTCACCAGAGAGTCGCGTTCGAAAAGACCCAGTGATTCTCCTTCTGTACCGAATCCGTCCTGTGTAAGCGGCAGGGGTGCGTTTCAACAATGCCTTGCAGCATTGTGGGAGAACCCTCGTTGAGAACACCTCTGACCGCCGCGTTAAACATTGTAACATAATCAGTAACGGCTACAGCGGGAATGCGAAGACTGGATCATTTCTCAGAAAACTGACGGAATTGTATACTCTACATCCGGTGCAGGGAACCGCGCCTTCCCACGGTTTTGTCGCTTGCGTGAATTATTAATTAATTAAAAATTGTTGTTAAAATTGAATACCCAACACAATTTCTGATAGTCCAACGACTGTGGGATTCCCCTAGTCAGAAATTGTGTATATGAAATTATGCACATTGAGAGAGCGGCCCTCAGCCGTGCGAAATTGTATGGTTTTCGAGATGTGGAATGTCATATTTTCCTGTGCATACGAATATCGATCATATATTGAATCGGAAATCTGATGGATGAACGCACACACACACACACATACACCGCCTCGTTAAGTAGACGGGCCCATGGTAACGCGGCCGAGCGATAAAATGCAGCGTAAGCATTTTCGGTACGGACCCACTCTGGTCGCTGCCGAGAGCGTGAAGCTGCGACACTCTGTGGCGATAAATCGTGAGGTTCGTGTCGCTGGGTCCGCAAGTGTCTTAGAGCTAGAGTTCCCGGGTCATAGTGAATCCGCGTGAAAGACTCGACTTTGCGAAACAAAATCATTTATTAACTTTTCGAAACAATTCTTTTTATTAATTTTTGAAACACTTCTTATACTAAACTCTGTGAAATAACTTATTCTTTTAAACGATTTATTCTAACTCCAAATTGTGTTCCATGTTATAATTCAATTTGCGTGTGTTTTATCTACAATCAAGTGTGTGCGTGTTCGCGTTTCATCCTCTTTTCTGATTTAGGTATACCGGCTATCAGAATTATCCAAAATCCAAAAAGGAAACGGAATCCAAGTTATATTGTCATTTACATTACTGTGACTGTCTGGTGAATTGCACCCTTTACCTCTTCTGTACATTTCGTTTATCTCTGTTAAAATTACTGCGTGTTTAACGACAATTTCTGACAGTCAAACGACTGTGGGATTTCCCTAGTCAGAGGTTGTCTAAAACCACGAGTACCCTATACTTGTAAAATTATTGATTGACTCTCCACATTCAGTTATGTTATATGCATTACGTACGTCCAATATTTTAGAATAAAGCTTTATTATCCATTAAATTATACTCATTAATCACCTGTCTGATTCCTTTGAAAAGACCCGTATGGGTCTAGAGCATCAACGATCCCAAAAATCTACCCCTTATCCTTCTGATAAGGTATTTAGATAATTAAACAAAATAATTGACTGTTACGAGTGCGGCGAGCCTCCTTGCCATTACCTAGATGAATACGACAAGTTCTGATAATCGAATGATTGTGGGATACCCCTGATCGGAACTTGGCCATCTAAAACGCGCCGCTCGAATACAAAGGCCGCGGCACGTAACAGATCTGGTGGCAGCGGTGGGATACCAGGAATTTTCTTGTAAAAATTCCTGGGTGCTCTTATTCATTGAAATCAGATAGAATTTATGAACATTTTCCCAATTACAAAAAAATCAGTGTGGTCTTGGTAACGCTGGGTATATTATCTACTATTCATTGACTAGTTTCTGCTCTGTATATTTATTAACAAATATTTAACGATGGCTCAAGATGCAAGCGCAATGATGACCTCAATGGCAGAGTGCCTAACCATTCAGAATAGTACTTTAAATATTCCCTACTTTGATGGGAAGGGCATTCCTTTGAAGGATTTTGTACAGGATGTACAAAATAGTGCAGCATTAGTACCTCCTGCATTAGAGGGTTCTTTTCTAAAGTCAGTATTAGGAAAATTGAAGGGTCCAGCCCGCGATAGTACATATGGGAAAACATTTAATACAGTTAATGAACTAATCAAACATCTAAAGGGTAGATTCGCACCGGGCAAAAATTATCCTTACTATCAACACGAAATAGAAAATATTCGGATGAAAAAGGAGGAATCAGTTAGCGATTTTTATGACAGATTAAACATATTAATTAGCGGAGCTCGAGTTGCGTTAGAAGATAGTTACGGGAATAATGCCGAACAAATGTTGCTACCACTAAAAGAATGTGGATTGGAAGCTTATATTCGCGGACTTCCAGATGAAATAGCACGCTCAGTAGATGCGCGTGACCCTAAAACATTAGATGATGCACGAAAATTTGCAGTTCGTATAGAAACGCGAATGAAATCCGGAATATTACCTTCGAGTGAAACTCAAAAAGTATCATTTAATCAGAATAATAGCTATTCTCGATCATCGAACTCTTACTATCAGGATTACGCTAACCGCCAATCCATGAATCCCCCTCGCTATCAAAATTATGCAATTCGAAACGAAGAAGAGAATCGTACACGTTCTCCGAGTCCCAGTCCAGACGTAAGCGGACCGCCAATAGGAATTTTGAAACCTCTATCACGCAATCATTATTACAATCCGCCGGGATTGCCTCCACATCCGTACTACTCGCCTTATTTCTATCCGCCTATGCCATACCCGAATTATTACCCTTATTCACATTACAATACACATAGTAACGAGCAATCACGTTCAGCAAGAGATGGATATTCGCAAGGGGTTAGACCAAGATCTCCATCTCCTGGGCCTTCGGCACCAAGACCTGTATCTCCTTATAGTAGAAATACTAAATCCGAAGATTCAAGAAACGATCATTTAAACGCGCAAATGACCCGTCGGACGGACGCGACGTCGAGTCATTCGGAAAAAGAGCGTCATGCAACAGTAAAATTTTTAGCGAACCAAGAAAAATCGCAACGGTAGAAAAACCAGAATCTCCATTAGTAAAAATGATGGGTAAGGAATTAAATATGGGTTGTGCATATTTCCTTGTAGACACAGGAGCAGATATAAATATAATCAAATTAAGCGCCCTAGACGACAATGTTTCAGTCGCGCTTCACGAATCGGTTGCTATCTCAGGAATAACTCCGGATACGACGGAGACGTTAGGTACCACAATAATTACTTTATTAGGCAAACCCGTAAAATTTCATGTTGTAAGATCTTCATTTGTACTGCGCTGCGATGGTATATTAGGTAAAGAATATCTCACACAAGAGCAGGCTGAAATTTCCTTCGCCCATAACACATTGGTAACACGAAGTGATCCTATTAAACCTATACCTTTTATTGGTCATGATCCAGTACCTCGTAGGGTAGGACCGCGAGTTTTATATTTAAAAGCACGTACTAGACAAGCAGTTGCCATTGACGTTACGAATCATGATTTAAAAGAGGGATATTTACCAAAAATTGAAACTATAGATGGCTTGTACATTGGAGAAGCTGTCGTATCTGTAAATGACCGAGGTGCATGTCACGTCTTTGCTGTTAACACAACGGATAAGGATGTTGAAGTCGAAATTCCGCCACAAGAATTAATACCATTCGAGTATCATAACTTCCCCGAAGAACAAAATTATTTCGATTCTGATACGGAAGATGAGACCTTGCCTATCGCGGAAAATAGAGTTTTAGAAATCATAAAGAAATTGCGTCTCGATCATTTGAATGAAGAAGAACGAGATCATGTAATTAAAATTATTAAAGAATTTCCGGAACGATTCCACTTGCCTTGTGATAAATTACCATGTACTTCATACATTAAACATAGAATCCCCACAGTAGATGATGTTCCTGTGAATACGCGACAGTATCGTTTTCCTCCGGTTCATAAAGATGAAATAGAAAAACAGGTCCGTAATAAATTAAACAATGGAATAATAGCACCTTCAAATTCACCATATAATTCGCCAATTTGGATTGTACCTAAAAAACCGGATTCTAAAGGCAATCTGAGATGGAGAGTAGTCATAGATTTCCGTAATCTTAACGAAAAAACCATTGGCGATGCATATCCATTACCGAATATTACTGATATACTGGATCACTTAGGTGAAGCTCGATATTTTTCAACTTTTGACTTAGCAAGTGGGTTTCAACAAATTGAGATGGATCCCAAGGATAGACAAAAAACAGCTTTCACGACCCCAAATGGTCATTATGAATACATCCGAATGCCGGAAGGTCTCAAAAATGCTCCAGCGACTTTTCAAAGATTAATGGATCAAGTCCTACGCGGGTTACAGGGTGTAGAAGTTTTCGTTTATTTAGATGATATTGTGGTATACGCCAAAAATTTAGAAGAACACGAAAAGAAAATTCGTCGTTTATTCACGCGTTTGGCCGATGCTAAATTAACCTTACAACCGGATAAGTGCGAGTTCCTCAAAATAGAAGTTGCTTACCTAGGACATGTTATTAGTCGGGCAGGTGTAAAACCGGATCCCAAAAAGATTAGTGCAGTAAAGAATTTTCCTCGCCCGAAAAATCAGAAAAACATTAGGCAATTTTTAGGTCTAGCAGGATATTATAGACGCTTTATCAAAAACTTCGCTGAAAAGGCTAAACCGTTGTCAGATTTGCTAAAGAAAAATTCTACTTTCACTTGGGGAAAGGAGCAAAAGAAAGGATTTTTGGAATTACGAAAAGCACTTTGTAAAAGCCCCATACTTCAATATCCAAATTTTAATAGTCAATTCACTTTAACTACAGACGCATCAGACTATGCAATAGGCGCTGTACTTAGTCAAGAAATTGATGGTCAAGATCTACCAGTTGCATACCTTTCTAGGATTTTAACCAAACCAGAACAAAATTATTTCACCACAGAAAAAGAATGTTTGGCAGTCCTTTATGCAATTTTACACTTCAGACCATATTTATACGGCCGAAAATTCACCCTTGTCAGTGATCATGAACCGTTAAGATGGATTAACTCAGTAAAAGATCCAGGACAAAGGCTAATCCGCTGGCGACTAAAATTGCGAGATTATGAATACGAATTTATTCATAAGGCAGGAAAATTAAACATAAATGCTGATGCCTTATCAAGGAATCCAGTCATAGTAAATGAACTATGTTCGTCTGATGACTTCAGTTTATCTGATTCCTCTGATGACGCAAACTCAAAATTAGTACCAAAATTACTACCCATAAATAAACCCCCAACAGAATCAGAAGTTTCAAAACCTAGGAAAGAAATAGCTAGTTTACCCGGAAAATCAAAAATAGGGAGACCAGTAGGTTCGAGATCTAAATCAAAACAACCTGTACCCTTAGATACCAGTGCAATAGCAACTAGAACGCGAGCAAAAATTCAAACTACTGAAGCTCCGGGGCCTTCAAAACCTCAAGAATCAGGTAAATCAAAAGAGCTTCCTCTAGCGGAGGACGACGATTCCGATGACGAACAGTCAGATCCGCCTATATTCCGTCAACGTAGGAGTACGCTGCCGAATCTGGGATTTCATCCTAAACAGATGGTGGAGAATCCTAGAATCCCAGATTCACAAGGTGCAGTGGCCGATACGGAGTTGCGGGAAAAAGGTAGCGAGTCCGAAGTAGATAGAGCTATAGCCATTAATTTACCCGAAGTTCGCGATAGTGATACAGATGATCAAAACAAACAGGGGTCCACATTTATAGATTTAGAGGAGTTACAGGAGTCTTTCAATAGATTTGAAAAATCGTTATTGGATAAAAGCGCTCAATTACAGGAACTTGAGGAAGAAGTTGTTTTATTGGATACCCTTTCTGAAGGAGATACTTTGGACGAACATACACAGGAAATATTAAAAGATATGGATCCATATGATGATGATACTGGGGACGAGGAATTAAATAGACGAATAGATAAATTATTACAACAAGCTAGAAATTCCGAAAAAGATAGTCAAATTTCAATTCCAAGACGTGAAGAAACGGCCAGTAAAGTACCTCAATTAAAAAATATTTCGGAAGAATCAGAACTAGAAATAACTGAAACAGGAGTACCTGATAGCACGATCGTTAATAGGCCTAGATACAGTTCAATTTTTCCTACCCCAACAATAGATCCAAGCCCTATAGCACTTTCGACACCATTTCCAAATCCAACGGCTGATCGAACTCCCAAGGAGGGAGGTAGGGAACCTATCGCTCAAAAATCTACTCCTAGACAACTTTTCCCACAAAACTCAAATTCATCATCCATATACATCCCGGACGCTGATTACATACCTCCGGATATGGAATCAGAATTTCGCTACAAAAGAAAAGATATCATAACTTCTACGAGACAAAATCTAACGTATTACAGATCAAACTATGTACATTTCATTTCTTCCGATTGTGAACTTGTTACATCAGTGAGTATATTGCTCTCCGACCTAGGCATCATCAATGCAAACGACTTGAAGGAGGCAAAGCCCAGAGTGGGACAAATACTAATAACAAAGCGCGGTAAAAACAGAATATTTAGCGTAGTCATAAAAAGGAGACATTTTGATCAAATTTCTACTCAAGATTTGGAACTTGGCGTACAGAACCTAAGAAAAATACTTTCAGATTTATATATAAAGGCTCTAAGAATTTCGCAGAATGGCGACTTTACAGACGAATTACCTCAAGGTACGTTAATAGAAATATTAAGGAATACATTTGAGGATAGCAATATCGAAATAGCCCTTTGCTACGGAAACACTCAGGTACCTCCGGAAGAACTTCGCCTGAAAATCATTTCAGAGTTACATGAAAGTTTGGTAGGAGGACACAAGGGTCTAACAAAGACATATTGCAGAATTCGAGAACGATTTTATTGGCCAGGTATGCGTAATGATATTCAAAATTATATCCGTACTTGCAATAGTTGCCAGAATCAAAAACTAGTACGAACTAAAACTCGTGAACCAATGTTAATTACTGACACTCCTTTAGAGCCATTTTCCAAAGTCTCAATAGATACTGTAGGTCCTTTTCCCACTACTCCCAGCGGGAATAAACATATTCTAACTATGCAAGATAATTTGACAAAATATTGCATAGCTGTCCCTTTTCCGGATATAAAAGCTGAAACAATAGCTCATGCATTGGTAACTAATCTTATATTGCAATATGGAACACCACGCGCGATACTAACGGATAAAGGGACTAGTTTCATTAATAAGATAATTCGGAATTTAGCTAAAATCTTCAAAATTCAACATGTCACTACATCTGGGTATAGACCCCAAACCAACGGCGCATTAGAAAGAAGTCACATAGTGTTAACCGAATACATTAGCCATTACATGAATGACTTTGATGATTGGGATAGATTAGTACCCTTCGCTATGTTTTCTTATAATACATCTGTTCACGAAGCCACAAATTTTACTCCGTATGAATTAGTTTTTGGCAAACTCGCGCGTTGTCCGAGTTCCTTCCCGAACGATGAAAATTTGGTTACATACAATTCGTATTTACACGATTTAATAACGCGACTTTCGGAGATGCAGATAATAGTAGGACAAAATTTGGTTCAGGCAAAAGAAAGATCAAAATTGTATTATGACAGGAACGCCCGTCCCTTCAAAGGAAAAATAGGAGATATGGTACGAGTTTTGGTAGAGCCAAAAAGAGGAAAATTTGCCCGGCGCTATCACGGACCATATAAGATTATTGGGATACTAGAGGGAAACAATGTTTTGTTAAGAGATGAAGCTGGTAAAATGCTCACCAAACATGTCGATAAATTACAATTAAATTGGAGTCCTGATTGATTTGACTGATTCAGGTTGAGAGATGACGCTGACCCGACTGATATTCTTTCTTACTCTGCAACACATCGCGCGGACCCAGGAACTTTTTTTTTTTTTTTTGTTTTACTTGGTGGAAATCCCCACGGATACCCCCCGCCCGCGGGGGCGGGCAGGGGGTTATGTGGGACTCGAACCCACTAAAACCACCAAGGTGATCTACCTCGCGCGCGGAGCTGCGCGCCCGAGGGGAGGGATTTGAACGCGAGATCAAACAAGCGATACGTTTGCTACCCTCCCCCCTTGCGCTTCAATGCAGCCCCGCGCTAGGTCCCCTGAACGGGGTCGTCCCTGGGGGAGTATGACAACCTCCCCCAGCAATATTCTCCGGGACCGGCGACTCGCGACGGATCACGCGCCCGAGTCGCCCCTTCCGGGGTCGCTGCTGCTAGGGCGGTGGTGTCCCCCGACACCCCCGCCCCGCGACCCCGCGATCGAGCTCCCAACCGGTCGCCGCGCAATGCTTGGTAGCGCGCGGCCGGGCCGGGGCACACTGCGTACCCCGGGGGAAGCTCGATCGCTCAGACGGGAGCGGCGGCCGCCGCTCCCCTGGCGGGGGGGGGGGGGGGGGGGGCTTTAAGACGGCCCCCCCCGTTCTCCGTGCCTCGCGACGCCGCCGCGGCCCTGGCGAGTCCGATGCCACGACTCGCCGACCGCGGCGGTCACCCCCGTTGCTTCGTCGTCCGCGGCGGCCCTTCGCGACAACGGGGGCCGCCGCGTTTCCCGACTCCTTCCCGACGTCCCCCGGCGCGCGTCCCCCTCGGACACAGAGGGGGCGGCGCACCGGGGGGCGTAACGGCCGCGCCCGTTGCGCGGCGCGGCCCCATCCCGATCCCCTACAGCGGGGAGCGGCGGGACGGCGCGACCCGGGGCCTGATATCCGGGGGAGCGGGGCGACTTACGCAACTAAGTCGCCGCGCGACCTCCCCCGGCCCCGGGTCATCTCCCTCTCCCGCGCCGCCTCCTCCAGACCGCTTGGCTCGGGCCTCCCCGGCCCGCCCTCTCGCGGTCCCTCTCCGCCTCCTCCTTCTCGAGCATTATAGCCTCGGAGAAGGAGGCGACGGCGTCCCAACAGTCCCGATCTCCCGCCATGCGGCGCACGACCGTCGCCAGCGAGAGATCGGGACCCAGCTGCAGCTCCAGGACTCGGCGGTCATCGAGCCACTCCGCGCATCTCGCCAGAGTGTGATCCGCCGAGTCCACGTCGCCCCGTCCGTGCTGGGCGACCACGCACGACGGGGCTCCTCTTCCCACTTCCCACGTCATCGCCACCTGCCGATCCGGGTTGGTGGACCGAGAACATCGGTCCGCCAGCGGATACGGCTCGGCGATGACGGCCAGCCCAACGCCCATCTCAATGCGAGCCTGCTCAAGCAGGTCGTGCGCTCGCATGGAGTGGCACGCGTTCATGAGGAGTATCGGGGGGCCTCGAGACATTAGCAAGTCTCAAGGTCGGCCCCCCCCCGACACCTCCTCTGGCTGGACCGCGCTCCCGTTGGCAATCGGGGGCGCCGGACGCTTCTCCTCGTCGTCCGGGAAGTGGGCACCTCCGTACGAGGCCGCGACCGAGCGCGCCAACCCCAGCGCCTCGGCCGCGTCCTCCTCCCTCGTTGTCGCGCTCGCCGTCGGAGGGACCACCGTGGCCTTTAAAAAGGCCTCCCTCCCGACCGGCGGCGGACACGCCGGGGGGAGCCCTGGGCTGCTCCCCCCTTTCCCTTTTTCTTCCGTCCCCCGCCTACCACGGGGGACCCCCCGCGAGCCGGGGAAGAGAGGCCGCTGGTCGGAGCGTTCGACTCTTCTCGTTCCTTTCTCTTCCCCGCGCCCGCACCGGCCACGGGTGCCGAGGCCAGCGGCGCTGTCTCCATAGCCTCCGACGGGGACGCCGGGGGCGGAGACGCGGAGGGCGCGGGGATCGCGGGCGGGACACCCGCGGCGGACGAAGATGCCGGGGTGGGCTTCGCGCCCCTGCGGCCCCGGGCCGCAGCGCGGGTCACGGGAGGGGGCCGGCAAGCCGGTCCCCCCATTCTATGCCCGCTGGGCAGGTCCGCCGCCGCGCAGAGCGGGCAGACGGGGGGGGGGGGGCCTCGCAGAAGCGGGCCGCGTGTCCGTCTTTACCGCACCGGTAGCACGCGCCGCTCCTGTCCGTGGGGCTGCTGCACTTGGCCCTGACGTGGCCGAACTCTAGGCAGCGGAAGCACTGTAGCTTCCGCTGCGCCAGCGGTACCACGCGGGCCATCAGGGAGTCCACCACGACGGTGGACGCCCTTAACAGTTTGGCAGCAGCTGCCACGGGCGCGCGGACCCAGAGGGAGAAGAGTCCGGCGGTGTCCGGTCGCTTAGCGCCGACCGTGACGTCCTCCGCCGGACAGGCCCCCTGGGCCGCGATTGCCCCCCGAACCGTCTCCACGGTCGCGAGCTCGGTGAGCCCGCACACCCGGAACTCGGCCAGTTTTTGGGGGCACTGCACCTTGATGCCGGTGCCCCCCAGCTGCTCCGCCAGCCTCGCCTTGAGGGCGGCAGCCTTGGCCGAGCTCTGCGATCCTGGAATCTCCAGGATCAACCCCCCGGTCACAGCGCGCCTCGGCCGCATCGCTGCGATGCCGAGGTCGGCGACGTTGATCGCCGCCATCGCGCCCGCGACCCGCGCGGAGAAACTCTCCTCCCCTCCCACGGGGGCGGTGATCGTCACCGCCGCCGTCCTGGGAGCGCGCGGGATCGCAACTGGGGGAGACCCGGGTGTGCGAGCCTGTTGGGGGGCCGCCGTCTTCGGCCGAGCCCCCGCACCGGCACCGCTAGCGGCCGCTCCGGCCGCCCTCCGCGCGGCCCTCTTCGCCTTGCGGCCCACCACCTGCGCCCATGTGCCCTCCGCGGCAACGCCGCACGGGCCGGGGGCCGAGGCCGGGGTGTTCGACGCCACGGGCGTCGCGGGGGCAGCTGCCCTCGCCTTCCCGGCCTTCTTCTTGGCGGCCCCCTTTTGCTGCTGCTTCGCAGCCGCGGGAGCGCCCGTCTTCGCCCGGACATCGGGCAACACCGAAGCCGGGAGACCCGGGGGACCGGTCGCCTTCTTCCCCTTCGAGGTCGAGCGGGGGGGGGGGGGGCCGTAAGCGGGGGAACAACCCCTCGCGGACCCAGGAACTGTACAGACTGACACGCACGGATTTGAACCCGGGTTTATATTTCGAAAAGATCAACGCGATTAGATTTCAAAGAGCTGACTGGCGGTTCATACTAGTTATAGATATAGATAAAATTGTATCTGAATTTCCATATGAAGCCAGGAATATTGAACAAACTTATCGCTCATGCATTAAATTTCCAACCACAATATCATGTGACTCCTTGTTACGTGCAAACTATTTAAACAATATGGTGCGAGAAGCAACAAGATTGCAACAGGAACTTATGGAATTGAGTACAGAAATTAAGGAACCAGAATATGAACCACATAATTTGCCTAAAGCCATTACACGCAGGAATGCACCTTTCGGATTCATAGGTTCAATTAGCCATGCTTTATTTGGAACTTTAGACGGTGATGATGCCGACTACATTAACAAAGAAATAGATAAGATATACGCTGATCAGAGGAAGATCACTCAACTTGTCAAAAATCAAACCCATATAATCATAAGTGATCTTCATAAAGTCCATAAAACCTTCAATCGAGTTGCTGCAGAAGTAAAAATCAATAGGCAGAAGATTTCAGAATTAGAAATGCAAATTGATAAACAGCTAGCTCTGAATTATAGCTTAGCAATGAGTCAATATTCGGCATCTGTTGAAACCTCTCTGAATCACTACATTACTACAACGCAACACTTTATCACAGCATTGAGTACTGCGCGTAACGGAAAGCTACATCCATCACTTTTAAGCGGGTCTAACTTCAAAACGATAATGAATGAAATACATAATTCAATGATAGATTTCGAATTACCTATACCACGGGACCATCAACGAATCGAGGATCTGGTCAAGATATCTCGTGTCAATTTGAAATATATAACAGGAAAAATGGTCGTGACGGTACAAATACCATTAGTAAATAGAATTGAATATGACCTGTATAAAATACACATATTACCAATTCCTCAATATTTAAACAATAGTTTTGACGATAATGGTAATAGAACCACAATTTCGGCTTTCATTTTACCGGAATTTCCATATATGGGGATAAGCAATGACCATTCAAAATTCTTCGGATCAGATAAAGCATTCATAGATTCTTGCACTTGGGCATGGCATTACTACATTTGTCCACAGGACGTCCCATTGCAAGACGTAGCTCATAGAACATGTGAAACTTCACTATTACTTCAACCGGATCCGAAATTCTTACGCTTGTGTAATATTAGAATCATGCCGTATCACGTACCTGCCTGGCGAAAATTAACTACACTTGGCGGATGGTTATACTCATTTGAACAACCCGAACCGATGCAGATTCTATGCGGACGGAAAAAGAATGCTCACACCACAATAGTTGGAACAGGAATTTTGGAAATACATCCAGATTGTTTTGCAAAAACACGATATCACACCTTGTTAGGATCAAAAACGTATCTGAGCAAGGATTCTTACTATTATATCCCTAATATGTTACTGAACATTAGTTTGATATCACCAAAAATTTATCAGTATTCAAAGGAGAAACACACTACAGTGAACCTATTTTCAAATGACATTAACAAACTGGAACGCACATCTGATTCGTTGTACGAAATTGAAGCCCAACTAGAGGAAATTGGAGAACATCATCGAGCAAGAAAATCACATTTGTCATTGACGTATGGAACAATAGCGGCACAGGCCTTAATTATAATAGGATTGGTGATCTACTATTTCTGGAATCCACTGAAGACCTTATGCAAGATACGGTTCCTGAGGAAACGGGGCCCGAGACACGAAACTGAGGAAGCTTCAGCCAATCAGCCTGCAGCAATACCGTTGCAAGAATCGTCTATTTCGGAAAACAGACCACCGTTGCCTATTCAGAGGGCAACGATAAACTGTTAGAAATATGTATAATAACAAACCCTGACAGTCCAAGGACTATGGGAAGTCCCTTGTCAGAAATTGTTGTTATTTGCGATTCTTCTGATGTTCTTTTCCTCCTTTGATAATAATTTTGTTATTTCATAATCTTGATCTTGCTTTGTGATTATCTGTAGTACACTAGCGAAATGGCATCGTCCAGTTTCTCCCGGCCGGAGACTCTCGATCGGCGTCTGTTTGTCAGCCGTTTGGCGCCATACACTAAAAAGGAGAAGCTGCTCGAAATATTTCGCCCGTATGGAGTCGAGCATGCAGTGGTGATGAGGAAACCAACGGAAAACCAGGCATTCCTAACGTTCGCAACATTAGACGGAGCAAAAAGGGCTTGATGGAGATCCACTGCAGGGAGAATCTAGGAATCTCCGACGAGGACATCTGCGGTATGCTGCGCCAGTGCCCAACAATAACCCTAGTCGACGTAGAGAGGTGTCAAAATATTAGCAAACCTATATTAAACTGCACTTACGAAGTGGTGACAAGCGGTCATCAACTAGGGTCAATACACTTGTACGTCGGAGGTACCAACATTACGCGATATACCAGATATAAGTGCAACAACTATTTGCATGTAACGCACGACTGTATGTATGAGCCCTTATTTCATCCCGAATAATTGTAACGGGATTGCATTGCGACAATGTGCAAACATTATGGGAATTCCCTAGTCCAATGCAACCCGCGCCTATACTTCTATATATTCCTAAGCGCTACTGTACCTTATACCATCAGTATACATCGTCGGGGACGACGATGGTTCCAAGGAGGGAGGTGTTACGTTCGGAACGTAAAATTTTTCTTTTTGGTCAGGGTATGGTTCAACAACGCCTAGCGTTATGGGAAATCCCTCGTTGATCATACTCCTGCCCATTAATTAATATTATTTTTGATAGAACAAAATCCCTTTCTTGGAGCGTCGTCGTTTCGACGTATTGCCGTCCCGCGATACAGATAAGGCGGTGCCGACGCAGCGGCGATCTCACCAGAGAGTCGCGTTCGAAAAGACCCAGTGATTCTCCTTCTGTACCGAATCCGTCCTGTGTAAGCGGCAAGGGTGCGTTTCAACAATGCCTTGCAGCATTGTGGGAGAACCCTCGTTGAGAACACCTCTGACCGCCGCGTTAAACATTGTAACATAATCAGTAACGGCTACAGCGGGAATGCGAAGACTGGATCATTTCTCAGAAAACTGACGGAATTGTATACTCTACATCCGGTGCAGGGAACCGCGCCTTCCCACGGTTTTGTCGCTTGCGTGAATTATTAATTAATTAAAAATTGTTGTTAAAATTGAATACCCAACACAATTTCTGATAGTCCAACGACTGTGGGATTCCCCTAGTCAGAAATTGTGTATATGAAATTATGCACATTGAGAGAGCGGCCCTCAGCCGTGCGAAATTGTATGGTTTTCGAGATGTGGAATGTCATATTTTCCTGTGCATACGAATATCGATCATATATTGAATCGGAAATCTGATGGATGAACGCACACACACACACACATACACCGCCTCGTTAAGTAGACGGGCCCATGGTAACGCGGCCGAGCGATAAAATGCAGCGTAAGCATTTTCGGTACGGGCACACTCTGGTCGCTGCCGAGAGCGTGAAGCTGCGACACTCTGTGCCGATAAATCGTGAGGTTCGTGTCGCAGGGTCCCCAAGTGTCTTATAGCTAGAGTTCCCGGGTCATAGTGAATCCGCGTGAAAGACTCGACTTTGCGAAACAAAATCATTTATTAACTTTTCGAAACAATTCTTTTTATTAATTTTTGAAACACTTCTTATACTAAACTCTGTGAAATAACTTATTCTTTTAAACGATTTATTCTAACTCCAAATTGTGTTCCATGTTATAATTCAATTTGCGTGTGTTTTATCTACAATCAAGTGTGTGCGTGTTCGCGTTTCATCCTCTTTTCTGATTTAGGTATACCGGCTATCAGAATTATCCAAAATCCAAAAAGGAAACGGAATCCAAGTTATATTGTCATTTACATTACTGTGACTGTCTGGTGAGTTGCACCCTTTACCTCTTCTGTACATTTCGTTTATCTCTGTTAAAATTACTGCGTGTTTAACGACAATTTCTGACAGTCAAACGACTGTGGGATTTCCCTAGTCAGAGGTTGTCTAAAACCACGAGTACCCTATACTTGTAAAATTATTGATTGACTCTCCACATTCAGTTATGTTATATGCATTACGTTCGTCCAATATTTAAGAATAAAGCTTTATTATCCATTAAATTATACTCATTAATCACCTGTCTGATTCCTTTGAAAAGACCCGTATGGGTCTAGAGCATCAACGATCCCAAAAATCTACCCCTTATCCTTCTGATAAGGTATTTAGATAATTAAACAAAATAATTGACTGTTACGAGTGCGGCGAGCCTCCTTGCCATTACCTAGATGAATACGACAAGTTCTGATAATCGAATGATTGTGGGATACCCCTGATCGGAACTTGGCCATCTAAAACGCGCCGCTCGAACACAAAGGCCGCGGCACGTAACAGAGGACTACCTCTCCAGCCCCATGATCCGCCCCATATGGTCCGCGCACCCTCCCGCTGCGTCCGCGTCCACCGGCTCCTCACCCGAAGAGCTTGGCGCCCTTCTTTAAGAAAGACACCCCGGTGTCGCGCCTCGCCATCTTCCTGCCCGCTACCACGCTTTCCTCCTTCTCCTTAGCGTTGGTAGCGAACCTGTCGTGGCCTCGGAGCACGCAGGTCTGTCCGCATCCTCGGCGGGATGGGACCCGGCTCCGAGACCACCACACCCTTCCCCTTGAGGCGCTCCCCCAGAGCCTTGGCCAAATGCACGGCCCTGCTCTTGCCGGCGGGACCCGGGCACCGAAAAACGGCGCATCTGGTCCATGTGCCTGCGTACTCTACGCGGCCGGACCATTTTTGGTCCCGGACGGCAAAGAGTTTCTCCCACTCGCGGTCGATGAGGTCGACGAAGGCCTCGTCGCCGCTCTCGCCCCCTCCCATCTCGCCCCTCATGACCCAGACCTGGCCCGAGCCCGCCGTGTATTCGTCCCGGACGAACACTCGGTCGTCGTCCGGGTACGGGCGTCCGTCTGGGTCGAGGTTTTCCTCCTCGATAACCCCATGGGTATCCGTCCCCGAAATCAACGGCCCCATGTCAGCCTCGTCGTCCTCGTCGCCGGACGAGATGTCGTCTTCCGACGGAACGTCGGCGACGTCCGTGACCCCGGACCCACTAGCAGCGCCCATGGGGGTCGCAGCGGGGCTACAAGCGGCGACGTCCCGCGAGTCCCCCCCGTCCCCGTCCTCCCCGCTCATCAGCACCGTGTCGCTGAGAGCAGGCGAGTACAACAAGGGTGCCGGCGAGTCCACCGACACCGACCCCGCGGCCGCGACCGGCGACTCCGGCGCGGCAACCTCCTCCCTATCCCCGCATCCCGAAGCCGGCTGGGACAACGACAGGGGGGCGCCATAAACGGCCACCGTCGCTACCGTCCCCGCTGCCGCTGCGTCCGGCGACGGATCCAGAGCCCTCGGGGGGGCCTCCGGCATCTCCTCTTCCTCGGCGACGTCCGAGTCGGAGTCCGAGACCACCCGTCTCCGCCCGTCCGCAGCCCTGGACCTCTTACGGGTTCTCGGAGGGGAGCCAGAGGAGCCAGAGGAGACGCGATTCTCCCCGGCCTCACGCTCCAACCTCCGCTTGCCCTGGCCAACGGCGGGAGCCGCGGCCTCGTCCACTGCCATCCCTTGCCCCGCAACAGGTACCGTCACTGCTGCCCTCGAGGGCCCTGCCGCCGTCTCCGGCACGACCGGCGCGACAACTCGAGCCGGCGGACCACGCCCCGGCGTCACCTTCGGCGGCCTCGAACCGCTCTTATCCTCCTTCAGCGGACGCTCCTTCGCCTTCCTCTTCCCCGCCATCGAGGAAGCCGTTGGCTTCCGGCACGCAGGGCCACCCATACGGTGTCCCGCCGAAAGCCCGGCCGCCAAACATGCCGGGCAGCTTACAGCCGCCCCGCATCCCAGGGCCATATGCCCCGCAACTCCACACCGGTAGCACACGGCGCTCCTGTCCGTGCCCGCCGGGCAAGCCCGACGAACATGTCCGAACAGCAGACACCGGTGACACTGTAGAGCTCTCCTCGGAAGGAGCTCCACACCGGCGGAGAAATGTCCGAGCCGGATCCCGCCAAGCTTGAGGATCTTGGAGATCCCCCCCAATGGGCAGCGCGCGTACGCGGAATAGAGCCCAGCGTTATCCCGCCGGAACTCCCCAACGCGAACATCCCCCACCGCGCACCCCCCAGCCGCAGCCATCGCGTCCCGCACGGTCGCGGGGGTCGCGAGCTCCGTGAGGCCCTTAACCCGGACCTCACCCGATCTCTGCGGGCGAGACACCCTCACCCCCTTGCCCAGGGTGGCCGCACCCAGGGTTCCCGCCAGCGCATCGGCCTTCTCCTGGGCATCCGGGCCGGGGATTGATAAAATCAATGCCCCATTCGCGGCCCGTTTGGGGCGCAACGCCGCAATGCCCAGGGGCTCAAGGTCCACGGACCGCATCGCCTCGGCGACCGCGCCCGCAAACCCCGCCTCTCTGCCCTCCTCCGCCACGATACCGACGGCCGCCCCCCGCGGCAGCCGCGGCGGGCGGGGCCCCGTCACCACCGATGGCGGTGGTTGGGTTTCTCCCTGGCGTCCTGCTCCCCGATCGACCACCTGGGCCCACGTCGACCGAACAGGCCGCTCGATCGCCCCCGTCACCCCGGGAGCACCCGTCTTCCTCGGGGGCGGCCCGGGTTGTGCCGCCCGCCTCTTCTTCTTCCCCTTCTTCAATGGGACGTCCCTCGGAAGGGTGTCCGGATCCCCCGACATCGGCGACTCCGGGTGCGTTTCAGCAGCACCCAGGACCACCGGGGCGGGGGCGCGGCCTCCCTCCAGCGCGGCGAGTCTCTGGCCTATCGCGGCCAGCGCGGCGAGTCTGTGGCCTATCGCGGCCAGCGCGTCCCACAAGCGCTGCATCATATCGAGGCACCGGTGCGCGAACGCAGCGAATCCCGCCTCGCCAGGGATAGCCGGGATGTTCGCCGACCCCCCAACATCCATCCCGCGTCGCGACCGGTCATCGGCGGCCTCCTCCTCCTCCCGGACCTCCAGCTGTCTGAGCAGCTGCGCGACGCGCTCCTCCAAGCTGCCAATCCGGGACCTCTGCTCGCTGGGCTCGCGGTCCTTGGCCCGGACTACCCCGGACCACTCCGCGGCCGTGCGGATCCCCTCTCCGTCTCTCTCCCCGCGAATCGGGGACCTCGAGGCATCGCGACGCGTACGCGACGCGGCCCCACCCGTCTCCGCATTGAGCCTCTTGCTCCTCCTCGGCGCCGAACCGTAAGTCCGATCGCCGCCAGAAATCGTGTCCATGTGGATTGCCAGGTCTGCTTCTGTGACTTCTTCTGGGTGGGGTGGCAACATACCCTCCCCAACACCAGTGACGCCGGACCGAGGCACCAACTCGGCGTCATCAGTCTTACGTCTTACTTCAGAATGGCTGCTGACAGGGCCAAACTGAGTCGGGCGATTACCCCCCGAGAGCGGCGTAGTTTCCGAGGCATCTCTACGCTTGTGCATTCCATAAAAAGTCTTAAAGGGCGACGACCCCACCGCCCGGCGGTCTCCCAACCATCCCCACTAAGGCGGGGGGAGCACCCAGCCAGAGTTTTACTTCCCTGCTGCTGAGAAGCTCCCCTCACCACCGAGAGAAACAGTAACCCCTGCAAGCGAAATACACCGCAGGGGAGCGCAATGCCATGTCCGCGTCCGCGCCCCTACCCGACTATGTCGTGTAGGGGCCCCGGGAGCACCAGCGTGGAGGTGCGGTACATGGTCTTACCCCGGTCGGGCCTCCAACTTCGTCCAAATTCTCCGCTCTGGGTTGCCTAAGGATCCTCCCACCGCGACCCTAAGGTCCGGGGGGTACCACCAGAGGCGATGACCCAGTTGAGAGAATATGGAACCCATCGGAGTTCCCCATCGACCATGCGCCGGCAAGCCGACAGCCGATGGAGTGCCCTTCCAGAGCTTCGGGATTTTTGGCGATCAGTCGGGACCGGCAAATACCGCGTCCGACTTACCAATCCCGTTACACAACTCCCAACGCAACAACCTATGACGAACCTGCAATTAGAACGTGAATGCACCAGCATTCCGTTCTTTCGAGGAGTGTTTATGCGCGACACGCTTCCTACGCGTGTACGAAGCAACGATTGCGGTATCGCCAATCTGGATGGGAATCGAGGCACCGGTACGCACTGGGTTGCGTACGCCAAACGCGGACCGCGAGTACAGTACTTTGATAGTTTTGGGAATCTGCGACCTCCCGCGGAATTGATCTACTATTTCGGACGCGGTACAACGATCACGTACAATCACAATCGTTTTCAACGTTTCGACGAGATGAATTGCGGTCGCTTGTGCATGCAATTTTTACAGCAAAAGTCTATGGAATTATGGCCTATATACTAATATTACTATCGGTGTGCGTGTGTGTGTGTGTGTGTGTGTGTACTAAGCTTATCTTACAATGTATCCATGCGTAATGGTGATTCACACCTTCTATAATAAAGACTCATATTATCGATAAATTGCCGAGTATTCGTACGCGCGCGTCACTTCCCCTCTCTCCGTCTCGCGAGTGTAATCTATGATATGTCGTTCACGCTCACGTTAACGGGTCGCAGCAGCGCGCTCACGGTAAACTATTTTCCACCGATAGATTTGAGTGATGGTCAATACGAACTAGGATTCGCGGACTTGGAGACGTTTCACACGATACCGAACATCGATTCGAGCAACGATAAATTCTATTTCGTCGTGAACTATGACACCGAAAACAACTCCATCGTCGACATCGCTAATGAATGTATTACGATCCCCCACGGCTCCTACGAATTAGACGCTATCGCCGAGTATCTGAAGCAACGAATACTCGATCGATATCCTCGAAGACGCGGTAACAACGAGAACGACGATGACGGCCAGTACCCTCTAATGCTACGAGCTAACAACAACACCATGAAAAGTGAACTGTATTGTTCGTTCTTTGTGGACTTTACGAAACCGGACAATGTGGGTTCGTTGCTAGGATTTTCCCCGAATCGCGTCTTATTACCGAGAATCTGGCACGAATCCGGCGGACCCGTAAATATTATAAACGTTAACGTGATCAGAGTAACATGCAACATCACTACCGGCGCGTACAGTAACGATAAACAGGTGCACACGATTCATGAATTTTCGCCTCGCGTACCTCCAGGATATAAGATATCGGAAACTCCGCGACATGTCATTTACCTGCCGATCGTCGCACGAGCAATACACGATCTAACGTTGTGCATCGTCGATCAACACGATCGCCCTATAGATTTCCGTGGAGAAGAAATAACGATTCGTTTACACGTTCAACGACGTCCGCGCAATAGGTAGCGTGACCGTACGTGTATGCGCGTGTGTGTAGTATGTTAGTGTTAGATCATACGTACGAATCATCAATCGTCGCTGATACTCCTACCGTCTCTGCATCGCGTCATCTACGCAACCCTTTATCTACAGACGAAAGTGTAAGAAAAATAAAGACCGGAGGAGCGATAAGAAGAGGACCGGTAAGAAGCATAAGAAAGCCGTTGACTCGTCGAAACGTACGTTACCTACGATCGTTAGGCTTCATCGTCGCATATTAGACGCGTAACCACGATGTCGATTATTTTGGACGTGGCGAATACGCCACCCTTCGACAATCGTATCACGAAGATCGAGTTACACACGTATAATCCGTACGCCAACACAACGTTCGACAATAGCGACGAGATAAGAATCCCCATACAGCAGCAAGATCTGTACACGCTTCCGTGCGAAAGTTTTCTCTACATCGAAGGTCGTGGCACGTTGACAGCGCAAGACGCGAAAGGTCCGCCAACGTCCGCGACCGCTGTTCTCGACAATAATTGCGTCGCGTTCATGTTCGATGGGATTCGATACGAATTGAACGGTGTCGAGATCGATCGTTGTCGAAATCCAGGAATCACTACCACGTTGAAAAATTTCGTTTCGTTGTCAGCCGAGAGAAGCAAAGCGCTTGCGAATGCCAGTTGGAATTATGACATCGATTACGATAAGGATACTTTTCATTCGGGCGCTTTCAATTTCTGCGTACCCCTGAACGTGTTATTAGGATTCTGCGAGGATTACAAACGCAACTCTGATGAACGCGCGACACGAGCTAATTCTTATACGAGCGCGAGATGATTCCAACGCGATGCACTGCACCTCCGCCACTGCGATCCCGAAACTTGAGATACGCAAGGTGCAGTGGCGTATGCCCCACGTCGTTTTGGAGGAAGTGAATAAACTATCGATGCTTCGTATATTGGAAAGCGGACGACCGATCGCGATGAGTTTCCGATCTTGGAGCGTGCACGAGTATCCATTACTGCAAGCGACAACGAAACATACGTGGACCGTGAAAACTACGTCGCAAATTGAGAAACCACGATACGTGTTATTCGGCATGCAAACGGATCGAAAGAATCGTCCAAATAAACCCGCGTGGATATTTGACCCGAATAATCTTACAAACTTTGGACTCTACCTAAATTCCGAGACGTATCCGTACGATGACATGCAAATAGATTTTCCCAAGTATAAATTTGCGATCATGTACAATATGTACGCGAATTTCATCCGATCGTACTACGGTCACGGAGAACCGTTGCTGAGCGCGAGCGAATTCCTTAAATACGCGCCTATCGTGGTCATAGATTGTTCTAGGCAAAACGAATCGTTGAAGAGCGCTACGGTGGACGTGCGAATAGATTTCGAATGCAAAGAAAATATTCCCGCTAATACTTCAGCCGTCTGTTTGTTCATACACGATCGTATAGTCGAATACGGCCCTTTAACCAACATGGTACGCAAACTAATATAGCGTGCGTACGAGTTCGATTACTACTACTACTACTACTACTAATAATACTAATACTACTACTACGAATACTGCTACTGTTTTAAATCGTCGAAGTCGAAGACCTCAGTTGCTGTTCCGACATCGTCGCCCGCGGTGCTACCTAAAACGTATAATAATGTTCGCCATTGTCGATCTACAAGGATTCAATATCGAACGCGAGTTCGTCGTCAAGGAGATCGCGATTCGTGCAAACATCAACAACGATAAAACACCGACGATCAGTCATTGGATCTTCGAACCGCCATACTTCTGGGAACATCTGAATTCGCGGGATCACCATCAAGCATCCTGGCTCGCGAAGCATCATCACGAGCTTCGCTGGTCTGACGGCTATGTTCCATACTCCAAACTTCCGGGGCTCCTCGCTAGCGTACTCGCGAACATTGACTTCGTAATCGTGAAAGGTGTGGAAAAGAAAACGCGGATGCTGCAACTACTACCTGACATAATCGTTGGGGATGTATGTAATTTGTAGGAACTGACAGGACGAAAGATCAACAACACCAACACCAACACCAACACCAACAACAACAATAACAATAACAACGCTCGAACTGTCGAAGACGACGGCGGCTACGACGTTGACGATGATTATTGTGGGATCATGCCTGACATCGTGGACCCTGACGTTCCTAACCTGAGGTCTATGTCTTCAACGAATACCCTTCGATGTGCATTTCACAAGAATTGCGGTGTTTGCGCGCTGGAGAATGTCGGGAAAATATGGAATTATATACGCAGCGTTACCTAATGTAAGTCCTACACACGCATCTACTTTACGCGTCATATGCAGAGAAACGAATATGTAAGAATTATTTTTTTTTTTGTTTTCTATAGCGATGAACACAACGACGGCGGTGATGAGTGTAATGACAGCGACGGCTGCTTCCTTTACCCGCGAGCAACAATATCCCTCCCATACGAACGTTATTTCCCGCAAATACAGATATTATAATTTTAAGTACGCATGGATGGGTGGATGTACATGAATAAACACACACTGTTTTGAATAAAAAATGATATTTATTTAAAAAATATATTTTATAATTTAAAATATTTAAAAAAATATTTAAAAAAAAAATTTCCTTGACGTTACGTCCTGCAACACACAGAGAAAACACCAAATTATTATATGAAACGTTGGTAATAGAATGTGAAACATTAAACAGTTAAAATTCATTCGTACTCACTCTCTGAATAATCGCCCAAGGTGCCAAAACTCCCCTTCGAATGATAAAAATTCTACTTCTAACGTATCTTCGCGCCACGTGCGCCGGACGAATTGAATTTTCCTGCGCAACTCTTCGCAGATTCGCCCGTCCCCCTGTGTCGGGTACTGCCGCCGCTGAAACAAACACATGAATCGATTAAAATCATTGAATGGTGTACGCGGATCATTTGTGCGAAACATCACATACCAACAACTGGATGATTACGTCACGGTCCCCGTCGCGTGCACGGGCCTCGATGTCAGCCCGACGCTGAAACAAACGCGTGTGTTCGAAAAGTAACACCGTAACGACACCTCTTGGGCACTTTTGCTAATCAGATAGTTGGCAATTGCCTGCTCACTCATGTGGAGCGCAGATCGCTTCCCCTTCCATCGACTCGCGATACGTGGAAGGAGGTGCCAGCGATTCCTAGAAATTGGCCAGGATTTCTGGGAATCGGCCACTCTGATCCTGCTCTCAACTTTGACTGGTAACATAATCACTTATAACTATTGGCTTGCTTTACGATCATAATCAATTTGTACCTCTTGGCTTGCTTTACGATTTCGACATTGCTTCGAACTGCTTTGTGTTGCGCATTGCTTCGCACACCTAACTGCTTGCATTGTGACTTTGCTTCACCTGCTTAAATTGACTATCTTATTGTGTAATTGTGTGTTGACCATTCTTATATACTTATAATTGTGTAAATAGTTCTTAACTTTAAGGTGCGCTTGACTCTTGTAAATATCTAATTATAATTGTGTAACAATCGGACTCTTGAATTATAACTGTCGTGTTAAATTAATAGACAATAATATTGTTTCGTTCGCTTTAATCATCTCAGAATAAATCGCGGTTTAAACTACTCGTTAAAACTGTTTCTAGTGCCGTTCCGATTATTCTTTACAACAGCGTGACTCGATTAAAACATCATCGATTGGTGTACACGTATCAGAATAATTTTTTTTGCCTGAAATGTCACTTACGATTACGCAGCAACGCAACATCGTCCCAAACCCCCATCGTAATTGATCATTTGCGACTCGAATTCACGCGTATGCATGATGATCAACTTATTAAAATCACCGATAATCGCGTTACCTTATACATGACGGAAGTTACGATGCGTAAACTGTTCGCGTATGAACATTGCATCAATTATATGTTCACCTGGTTGACTGAAAATATGTACTCTGTAAGCAGTAAATATGCTGCCTTCGTGGAAGTTCTACGTACCGCTTCCGTACCAACGAATTATGTGAAATTAATTTCCGAAAGCAAGACCTTTGAGCAGCATTCTTTGATTGATTGTGAATTGTTAGCGTTAGGATTACAATCCATGCTGCGTGATGTAAACCAGGTACCACTATAGTACATGTATATATATATACATATATATGTTTTAATAATAAATGTATGACTTTCGCATCAATACATGTAACGTGTTATTTATAATATCCTTTCATACATATTCCTATCCATATATTAATTCTTAGAGACGTAGACTTAGCGAATGTCAGTTGCGTTTCCTGATAGGTAATAGGGGTGGATGGGTTCGGATACGTTCCCACGACGCTTGACCATGACACTGGATCTACTATAAACCAGATGTCTGCTGGTCTATGTACGAATTCTTTTCGCCCTTACACGCTCCCACGACGCTTGACTTGCAGACCCTCGAGAAGGGTGCTTGAGACGTCGCCCTGTTCTCGATCGTAAAAATACTTGGAACTCTACCCCGAATAATTATCGCTTAGCTGCTCGCGTGAAAGGAACGCCTAATTTATTGTTTCGGGGACATTGCGTTTTCTCGAGGGTACTTCTTAGAGGTCCTAGTCTTGAGAAAAGTCAATGCTCAGATATATATATAAACACACCCTCTTTCTCAGAAATTATCATGGAATGCAATGTCGTGTTTATTCCAAGGGCTATCGCACCGATTGATTTACAATAATTATCGCTATATGTATATATCATTGCACGTGGGCTGCATCGGTCCCACGATTGAAACATAAACACACGGCACGAAGAGTGTGCACGTAGGCGCCCGAAACGTGTTCGATCCTGTTCAGATGTAAACACACTGCATGTCGCGGTGCAATGTTTGTTCCATGGGCTATCGCGATGATTGATTTATAATAATTATCGCTCTATGTTTATATCATTGCACGTGTGCTTTATCGGTCCCACGATTCAAATATTTCCTTATCTTTTCTCAGAAATCATGGTCCACCCTCTTTCTCAGAAATCATCATCGAAAACGCGATTTGAATTTCCACGAATCGGTCGCGGTCGCGCCTGCGCACCGATCCCCGCACACGTACGGAGATTGCGCGGCGGCGACGCGTGCCCAAATATACCTTAGACATGCAACAGGTGACGTCAGCACGAAACGTATGAAAACCTTGGAAAATTTACCATGGCGGACCCAAAGTACCTTAAACGTACAATAGGTGGCGCCCGCCCGAAATGTATGAAAAAAAATTGAAAATTTACCAAGACGGACCCAAATACCGACGCGGGCCCAAAGTACCTTAAACGTCCAGTAGGTGGCGCCAATACGAAATGTATGGAAAACCTGGAAAATTTACCAAGACGGGCCCAAATACCGACGCGGGCCCAAAGTACCTTAAACGTCCAGTAGGTGGCGCCAACACGAAATGCGCGCGACGCCATTTTGAAAATTTGAAAATCCTCCCCCTCCCCCGGGACGTCAACCCCCGCGCCCACGAACTCGATCTGCGCGCGCGACGCCATTTTGAAAATTTTGAAAATCCCCCTCCCCTGTGACGTCATCCCCCTCACCTGCGAACTCGGTCGACGCCATCTTGTCATCCCCCTCACCTACGAACTCGGTATCCCCCTCCCCGCCTCACCCCCTCGCCATCACTTGGTCCAGAATCGGCATAGCCTAACTACTCACCAACGTTCCGCACAGAATCGCGCAATCGGTTACTCTACGAAGCGCACTTAATTTATAAACTTAGAATTATTGTTGCCTTAATGGCGGAATAATTGAGCACGTCAAACAAACACGCCAGTGCGTACTTGAAAATTAGAAGTAATTTTCAAGGAGAGGAATTATCGGAGCGCCGATTGCTCTTTGTTTTCGTGACTGCGATTATAGCGGTGTTTACCGTAGCGCGATTCACACAGAAGAGAGCGATCGCGGAGACGGCACGGGCCAAGCTACCGGTTCGGGAGAGCTGACACCTGGCCAATCCACGCGATCCACGTACATCACGCCAGACAAAGCTAATTAGTGGGGAAAACAATAGCTAATTAGTCCAGGTGTCAATCCCGAGATGTCTCGACCAGGCCGTCACCGCGATCGTCCACTAGCTACATCGGTAGCAGAAGCGCGTTCAAAACCCGCGCCGCACAGCGATGTCGCGCATGCGCATGTTTGGTCGCATCGCTGCGACCAAACCCGAACAACTCTAAGTCGAAATGAACAGTGTTTTACGACGCGAAGTCGTTTTGATTATTACAATTAGTTGAATACGTTACGACGTATTAATTCGTTATAAGGAATTCGGTTTCGTTACCTAACGCTAAGTCGGTAGTTCGTTATGAATATG
The DNA here is from genome assembly GCA_960531205.1 of Andrena bicolor. Lineage (NCBI taxonomy): Eukaryota > Metazoa > Arthropoda > Insecta > Hymenoptera > Andrenidae > Andrena > Andrena bicolor. The sequence continues at coordinate 33,773 of CAUIJW010000120.1, read as the reverse complement.
GAAATTGGTTTCGGCGTTAAATAGTTCGTTTGATTTATAGTCTCTTCCCGAACTGTGTGTTTTAACGATTGTAATGACGCTAGGTCGATTTGGGTTGTTTAAATTGAGATACTGGGAGTCAGAGTTGGGCATTATTCGGCTAAATTTTCATTCGGATACGGATTCGTATAAATACCCAAGATTTATCCGCGAATAACAAATGACGATTTCATTCGACGAAAAATTATTCGTTATTCGTGAATAAATCTGTACCGTTATTCTAGCCAGATTCGTTCGAATAAGAACTTACTCGTTATTCGACCTGAATGAACGACGAATAAATGTGATACCCGGCATCTATCGATGGAAGTCTGTACTGTGTCCAACATAAGCGTTCATTGAACGTTTTTAAATGCATACAAATAGTCATGCGAATATTCACATATGCATATATTCCAAGTTAGTTATAGAGCAACTTATGCTATGTTTTTTGGCTAATTACTAAATTGGAAACAAGTTACTTATAATTGAATTATATTAGAAGGATTAGGAAAAAAATATACACTATTTTCATAAAATGTGTTTTTATATTGTATCTTAATCCAACAAATTTTCTTTTAATACCATTCTCTACTCAAATAATGCATCGCTTAGTCCAGTGGTCGGCAAACCGCGGCTCGCGGGCCGCATGCCGCTCTTTGGCCCCTTGAATGCGGCTCTGCCACAATTTAATTTTTATCAATAAATAAGATCATTATTAAGTATGATATCAAGTTTTATTCAATTTTATTTGTTTCTAAAGTAAGGATGGGAAAATACGGCGATAGTTGCTTCTTTGGCTTCCGTATATGTAAAGTATAAATACCTAATTGGAAAATCTATTTTCAATACTATCTTGCAATGTTTTTATAAGGGGTTCACAGCATGTCCACTTGGTTTCGTGTAGAGCCTCTAATTTGTGTTGCAATGATAGTAAACGGGAAATAACTATCCCATGAAATGTATTGTTCTCTACCTGGAGAATATCAAGAGCATGGGCTATAAGTTTTGTAACTGCAATATGTTCTTGTATGTATAAATATTCTTGCTCGCTCAGTATGTGTTTCATTCCTAATGCCTTACATAACTGATAATTATTTTCTTTTATATTTAATATATGTGTCAGTGAATCATACAAGGAATTCTAACGTGTTTCTCCTGGACGGCTTAATGTGTGGCACAAGATATTATTTACTATCTCTACCGATTTGCGATGTGATGTAGAATTCCACAATTATGAACATTTAAATATGACTTGGGTATGCATTGTAACAGATTAACTATTTTTTTTATTGTCTTCATTATACATCGATAGTTACACACAACGAAAGTGTGTGTGCGAAACATCTTATGTGTTTTGGTAAAGATACCCGTAACACATTCGGCTCATCACTACTGGCTGTTACTATTATTTTCATCACTATCTGCAGGAAATGTGTGTACTCCAAAGATTTGGTACGCTTTCACTAAATTACTTCCATTATCGGTCACAGTCGTAGTTAATTCTGGATACTTAAGGTCATATTCCATGTGTATAGGGGTGCCTTGTACAAAAAAACACAGAACACCACTGATGTGACTCAATGTTTATAAACAATATACCACTTATTGAATATTAAAAATTCTCCTTTAGCGTACGAGGTGCTCCACGTTTTAAATTATCAATGAATAATAGACATACCTGCCATATTCAAATGTTCCAGTAATTTTCAAAAATATAGGTCTTCCACTGATCGTAAAGATGACATTGAATGGGCAATATAATTTGCTATGTGATTGTTTAAATTTTCTTGGGTGATTCTGGTTCATTGACGGTTGTCGCGGTTGCTAGTTGATCTAGTCTGCGTGGTACCAGTCAACATTTCCTGTGACGTCGTCGATTTTCTTTGCCTGGTACTTCTACATCTTCTACATCTATTTCTGTCTCGAATAGTGCCATATTAGATGGCACATTTTTCTGTATCGTTCCAGAAAAGTCATCCGCCATGTCGGTGGTGGCTGTATGCAATAAATGCAGGCCCAAGTATGTAGAAGTGAAAGGACAATTACATTCTACATCGAATTTTCGCTCTCATTTGAAAAGACGACATGGTACTGAAGTTTTATGTGAATATGAAAATTATTTGCAAACAAGAAAATCGAGGACGTCACAGGAAATGTTGACTGGTATTACTCAGACTAGATCAACTAGCAACCGCGACAACCGTCAACGAACCAGAATCACGCAAGAAAGTTTAAACAATCACATAGCAAATTATATTGTCCATTCAATGTCATCTTTACGATCAGTGGAAGACCTATATTTTCGAAAATTACTGGAACATTTGAATATCGCAGGTATGTCTATTATTCATTGATAATTTAAAAAGTGGGACATTCTTACTAACAAGTGTGTTTCTTTATATTTTTATGATACATACCATAGATTATGGTATTAATGTGCCTAGTAGAAGGACTCTCAGCCGTGAAATAAAAAATATGTTTCTTACAAATATTGTTGAGATAAAAAATAATTTAAAAGAAGCAAAGTTTGTATGTACAACGGCTGATGTGTGGTCAGGGAGAAGAAGAAGTTTTCTAGGAGTGACAGCTCACTGGATTGAAGAAAATACTTTTAAAAGGAAGTCAGTAGCCCTGGCATGTAGAAGATTTGCAGGTAATAATTTTGTAATTTTACGGTGGGTTATTTAAATCGATTTTCGCCAGTATGTTTGAAAGTGTTGATTATAGCCTATAGGAATCAGGGTGGGCGGATCGCATTAAGCAGCCTATACGTCTATAGTCCACTGAAATTAGCCTGAAATATGGTCAATTTGGGGAATAATTTCGAGTAATCTACATTTTTGTATCCAACATCTGCTAAAAATTTCACAGATAGTGGAAGGTAAAAAAATAGTTTTTCGCGAATAGCTCGTTATTATCAGTTTTACGATAATAAAAAAAGTTAAGTTCATAGTGTTCATATCTTTGAAAAGGTATGATCCCGAACCTGGAAATTAAAAAATTGTTAAACTTTGGAGGGGGTGTCTTCCTGAATACAATGCAATTTTGTTGGCTGCCTATATTCATTACATAAGGGTGCAATTGACCCCTGAAATTTTTCCGATTTTGTGTTATTACTCGCGAACTAAAAGAGATAGAATTTTTTTTTCACGAAACAGTTACTTCTTTTAGTTCACAGTTCTTACAGTTTTTACAGTTGGCGAGTTATAACACTTATAACACAAAATCGGAAAATAGCCGGATTTTCAGGATCAATTTCAAGCTCTTAAAATGAATTTGAGCAGCAAACAAAATTGCGTTGTATTCAAGAAGATATCCCCTCCAAAGTTTAATAATATAAGGAAATATTTGTGAAAAAGCTGTATTTTTTACCTTTGATCCCTGTAAAATTTTTAGCAGATTTCGGATCGATGAGGATTTTGATATATTGTTTACAACGACGAAATAAAGGCCCATATAAAAACGTAGCTTGCTGGGAATTATTCCACAGACAGATCCTAATTTCACTGAACCAGTAGCACCAATACTATGTAAAGTGTTACAATAAAGAATAGCGGATCGGTGCACAGAAGCTCGTACTCAATTAGCAAAGCACAGAGTTTATTCAAAGCGCTTAGAAATAGTTAATAAGATCAAGCGAAGCAATTGTCGCTGGCGAAGCAAAGTCGCGAAGCCTAGAAATTAACAGTTATTTACTCAACACTTTGGAACAATTATTTCACGCACGTTGGTTTAGTTATTACTAAAAGAAGCCTTAGTTTTAAGTGAAGCGTGCGAAGCAAAGTCGCAACGCGTAGCGATTCGAAGTAGTTTCGAAAGAAAGCGCAAGCAAGGTGCGTAAGCAAAAGTACGTGTCACTAGCAGAGAGCGTCTGAATTTCAGGAAATCGGCAGTGATTTCCTGGAAGGAAGAAGAGTCCCCCTTCCATCGATCGCAGGTTGATGGAAGGGGCAGTGATCGACGCTCCACATGAGTCAGCGGGCCGTTACCATTGCCTAATTACCGGTAGGCCTGGGAGATGGCGTAAATAGTGTCGCTTTCGCGAACATTCTCCCCGGGATACATCGCCCGATGAATCTGAATCCAAAATCGACGTACCGGTCAATAAACGTGGACATGGCATAGTCTGTTCACGTAGCAGTGGCGTGCTGAACTCATGTGGAGGCATCGCGCAACCCCAGCGTTGAGGCAATGAGAATCTCGCGGCAGCAACGGGCGCGAGCAGCAAAGAGTATCTCGTGGCAGCAACGGGCGCGAGCAGCAAAAAGTATCTCGCGACAGCAACGCACGCGAGCAGCAATGAGAATCTCGCGGCAGCAACGGACGCGAGCAGTAATGAAAATCTCGCGGCAGCAACGGACGCGAGCAGTAAAAAGTATCTCGCGACAGCAACGCACGCGAGCAGCAATGAGAATCTCGCGGCAGCAACGGGCGCGAGCAGCAAAAAGTATCTCGCGACAGCAACGCACGCGAGCAGCAATGAGAATCTCGCGGCAGCAACGGACGCGAGCAGTAATGAAAATCTCGCGGCAGCAACGGACGCGAGCAGTAAAAAGTATCTCGCGACAGCAACGCACGCGAGCAGCAATGAGAATCTCGCGGCAGCAACGGGCGCGAGCAGCAAAAAGTATCTCGCGACAGCAACGCACGCGAGCAGCAATGAGAATCTCGCGGCAGCAACGGACGCGAGCAGTAATGAATATCTCGCGGCAGCAATGGGCGCGAGCAGCCATGTGCATTTATCTCGCGGCAGCAAACGCACGCGAGCAGTGGTGATTATCTAGCGGCAGCAACGGGCGCGAGCAGCAAAGATTATCTCGCGGCAGCAACGCACGCGAGCAGTAGCAAGGAGTATCTCGCGACAGCAAACGCACGCGAGCAGTAAAAAGTATCTCGCGGCAGCAACGGGCGCGAGCAGCAAAAAGTATCTCGCGGCAGCAACGGGCGCGAGCAGCAAAAAGTATCTCGCGACAGCAACGCACGCGAGCAGCAATGAGAATCTCGCGGCAGCAACGGACGCGAGCAGTAATGAAAATCTCGCGGCAGCAATGGGCGCGAGCAGCCAAAGTATCTCGCGACAGCAACGCACGCGAGCAGCAGCATACGGAATCACAATCGAGCTCGCGGTTGTGACCGAAACTTTCGCCTAAGTAAGGCACGTCGTAGGTGATCAGGAGACGAGACGTATGACGCGTTCGTGAAGCAGTGGTGTCGCGTGTGCGCCATGGACGTCATCGCTGCGGTAAGGTAGCGGTGATGTTGACGTTTGGGGATGACCCCTCGAGTGTCCCTGCTAATCTGAACAGGTAAGAAGGTATACATGTAAGCATATGTACAAGTTATTAATACGAGAAACTAATTTCATAAAGGAGTGTTAATTGGTCGTGTCCTCTTTGCAGCGGGCCTGAAGGGATGGCAGATATCCCGTGGGTCTGGACGGATGGCAGATATCCCGTGGGCCTGGAGGGATGGCAAATATCCCGTGGGCCCACTGCTCCAGACTAGTGGTCGCCTCGAAGCCAGCAAATGGACGAAGCGGCCGCGGGATGTCATCGAGCAGCGAACAGGAACGGCCCGAAAAGCATTGCCGGTTATGCGGAGTGTGCTGGTCGAGAAGGGCGTCCCTCCGTGCCCTGGCAGCTCTCCTCCAGTGCGTCCACGGTGTCGGCTCGTGCTTCGAGGAACTCCTTCATCTCGTCGAATGTCGGAGGCGTCTTCGTCTTGGCAATACAGCAGGCTTTGCCCCCTTCCAACGCTCCGATGGTGGTGATGCGGTTTTTAACAAACGCCCTGAGTTCCTCAAAAGTCGGAGGGGTAGTCTGGGCGTTGCGCAGGTAATGTAGACGCTCGGCATCCGTCAACGTTTGATCCTGGACTACCAGGGATCGGAATAGCCCGGCGGTCTTCGCCGGCCAGTCTTTGTGTTTGCCTTCGAAGGTAGGTAACGGTATCTTCGGGAGCGAGGACGTAGAACGAGCGGCCACAGCAGTGGAATGGTCACTTGCTCGCTCTCCGGAGGCCAGACGTTCCATCGTACGATTTAGTATCTGCTCCCTTTTCGCCGATTTTCAAAAGCGTCAGCGATTCGACGGTTAAGGTCGCGTAGACTTTCAATAAGGCGGCTCATTGTTTGGCAGGTGGAGGTCACATGCGACGGTTGGACGACACACCCGAGTAGAAAAACTGTTTGCGGAAGAAGTTCACACGCGACGGTTACGGCACTACCGAACGTTTGAACTGTTTCACAGACACCGGATCCGGCTCGAAGGACCAAAAAATGTTACAATAAAGAATAGCGGATCGGTGCACAGAAGCTCGTACTCAATTAGCAAAGCACAGAGTTTATTCAAAGCGCTTAGAAATAGTTAATAAGATCAAGCGAAGCAATTGTCGCTGGCGAAGCAAAGTCGCGAAGCCTAGAAATTAACAGTTATTTACTCAACACTTTGGAACAATTATTTCACGCACGTTGGTTTAGTTATTACTAAAAGAAGCCTTAGTTTTAAGTGAAGCGTGCGAAGCAAAGTCGCAACGCGTAGCGATTCGAAGTAGTTTCGAAAGAAAGCGCAAGCAAGGTGCGTAAGCAAAAGTACGTGTCACTAGCAGAGAGCGTCTGAATTTCAGGAAATCGGCAGTGATTTCCTGGAAGGAAGAAGAGTCCCCCTTCCATCGATCGCAGGTTGATGGAAGGGGCAGTGATCGACGCTCCACATGAGTCAGCGGGCCGTTACCATTGCCTAATTACCGGTAGGCCTGGGAGATGGCGTAAATAGTGTCGCTTTCGCGAACATAAAGCATGGGGCGATTGATACCAAGTTCGTCAATGACATCTGGGGCATCTCGAACGCAAATAGAGAATTTTTTAATATTCAATAAGCGGTATAGTGTTTATAAACATCATGATAAACACAATAATAACAATAATCCTAGGGCGTCATATGATTAGCTTTCTTGTTGGCCAATGAGTAGAGGACGTATGAAGGTCAAGTTCATTTTTTTGAATGACTTCATATATCCAGCTCATTCTTCCTTGTAAAAAATTATGAATCCTTAATTAATCCTTAGGTACACATAGCCATGACAAAATTGCTGAATTGCTTCAAGAAATACACATGGAATATGACCTTAAGTATCCAAAATTAACTACGACGGTGACCGATAATGGAAGTAACTTTGTAAAAGCTTTCCAAATTTTTGGAGTACACACATCTATTGAAGATAGTGAAGAAAATAATAGTGACAGCAGTAGTGATGAAGAATTGGAGGAAATAAATTTTGATGAATTGGAGGAAATAAATTTAAGTATTGTCGATGTGCCCGATATGCCCGATGAGCCGAATGTGCCCAATGTGCCACGGGTATCTTTACCAAAACATATAAGATGTTTCGCACACACACTCTCGTTGTGTGTAACTACCGACGTAATGAAGACAATAAAAAAGACGGACAATCTGGCTACAATGCATTCTCAAGCCTTATATAAGTGTTCACTATTGTGGAATTCTGCATCACGTCCCAAGTCAGCAGAAATAATAAATAATATCTTGGGCCACACGTTAAGCCGTCCAGGGGACACACGTTGGAATTCCTTATATGATTCCCTCTTGCAGATTATAAAAATAAAAGAAAAGAATTATCAATTATGTAAAGCTTTAGGAATAAAACATATACTGAGCGACGAAGAGTATCTATACATACAAGAGCATGTTACTGTTACAAGACCTGTAGCCCATGCTCTTGATATTCTTCAGGGAGAGACTAATACATTTTATGGGATGGTTCTTCCCTGTTTAGTATCCCTAAAACACAAATTAGAAGCTCTATATGAAACCAACTGGACATACTGTGGAGCCCTTCTAAAATCATTGCAAAACAGTATTGAAAATAGATTTTCTAATTACTTGGATTTTACGTGTGCAGAAGCCCAGGAAGCAACAATCGCCGCATTTTCCCATCCTTTCTTTAAAAACAAATGGTTAACATGTGTATCCAGAGGTAAACATAACCAATTATTATCAATTTTTAAAAAAGCGATACTATTGGAAACACAAAATGAACCAGCGAATACAGAACCACAGCCACATGCACAAAATAATAATTTCAGTTCGTTCTTTGATTTTGTTACCTCTAATAATACAGTAATTGATCAAACCATTTTAACCAGCAATAACGTAGAATTGATTACACTCCAATACTTTACACAATCTAATAACGAGTACAGCATTTTAAATAATTTCCCACCAATCAAACACATATTTCTACAGTATAATACCACATTACCTTCATCAGCACCGGTGGAACGATTATTTTCCTTCGCCACAATTATCAATTCAGGAAAAGCAAATAGGCTAAGCGATGCCTTATTTGAGCAAAGAGTAGTTTTAAAAGGAAATTTGTTAAATAAAGAAACAATATAAAAACAAATTTTAAAAAAGTGTGTATTTTTTTTTTCCTAATCCTTCTAATATAATTCAATTATAAGTAACTTGTTTCCAATTTAGTAATTAGCCCAAAAACATAGGATAAGTTGCTCTACAACTAACTTAGAATATATGCATATGTGAATATTCGCATGACTATTTGTATGTATTTAAAAACGTTCATTGAACGCTTATAATTTGAAGAGATTGATTTTTTCATTAGTTTAAATGGATTGCCGTGAGCGAATTTTATTTAAAATAAATCAAAACGCCACTCTATGTAGTACCGCGGTCTTGCATCTTCCTACAAAGTGCGAGCTATGACAAGAGTTACTTAACCTAAAACATTAGGTCTCACGGGTGTCAGTCAGTGGTGTCATGATACATCGCCGAAATCACGTGATCATTTTATTCGTCCGTTGGGTCAACTAAATTCTTATTCGAATAAAAAATTATTCGGATAAGTTTTCAATCAAATTCAGAATTATTCGTTATTGTCGAATAATGTCATTTTTTTCGAATTTTTTATTCGAAGATTATTCGAATAAAAATTTATTCGCACAAATTTATTCGAATACTTATTCGAATAAAAATTTAGCCGAATAATGCCCAACTCTGCTGGGAGTGTTCATTCTCCTGTTATTGGAATGGCTTCCAGTTGCCTATAAGCTTGGATACGCTTTCTAGGATGGTAGCCAGGTAGCCGTCTATTTGTCGTCCCAGATGGAAATTGAATTGATGGCCTCCTTCCTTCAGATTTGGTAACTTTTTCTGGTGCCTATCAGCTGGCCCACGCTTGGAGGATGAGGTGGTGAGGGGGCTAACAAAAGCGACCACGAATGGAAACTGAGGGGGCTAACAAAAGCGACCTCGTAAAGGTTCTTGAGGGGGCTAACTAAAGCGATCTCGTAATAGGATTCGGTAGTCGGTTTTAAAGATACTACTCTAGACTGTCAAAACTATAGGGGTCTAACGAAAGCGACCTAAGTCTCGTGGTTCGGTTGCAGAACCAAGTCTGCTTCTCTGCGGCTGGCGGGCCTATATTTATACTAGTTCGCTGTACTTAGTCCGCGCCAATCACTGGCTGTGAGATCTCGCGCACCAATTATAATTGACATCCGGTTCGCGCCACTCGGATACTACGCTCAGTTATTTCGGCGTCCGGTTTGTCGTAGGGTGTGCGCACGCGCCTTCGGTTTACTCGCGGCACTGAGTTTAATGTTTGAACGTGCGGTTATGCGCATGCGTCGCGCGTCACTTAATTCACTGGTTTCGCGCCGCATGGGATGTCGTATAAAGTATTCTTAATACTAATTTGTACAAAAGGTAAACTAAATGTGAATACTAACAAAATAAGATTAGAAAATGTGTGACGTCCCACGATTTTTCGCGCGTTTCTTATTCCAGAAACCTCAAAATCACACCACCAAAGTCTGTCGAACTCAACTGCTACCCCATCTCCTCAATCATTGATCACCTTGATGTTGCACCTTAGCGGTCAACAACACAAGATGATGAATACAAACCTCCACCTCGCTGATGTACCTTAGCGGTCCCCATCGCGAGATGATCGTTGCAAAACCCACTTCGCCTATTCGTCCTACAAGGCACGAATCATTCCCTTTAAAACGAATTCAAACAAGTCCCTCGTTACAAATCCCTCTTAAAATCGAGACCACGTCTCAATCCTCTCTTTACGACTCATGAAGTACAAGCCACTCTAACCCCTTTCCTATCAAACACCCAAAATCCAATCGAAGAGTTGAGTATCTCTACTACAGTTACAAAAACCCCACAAACCTAATTACGACGCATTTGGCGTACGTGACAAAATATGGCTATTAATAGCCATACCGTTTACAAAAACCCCGGAAGTCATACTGCGTCTTATTCCGAATGTGTCAAGGTCTTTACCGCGCGTACCCCCGCAATACTCCTGTGAAAATACATAAATACGAGGTCCTGCGAGGCCTCGTCCTCTTTCATCGCTCTTTCATCGCAGAACTTCGACAAAGTGTCATTTTAAAGTGTCTCGTGGAAACGGTGTTAAAGATTCATCATTAAAATTGTTCGTTATTCAAAGTATTAAAGCCAGTGCTACGGCAACCACTGTAAGTCATTATCATTATTATATTATTATTCACTTCCATACTATTGTTTATATCCACGCTCATTACTTTTCATGTCATATTATTCTCATACTATCTTATATTAATAACATCTATCGCATTCTAAAGCCTATTGCTATTCACTTATTATTTTGTATTATCACTTTAACGCTTACTGCGTCCATATATATATATTTTTCGTCTTACTATCGCTTATTGCTTTCTATATTATATATTTTCATATTACTTTATATTAATAACGTTTATTACATATCAACGCTTGTTGCATTCAAGCATTATTTTGTATTATTATTGTTTATGCTTGCTTTGTTTATATGTATTTCTTTATAATCGCTTATTACTTATATCGTTTCCTTGTGTTAACGCTTATTGCATTTCATATTATAAATTCTACTAACGCTTACTGTATTTCATTTTATATTCTTCTATTATCAATAACCACCAATTATATATATGTTATGTGCTAATGCTAAAAGTCCCACGCATTATTATTATCAATCGCATTAAAGCTTCAACAAAGTTAATAAACCTATTTGTTTTCAACTACGTCTCGAATTAATGTGTGTATCCCCGAATCATAAAGATTCCCAAAGAAACCAAGCTTGCGCAACAGCTGATTCGCGAGAGCGCTCCCAGTGTTTATAAACACACTGCTGCATGAGCCGTGCAATATACAGAAGAACTAAACGTGGTTTCTTTTACACAAATGCAACGGTAAATCCTATTTCACAAACCAAAACAAATACGAAGTGCCGTAACGGGTGTTCTCTAAATACACATTTACCTTCCCTGGTCGATTAGAGTGACGGATTAAATATTCGCGCCTGATCCCCTCCCGAAATTCTAAGTGTGACGGATTTAATATTCGCGCCTGGTCTTCCCTCAAAATCCTCAGTGTGACGGATTATAGATTCGCGCCTGACGTTCCTCCCTGTAAAAACGATTAGCGTGCTGGATTTTAGATTCGCGCCTAACGTTCTTTCCCTCAAATCCTTCAGAGTGCTGGATTAAATATTCGCGCCTGATCACCTCCAGAAACCCCTCAGAGTGAAGGATTTAAGATTCGCGCCTGAGTTCCCTCAAAACCCTCAGTGTGAAGGATTCAAGATTCGCGCCTGAGTTTTCCCTCCTTCATGTCATTGTTCCCCAAAGACCTCACCCGGGACGTGACAAATGAAAAAATGTGGGGGCTATTCGTAGCGGTACGTTACACGAGTCACTTTTCTCTGGCGAATCGAATTATTTAATTTAAATTTGTTGACCCAACCGTGCGATGCGAAAAATGAAAAAGCTGGACACTTCGGAGTGAACAAGACCTTGGCGAAGATCCGCCAACAGTTCTTCTGATCGACGTGTCGACAGGACGTTCAAGAGTGGTGCCGGCGGTGTGACACCTGTGCGGCGAAGAAGGGACCACGTCAGAGGGGAGCAGGGAACCTGAAGGTGTACAATGTGGGAGCTCCGTTTGAGAGGCTAGCCTTGGACGTTGTCGGTCGGCTCCCGAGGTCCCAGGCCGGGAACAGGTTTATGTTGGTCGTGGCGGACTACTTTACCCGGTGGCCGGAAGTAATCGCGATGCCAGACCAACGAGCTGTCACAGTGGCAAGAGCTCTTCTGCACAACGTAGTGTGTCGTCATGGTGTACCTTTGGAGATACACACCGACCAGAAGAACTGTTGGCGGATCTTCGCCAAGGTCTTGTTCACTCCGAAGTGTCTAGCTGCTGGCGCATCGTGAAACTCCTTCAGAACCTCTGCAACCCTTTCGCGCGTCACCAACCAAAAGCCACGAGGCCATTGTACCGTTGTGGGACTCCCATTTCCTGAAAAGCAAACCTTCGTGAACCTCCAGCGAATCCCAGATCGGCCAGTAATATTTCAACTGTGGGGAGAAACGAGCAACGTCCTACCAGCCCGGCTTCGCCGCTTCCCCCTTCTTTTTAAGGATGAAACCAATCTCTTCATCCTTCTCCTGGCTTCGTTTCCACTCGTTCCTGTTGTCCTCGCAAAATATCCTGTAGTTCTTTGTGGAAACTTCCACTCCAGCTTCTTTCTTCTCCAGTCGATCGCAGTTTTTAGAATCTTCCTCGATGCACGGTCTTCGTGAAAGTCCACCAGCATTCTGGTGGGCTCTTCCTGCGCGATGGCGAATCTCGAAGTCATATTCCTGGAGTCGCTCGATCCAGCGGGTGACCTGTCCTTCGGGGCACTTGAAGATCAGCAGCCAGCGAAGCGCCGCGTGGTCCGTCCTTATCAGGAATCTTCGACCATAGAGGTAGTGGTGGAAATGCTCGACCGATTTCACCGCTGCCAGCAGCTCTCTCTGGGTGACGCAGTAGTTCCTCTCTGCTTTTCCCAAGGTTTTGGAGAAATAGGCTACGACCTTTTCCTGTCCTTCGTGTTCCTGTGAGAGGACGCCGCCTATGGCAAAATTAGAGGCGTCCGTATCCAGAATGAAGTCCTTGTTTATCACCGGGTAGGCCAGTATCGGTGCTCCGGTAAGTTCCTTCTTCAACTCCTGGAAAACTCCTTGGCATTCTTCGGTCCATTCGTAGTTCTGTTTGGCCTCGGTGAGGCGATGCAGGGACTTGGCGATCCTGGAGAAATCCTTTACAAATTTCCGGTAGTATGTGCACAATCCTAGAAACCTCCCTTAAGGTTTCTGCCTTGTTGGGCCAAAAAATGTTCGATTCTTCACCAATTTTTTATGCGAAAAGTATTAAATATAGAATATTGATATTTAGTATGTTGACTAAGCGGTCTTTATTGAACATAAAAATATTTTTGAAACTTTGACAAAACATGGTAATGAGGGGGGGAGGAGCCACGTATGTCGGTGCGCGGGCGATGACATTCCTTGCTTGCGGAAGTTCTAAGTCCCGGATAAGTGATCTGAAGCACAAAAATGAAACATATTTTTACTCTGTACAATATTGTGTATAAGTTTACCTAGAATCAAGAAGAAAAATTGGAAAATAAAACAATAGTGAGCGATCGAAGGGAAGTTGATACTTTTTACAAAAAATTTTTGCAGGTTTTTGTTCATTACATGAAAACGTTTGAATATTTTTTGATAATTCTAGTTCAACTTATACACAATATTGTAAAAATTAAAAATATGTTTCATTTTTTTGGTTCAGATCACCTGTCCGGGACTTAGGACTTCCGCAAGCGAAGAATGTCATCGCCCGCGCACCGACATACGTGGCTCCTCCCACTCCCACTACCATGCTTTGTCAAACTTTAAAAAATATTTTTATGTTCAATAAAGACCGCTTAGTCAACATACCAAATATCAACATTCTATATTTAATACTTTTCGCATAAAAAATTGATGAAAAATCGAACATTTTTTTACCCAATAAGGTAGAAACCTCCCTTAATTCCGTTACGTTCTTCGGCTGTGGCTATTCCGAGATGGCTTTAATCTTCTCCGGGTCTGTCCTGACTCCGCTCTCCGTAACGATGTGGCCCAGATACTTTACTTCTCGGCAGAAGAAAGATCACTTCTTGGGGCTCATCAACAGTCCAGCTTGACGTAAGCGCGAAAACACCGTCCGTAGGCGCTCGAGCTCCTGCTCAAAGTCGTTCCGTAGATGATGATGTCGTCCAAGTAGACCAAGCAGATCTTCCAGGTCAGGTCTCGAAGTACGTCTTCCATTAGTCACTCGAAAGTTGCAGGGGCGTTGCAGAGTCCAAAGGGCATGACCTTGAACTGCCACAGTCTCGTTCCCATAGAAAACGCAGTCTTCTCCCGGTCCTTTTCGTCCATAGAAAGCTGCCAGTATCCGCTCTGCAGTTCCACGGTTGAAAACCAGGAAGATCCAGTGAGAGCGTCCAGGGTATCCTCTATCCGGGGCAGAGGATACGAGTCCTTCTTCGTCACCTCGTTCAGACGACGGAAATCCACGCAGAACCGAATGCTTCCACCCTTCTTCTTCACGAGGACAATCCGAGAGGACCACGGGCTCCGCGATTCCTCGATCACGCCCTGAGCCAACATCTTCCTGAGTAGCTCTTCCACTTCCGCTCGGCGGTGCAGCGGCAACCTCCTTGGTGTCTGTTTAATGGACTCGCAATCCCCGGTGTCAATAGTGTGTTTGACCCAGTCGCAGTTCCCAATCTGGCCCGAGTCCGAGGCGAAAACGGCCTGAAATTCGCAAAGCAATTCAGCGAATAGCTTCTTCTGTCCTTCTGACAAACCTGTCGAGCAGCGCGTGTACAGCTCCTCCAAGTGCTGTGGGACGACCGTTTCCCTTTCTCCCGCTTGGACGACCGCTTCCCTTTCTCCTTCTTGGACGACCGTTTCCCTTTCTCCTTCCTGTTTCCCCTCCTCGGCGGCCGGCTCACCAAAGCGTACCTCCGGTTCGCCGGGAAGGCACAGCACATTCCGGGAAAGGTCGATGCTGCAACGGTGCTTCCTCAGGAACGCCGCTCCCAGGATGCATTTTTCTACCATGTCGACGACAAAGAAGTCTTCCACGCTCGAAAGTCCTGCGACGCAGACTTCCAGGCTCTTCTTGCCGAACACCTTCATCTTCTCTCCCGTAGTGGAGCGGATGTCGAGCCTCGCTCGGACGATGCCCTTCGTCGCACACAGCTCCTTGTCCAGCAGGTTCATATGCGATCCTGTGTCAAGGATAATTTTACAAGGCTTTCCGCCGATTTTTCCACATACGTATATCTCATCGGTAGGATTCCATTGAGGCCCAGTCACCTCCTGCATCGCCACACTCTAGACGACCGGGGGACTGTTCCTTTCGGTCTGGCGTCTCCCCCTTACGCCGTCCTCTTCGGGTTTCCCTGGAACGGCCTTTTTGGTGGAGCAGCTCCTACCTGGCCGTTCTTGGCTTTGAAACAATCCTTCTGCAGGTGTCCCGTCTTGCCGCAGAGCCAGCAGGTTCTCGGCGGGACTGTCTGCTTCTCCGGTTTGGTAGGCCTCCCCCTCTTCTCGGGGCACGTCGAATTTTCCGAGTGTTTAGCCTTCCGTTTTTCTACGTCCCTACTTCGCGGTTCGGCCGCGGAGCCGCGGGACATCGCCTCCGCGGCCTCGATCTCGAGCGCCCTGGTCCCGCGGCTCTTAGGGTCGTGAACCCGCCGAGACGCAGTTCCCGTTGCATAACAGAGCTCGACAACGCTGTAACGAACTGGGACGCGGCGAGTTTGTCGCGGGTTTCCAGCGGACAATCTGCGAACGCGGACTGCGCTAGACGCTCAATTTTGGTGGCGAGCGAAGAAATGCTTTCATCCCTCCGCTGCCGATGGCTCTGGAAGAGTACGTAGTTCAGATTCGAAAGATTTTTCGCCCCGTAGCGGAATTCGAGCGCCGAAACCAGTTCCGAAAAACTCTCACATTGAGCGGCGGTGAGCGTCGTAAGGACGCTCCTCGCCGCGCCCCACAGTGGGGCTGGAGTGGAAAAAAGTCTTAAAATAAAAGTTGTATTTTTATGTATCCATCACTATATCCTGATAGCCAATAGACCAAGGTATCTAACCTATATGACACATATGTCATATTCATGTTAATTGCAAAGAAAAATTGGTCTGTAGTTGACCGTTCGTATCCTAACGGGAAACGTGTCTATATTCGTACCAAATTGTCAAATTTTTCTGAATTCCTCTAGATATTTTTATTTTTTTACCGCGTGTATTTCGAATGTGTATAATCTCAGCTTATTTGTGACATAAATACTTCTCGAAAATTTTTCACCGTAATCCCACTATACAACTTCAAATGAAGCTACCTAGTATTTCAAGTTTTCATTAACTCTTTTAGGTTTATAAAAAAAGCTCCGCCTTCCTCCGGGCTCTAGATAGTACTAATTGAAAGCAGATACATAATTAATACATAATCACCCGAGTGCGCTGTGCATGCGATTTCGCAGAAACTCATCACAGCGGTATTTCTCAATATTTTTGCACAGTTTCTATTTTGTATTATTTTTTATAGTTTTAGTTTGTATGGACATGTAATATTATGATCATTAAATAATAAAAAACAATAAAATAACAATAAAAATTATAAATAAAGTATTGTTACTATAATCGATACAGAGAAAACATATTTAATAATTATTTACCAATACTTAAATAACATTCCTTTTTTCATTATTGTCACATATCGACGAACGATCAATTATCGACCGATCGGCTGCTACCGGATTCGACGATGCGCGCGCAGTTGTCGCGTGGCTTTTGTCTCTCGAAAACGTCCGGAGGAAAACAATGTAACCGGAATGTTCCGGAAAGATCGTAAAATAAATGTTATAGTTATTGTAAAAGGTGTGAGTTATTTAAGAACTTAACAATTATTAATTAACATTTTAAGATTTTCAGATATTTAGGCTTATAACCAGGGATAGGAACCCTAACCTGTACCCGGTTCGGTACTCAGTATCGTAGAATAATCCATCTAACCGGGTAACGCAAGATATCTATAACTCGAGTAACCTGGTTAATCCGGTTAACGCGGGTTAGAGTAATACGGTGAAAGCCATAGTTGTAACTATGTTTTCAAATAGTAATGAATTTTTTTGGATATCAGATACTCCTTAGTCGGTGATATGTACACGTGAAAGTAATAAATATGCGATGTCCAGGATTAACTTGGCCGCGCCGAAGTCCCGAGCGTCTACCGATGGTGCGGGTTTACGATCCTATTATTGGGTGGGTCGGTAGTACCTGCCGCACGGGACCTTCGCCTATTGTCTAAGGTGCCAAAAATATTCGAATGCTAGAAAATATGAAATAATGCAAGCTATAAAGCGAAACGCGTACATGGCTGTAGAAAATATTGGTGCTAAATAATTCTTGAAGTTCAAAAAATAATGTACGTATATATTTCCGTTTGTAACAATCGTCTAAAATTAATGAATCTTGCATGCATTATGTAGTTGTACATTTTAAACATTGTGTTTTCATTTGATTTGTATATTGCCTGTAGATTCACATATAACTAAATTGCCTTGATTATACTATTTTAATAGGGGAGACCGGGGCTAGTTGTTACAGGGGCAGGTTGTTACAAAGCAGTTTAAATTTTTTTCGCTTGGACTATCACTTCGACGATGAAGTGGCTGATGTGTTCCAACCATACACGCTTGTGTATGTTGTTTGTTTATAGTCGGTTCACGCGTTGTCATTTTATTATAGTTTTTTGTGTTTTCGGTACTAATAGTAACTTTTCTCTTTCTACTTGAATCTTTTCTACCGAACAGACAGATAAATGTATGTAAATTAATATTACCACGTTTGAATCAGTGTTCCTTTAGCTACAGATTGGCACCAAGAACATAAGAATACACCCAACTGGTATGAACTTATAGCTTTTTATACACAATGGTGTCAACCGGGGCAAGTTGTTACACAAGACAAGGGGCATGTTGTTACATACGAAAAGGGGCACGTTGTTACTGAGGGATAGGGGCATGTTGTTACATTGTATTTAGTAATTAATTTATTAATTTAATCCTTTAGTTACCACGAGTCACTATAGTGGTTTAACAACTGTTAAAAGAAAAAACGAAAAATAAAAATCAAAACCTAAAAAGATTTTATTAAAAAGTTTTAGAAAGGAAACTGATGACATAAAAATAAAAAAAAACATACAGTAAAAAAAGGCAGACGAGAAATAAATCCATCACAAATAATAGACACTCTTCCTCTGAAGATGAAGAATGCGTTTGCTTGCACTGTCTCTCTCCTTCTTCAAATTCAAAGAGGGGCTCCACAAAGTGGATGAAGTGCATAAAATGCAAAAAGTGGGCACATGAGAAGTGTGCAAAATCGAAGAATCACTTTTATGTGTGCATTAATTGCGAGTCCCCGTATGAAATGGGCGACGATAATTAGTGCAACTGATTTCGGTAGTTTTTTATTATTTTTAAAATAGATTTTTTATTGTATATTTATTGTAACAGATTCTTAACATTAATAAATTTACATTTGTCCAAGAAAATATAATTATATTACTCATAATAAGCCTCGTTTCGTAAAATTTAATTCTGTAACAACTTGCCCCTGTGACGTCCCACGATTTTTCGCGCGTTTCTTATTCCATAAACCTCAAAATCACACCACCAAAGTCTGTCGAACTCAACTCCTACCCCATCTCCTCAATCATTGATCACCTTGATGTTGCACCTTAGCGGTCAACAACACAAGATGATGAATACAAACCTCCACCTCGCTGATGTACCTTAGCGGTCCCCATCGCGAGATGATCGTTGCAAAACCCACTTCGCCTATTCGTCCTACAAGGCACGAATCATTCCCTTTAAAACGAATTCAAACAAGTCCCTCGTTACAAATCCCTCTTAAAATCGAGACCACGTCTCAATCCTCTCTTTACGACTCATGAAGTATAAGCCACTCTAACCCCTTCCCTATCAAACACCCAAAATCCAATCGAAGAGTTGAGTATCTCCTTCTACAGTTATAAAAACCCCACAAACCCAATTACGACGCATTTGGCGTACGTGACACAAAATATGTCTATTAATAGCCATACCGTTTATAAAAACCCCGGAAGTCCTACTGCGTCTTAATTCCGAAATGTGTCAAGGTCTTTACCGCGCGTACCCCCGCAATACTCCTGTGAAATTACATAAATACGAGGTCCTGCGAGGCCTCGTCCTCTTTCTACGACAAATCGTTCACGACCAAACGTGTTTATTTGGGAAAGTATATTTTAACAAGTGTTAAACTTTAAAATCAGTGCTCTACGACAACGATTGTAAGCATTTATAATTATCTTATATTACTCTGCATATCATCTTCATACTATTTGTTACTATTATTTCATTTATTGCTTAATGCAATCATATTATTATCTCATTTATTGCTTAATGCAATCATATTATTATTCATATTACTTTCATATTATACTGTTCTTTCATTAACGCTTATTTTATATCTATATCTTTGTCTAATAACCGCTTACTGCGATCTTATTCCTTTATATTATTAACGATCATTATTAAAGGTATTTCGTTCTATAACTTATATATTGTACCTCATGTCCATACATATACATGTCATAATACATATTATAAATGTTATGTGTCAATGCTAAAGCCCCGCATAATTATAATAACCGCTTCAACAAAGTTAATAAACCGCTTTGTTTTCTATCACGTTTCGAATTATTGTGTGTATCCTCAAGTCATAAAGATTCTTAACGAAACCAAGCTGCCGCAACAGCTGATTCGCGAGAGCGCGCCCAGTGTTTACAAACATTACTGCATGAGTCGTGCAATATACAGAAGAACTAAACGTGGTTTCTTTTACACAAATGCAACGGTAAATCCTATTTCACAAACCAAAACATATACGAAGTGCCGTAACGGGTGTTCTCTAAATATACATATACCTTCCCTGGTCGATTAGAGTGACGGATTAAATATTCGCGCCTAAGTTCCTCTCAAACCTCAGCGTGACGGATTCAATATTCGCGCCTAAGTTCCTCTCAAACCTCAGAGTGACGGATTAAATATTCGCGCCTGGCCTTCCCTCAAAACCCTCAGTGTGAAGGATTCAAGATTCGCGCCTGAGTTCCCTCAAACCCCTCAGAGTGAAGGATTCAAGATTCGCGCCTGAGTTCCCTCAAACCCCTCAGAGTGAAGGATTTAAGATTCGCGCCTGAGTTCCCGCAAAACCCTCAGTGTGAAGGATTAAAGATTCGTGCCTGAGTTTTCCCTCCTTCATGTCATTGTTCCCCAAAGACCTCACCCGGGACGTGACACCCCTACTCGGGGCACGTTGATGCAACATGTCTCGACTTTCAAAATGGCTTGTTTCGAAGTCATGGTTTTCGTTTAATTACATGGGATAGCGGTCATCGGTAGAGGAAAGAACGTACTTTAAGTCAGAGTCATCGATAGTATTGAATATGGAATGCAAAAAAAATAAAAAATAAAAAACTGAAAAGTGTAACAACTAGCCTCGGTCTCCCCTACCGATTGCGCTTCTTCGTTAGCTGGCTATGATTTATATTTCGGCTGTGGACTTATGTGGTTAATGCATAGATCTGATGACGTGAAGAATCATATTAATTACACATTCTGATATGTTGGTTTCTAGTAGAGATTAGCTATCGTATTGAATCCTTTTCACATCTGTTGAACAAACATCTTCTTAAGGGTCTTAACGTTGATTAGGATTTATGATATGGACGTGACTTTTACGAATTTAAAGGAGCCGTGAACCATGTGTCCGACAACGTGTTACATCAATTTTATTAATTTATGAGTTGTAAAAACTCCTAATTCTAACGGTATTCTTGACGACTCGGTGCTTCTCGCTGTACCTCAATAATAATGGCCGTATCGTAAACTCGGAAAACGGTCGCGGTACCCTTGCGTACCGTTCCATCGGCGCGAGTGCCCTTTTCCAAAAATTTCACGTGTTCAACATCTGTGCAATACATACCTGGGTACCTCCTGCAATAAACGTGGGCAGGACATATATAAAATTAAGGAAACGCCCCAAAAATGTGCATTGGTGACTTTACACCTCCGCCTTGCACTTCAACCCTTGCAAAATATTTTGGTGGGAGAAATCTCAGCTGACTTGCAATTTCTTATAGCGCCACCTAAAACATAGTTTTCTTAGACATACGAACAAAAACAGCTCCCGGAATTCTTTAACTGCACGCAATCGCCATGAGCAATTTTACAATTGAGTAGTCAAGTTTGTGCGATTTTTTCTTCGACCGTAGCAGGTCATTGGAGCCGGGTTTACGCGAAACATACCGCACTTTGAACGACAATCAAGTGTGTAAAATAATATCCGATATTAATAAGAGATTTTTGCCCCATTTCAATGTGAAACTAAAATCGGTGCATCGTATTAGAGGACAATTTAATACAAAATATGGTGACTGGTTGAAAAATGTATTCACAGTGAACTTTACCAGTGACAATTTGCAAACTCCGGAGCCATCAAATCATAGAGGAAGATTCAGAAAAAGCTTCAGTGACTGCAGTAACCGAGCGAAGAGGTACAAAATACGCGAAGTGCAAGATTCATACTCTCAAGTTGTGATTGATGCTGCTGCATCAAATACGCCGAAAGTTCAGCGAGCCTTCAATACCGATTCTGCCTTAGCACTAATCACGCAAGCAGGACTATCGAAGTATAATATATTCCCCACTTATAAAGAAATAGCGGAGTCCAAAAAAAATGTTATCCTGATGACATTATTGTCACGGAAACAATGGCAAAGGTCGGTCTGCAGGAGTTACTCGACCATACCGCGAAAAGAATTCTTGAAACAAAAACAGAAAATGAAATCAAAAACATAAAACAGGACAATTTCACATTATATACAAAGTGGGGCTGTGATGGAGCATCAGGCCAAAGTGAATAGGCACACAAATTTTCGGGCACTTTAAATAACTCAGACTCAAACTTATTTATGACATCAATTGTTCCACTACAAATGGCACTAACAGAAAACGATACGGAACATGTTTGGAAAAATACACGGCCTTCTTCAACAAGATATTGTAGAGCGTTAAAATTTTAATTTACAAAGGAGACTCCGGATGCAATAAGAGCGGAAAAAAAAGCGTAGACGAAGAAATAAAAAATCTACACGAAAGCCAAATACATTTTCGTGGACGAGTTTTTAAAATTAAACACATCCTGTATTTCACAATGATAGATGGGAAAGTTGTTCAGGCTGTAACAAATACAGCATCAGCGAGTAATTGCGCTATATGTGGAGTAATACCTTCAGAGATGAACAAAATGCCAACGATATTAAAAAGGAATAAAACATTAAACCAGGAAGGTGTAAAATTAGGCATGTCAACATTACATGCTCGAATAAAATTTATGGAATACATATTACATTTAAGCTACAATTTAGATTAGAAGGATGGAGGACCACAGAAACAACAAAACCTATTAGCGCGAATTTATAGTCAAAGTTGACCGAGTCACTTTATTAAAACAAGAATTGAGAAGAGCACAACGACAAACAAAACTCACTCGCGTGAATTGATGCGAGAATTGAGCACAAAAGTAATGTACAAGGGAATTTCACACGTTGCGAGATGAACAATGGCGAACACGTTATCGCGACAAGCGGTTTGAAACGAGAAAGAACAAAGGGACGCGGAAAACCGTTGAGCGTCCTCTCGAACAATCCTGGAGAATCGATCAAGAAAGTACGCGTCGTGATTGGGCCGCTCGTTTTACGTGGTGATCGGTGATTGGCTGAGCAGGCGACTAGGAGTATCGATCGGCTGATCGAATATCGATCAGCGGCGTGTATCGCTGCCCGGTAGGTGCTGCGGTGAGCTTGGGTGCGGCGGAGCAGAGAACTAATGGAATCTCAAACAGAGTATGTTAGCAAAGTTTCCTAGCAGCGCACGTCGTAGGATTGGAATGCTCGCGAGAGCGGGGTCGTTTAATTTTAACACTAATTTTAATCTTAGGTGTAAGTCTATTTACAGTTATTTACAATAAAGAGTTTGTAGCACAATTATAATGTCTATTTAACGGTAAAGGCACTAGTTTCCTACGCGGTAGGATTTAGTTTAAGCAGCGCAAAGCCCGTGGAATCGGCCCGATTCTCGTCACAAGTAAAACGTTTCAAGTGAAGCAAAGTTACACGACTTATTAGACGGCTCGTCGACAAGTAGGCACGTGTACAGAGCGGATCCAGGAAATCGGCTCGAGTTCCTGAAAGGAAGAGTCCCCCTTCCATCGAGTGTAAGTCGATGGAAGGGGCCGTGATCGACGCTCCACGCGAGTCAGCGCGCAGTTGCCATGGCCTAATAATCGATGGGCCTGGAAGATGGCGTTAAGATGCAATATTTCCTTAACAGAGTAATTAAAACAATTAAATTCACATACAATTTCATGATTTTGACTTTGTAATATTATATCTAATCAAAGACTCATCTGAAAAGGGAAAGCTCTGCGGATTTAGAAGCTCTGGAGGGTTGTCAATTCCTAACAACAAATGACATTGTAATGTTGAAGTTGAGAAATTGAATTTTGGCCACCATCCAGACCACTGTGCAGCCGCAAGAACATTCTCAAACAGCTGATGGACCTCTTATTTACTTTTCGCAATACCATACATACATACTGTTGCGAACACACCTTGGATGGGAATCCAAGGCCCACTGGTGCTCGCGAGCGGAAGAAGAGGACAGCGAGAAGAAGGCGATCCGATCGATCGCCTGTCAAGCTGTCATTCGAGAGTCAGCCGCCATTATAAGCAGACGCATCGATACCCATATTTACCCGTTTAGAGATTGTACTAGTTACTGTATTCTTGTTAATGTTCTGTTCCTGTTCTTGTTACCATCTATTAAACCGTTATGCCGAGCACGAAACGTAACATTGGTGTCAGAAGTGGGATGCCCGTCCGGAGCGGCATGCCCACTCGCGCTTCCGCGGCTTCCGCGGCCCCTGCGGACCCCCCTTCCGGAGCATCGGGCGACCCGTCTCTGCAGGAGCTTTTCACCAGCCTCCAGCTCAGCATCGTCGGGCAGATGCGGGAACAGCGGAGGGACGATGCAGCCCGCTGGCTGAGGGAAGACCAACGCAGGGAGGAGAGGGAAGCCGCCGACCGCCAAGCACAGGCGGCTTTTGAGGTGCGGATGGCGGAGTTAGAAGAGCGGGTTCAGGTCGTAACCGCCTTGTTACAAAATAGCCATAGCTCAGTTGGTAGCGGCGCGGACCCTCGGGGTGGGGAGACTGTGCCAAGTGTAAGTAGTGAAAATAGTGTTGCAAATAGTGTTCCCCCGCATGTCCCCGCTCCCGTTAGTGCGCCCGCCGCTGCCCCTTCGTCAGGACCGCGCGTTCTTAGCTTAGGGTACGCCGTGAAACCGACGATATTCGACGGGAAGAATTCGTGGGAGGAGTACAAGGTGCAGTTCGAAACGATCGCGCGCGCGAATGGTCGGGACGACCAAAAGAAGGCTACGGCCTTGGTCGCTTCCCTTGGGGGCGCACAGTGGGGCACGTAGCATAGGATTCGCGGAAAAGATGTAATAACTTCGGTGTCTCTCAATATTTTTCAGTATTTTTTTTTGTATTATTTGTTAATAGCCCACGGTTATATGGACATGAACATTAATAAAATTTAAACATTTTTAACCAAGGAAATAGTATTAAACCCCGTAAACATTCGGTATAGAAAAACCATATATGATAATTATGAACTAATAAATATGTAATATTACATAAACAATGTATTAATTATTTTCGAACAGTATGAAAAATAATAGAGAAAGAAAATAACCTAATTGAATTATAACATATAACATTAAACGACTAAAATGACATAACAAAGTAATGTTAATAATATTCTGTATTGCACTATAATAAATGGAAAAATTGCTGAAGCTATAACTAACATTTAATCATTTTTGTTATTAATAGAACAAGACTTTTATTAAAACAGTATACTATATTTGAAGTAGCTTAGGAATATACACATATAGATAAACTCGGCAGTGGCGGACAATTCTGTGCACGCCGTTCACGCCAAGATGGTATCGCGACAAGAGAAGACGCAGGACGCGCGCATGCGCCGCGTGATCACAAGTCGAGGGTCCCCGAATGCCCACGCGAATGCACGCGCAGGACCGAAGACGCCCGAAGTTCTCCTTAAGGAGACGCGTCCATACACGCCGGATCGAAAATGATCGGTCGCTCGCCAATAACTTTTAGAAATGAACATGCGCATGTACACTTTATAAAATAATTGATATCTTATAACATTTACAACTATTTACATAAAAGATTCATTCACGCTAATGTACAGACTCATATGTATCACGCGTATTCACTCATATTACACACACATTACTATTTACAATGAACCAATATTATACTTTCTTATGTAGAAAATACACGTAACATTTTAATATTTACAAACCGCGTTAAAATGAAATTATTGTAATAATTCGCGCTAAGTGGAAGCGATTTATGTTTCGGTTGTGGTCTTAAGTGGCTGATATATGGATCTGACGATATTTGTATCAGGTGAAAAATGTCTTCGTTTGATGCCAATCGGGAGCACTACCTGCTGTGGTGAATCCTGTACTGTTTATAATCTTTGTTCCTGCCTTCCTGGGCCTCTTCTGAAAGTGAACCGATAAGAAAAGCAGCACACTCTATAATATCTTTGCCATGTATCAGAATTTTGTGTACAGTGGCCGGCATGTAGTACCAGGGGTATAATGAAATAGCCAAAGGGTCTAGCAGGATAAGCGTGGGCAAACGGCGCTCACGTCGATTCTTGGAGTTGTTATTTTTTAAACAGTGCTCCTAGCCTGAAACACCATTATGTAAAGTTTGAGATCGCTACCCCCCCCCCCCCCGGATAAGGGTTATACGGGGGTAAACACCCTTAACGATATTATTTGTTTTCTCGGTTACTACTTGAGATATTTGAATGAAAAAAAAACACGAAAAATAGCTACATACCAGCTGTACTTCATATATTTTTTTCAAAATTTTAACTAAATTATTAAGGATAGAAAAAAAATAATCCATTTTTTGGGGGTGGTTTTTCGAAACAACCCTTTGAGTGACCACCTCCAAAAAAATAAAAAATAATGCTCTATTATCGAGCTGTTATATAAAAAAAACTGAATATTGTCGAGATGGTGGAACATAGTTAAATAATTCAAAGAAGATCATCATATTATAAATGTGTGGGGTTTTGTGACGAGAAAGAGTATTGCTCGCGAGCCTGAACACGTGTCATTTAAATGCGAATAGAACAAACGATTGCGGTTCGTTGGGGAGATCGAAGTGTGAATGAAGAGTGTTTGAGATTTATTGTTTATGTATAGTGTTGGGCAAAGAAGCGAGTCGAGAAGCGTGCCATGAGGGTAATCAGTGGGAGTTCGAAAATCATAGGTAATAACAAGAAAGGTTGATATCATTATTGATTATTATTTATTAATCCTCGTCGCTATTTACGTCAATAACTGCCGTTGTGTCAGTTCCATCAAATATATTTGTTAATATTTCGGACGGTTTAACTATTTTGGATAAAAAGCGCGCGTGTGATAAATAATAAATAATCGCAGCGACGTGCGAACAGCAACCCACTGTCCTGTTTCCATTCGCACAATCGCACGTATATCGTTGTATTGCCGTGTAGCTGATAGAATTTGGTATATATTCGATATAACATTTGTACGTTTTGCGATTGATATGTCGCGAGCGGACCTTCATCCTTATAATGTTACTGGTTTCCTTTAAGTACTCCACGGTCAAACAATCTTCATTATTCATGAGTTCAGCAAGATAACACACTGCCTGTGATAATTGGTATGTGCCTGTAAATAATATTCAGTATTTAAATATTTATTGTTCCGTAATGTAACTGGTAACATATTGCTTGCGGCACCTAGTACGTACCTGTAAATAGTATTTTTAAATCCTGTTCAGTTAATTCTGGAAAATCCATTACAGATTCGGCAGTCAATACAGCAAAAGGTTTCTTACGACGACTTAATTTTTCAGTTTCTATTAATTTTTGTAGAGTATTATCTTGTGTTTGGCGTACTTTCATATAATTGATAATTAAATCTGCAAGCTCTGGATCTGATTCTACTCTTTTTCCGAACGTATTGTGCAAAAAGGAAGCTATACGACATAGTGATTTAAGGGTCGGTAAGAGTTTGTTATCCATTTTATGATGCAAGAGGCGATATTTTTTACCTATAGCACCATGTACCGCTTCTACTACCCATCTTATTTTTGTAATGAACCGTGATGCATTTGCCTCTTCCGATATCAATTGCATTCGCTTCCCTTTACATGCCGGCATCAAAACATTATATCCCTGATTTTCCATATACCTCACAACATCTCGGAAGCCACGGTCCATGATACAAAAATCACCCGGTCGCAAAAGTGTTTTTATTCCGGTGGGATCTTGTAATAGAGTTTTTAATATTGTCGCATCATTCATGTTTCCGTTGAACGGTCCTGCTGTATCAACTACATAACCATTTGTTGTGCATATTGTGAATGGTTTGCATAGCAATGTTTTTTTCTGACCGGAATACGACTTTCTCTGATATTCATTATTTTTACTTTTCTCGTGTCGAACGTAAGTTCCGTCAAATATTACTGCTAATTGAGATTCTCCCATTGCAAAAAGTTTTTTTGTAACATAGGCGATTTCATTAAAAATTAAATCATCTCTGGATTTTGCATTTATTCCAAACTTACTTAGTAAAATATCCTTCTCAAATGCAGTTACTATTTGGTGGAAATATTCTGACACTTGTTGTTCTCGTTCCAGACCAAATATACTTTGAATTATCGCATTCGAACAACCGCTTCTAAGTTTAAATAAAAATATAACTAGAGACTGCGTCACAGTTCGGGATTCAGTATTCCTCATACTAAGCAGCATGCTCTCCAATTTTTTAATAGTTTCCCACTTAAACCCAGTGAATGCGTACAGTTGTTCTTCACTCAAAGAAAAGTCAGCTATTTTATTAAATAACGATGAGTCCACATTTATTGACAGTTGTTCCAAAAATAAGGAAACATCTGACACTTCTATTGAGCTGGATGTGGAATGAATACGTAGCAACTGTAAATCGTTTGTGTAATTCCGTTTTTTAAATACATGTGTACGGCAACACCGATTGCCTTTCGGAATATAAATTCTTTTCTGTGTAAATACTTGGAGGCGTGCTTCGAATGGTATCACGATATGTTGACCGCGTGACTGGCATAAAGTGCAATAATTATGAGTCGAAGCAACTCTTTTGAAAGGTAACTCTACGAAGGTGTCTGATGTCTGGCTACTATCCCTTGCATAGAAGTCTGGATCCATTGTAATATTATCAATATCACTATTAATATCAGTCTCACACGAATTTTGGTTTCTATAGATAATTAATCTGCATTTATTGCAAAGTACAGATCCAACTGTCACAGTGTTCGTACAGTGTTCCTGATATTTAATTAAATCGTCATCCTTAACAATTCGTTTTTTTCTTCCCGAGATTTTTTTTATATGTACGTTACACTTAATGCATTTCTCACTACTATTGTTATTAGACATTTTTCTAAATTGTAGTAATCTTATATATTTCTAGATAATATCCTTAATCTAAATAATTCTAACGAATCGAATAATATCAAGTAATACAATAAACTCTGGTCTTTTTTCGTGCCAATTGTTAAAGCGCATGCACGTAACGTGAAGGTATCTGCGGAACAACGCGCATGCGCTAAATTCGAATATTTCTCAGATATTAATAATTGTATGTCACACTACAATTCTCTTATTTGAGAATATGTAAACCATTTCTGAACGAAATATGCGTGAGAATTATGTTCACTTTAATGCATATTCAAGGTAAAGTTCCATACAAATATATTAATATCTGGGAAATATTCGTATTTAGCGCATGCGCGTTGTTACGCAGCGACCTTCACCTTCACACTTCGATCTCCCGAACGAACCGCAATTGTTTCTTCCATTCGCATTTAAATCACACATACTCAGGCTCGCGAGCAATACTCTTTCTCGTCACAAAACCCCACATATTTATAATATGATGATCTTCTTTGAATTATTTAACTATGTTCCACCATCTCGACAATATTCAGTTTTTTTATATAACAGCTCGATAATAGAGCATTATTTTTTATTTTTTTGGAGGTGGTCACTCAAAGGGTTGTTTCGAAAAACCACCCCCAAAAAATGAATTATTTTTTTTCTATCCTTAATAATTTAGTTAAAATTTTGAAAAAAATATATGAAGTACAGCTGGTATGTAGCTATTTTTCGTGTTTTTTTTTCATTCAAATATCTCAAGTAGTAACAGAGAAAACAAATAATATCGTTAAGGGTGTTTACCCCCGTATAACCCTTATCCGGGGGGGGGGGGGGGGGGTAGCGATCTCAAACTTTACATAATGGTGTTTCAGGCTAGGAGCATTGTTTAAAAAATAACAACTCCAAGAATCGACGTGAGCGCCGTTTGCCCACGCTTATCCTGCTAGACCCTTTGGCTATTTCATTATACCCCTGGTACTACATGCCGGCCACTGTACACAAAATTCTGATACATGGCAAAGATATTATAGAGTGTGCTGCTTTTCTTATCGGTTCACTTTCAGAAGAGGCCCAGGAAGGCAGGAACAAAGATTATAAACAGTACAGGATTCACCACAGCAGGTAGTGCTCCCGATTAGCATCAAATGAAGACATTTTTCACCTGATACAAATATCGTCAGATCCATATATCAGCCACTTAAGACCACAACCGAAACATAAATCGCTTCCACTTAGCGCGAATTATTACAATAATTTCATTTTAACGCGGTTTGTAAATATTAAAATGTTACGTGTATTTTCTACATAAGAAAGTATAATATTGGTTCATTGTAAATAGTAATGTGTGTGTAATATGAGTGAATACGCGTGATACATATGAGTCTGTACATTAGCGTGAATGAATCTTTTATGTAAATAGTTGTAAATGTTATAAGATATCAATTATTTTATAAAGTGTACATGCGCATGTTCATTTCTAAAAGTTATTGGCGAGCGACCGATCATTTTCGATCCGGCGTGTATGGACGCGTCTCCTTAAGGAGAACTTCGGGCGTCTTCGGTCCTGCGCGTGCATTCGCGTGGGCATTCGGGGACCCTCGACTTGTGATCACGCGGCGCATGCGCGCGTCCTGCGTCTTCTCTTGTCGCGATACCATCTTGGCGTGAACGGCGTGCACAGAATTGTCCGCCACTGCCGAGTTTATCTATATGTGTATATTCCTAAGCTACTTCAAATATAGTATACTGTTTTAATAAAAGTCTTGTTCTATTAATAACAAAAATGATAAAATATTAGTTATAGCTTCAGCAATTTTTCCATTTATTATAGTGCAATACAGAATATTATTAACATTACTTTGTTATGTCATTTTAGTCGTTTAATGTTATATGTTATAATTCAATTAGGTTATTTTCTTTCTCTATTATTTTTCATACTGTTCGAAAATAATTAATACATTGTTTATGTAATATTACATATTTATTAGTTCATAATTATCATATATGGTTTTTCTATACCGAATGTTTACGGGGTTTAATACTATTTCCTTGGTTAAAAATGTTTAAATTTTATTAATGTTCATGTCCATATAACCGTGGGCTATTAACAAATAATACAAAAAAAAATACTGAAAAATATTGAGAGACACCGAAGTTATTACATCTTTTCCGCGAATCCTATGCTACGTGCCCCACTGTGCGCCCCCAAGGGAAGCGACCAAGGCCGTAGCCTTCTTTTGGTCGTCCCAACCATTCGCGCGCGCGATCGTTTCGAACTGCACCTTGTACTCCTCCCACGAATTCTTCCCGTCGAATATCGTCGGTTTCACGGCGTACCCTAAGCTAAGAACGCGCGGTCCTGACGAAGGGGCAGCGGCGGGCGCACTAACGGGAGCGGGGACATGCGGGGGAACACTATTTGCAACACTATTTTCACTACTTACACTTGGCACAGTCTCCCCACCCCGAGGGTCCGCGCCGCTACCAACTGAGCTATGGCTATTTTGTAACAAGGCGGTTACGACCTGAACCCGCTCTTCTAACTCCGCCATCCGCACCTCAAAAGCCGCCTGTGCTTGGCGGTCGGCGGCTTCCCTCTCCTCCCTGCGTTGGTCTTCCCTCAGCCAGCGGGCTGCATCGTCCCTCCGCTGTTCCCGCATCTGCCCGACGATGCTGAGCTGGAGGCTGGTGAAAAGCTCCTGCAGAGACGGGTCGCCCGATGCTCCGGAAGGGGGGTCCGCAGGGGCCGCGGAAGCCGCGGAAGCGCGAGTGGGCATGCCGCTCCGGACGGGCATCCCACTTCTGACACCAATGTTACGTTTCGTGCTCGGCATAACGGTTTAATAGATGGTAACAAGAACAGGAACAGAACATTAACAAGAATACAGTAACTAGTACAATCTCTAAACGGGTAAATATGGGTATCGATGCGTCTGCTTATAATGGCGGCTGACTCTCGAATGACAGCTTGACAGGCGATCGATCGGATCGCCTTCTTCTCGCTGTCCTCTTCTTCCGCTCGCGAGCACCAGTGGGCCTTGGATTCCCATCTGTACGCGAAAATCAACCGTCTAGCGACATCTGGCACAAAGGCCAATCAATTAAACGTTCGGCGACGGCGCGCTTACTCATGTGGAGCTGCGACCACTGCCCCTTCCATCGATTCGCGATCGATGGAAGGGGAAGAGTCTGTCTTCCAGGAAATCGAGCGTGATTTCCTGGATCGCTCTCTTGGTTCGCGAGTTCGGTATTGTTAACACGTTCCTCTGCTTACGTCTTACGCGCTTCTCCTGCTAGCGCCTTTATCGTTTCTTAAAGTTACTCAGCAGCTTAGTAACTTGCTTTAGTGCTTGCTAATTGCCTGGCTTTGTGCTTACTCCTTTAAATTAGTTAAATAATATTACATAGTGCTCACTAAAGCTTCAATTTCATATTTAAGTGTAAATAATAATATATTAAACGTGTTTGTACAAAACGAAAGTACATGGCGGACCTTGCGCTGTAATTACATATCTGATTGAATTATAAACTGTTCTTGTGTGCCTTTAACCGCTTATAATTAAATTTTGCGCTAAGTAATTGTGAACTAAACTTCCTTGCCTCGATCCAATAAACAGTATAAACACCATCCAAGGGGTGTTCGCAACAGTATGTATGTATGGTATTGCGAAAAGTAAATAAGAGGTCCATCAGCTGTTTGAGAATGTTCTTGCGGCTGCACAGTGGTCTGGATGGTGGCCAAAATTCAATTTCTCAACTTCAACATTACAATGTCATTTGTTGTTAGGAATTGGCAAGCCTCCAGAGCTTCTAAATCCGCAGAGCTTTCCCTTTTCAGATGATTCTTTGATTAGATATAATATTACAAAGTCAAAATCATGAAATTGTATGTGAATTTAATTGTTTTAATTACTCTGTTAAGGAAATATTGCATCTTAACGCCATCTTTCAGGCCCATCGATAATTAGGCCATGGCAACTGCGCGCTGACTCGCGTGGAGCGTCGATCACTCTTCCTTCCAGGAACTCGGGCCGATTTCCTGGATCCGCTCTGTACGCGTGCCTACTTGTCGACGAGCCGTCTAATAAGTCGTGTAACTTTGCTTCACTTGAAACGTTTTACTTGTGACGAGAATCGGGCCGATTCCATGGGCTTTGCGCTGCTTAAACTAAATCCTACCGCGTAGGAAACTAGTGCCTTTACCGTTAAATAGACATTATAATTGTGCCACAAACTCTTTATTGTAAATAACTGTAAATAGACTTACACCTAAGATTAAAATTAGTGTTAAAATTAAACGACCCCGCTCTCGCGAGCATTCCAATCCTACGACGTGCGCTGCTAGGAAACTTTGCTAACATACTCTGTTTGAGATTCCATTAGTTCTCTGCTCCGCCGTACCCAAGCTCACCGCAGCACCTACCGGGCAGCGATACACGCCGCTGATCGATATTCGATCAGCCGATCGATACTCCTAGTCGCCTGCTCAGCCAATCACCGATCACCACGTAAAGCGAGCGGCCGAATCACGACGCGTACTTTCTTGATCGATTCTCGAGGATTGTTCGAGAGGACGCTCAACGGTTTTCCGCGTCCCTTTGTTCTTTCTCGTTTCATACCGCTTGTCGCGATAACGTGTTCGCCATTGTTCATCTCGCAACGTGTGAAATTCCCTTGTACATTACTTTTGTGCTCAATTCTCGCATCAATTCACGCGAGTGAGTTTTGTTTGTCGTTGTGCTCTTCTCAATTCTTGTTTTAATAAAGTGACTCGGTCAACTTTGACTATAAATTCGCGCACCGCGTGGCTTTCTCACCGTCAATCCCTAACCTCACTATCCAGCGTGCTCACCCACATTAATTCTCAAACATTTTGGTCCTTCGAGCCGGATCGACGGTGAAAGTGCGTGTAGTGATCCACGTGTAGTGTGTGCTCATCTCAACGATGGCCGATAAGGAGGCAGCTAAGAGCAGCGCCAAGGACGCCAAGGCCGGCGAGGCCGCCAAGACCATCAAGGAGGCCAAAATCGCCGACGCCCCCAAGGCCATCAAGGAGGCCAAGGAAGAAAAGCCGCCCACGCTCACCGTCCCCACGGAGACGCAGACGGCCACCACTGCTCAAGATAAGGGACGGTCACGT